>BTHU01000012.1:105931564-106531564 GCA_036184795.1 Tokudaia tokunoshimensis
TGCTAATGCAAGGCAAGTTGTCATTTTAAGAGTCAAGGGAGTTTCGAGAGATAATCAAAATGCATCAGGATAAACATTTAAGCCTGTTATTTGTTCCTGTCTCTTAGCTAACTGGAAATTAGGATAGCTCAAGACAATACAGGAAACTTTTCGAGTTCTTTGGTCTTGATCTTGGTCTCAGTAAAGTGGAAACTAGATCATATTCCATGCTCCGGAGAACTAGTAGATAGAAACCAAGAAAGCAATAAAGAAATGTCATATTCATGTTGATAAAGCCATAAGGAACCCCACTGTATATCTAACACACAGATGAAGTCTTTGTAATATTTCTAAGAACATTATAGACTGAAAGTCATCATCTTGCCAGAAGATCCTGAAATCAGCCTGTTTGGATTCTGCCACTCAAAATCACTTGAGAGTATCTTTAAATCTAAGGATCTGATTTCAAGGTTCCAAATTTTGGGTAGGGCAGATGCATATAATGAACTCTATCTCTGCCCAGAATAATAAGGCAATAGCCAGAAATTACCCATATGCAGATGCAGCTCATTTTATAGTCATTTCAGAAGTGTAACCTCTGCCCTGCATTCATTAGAGTAACGATGAACTGTGTTTATGCCTGTACTAATTATGTCTTTTTTTCTTTTCAATCCCAGGAGGTGAATTAGTTATTCCTCTTCTTGTAGAAGACCCTTTAGCTACCCCTCCTATTGCTACTCGTGTACCCTCCATTACACTCCCCCCTACCTTCCGCCCCCTCCTCACCATTATTGAGACCACCAAAGATTCCCTGTCCATGACCTCTGAGGCGGGGTTACCTTGCTTGTCGGACCAAGGCAGCGATGGTTGTGATGATGATGGCTTGGTGATATCTGGGTATGGCTCAGGGGAAACCTTTGACTCTAACCTGCCCCCTACTGATGATGAAGATTTTTACACCACCTTCTCCTTGGTAACAGATAAGAGTCTTTCCACTTCAATCTTCGAAGGTGGCTACAAAGCACATGCGCCCAAGTGGGAATCCAAGGACTTTAGACCTAACAAAGTCTCGGAAACTAGTAGAACTACAACCACTTCTTTGTCCCCTGAGCTGATCCGCTTCACAGCGTCCTCCTCGTCTGGGATGGTGCCCAAATTGCCAGCTGGCAAAATGAATAACCGTGATCTCAAACCCCAGCCTGATATAGTCTTGCTTCCGTTGCCCACTGCCTATGAGCTAGACAGCACCAAACTGAAGAGCCCACTAATTACTTCCCCCATGTTCCGTAATGTGCCCACAGCAAACCCCACGGAGCCAGGAATCAGACGGGTTCCGGGGGCCTCAGAGGTGATCCGGGAGTCCAGCAGTACAACAGGGATGGTCGTCGGCATTGTGGCTGCTGCCGCCCTCTGCATCTTGATCCTCCTGTACGCCATGTACAAGTACAGGAACAGGGACGAGGGGTCCTATCAAGTGGACGAGACGAGGAACTACATCAGCAACTCGGCCCAGAGCAACGGCACACTCCTGAAGGAGAAGCAAGCCAGCTCCAAGAGCGGCCATAAGAAACAGAAAAACAAGGATAAGGAGTATTATGTGTAAACATAACACCACCAGTCGTATGCGAATTTAAAAGAGAATTATTTATATACACACACCTGAGTACTTTGACAATGAGATTTCACTTGTTGGATGTGTTCTGTGAGATGGGGTATACCACGACTATGGTGGGAAAAACCATTTTTAAAAGGACACATACGATGGTGTATCTCTCTCTGTAATGGTGAGCCATGCTGCAAGGTTGTAGTCTTGGCTCGAAGACAGAAAATTATCTCTGCCCTGCTGTATCATAAAATGCACACTTAGTGCCCTGGAGCAAGTCCATGATTCCACATGACCTTGGAAGCTTCCTTCTCTCCAGGACATTTGGAAAGGGATAGAAGATTACATGGCTTACTTGTTCCATAGCTCCAAGTGAGTCTGTAATGATGTTTGTGAATCTTGACTGTAACAATGTTGGGTTATTTTTCGTTTGTTTGTTTAATTATGTAAAAAACAAAAAAAAAATGAGAAAAGAAAAACGCTTAAAAAAAAACAAACATAAACAAAACAATACAAAAAACCCAGAAATACCCTTATCTGGTTCTGGCCAGTATGAGTGTAACTTTCCAAGATCTGAGGGGAAAATAGCTTTTGGGTTTTCATTTATTTTTTTTGACAATGACTGCACATAAGAAAAGGAAAAGAAAAATACTCAGAACAAAAGTATGAGACTCTTGCCATATGAACTCAAAATCTACCATGGCATTCACTCCATGTAGCAGGTTGTGGTGTCTCTAGAATCAATTGTTAGTTTCCTAATGCTTTGGTGAACCCATGTGGGATGACAATCCATTTGTAAAGCAGGTCCCCAAGATCTAATTCCAATATTTGCCATTCAAACCTACAATTGATGGTTTTGGGGCTGGTGTTATCGGAGCTATTTGGTTTCACTTAACAAATACTGTCCCTGTCCATCAACCCAAAATATGTAGACAGGGAAACATAAGCCCCACAAATTAAAGCAGAGCCTTTCCAAGGGAAGAGAAGAAGGGAAAGGGGGTGGACTGGATCTGTGAAATGCATGCAAACAAAGGAAAAAAAAACTCAAAAACGAAAAGACAATGCTAGGGTCTGTTTCAACAGACTGCAGGGGAGTTCCCAACTTGTAACACAACCACAAATGGTCACACAAGCCACATCATGGCCAAGTGTGAAAACCATAGTTATTTCCCCACCCCCAACATGATAACGGTTTCCATATGGTTTAACTTTGTAGCCTGATGTGAGTAAATCCTTTCCATCTCCTCATGTCTCCTTTCGCCCATCTTTTTTTAAAGACAAATAAATAAATGAATAAAGCTGCTGTGACACACACAAAAAAGGAATTTAATAGTATAATATATAAATAAATATATATATACAGATATATTTATCATGGTATGTTTGATGGGATGACTGACACAGAAATCTGTTAAAGTCTTGAAGTGGAATGAGAATGTTATTTTAAAAGAAAAATAACAAAACAACAAAAAAGTAAACCTTAAAAATGTGAAGAAAGTGTGAGTTTTCATTTTGTCACAGTTAACTGTGTCAAAGAGAATTTAAACAACAAACAACAGAAACTTCTCAGATTTTGTTTACATATTTTACTACATTTTTGCTGGTATAATCCCTTAGTCGTGTATGTACATACCGCTTTAAGAACTGTTATTTCCTTTCTATCTGTTTATTTGGTTTGTGTCCCATTCTCTTTCTGTCTTCTTTTTGTAAAGAGGAAACAATGTACAGAGTAATAATAATAAAAAAAAAAATAAACAAAAAACTGGTTTCGTGGCCATAGCCATTCAAAAAGCAAGAAGATAAGACAAGACACATGCTCGCACAGAGGTGGAGTATGTCATCTGGAGGGGCAGGAATATACAATTTCTTTTGTACAGATGAAAACCAATCAGCTGTTTAGATTTAGAAATCTACTCTTGCTGGTCTTTGTAAGTTGCATGAATATTTGACTTTGAAAAAAAAATATCTTAAAGACATGGGGCAGAAGGCACAGTCTAAAACAATGGCAGCCTTTACTGATATGTATGGAAAGCGGTGTTCCTCCTTATCTGAGATTTCAATGTGTTAAGAGTTTTCCTTTTTTGTTGTTGTCATTAAAGAGACAGGACTGTAAAAGGATGTCTAAGCACGATTTTGGATATATGAAGTTGATTATATCTCGATGTCTGTGACAGATTGCTGTTCTTGGAGTTGTGAGATCTTGTGAACTGACCTTCTCCTTTCTTTCTTTACAATTTTTTTTTTAAATCGGAGTAAAAACTCATTTGTACTCATTACACCTTTTAGTGTAAGTTAATATTTGGACAGTTTTACGGGAGCTTGTGCATTCTGTATGTGAGCTTTCATCGGATTTCTGTTGTGTTCTTTGCAGACCCTGAAAGAGATTTTTTTTCATAATGTTGTGATGTTCCTGCTTTTTTTTTTCTTTTTTCCTTTTCTCTTTTCTTTCCCATTTGCTCTTTCGTTCATGGATATGCTTAGCAATAAAATGTTCTTCCCAAAACCCTGTGTGATGGTGCATGTTTATTTTCTTATTGTAGCTAAAAGATTGGGCACACGACTAAGTGTGCTTAATATTTTATTAAGAGTAGAGGAAACTAGAACCACTTTCATGTGCTATAGGCTGGCCTGACCAAATACTAATTACAGAGTGATCCAAAGGGCATCTTCATGAGATGAGTTAGTCCTCGGTCTACCCAAGGTCTTTGTGTTCAGATTGCTATGATGGACCAAGAGGAGGAGAAGCTACACTCCAGAAAGGTAAGATGGCAGAAGCATTGTATTCTGAAAAACACTGCTGGAAGCTTTGCTATCAAAACTGTTTGGTATCTTTAAGTGTTTTCTATAAGTCAAAACACTTTGAGCACTATTCAATAATTATATTCAGACATAACCTTAAACAGAAAGCTTTGGGTAGTCTTTTTTTGCTAATCTTCCCATCAGAGTACAGAACAAAATACAAAGCCTCACTGAGTTATAAAATAGAACTTGAATGAGCTTCTAAGTTTTAGTAGTTTCTTTCTAGAGTTTCCACCCATCAGATTCTTCATCTGCTCAGTTTAGTTTGTACTGTTCTCATAGTAATGGAACTTTCAGCATGCATTTCATTTGCCAACTAGGTTGTACCCCATTTTGCACCATGATCCCCAATCTTATATTTAACTAAATAACTGTCCTCTAACCAATTTTATAAGATACCATTATGTGCCTTCACGTTTTGTTAGTGGCATTGTTATACTGTTGACTTTCTTGTGAATAGGTTGAAATCGAGTACAATGATGCCAAATTATATGAAGTTCTTTCTTATAGTTATTATCTCAGATAATTACTTAGTAAGTACTTTAAAAAAATCATCAATGTCCATGATGTGCCAGGTACTCTGTTGCTTTGATCTATGTAATTTGTTTAATCTGCTTCAAAGATGAAGGAATAGATCACAACTAGCTCAAGCAAAGCCAGTTTAATACCTTTCAGATCATGTTAATAGTTACATTATGTTTACCTGGAAGTCAATGCACAACACATGCACTCTAAGGTTAGGTGGAGTTGGTTGATGTCCCAAATGGACTACTGAGTACGCATGGCTCAATTTCACAGACTCTCTGAGATTTCTCTTTTGCAAAAATATAAATAAATAAATAAATGGATAAAAACTCAATGACTTAATTATTCAAGGTAGGATGTTTAGGTTTGAAAATCACTTAAAATAATATAAAGATCTTGCCTTGTTTTCTTTTTTTTTTTTATTTTAATTACATTTTTTTTTAAAGATTTATTTATTTATTATATGTAAGTACACTGTAGCTGTCTTCAGACACACCAGAAGAGGGCGTCAGATCTCATTACAGATGGTTGTGAGCCACCATGTGGTTGCTGGGATTTGAACTCAGGACCTTTGGAAGAGCAGTCGGTGCTCTCAACTACTGAGCCATCTCTCCAGCCCCCCTTGTTTTCAATATAGAGAAGATTCTTCATACTAGCCTCTTTTGTGTTGTTAATTATGTCCTATTCTCTATGTATTAAGTTCCTTCTCTCCTTGGATATTCTACATCACAAATGAAACACAGTAAAAAAAATTACTTAGTAATTATCAAACAGTAGAGCCAAGTCATTTCAAGGCTTACTACACATAATTGAGAAGCATAGCCCCAACTACCAAACATATATCATTAACATTTAGTTACAGAAGTGTGTCTAGCATAATTTAAACAAGTGTCTAGAAGTCTGCTTTAACAAAATAAGGATTTTTTTTTGAAAAATGTTAAAGTTAAGAATTTTACATCTAAATCTTACATTAAAGTGTTCAGACAGTAGTTTCCACCATAGTTCCCATGATGACTGAAGTGGTACTTGTTGGGAAACATTGCTCCAAGTCCATTCACAGAAACAATTTCCCACTGTCTTTCAATGACAAAGTTGATATGGCGCTGTCCCTTTCCAATAAGTTGAAATTTGGCCCTGCTATTAAGAATAGGAAGGCTTAGTTCTAATTCTGTCTTTCAATAAAGACCTGCTCTTTGTCAACTGTGACACCTTGACTATACCAACCTCTTCTTGGAAACCATAAAGGTCTCACATACCTCATAGTGTTGTTGTCAAATTACACGATCTAATGTGGATGTAATTTCTGGCCCATAGCCCTAAAGTAATAGTGACTAATGATTAAAAAAAACTAATCAGTTAT
Source organism: Tokudaia tokunoshimensis (assembly GCA_036184795.1). Classification (NCBI taxonomy): domain Eukaryota; kingdom Metazoa; phylum Chordata; class Mammalia; order Rodentia; family Muridae; genus Tokudaia; species Tokudaia tokunoshimensis. The sequence continues at coordinate 105,937,831 of BTHU01000012.1, forward strand.
TATTATAGCAAAAAGGAATCCAAAATTTCTTCTGAAAGTCTCAAAAAGATACTTATTGGAGGTTGGCAAAACAATTATTTTATTCCGTTACCTGAACTGACTATCTGTATTTCACTACAATTAAAATTATATATATTCCTGACTCTTTGATCACCTTTTGAGTCTTCCAACAGTCTTCCACACAGCTCTCTAAAATCCCAACTTTTAGCCAACTTCTAGGTGCATATGCCTAAGCAAGACTTATGTGATAATGCTTTCTGTGCTTCAAAGGGCCATCTTCTGTGATTCCAAATTTAGAGGCTAACTATTGCTTTAAAGCAGAGGTTCTCAATTTTCCTTTAATACAGTTCCCTATGTTGTCAAAACATTAGCTATAAAATTATTTTGTTGTTACGTTTAATTGTAATTCTGATATTGTTGTGAATTATAATGTAAATATCTGATATGCAGATGGTCTTAGGCAACCCCTGCTAATGGGTTTTCAATCTCCAAAGAAGCTGTGACCCATAGGTTGAGAACTGCTGCTTTAGAGACCTCTTGAAATTCTAAATTAGGTCTCTTCTTGTGAACTCTCTAAATCTTACTACTCACTATATACATCACAAACTATTTTGACATCCACATTTTTGACATTTATTCAATTCAACAAACATTTTGAATACTTTGTCCTTTGAAAAACAATCTATTATGACCTATTATTTCTTTGTTTCATTAAAGAGAGAAAATAGCAATTAGGAATTTAACCCCTTTGTTTCTCATACAGGTCTAGATACAGTTTTAATCATAGAATTTCAACTTTCTCCAAAAATGTCCAAATCCTGTATTTGATCCATCAAAGTCAAACTATTATACTGTGATCAGGTTGATAATTCATGTATTTATTGAATGTTTTATAAATAAATAGTGTAGCTGAAATGAAGGATGTTTAAACAGATAAATATAGTAAGAATGTCCAAATGTGTACACTGTACTGAATACAAGTTAGCTGTAAAAAAGTACAAAGACACTTCTTTGAGGATTCATAATACTTAAGGGAATAATGATGTGCAGAAAGGCCTTGAAGAATTAAAAAAATTGTTATAGGTTGGTTACAGGCTAATAAAAGCTCATTTATAATTTCAATAGCACATCATGAAAATAATGACTAGTAAGGATTTAGAATCTTGTCTGTGAAAAACAGGAGAGGAGTGACATACAGGCATGAGAAGCTCTGGTCATGGGATAGTGTGTCACTGAGCATAGAGGACAAGGACGTGGGCATGTTTGAACAAGGCCATAATTGATCTGTACTCAGTAAGCCTGAAAGATGAGAGAAGGAATCAAACTTCCAGATCAGGTACTAACTGAAGAACACTGACAAGAAGAGAACCTTATGCCACAGGGACAAAAAGACATCAAGCAGAAGCTTCCATTGTTTTGAGATAATAGAAGGTATGGAAGGTATAAGAAGAGAGTCTCAATGTTCTAAACAAATGGAGATGGAAAGGCCACCTAGAAACAGTGCTATAAGCACCTTGAGAAGTCTGCTGATTTAATGAGTTAATGAAATGACTTTTATTTCTTTTATTCACATATATAAGAAAACCACAGACACACACACACACACACACACACACAATGTTTATGTGTTTGTTTTTATGCAGAGTTTTACTATATAGTCCTGGCTAGTACTTGGTAGCTAGTATGTATTGTAATTGGTTATATAGACCAGCCTAGCCTCAAACAGAAGTCTGTCTGCCTTTGCCTCCCATGTTCTAGAATTAAAGTTATGTGCCACCATGCCCTGTTTCAAATTACTTTTAAGGCATCAGTACTAAATCAGCTAGCATTACCTAATAGGAATACTTGAATCTTTGTTCCTTTATTATGAAATATGGTTGACAGATACCTTCATGATTGTGTATACTACAGGAAAGAAAAGGTACTGGAGAGATTGCTCAGTGGTTATGAGCTTGTATTGCTCCTACAGAGGACCCAAATTCAGTTCTTAAAGCCATGTCAGGCATGTCACAAAGACCTGTAATTCCAGCTCCAGAGATCTGATGCTTCTGGCTTGTGCAGGCACACACACGCACACACACACACACACACACACACACACACACACACACACACACTTAAAATTAAAATAATAAGGAAAGAAATGAATAAATAAGCAAGTATAAAGGAAAATAAACATGAAGAACTTAAATGACTTCTCTGAGGTCACATAGTTAAAAAAAATAGAGATAGTAATAGAAAATCTAATCTTGTAACTCTTAATTTAGAACCCCTCCAATTAAATAATGATTTCTCTAGAGAATCCATTTTCTATTTTCTTAGGAACATTTGAAAGGAAACCTCAGGGAAAGGATGATAGGATTCTGTATGAATTTATTCATCCATTCATTCATCTGCTAAAGCTGTTATGATAAAATACTATCATCTGAGTTAACAAACGGAAATTTCTCACAGTTCTAGAAACTGGGAACCTCACATAAAGATCTAAAAGATTTAGTTTTCTGACTTATAGACAGCTATCCTTTTGTTGTGTGTCCACATGGTCTTTATTGTCCCCATGAGCAACGAGAAAAAAAGCCACCTAACTTATCTTTGCAAAGCTACTAATAGGATTGGCTAGTGTCCTTTCCTGATGACCCTATATAAAAGTATAGTTACAGTTGAGGTTAGGATTTGGATATATGTACTTGGTGTGGGGCAATTTTAAGTCTGTAGAAGATATACATTAGGTATGTCTAAAGTGAAACTTCCAAAGGACTGAGAGAGTGACATAGAAACAGCTCTAACATTGAAATAATGGCATGGGTCAGACCAAAGAGTAAGCAAAACCACAAAAGTCTGAACCATAGCATAGGATGGAATCCTATGAGTAGAGACCAGGAGAGGAGAATATTAGGACTGTGTAAGAGTCAGGGCATACAAAACAAAAAGCCATCAATATACAATAAAAATAAAGGAAAAATATTTTTGAAACTATATGTTATACAATCATTTTGTGCAGTATGTTGATTCCTTTCCTCCCTTTGCCAAGAAAATATGCATTTTAATTACCTCTCACTAGGAAACATTTCAGTGTTACTGACAATGTATTTCTAAGCTCTCACTTGGCTGAGTCCAAGAACCCTGCTTGTCCTGGTCCTTTAACCCTTTATATGAGATCCCAGCTCTGGACTCTCAGCTATCCTGGGGTAGGAAGTCAGTTAAACACTGAAAAGGTGAGATACCTTCAGGCAATTCTGCACCTGACATATTGTCTGTATTTTGCTTTTAATTTAACATTGCCTGGACATTTTCAGATATTCACCAAATAAAGAGAAGAGTACAACAGAGCCCTGTTTACCAACCAATTAGTTTCAGGATTGTAATTATTTTATTTTCTTTGAAGTCACCATCCAATAGAAAACTATAGTTCAATGTCATTCATTGTTTAAAAAAGTAGCAACAACAAAAGGGAACATTCATTGAATTATCTCTGAGTCTCTGGGTCTTAGCCTTGATCTCTGTGCTTCTGGCTTTGTACCCTTTCATTCTTTCTGATGAACAATTACATACACAATCCATTTCTTTATCCAAGACCACACAAAAGAAGAGATTAACTGCAAACTGGACTCTTCATCATTTAATGAGATTAAATGAAACTGAAAGGGATATTCAGCAGGTCGCTATTTGAATTTAAGTGTGCTCAATTGCCTTTCAAAATGAATGAAAAGTCCATAGATCATAGATAGCTGCTATGCCTTTTTTAAGATATGGCATTGTGTCAGAATCTTCTTCAAGGAAATGGGTAAGGAGTAATATTAACTCATATATGTAGAAATTAACAACTCTTCACTTTACCCTTAGAAATACAGGTACCAATCTACTCCTGTTTTTCAGTAATTAAATCTAATGTATTTGTATTCAATATTAGTACTCTGATTTATGCCAGATAACCATGGAGAAAGATTCATTAATAACACACACACACACACACACACACACACACACACACACACACATATATATATATTCTCTATTGGCAATGTAAATTTTCTTTTCCTTATTTGATTTCCCCTCATTTTTTTGACCTAGAATTTTCCTGAGTGTTGTGAGTAGAGAATGAAAGACAGAAAAAAATGTATAAAGCACACTCTGCTTTATCACAGAGAAGGTGTTAAGAGAAGATGCAGACTGAGTCACCAGGAAATGTTTGTCACTTGTTTTCATGGGATGGCATGAAACGGAAAATAGTTGGTTTCAACCAGTTAACAACTTTTCCTTTTCTGTTCTGTTATGTGACCCCTGGATCATTTTAGTTTAGTTTAGTTTGAGTTTTTGGAGAGCCAGCAAAATACATCCAAACACTCTTAAAGAAGGTTGCTTAGGTTTTCAAGAACACACAGTAGTGTAGGCAGAAGGCAGAAGAAATGTGGGGGTCACCAAAGCTGGAAATGCTGACAGTCCCTGATATGCTAGTGTAGTTTGGGGAAATGCAGCTTTGTGTGGTACGTGGATATGATCAGAAACTGGATGTGTGCTGGTTTCCAATGTGAAAGAAGAAAACAAGGATGGCTCTTTATCAGGATCCAGAGAGGAGCAAGGATGGAGGAGACACTGGAGGTGCTCCTGACTTCCTACATTGGCTGTACTTTCTCAGAAGTTAGATCTACATTAATGTATAATAATTTTTCTCCCTGGCTCGCTCTCTCTCTCTCTCTCTCTCTCTCTCTCTCTCTCTCTCTCTCTCTCTCTCTCTCTCCCTCTAACCATCTCTCTCTATCTATCTATCATCTATCTATCTATCAATCTATATATCTATCTATCTATCTATCTATCTATCTATCTATCTATCTATCTATCTATCTATCTATCTATCTATCATCTCTTCAGAAGTAATGTAATAAACTCTGAATTATACACATATAATTCCTTTCACATAACAGAAATTTTAAATTTTAAAATTTAATTTTAAACAGAGTGACAAAAAGACCATATTTTAAAAATATGCTTGGTGAGCCTAAGCCATGTGTTGACCACAGTGGACAGGCCTCCCCTGGCTTTTTCATTTGGCAGGTGACCATCAGTGCAAATATGATGACCCTGATGTGACTTGAGTTTTTGATATTTTTTTCACAGATAGACAGGAACTTATCATAAGTTTTCAAGTGTGTAATATTAATAACTTCAGATACTGATAAATTAATGGGATTTGAACCACAAAGAAAAAGAAAAGAAAATTTTATATGGGTCCATCAGGGTTAATGCTGAACCTTTTTTATTTATTATTTTTATGTCAAGGACTGTAGAAATTGACAATACATTGACATATGATTTTGATATTTTCTACTCGAAAGTCATTTGTGTGTTCTAAAGTTAGAGAAATTCATCAACACTAGAACATGTTACAAGATGCTCAGATGAAACAATGGATCCCAAAAGCTTCTGTGAAGAAAGACCACAGTCCTCTGACCAGGGGTACACAAGCACTTTATTGTCTTTGGTAGGTAGGATCTGGATAAAACAGAGGGGCCTATTTCCCCTCATGTCACCCCCCAAAATTTGACTTTCTATTTTTATTTTTGATTAAATAATGTATTTATTTAATTTACATCACATCTCTTTCTAGCCCTCTCCTCTCTTCTCCCTCTCTACCCCACAGGCCACCTCTCCTTCTCCTCAGAAAAGGGAAGGCCTCTTGTGGATATCAACCACCTTCTCATATCAAGTTGCAGTGAGACTGGGCCCATCTTCTATTGAAGCTAGACAAGGACCCATGTTAGTTGATTCTGTAGGATTTTTTTTTTGTAGCGTCCTTGACCCCTCTTGGCTCATTTAATCCTTTCTCTCCCCCTTCCACAGGATTCCCCAGGCTCCACTCAATATTTGGTCATGTGTTTCTGTGTCAGTTTCCATCAGTTGCTCAGTGATATCTCCCTGATGTCAGTTATGCTAGGCTCCTGTCTGCAAGTAAAATAGAGTATCGTTAATATTGTCAGAGTGGACTCCCTCTAATGGCATGGGTCTCAAGCTGAGCTAGTCATTGGTTTGTCCTTCCCTCAAGTTCTGCTTCATAGTTTACCCTGCGCATCTTGTAGGCAGAACAAATTATGAGTCTAAAGTTTTGGAGTTAGGTTGGTGTCCTAATCCATCCATTGTAAGTCCTCCCTGGTTACAGGAGATAGTTGGTTCCGGCTCCATATCCACCTATTGCTAGGAGTTTTAGCTAGGATTACCCTCACAGGTTCCTGGAATTTCCATTGATCTAGGTTTCTAGCTAGTCCCAGAAATGCCCCACTCAATCAAGTTTGATCTCCCAATACTATCACCCTTCATCTTCCCTGCATCTCATCCCTCCCGTTCCCATACTCACCCACCCCCACTCATTTTCCTCCTTCCATCCAGCCCTGCTGTCTAATCTATTTCTCCTTCTCAATGAGACTCAAGTGTCATTGTGTGGGCTCTCCTTTTTACTTAACTTCTTTGGGTTTCTGGTTTGTAGCATGGTTATCCTGAACTTTATGACTAATATTCTCTTATAGGGGAGTGCATATCATGTTTGTCTTTCTGAGACTGGGTTTCATACTCAGTTCCATCCATTTGCCTGCACATTTTATGATGTTATTGTTTTTAATGGCTGAGTGGCTGGTAATACTTGGTTGTGTAAATGTACCACTTTTTTATCCATTCTTCTGTTGAGGGATATTTGGATTGTTTCCAGTTTCTGGCTATTTTTTTAAAAAGTTGAGAAAGTGTCCTATGAACTCATAATGAACATAGTTGAACAAGTGTCCTTGTGGCATGGTAGAGCTTCTTTGGAGTTTATGCCCTGGAGAGGTATATCTGGATCTTGAGGTAGCTCTATTCCCAGCTTTCTGAAAAACTACCAAATTGATTTCTAAAGTAGAATCTAACAAGAAGTAAATCTGCATATCTATGGACACTTGATTTCTGACAAGGAAACCAATGGAAAAAAATATTTCCAACAAATAGTGATTGTTTAATTGGATGTCTGTATTAGAAGAATACATACAGATCCATATCTATCAACCTGCACAAACTCAAGTCCAATTGCATCAAGAACCTCATAAAACAGAATATAGTAAATCTGATAGAGGAGAAAGTAGGGAATAGCCTCAAACACATTGGCACAGGAGATAATTTCTTGAACAGAACACCAACAACTCAGGCATTAAGATCAACAATTAATAAATTGGACCTCATGACACTAAAAATCTTCTGTAAGGCAAAGGATACCATCAAAAGGGTAAAACCTTCTGAGGGTTCCTCAGAAAACTGGACATGACACTCCCAGAGGATCCTGTTATACCACTCCTGGGCATATACCCAGAGGCTTTACCTGCATGCAATAAGGACACATGCTCCACTATGTTCATAGCAGCCTTATTTATAATAGCAAGAAACCAGAAAGAACCAGATGTCCCTCAATGAAGGAATGGATTCAGAAGATGTGGTATATTTACACAATGGAATACTACTCTGCAATTAAAAACAATGAATTCACAAAATTCTAAGGCAAATGGTCAGAACTGGAAAATATCATCCTTAGTGAGGTAACCCAATCACAAAAGAACACACATGGTATACCGTCACTGATAAGGGGATATTAACCCAAAATCTCGGATTACCCAAGACACAATTCACATATCAATAGATTTCCAAGAAGATGGAAGGAGAGACCCCTGGAAAGACTGGATGTAGGGGAATACCAGGACAGAGAAGGGAGAGGGGGTTGAATGGGGAACAGGTGGAGGGAAGAGGGCTTATGGAACTTTCCAGGAGGGAGGAAACAGGAAAGGGGAAATCATTGGAGCTAAAACCATCCAGTGGAAAAAAGATAGCCTTTTCAACAAATGGTGCTGGCTCAGCTGGAGGTCAACATGCAGAAGAATGCAAATTGACCCATCCTTATCTCCTTGCACTAAGCTCAATTCTAAGTGGATCAAAGATCTCCACATAAAACCAGACACACTGAAACTAATAGAAGGGAAACTAGGGAAGAACCTTGAACATATGGGCACAGGGGAGAATTTCCTGAACAGAACTCCAATAGCTTATGCTCTAAGATCAAGAATAGACAAATCGGAATGTAAATAAAACAAAAATATAGAAAATAAAAAAAAAGGGCAAAACGGCAGTCTACAGAATTGAAAAAGATTTTTTTTTACCATTTCTGTTTATTTTTAAAGCAGATACACAGCAAACACCAGAATGTGAGTTTTATGCTAAATACATTTGATTTGAGAGCAGTTATCTCATGCTGCCAGAATAGCCCTAAGGATTAAGATAGTTTATTGGGATCAAATGCCTGGGAGATTTGTTATACCATAGGCTGTTTACTCCTGCCCATTAAAATGTCAACTATGCTTATTTCTTTGCCTCTCTCCCATTGCTTCTTTCCTTCATAACCTATATTCTATTATGTTATTTTCCCTGCTTTTAGATGAATCTACTTAGATTTTTAAACCTTCTCAAAATTGAGTCCTTGGAAACCCTTCTGATTTTATGGTTACTGGAGAATAGACATATATACTACTCATCTACATTTAGGAATGTTAAGTCCCTGATTAACAACCAAAATCTATAGAAATAAAATCCGTAAGGCACTGTCTCAGGACTAGGGGAACAGAAGCACATTTTGAACAACTTAACTTGAATAAACACAAATACGCTGGCAATCAGAATATAACATGTAGGGTCAGGCAAAAGCAAAGCTAATTTTCTTCCAGGCATATGCATTACTTGGATAAGAGGGAAAACTATATGCTTTATAGACAAATTCTATGCAAATTCTATGTTAAACAGTCAACACAGCAGATGAGTTTACACACAATATATCAGCTTTCAGGAAAATAGATGTGAGCCAAACAATATTATCAGTTAAGCAAGATAGCCCAGGGGATGCTGCTGGGGGTGATGGATAATGCAGCACATTCATAAGTAAGCCAGGCATGGAGTCTGTTAGGCTGGGTGGCATGATGCTTTGAAAACCGAGGTGGGTCAGAAATGTTTGCTGTGCCTGGATAAATTCATTCCAAACCTTTAATAATGATCATAGTACATCACACTGAGGAGAGTTCCCATATGAACACGTCTCCGACATCCTTAACTCTTCATGACTTTGTTGGTATTACTTTTGAGAAAACTGAGTCAATCATGGTTAAATAGTGCATCCATCCACCTGAACACCTTTTCATAACAAAGGAGCCATCCAACTTTTATTTTCCTTTGTTCTTTCTCTCTTCCTTCCTTCTTTCCTTTCTTTCATTTCTTTTCTTCTTTCAATACAACATCTCCACCTATACACAAACACACATGAAAAAACTTATAAAATGTAACTGAGCTGTCTATATTTGTCTGATATCTGATGTCTAATTCTGTGGATATCTGGTGAATTATTTTGGGTAATAGATACAAAAGGAAGCTGGCTTACTAGAGGCAAGTAATAAACAAGGATGTGAAGATCACAGTGAATTGAAAGCTAAGTGTTTGCCAAACTCATTTTAAAGGCCTCTCCTGCACTCCTCATAAAAATCCTTTGAGCTCAGCACTTCTCTCATCTTGTCACAGCTGAGAAAACTTACGGTTTTATTGAAGTGCAGAGAAACTATGACCAAGGCAATACCTGTAAAGGGAAACATTTAATTGAGGTTGGTACATTTCAACGGTTTAGTCCATTATCATCATGTTGGAAAGAATAGCAGCATGCAGGTAGACATGGTGCTGTAGAAGAAGCGGAGACTATGTCATTGATTGGCAGGCAGCATGAAGAGAAATGAGCTACTAGGCCTGGCTTGAGGTCTGTGGATGATTTGCCTGTGCACTACATTCCTGTACTGTCCATAGAGGTCAGAATAGGGATTCCAATCTTCTAGGACTGAAGTTACAGACAGTATGAGCTGACATGTTGGTCCTGGGACTTGAACCTAGGTTTGGTGGAATAACAGCCAATGCTCTTAAATATTGAGCCATCTCTCCAGTCCAGCAGTCCCAATTTCATTACAATGCTTAGAAGTATTAATCCTAAAAAAACTTGCGATATCAGATTTTTTTTTGATTTTTGGTTTATGGTTTTTGAAAACAGGGTTTCTCTCTATAATAGAGTCCTGGCTGTCCTAGACTTGCTTTGTAGACCAGACTGGCCTTGAGCTAATAGAAATGCACTGCATCTGCCTCCTAAGTGCTGGTATTAAAGTTGTGCACCACGATGCCCAGCTCTAGACCTTTCTATTTTTATTTTGTATTTGGGAAAATTCAGAAGTGGGTCATAAATCTAACACTGGATAGCAGCAGGCAAGACAGAACTAAGGGCTGCAGATTCTAAAGTCCACATTGTTTATTCCACACCACCCAAAACTAAAATCAGGACATTCTCCCCCTCAAGCCTGTTTTGGGGGTTGGGGAGGCACTGTCAAGTTCTACAACGGGACACTCATTACTTTCCCACCAGGATTAGAAGAATGTCATGATGAGCTGTTACTTGTCTTCTAAGTCCATCAGTAATATGTTGGCTGCATCAAAAACATGATCATGTTTCTCATTTATTTTAATTTCTATCAAAGCAATACACACATGTGGCACATGACAAATAAAAACTTACTATGAAGACTACACCCCTCCAATTGCATACTCCCCAGTTCCACCCTCATCCTGCTATCCAAAGGTAGTCATATTTTCTCTTAGCTGTTTCTTCTGTTAATTACATGCTCCTTTTTAAGTAAAGTATACACCTACCCTATGAATTATTGACCTCAAATACAAATAACAAATTTCATAATATGGAACATGATTTTGTCTCTTAGTCTTTGAATTTTTCATTATATTTTTTTGTAACATGTTATGATCAAATACATAGATTTGGTACTTTGCTGACTGGGATAATGCAAATATCAATTATTCCTCGAGTGATGATCATTGCTGCAGTGTACTAACATTTGCTGTATGAACAGCAGTTCCTGAAATGGGTAATATCCTTTTCTTCCATGTTCTTGAATTTATTTGGACTCCTGTTCTGAGAGTTTTAGTTACTTTAAAAATCTTGTGAATATGTTTTTCTGTTTTTAGCCCAAGTGTGGGATGAGGGGCTGTTTCACAGTAGGTGATTATGATTTGCCTCATGCTCTGGCAGGGGCATGGCTTTCCAGCTGCCGATTGATTCTTTAAATGGGTGAAGTTTTGAATTCTTGGAAATTTTAAGAGGGTATAAATGCTAGAGCCCTGAGAAGGGCCAGGTGAGCACGCCAAGGAGGCTGCTGCTTTGTCAAATGGGCATGGGCAAGAGAAATTGGCTATCCTGAGGACAGTAATTAGACATTCCCAAGGGAACGCAATGCTCCTAATCAGCAGAAACTAGTCTAAAGAGGTCTATGTTCAATTTTCCTTCTAACCTTCTTTCTCTCCTAACTTGTGTTGTGGGGTTGTAAGAGATTAGAGTGGAATAAGGTTTGAAAGGGTAGTAGATAAAAGAAAACAGTAAAGTTAAAAAATGGGATGCCTATAGACTCCCATTAATTCATTGAAAATTAGTGTCCACATAGGATTTTATGCTAAACGTGTTTGATGATTTAGTTGGTCCTTAATATGTCTCTAACTCTCTAGTAGACTCCTCTACTTCCTCCAACTTGTATCAATTACTCTTTCTTCCACCTTCACCTCTAGCATCCTTTATCTCCAACTCGGCCTTTCTTTCATCTTTTCCTGTGATATATTTCTTGTTTCCTAAAGTTCACATTTTTCTTTTTCTTTTTTAATTTCATTTCTTTGTTGCTTAATGATTGCTTGCTAATATAAGAGGATGCGTAAAATGTGTTTTGTTGACTTTTACCTATCTAAAATTATCTCTATTCAAATGAATGATAGTTTTTTTCAAGTACAGAATTCTAGATTAAAAAAAAACAATCATTGTCTCCATTACATTAATACTATTTTGTTTCATTCTTCTGGTCATTACTGTTGCCATTAAGAGGATAGATGTGATGATTAACTTCTCTCTTCTGGATATGATCTGATTTGATCAGAATATTTTCTCTCTTGGAGTTTGAAATGCTGTCCTTTGATGGCCATTGCTTGAGTAACTACTCAGAGGCCCTTATAGTCTTGTCAGAGAGAATAAAAGATATTGTATCCCCCAGAATTTACCAAATAATTTTTCCCTTTGGCTTTCTGTTTATTCATGAGAGAAAGAAAAGGATGTGGGCTTGTCTGAATAGGTTAACTAAATTTATCTACACATTAATGTACAAAATCTACATGAATTAGGTACCTGCTTTATGTTTGTCCTTGGGAAGACTCTGTGCACACCACAGCTTCCCCTTCAAGGGTACTTGGAATTTAGCAGTACAGATAGGATTTAATTATTTTAAAGCTGAACCACAGTAGAAAGATTGCATATTGATGCATAGCAACTGTATAGCAATGCTTCAAGGCAATATAGAGGAATAACATGTAGAGAGATGGGGAAAATGCCAAGAGGAAGGTGTCTCTAATGAATCAGAAGTCTGAGGTGCAGCAAAACTAGAGAATGACATTGCTACGAGGATCTCCAAAGCCAGGAAGATTAATGCCAGAGGAAGATATATCCAGTCACAGGCACCAGTGTGTGAAAGGCACAAAGACGAGGAAATCAGAAACTTCTTTTCAAATAAAAATTTGATTGACCACAATAATAGAGGCAAGATTGATAAGAGAAAATAGGGGCCATAGAATGACTGATTTTAGCTGAAAGCAATGATGGTTTTTACTCATGTTTTTTCATTCTAACCCATGACCTGTGCTATTTTGACAGTTGAGAAAGCTTAGTGGGCCACTGACATGTTTGATCAGTCTATATGTGTTTATGAGCATCTGACCTCCAATAGTTCACAGTGTTGGGTGTGAATTTTACACAACTGACTCCAAATCATCATAAAAGATAAAATGCACAAATATATATGGGAGAAGAAAGCAGGGCACTTTGTTTTATACTTCACATTCCAAAGGAGATGGATTTCGCTAAAATACTTCCTTAGCAATTGATTATTATCATAATTTATTGTATTAATTTCTTAGAGAGAAGGCTAGAACAGGGTGTCATCTTCTGGGTCACCAGACCTGTGGCATGATCAATAGCTGTGGTGCTTGCTAAGTGAGAGTAACAATAAACAGTTCAGCTCTTCCACATTGGTGGAAAGCAGCATGTGTCACCCCACTAACTTTGTACATTGGACACTGGGGGTTACCCTGGTTTTGATGTGTAAGAGTGCATGATTCCAGGCTTATGTTTGCCCTTCTACAGCATCGGGGTTGTCATTCATCATGAGCTCTCCGTTATATCTTTCTCATGGTTATCTTATATTTTCTTTTGTAGAAGAAAATTCAGTGAATCAAGGACAAAGAAATAGAGATCCTCCTGCCTTTTCAAACGATAAAAAGGCACAAACTCCCATGTAGGTGTATGGATTATAAACCAGGGGTAGCAATTATAACACTATTGATAATTCTTTATATTATATATAATCAACACTTTAGTCTGGGACCAGGACACATTAGCACCTAACCCTATAAATGACCTACCTCATTTGGAAAGTAAAAAAGTGTATTATTTCTCCAAGAACTGTCTTCATATGTGCATGCTTTGCTTTTCTTCCACAATGTCATTAAGGTTTTAGATAATGCATTCATTCCCAGTGTCAAGAAATATATTTTCAATTAAAGTAAATTGTTACTAACTATAAGTGATGCAGGGTGCTCAGTTTACACTCGATGATGGGGTGTATCAAAACTCATGGAGATTATCATCCTCACCACTCTGTGCCACCACAGAGGAAAATGTGTGAAGAGAGGTATGAGTTAACTATTTTAAGCCTGTAATGGGTTAACATGAGCAGAAAGGTCAGATCACTACCATTATCAGCTTAATTGTTTTGGTCTTACTGAAATAGTGTATGTATACCAATAGAGAAAGTACTACTTTAAGAAGATGATTAGTCATTCCATCTTTGACAAGGACAGAATGACTAATTGTCAATGGATTATTTTCCAGATAAATGGCTAAAGAATTGCAGGTTATGGCATTGAGTCAATTCCTTCATTTTACACGGGGAATGAAAGACTAGAATAGTGATGGGTTTGTGAGTGGATACCTTCAAACTACACGGAGAACAGAAAGGATAACTACACATATACACAGCAATTTGTATTTAACTCCATTGAACTTAATCATTTCCAAGTTTGAGAGTTGGACTTGAAGTCCTACCAGAGAGACACATAACCATCCATGCTTATTGCAGCATTATTCACAGTACCTAAGAAACAGAAGATTAGGCAGCCATCTTCAGAAGAATGGACAGAGAAAATGTGGTATATGTGCGCATAGAATAGTCGGTTGAAAGGAAGAAAAGAAATTGTGACATTTGCCAGGAAATATAAGTTGCAGAAGGAGAGTTGGTAAGGGCATTAGGTAAGAGAATTATATGAATGACATATGTGTGAAATGCTAAAATGGAAACATTACTTTGCTACTTCAAGAAAATCATAAAAATACTATAATCTCAAAAATAATGACATTATTAATCAAAAGAAAAACCAAAAATATACAAAATAAAACCTACTTTAAAAATCATATCACAGAACTTATTTTGTCTTGGCTTTTATGAAAAGCCATCTATTTTATGTTTTTTGCATTATTCAAAATGTAAAACGGGATATTATTTTTGCACAGATTTTTAATACCTTATCTCATATTTCAATAAGTTAAGATTTTCTCTATCACGTGGTGATATGTCTGACATTTGCATCCATGCAGAATACATCAAGGGAGATATATCAAGGGAGATATATAAAATAGGAGAAATGTTGACGGGGAGCTTCAACTTTCTTCCAGTGCGGAATCATGAGAGTTACCTGTGTTTCAAGGTGTGTTATACAACTGAAATAGACTTTTGTTGAGACTGTATGTCAAACATGGAACCATATCTGTTATCTTGTATTTAGTTTTCAATGTCGTTCCAGTTCTGGGGTTAGACACCTACATCACTGTGGTGTGCTTTTTTTTTTTTTTTTTGGCATAGGTTCCGAGGATCAAACTTAGGTCCTCACACTTGTAAGAAAAACACATTAACTACTGAAATGTACTGAAATGCCTTCCCAACCCCCAACCCCAAATTCCTTAATATTAATGTGGCCTTTGTAGAATGCCCCCAATAAGAATTCTGGCATTGTTCATTATTGTACTTCAAGGGGCTTACCTTGGAAAATGAGAGTTTCAGACCTCTAAAATTTTCTGCGAGCTTATGGCCCCTTTATTTTTAGGTTTACTTCTTTGAATCATTCCAATAAGTTCATGTTTTGCCTTGATGAACTTTTCCTTCTCCTTCCTGTCTGCTTATTTCAATTGGCTTCCTTAAGAAAGAACTGTGGGGCTGGACACTAAAGCTTTGTACACTGGGGACTCACTGCCTTTGACACATGATGACTTATCCTATCAGTCTGTCACTTGCTCTCTACATTGCCATCATAACTTAGGGCTATTTATTCTGTGATTTTATGATAGTATTTCATGAATAATAATGAAAGAAAGGATATTCTATCATAGCATACCCTCTTACAATGTAGTGACATTGTAAACGCAAAGATTATTGCCATTCAAATACTGTTAACTTTTCTTTCTTTTTTTTTTAACACTCATTCTATTGAAAGTAAAACTAGCCAAACATACATTCCACTTCCTAGTATTTAAAGGGGTTAGCTTTAGGGCAGTTAATGTAAATAGACTTCGACCCAAGGGATCTCTTACTTAAAGAATGTCACTGGTGTTCAGAGCAAAGTAATGATTTTGACTTAAAAATTGACACTATGCATTAGATGCAAGAAGATGCCTAATAAAAGACTACTGCATATAAAGTTAGAGACTTGAGTTTCAATTACAGTTTTTAATTACTCAGCCCATCAAAAGCCTATCCAAATCACATAGGCAAGTCTTGAGTCTATGGCAAAAATGATCTAGATAATAGGAATTATTAAAAACCACAGATAATACCAAACTCTATGGCAACAATTCATTGAACTTTCCTCCTTGGAGAAATGGTCTTATAAGATCTACAGATCATTATACAACTGTGGGGCTCACACTCCCTGGATTGCCCTGCTGCAGTCTCAGGGGAAGACCATGCAAAGCTGTGAAACAGCTAAGTCAGGAAAGGAACAGAGCCTTGAGGAGGAGATTTGAAACTCCCCACTGAGGCCAAAACAATGCATGATGTTTTTGGTGGTGAGCCAAGGCTAGAGAAAAGTTGTGGCTTTGGATAGCAGACATGAGTGAAGCTTTGAGAAAAGAGATGTGCTGACCTAGTTCTAAGAGACTTTGCTTTGACATAACTTCTCTTTGTTTTCTTCAATACAAGATTATGTTTTCCATTCCATTTCTTATTTTCCTTATTGATTCCAGTATTTTGTGGTAGACTCTTGAGGCTGAGGCTGTACATCAGTGACAGAATGTTATTCTTGTATGCACAAGGTCCTGGGTTTGACCACTACAATACAATAATAAAGGGTAAAATAAATATATATCACTCTGTCTTATTGAAGTTTGAGGATACTGCTGTACTCTGGTCTTTGGTACATTTCAATGGTTTATCTCTTCAGTCATAGCTTGGTGTATTAGTCAGTGTTCTAGAGGAGCAGACCTGACAGAATGAATCTAAGTATATACACAAAGGAGATTTATTATAATGGTTTACAGGCTGTGGTCCAGCTAATCCAACAATGACTGTCTAGCAATAAAAGATCTAAGAATCTAGCAGATGTCTAAACAGCTCATAATTATGCCTAGCATGAATTAACTATTCTTCATACAACCACAAACCCACCATAATTTCAGAATAGGTAGCAATGTCCCTTGAGGATTATTCTTTTAGAATCTCAGACTTAAATATGATAACCACTTATTCTCTTAATTGATGTTAATATTATAAGAAAAAAATCTAAGAATAAAAACACAAATATCAACAAAGGACATTCCTAACAAAATATAACAGAAACACTTATGTCAATTATAATATGCATTTCGGCAATTGACCTCATGGTCATAGTTGATATTTACAACTATGTTCCTCTAACACCTACTCTGTATTTTCTCCATCTTCAGCAAGTCTTGGATCTTTTCCTAGAGTGAACTATATCTTCATTCAGGAAATGTCTGTGCCTTTTCATCCTGCTTGGATTTGATTGTTGTAGTTTCTCATTGACTTCAATCACAGGATACAGTAGCAATAAGAGATTCTCTAAGGCATCTCCTGCACTCCATAATCCCTCTTACCTTCTTTGTGAAGAAGCAATCCAATTTCTCCATGGTAATCTGGATCAACAACCCCTCCTATGACTATTATTTCTTTCTTACCCTGTAGGTTTTAAAGGCATCATAAGCCCAATGTTACCAGAGGGACATCTGAACTTCTAGTTCAATGGAATGCTTGTTGTGTCTGAGACACTCTCAAACCAAAATTTCTAGGTCAGCAGAACTTAGGGTCACAGGAACAGGAAGCGAAAAAAATGTTCCTAATGAGTAACTAGGGATGATAGTGAGTAGAACTTTTGTCTTTCTATTCCTTGTTCTAGAACTTTGTATCCTAGCTATGGTTAAAAACCACCTTCCAGAGAACCCTGCCCCCAGCCCTCCAGGCTGAGGACACTTAATTGGTGCTATGACTGTGTCTTCAAAAAGCTGTTCCATGTTTTTATCAGTACAACTGCTTCAGGATGGTAGGGTACATAGTAAGACCACTGGATTCCATTAATATAGGCCCACTGTCACACTTCTCTGGCTGTTATGTAATTTCCTTGGCCAGAAGCAATACTGTGTGGAGTGCCATGGTGGTGGATAAGGCATTCTGTAAGTTCATGGATGGTGGTTTTGGCAGAAACATTATGTGCAGAGAAGGTAAATCCTACCAAAATAAGACTGACTCTAGTAAAGCCAAAGTATTGTCCTTTTAATGGAAGAAGTGGTCCAATATAGTCATCCTGCCACCAGGTTACTTAGCTGGCCACCCCAGGGAATGGTGCCTTATCTAGAGCTTAGTGCAGGTCTCTGCTCTTTACAGATCTGACACTTAGCACCAGCTGTAGCCAGATCAGTCTTTGTGAGTGGCATTCCAAATTGTCAAACTCATGCATACCCCTATCTCTGCTACCATGGGCATTTTGTTCATGGGCCTACAGGAAAATGACCGGAATGACTGGGGAAAGAGGTTGACTGTCCACATAATTGGTCATCCTCTCTACTTGATTATTGAATTCTTCCTCTGCTAAAGTCACCTTTTGATGAACATTTACATAGGACACAAATGTCTTCATATCCTTAGCCCATTTGAAAATATCTATTCACATCTGGGAATCCCAGATGTCTTTCTCACTAGTTGTCCAATTTCCAACTCTGCGGCATATAACCAATCCTTGGCTATAGTTCATTCATCAGTGAAAAAAGTCATACATCTGGCCATTTCCCCTTCCAATCAAAATGTATGACCATGTATATTGCCAAAGATTTTACCCACTGTCAAGATTCCCCTTTACAGGTGTCTATCAGGGATGTCCCAGAAATGGGTTGTAATGCTGGAGCTTGATGGGTGCTACCTCCAAAACAGGAAAAATCATCATTAAACTAGGCCCTAGTCTTCCTGTCCTCAGTCAACTGATCATAGCGCACATCCCACAAGGGTGTAAGTATATGGTTGGCAGTAGACAACATTCTAATGGGTATAGAAATAATAGACATTTGGGCGACTTCTTCAGGTAACTTCCTTGTGCCTTCAGGACCTTCTCAGACTTGATCTCATATATACCACTTCCATTTGATAATGGAACATGCTATGCATATTCAACTTTATGTCTTGGTGAGTCAGAAAATATCGAGCTCAAAATGGGCAGCTCAGGTTGCATGGGAACTTGATGACTCATTGACAAATATTCAATTTCCAATAAAGTCCAATAGCAGGCCAAGAGTGGTCTGACAAAATGAGAATAGTTGTCTTCAGATGATGGTAGGGTCTTGCTCTAAAATCCCAAATGTCTCTTTTGTGATTTACCTATAAGGGCTTGCCAAAGGCTCCAAACAGCATCTCTATCTTCCACTTACACATCAAGTACCATCAGGTTTGCTAATAATACAACGTGAGAGATAGAGAAGCCTATACAGAAGCTTGGACCTGTTAGAGAGCCTTCTCCTATTCCAGGTACAACTCAAAACTAGCAGCTTTTTGAGCCAATTTGGTATATGGAGTAACACACCCAAGTGAGGTTCATGCTGTCTTCAGAACTCAAATAGGCCCATTAAACATCATACTTCTTCCTCTGTGTTGGGAGGGGCCAGGTGCAATAACTTATTCCTTGCCTTAGAAAGAATATCTCTACATGCCCTACACCACTGTATTCCTAAGAATTTCTCTGAGATAAAAGGTCCTTGAATTTTGGTTGGCTTTATTTCCCATTCTCTGGTACAAAAATGTGTTATCAACATGTCAAATGCCCTGCATACTTGGTTCATTCCACATAATATCATCAATATAGTGAACTAATGTGATACTTTATGAAAGAGACAGATGATCAAGATCACTTCTAACTAAATTATGACACAGGGCAGGAGAGCTAATATATCTTTGAGGTAAAACATTTTAATACTGCCCTTGCCTACTGAAAGCAAATTTCTCTGGTAGTCCTTGTGAACAGGTACCAAAACGAAACCCAACCAAAACTAAAAAAAAGGCATTTGCTAGATCAATAGCTGAATACAATGTACCAGGAGATGTGTTAATTTGCTCAAGTAAGAATACTACATCTGGTACAGCAGTTGTGATTGGAGTCACTACTTGACTGAATTTTTGACAATCAACCATTATTCTCTGTGATCTATCTTCCTTCTGTTCTGGCTGGAAAAGAAAATTAAAGGGAGATGTAATAGCAACTACTTACCCCTCCTACATCTTTCAAGTCTTTGATAGTGGCTCTAATTTCTGCAGTTTCTCCAGGAATATAATATTGGTTTAGATTCACTATTTTTCCTGGCAGAAGCAATACTGAGGGCTTCCATTTGGCCTTTCCAACCATAATAGCCCTCACTCAAGGAACCAATGTGAGAATTCAACCAATTTCTAAGTATATCTCTCCCAATTATACATTCTTGGACTGCTAAATAACTACAGGATGATTTCAGGTACCCACTAGACCAACAGAAACTTAGACTTTGGCCAAAACCTGAAAAAATAAATCCAAGATTCCCTTTTGGCATGATCCAACAAAACCTTTCTTACATTTGTTTGAGAATATTCATCTTATATAGATTTAACAAAAATGCAATAGGTTTATTTTCTTTTTCATACCTGGAAACACTACGATTGATGAGCTACTACCAAAGGTTCATATGAGTCATGCCACCATAAAATTAATTTTGCCTGTACTGACTTTATGGGTCAGGCCATTATGGACATTGCTTTGTCTGTACCACCCATCATGATAACTAAGATTATCTTGCCATTGGTGATTCAGTGCTGCTATCTGGCCCTTGCTACTTGCAGGCCCAGTTAAACTTGTTGCATTTAATTCACCCAACTGAGCAGCAATGTCTCTAATCCTGAAGGCTGGCACAAGAAATAGGATGACACCAAAGTTCTTCAAATGCAGTGGTGCTCCCCTCACCATTTTGTGTCTTATAGGATTAATGAAACACATGTCTTCTGGGCTTTCCCATTGTGGTAGATTAGGTTTTCCATAATACACATCTAGCATTGCAATTTACCTAAACCTTAAAATCCTGTCATCATCACTAAGCCAAGGTTATCAGGTATTTCAAATTCTTTTTCAGGTCAGCTTTTTTTTTAATTGGATATTTTATTTATTTAAATTTCAAATATTATCCCCTTTCTAGGTTTCCCCTCTGGAAACCCTGTATCCCATCCTCCCTTCCCCTGCTTCTATCAGGGTGCTCCCCCACCCACTTGCTCCCACTTCCCAGCCCTCACATTCCCCTACACTGGGGCATCAAGCCTTCACAGGACCAAGGGCCTCTTCTCTCATTGATGTCTGACAAGGCCATCCTCTGCTACATGTGCAGCTGGAGACATGGGTCCCTATATGTGTACTCTTTGGTTGGTGGTTTAGTCCCTGGGAGCTCTGGGGTGTCTGGTGGGTTGATATTGCTGTTCTTCCTATGGTTTGAAAACCCCGTCAGCTCCTTCAGTCCTTTTTCTAACTCCTCCATTGAGGACTTCCATGCTCAGTCCAATGGTTGGCTGTGAGCATCGACCACTGTATTTGTCAGAAGACAGATATATCAGGCTCTCAGCAAGCATTTCTTGGCATCTTCAATAGTGTCTGGGTTTGGTGTCTCTATGTGGGATGGATCCCCAAGTGGAGCAGTCTCTGGATGGCCTTTCCTTCAGTCTCTGCTCCACACTTTGTTCTCATATTTCCTTCTGTGAATATTTTGTTTCTCCATCTAAGAAAGATTGAAGCATCCACACTTTGGTCTTCCTCTTCTTGAGCTTCATGTGGTCTGTAAATTGTATCTTTGGTATTCCTAGCTTTTGTGCTAATATCCATTTATCAGTGATGGCGTACCATGTGTGTTCTTTTGTGACTGGGTTACCTTGCTCAGGATGATACTTTCTAGTTCCATCCATTTGCCTATGAATTTCATGAAGTCATCATTTTTAATAGCTAAATAGTACTCCGTTGTGTAAATGTACCACATTTTCTGTATTCATTTCTCTGTCAAAGGACTTCTGGGTTCTTTCTAGCTTCTGGCTATTATAAATGGGACTGCTATTATGCACCAACTTATAACATGGACACATGCTCCACTATGGCCATCTTTTGGCAATGCCTCCGCCAACCATTCAAACTAACTTTTGACACCTTTATCAACTGTGTGAACTTCCTAATTAAACCTGAAATCTCCAGATAGTGGGGCCACACCAATAATCTCATCCTGATTCCCTTTTATGTTTTTCCCATCATTGTCCCACACCCTTAAAATCCCCACTCCCACAGACATTCTTCAGTCTTTTGTTTGAAAAACTTACCAAGTTCATTAACTAACTCCTTAGTACTATTGATGGGCCCTGAGGGACATCAGGATTAAAGGTATCTCCTTCAGAGAAAGAGAAAGTCACTGATGGTTAAGCAGACAATAGAGATTCAATTTCCCCAATCAAAGGCAGAAAAGGCAATAGTTTCAGGGATGGGCTGGAGGTGGGGGGAGTACATCTTCTGCAGAGGTGGAGAGATTATTTCCTTAGGTGAGATAAACCATTGAGAATCTGAGGACTCAAAGTACTTAGCTGCAACATGGCCCTCCCACATATCCCTATCCTAAGTTACAGGATCCTATTCTTTACCAACTAATGCCCTTATTTTGATTGCTGATACCCTCTAAGGCTAGGACTTGAATTTTTCACGTAATTCATCCCTGTATAATGATGGCCTCTGTTTGTTTTCCCACAACATGAGCTCTGTGGCTGCAGAGATTCTCCTATCTCCAGCACCTAGAAACTTTAGGACTGATAAGCACATTTGGAGCCAGTCAGGTTTATCTCTGAGTTCATTGTCCTTAACCATATTCAAAGATGCTAGAGGTTGGTTCTGTTTTATTATATCTTTTATCATTCTTTTCCTTTCTCAATTTATCCAGAAATTCTAGGAGCAACTACATTTTCCTTATTTTTCCACAAATTGTCAAAAGTTTTAATACAAACTCACCAAATCCAATGCCTCTCACAGTTGCTGAATCAGGATAATCAAATATTTGTGTCTCCTTAAGCTTGTAAAATAGTTCACATCATGGGTTCTCAGTATTTTCTAAGCTCTGAGGAGAGGCTTCAGTGACTGGAATAGCTTCGGTAACTGTGGATGTTGACAAATTGGAAAATCTATTTCAACTACTTAAAAATGCTATTCTTATATTTATATTTACAAGTTCTTACAAAATAAAAATGTGTAGGAAAAATATGGGATTTATTAGAATGGCTTACAGGTTGTTGCCCAGCTAATCCAACAATGACTGCCTACCAAGAAGCTCCAAGAATCCAACAGATATTCAATCCACAAGGTTGGATGTCTCAGCTTGAATTCAGTCTATACCAAAACCTCAACGAAGTAAGCTCTAATGACAGTGAAGGAATGAACTTGCTTATTAGCATAAGAACAAACGAGCAAAGAAAGAGCAAGCTTCTTTCTTCCGTGACCTTTATGGCTGATGATAAAAGGGTGTAGCCCAGATTAAAGGTAAATCTTGCAACCTCAAAAGATCTGGATTAAGAGTGTATCTTTCCACCCCAAGGATCTGGATTAGAAGTGTGTGTTCCCACTTCACACGATTTAATTAAGAAAAAAAATCCTCACAGGTATGCCCAGCCATTTGGGTTTTAATTAATTCTAGGTATAATAAACTTGAAAGCAGAGAATAACCCTCACACTTAGGCTAAATTCTTATCTGCTGCAGAGCCCCCTGGTCTACAAAGTGAGTTCCAGGACAGCCAGGGCTATTCAGAGAAACCTTGTCTTGAAAAACAAAAAAAAAAAAAAAAAAAAAAAAAAAAGAAAAAAGAAATGTGCTTCTATGTCACGCTGCCTTTGAGATTTTGTTGTACATCCAGAGGTTCTATATTGTTTTCTCATGATAATTAATACTTGTCTTCTCTCATTACTTAGTTCTAAAACAAGAGTAAGATATAGTATTAGGGAAAAATATACCTATTAATGCATGGATATTTTCAAGCTGTTTAAGTAAATCTCCCTTCCCTGGCCTTCTATGGAATGTCTTGAATGTAATTTTAATATATTTTGGTCAATATATTCTTGAGAGTTTGTTTGGGGGTTCTAGCATGGTTACCTTAGTACCCTTGACCAATGAATGGTCCTCCTCTGTTGGGGAAGGCTATCTATATTGACCAAATATGTACCTTTTGAGGAACACTTCATGCTCTTGTGAGAAGAAGGGAACACTTGTCATTGTTAATGTTATCATTGCTGTAAGGAAACATCGTGACCAAAAACAATGTGGGGAGGAATGGGTATATTTCACTTACAGTTCCATATAACAGTTTGTTGTCAAAAGCAATGAGGGCAGGAACTCAAGAAGGGCAGGGACTTGAAGACAGGAGCTAATGTAGAGGCAATGAAGGAGTGTCGATTACTGATTGTACCACTTGGCTTGCTCAACCTGCTTTTGTATAGAACCTAGGGTCACTAGCTCATAAATGGCATCACTATGATGTCCCCCTCCACTATTAATCACTAAGTAAGTGCCCTACAGGCTTGCCTACAGCCTAATCTTGTGGAGGCATTTTCTTAATTGAGGCTTCCTCCTCTCAGATGGCTTCAGCTTGTATTAAGTTGACATAAATCTAGCCAACATACCTGTCTGTCTAGCCAGATCAGCCACATAAATGCTGGCAAACAGTAGGGTGGCATGTCACAGCTAGATCACCTTCATCTCCCATTCTTTATGCTATAAAAGTTATGTCTTGGTTTTAGTGAAGTAAAAAGATTGTCTATTAAAAATCATGAAGACACAAAGCTAGGTTACTATGGAATTGGGAGGAGATGGGGGATAAATATGATCAAAATATAATGCTTGAAATTCTCAAAGAATTAATAAAAATAAATAAAAAGAATATGTTACAAGCAACATATTTGTTACATATATAACCACAAAGGATTATAATAATATGTAGATAAACATACATAAAAGTATTTGCATATATATCTAATTATATGAGAAAGTATTAATCCTCATTAGAAAAAACAAGCTTGTCAATTATAAGTAAATAATAAACAACATTGTGGAGTAAGATAGTGAACTCTAGACACAGAGGTAGTAAGACTGAATAGGGAAGAATATAAATAAATCTAAATCCTGGGTGAGGTTCTTGAATTTCTTTATTAGATATTTTCTTTGTTTACATTTCAAATGTTATCCCTTTCCCTGGTTTCCCCTCAAAACACCTGATTCCATTTCCCCCCTCCCCCTGCTCACCAACCCACCCACTCCTGACTTTCCCCTATACTGGGGCATTGAATCTTCTCAAGACCAAGGGTCTCTCCACACGTTGATGTCCAACAAGGCCATCCTATGCTACATATGCAGCTGGGACATGGATCCCTCCATGTGTACTCTTTGGTTGGTGGTTTAGACCCTGAGAGCTCTAGGGGTACTAGTTGGTTCATATTGTTGTTTCTCCTATAGGGTTGCAAACTCCTTCAGCTCCTTCGGACCTTTCTCTAGCTCCTCCACTGGGGATCTTCTGCTTAGTCCAAGGGTTGGCTGAGAGCATCCACTTCTGAATTTGTCAGGTACTGGCCGAGCTTCTTAGGAGACATGTTCTTGAACTAAAACTCATTCTTAAATGGAAAAAAAATGAATAAAAGTATTACATAAAGCAATGGCTGTATCTTGTGAATGGATTTATGACTAATTCAATTCTCAACATATACATTTCATAAGAAAGAATGAAAATTATTGTTTAGATTTTGTAAATAAAATCCTTTGTTTTTAAACATTACATTTATCCTAAAATTATATTTATTATCATTAGTGAGTATATTTTTTATTGGTTCTCTTTGACAGGTTTAATCCCCGGAGGCATTGGATGGATTCCATGCAGTGAACAACAACAACAAAAAAAAAAAATCATTAGTGAGAGCAAACCAAGCATTTGGCTGGCACATGAAAATATTATCTCATGATTATCAATGAGATATTTTGACACACTCTCAAGAGCCTTTCATTTAAGGAGAATTACAGGATTTTCATGAGTTATCTTGGCTACTAATAAATTAAAACAACTCATTTTTTTTTTTAGCTAGGTCAATTTACATGGTTAGCTACTTTACACTCATTTATCTTGAGATGAAACAATTGTTCCCATTTATTATTCAGAAACCATGCAGTAAGTACAATCTGGTTAACTTTTCCAGGAACACGAGTAAGGGGTGTTTCCATTTCTTCAAAGCAGTCTGATACACAGTGAAAAATAGCAGTAAAGAATGATATTTATAATGATATCTGTGAGATGGTCTTACCTAGTGAGTTTCTTCATTGGTCTTAGCCAATATATTCTTAATGCATAAATTAATGCCCTTAATCAAGGACATTTTAGTGGTTTGGAAGCATTGATGCCCAACAAGGAATTCCTCTGCCACATTTTTGACTGGAACCATGTGTACCCCTTGGTTGCTTGTTTAGTCCCTGGGAATCCTGGAGCATCTAGGTGGTCAACATCATTGTTCTTCCCATGGGGGCTGTAAAACCATTCAGCTCCTCCAGACTGCCCTCCAGTTCCTCCATTGGGGACCCCACTCCAAGACCAATGGTTGGCTACTAGCATCTGCCTCGGTATGTATAAGGCTCTGGCAGGGCCCCTCTGAAGACAACCATGGCACGCTCCTTTCGATATGTGCTTCTTGTCGTCCAAAGTAGTGTTGGGGTTTGGTGACTGTTTATAGGGTGAATCCCCAGGTAGAGCAGTCTCTGGGTGGCCTTTACTTCAGTCCCTGCTCCATACTTTGCGTCCATTATTGCTCATGTAAGTGTATTGTTCCCTTTCTCAGAGAAACCCAAGCACCCCCACTTCAGTCCTCCACCTTCTTGAGCTTCCTGTGGTCTGTAAATTATAACTTGTTTATTTTGAGCTTTTGGGCTAACATCCATTTATCAATGAGTGCAAACCATGTGTGATCTTTTGTGATTGGGTCACTTCGCTCAGGATGACACTTTCTAGTTCCATCCATTTGCCTAAGAATTTCATGAATTCATTGTTTTTAATAGCTGAATAATACGCCGTTGTGTATATATACCCACAGTTTCTTTATTCATTCCTCAGTTGAAGGACAACTGGGTTCTTTCCAGCTTCTGGCTATTATGAATAAAGCAACTATGAACATAGTGGAGCATGTGTCCTTATTACATGTAGGAGCATCTTCTGGGTATATACTCAGGAGTGTTATAGCTGAGTCCTCAGGTAGTACTATGTCCAATTTTCTGAGGATTCACCAAACTGATTTCCAGAGTGGTTTTACCAGCTTGCAATCCCACCAACAATGGAGAAGTGTTCCTTTTTCCCCACATCCTCTCCAGCATCTGCTGTCCCCTGAGTTTTTCATCTTAGCCGGTGTGAGGTGGAATTTCAGTGTTGTTTTGATTTGCATTTCTGTGATGACTAAGGATGCTGAACATTTCTTTAAGTGCTTTAGAGGCCATTACCGCAATAGTTTTTAATTTAGAAAACAATGCAAATAGTATAGGAATAGAAATATGGGAAAAATCAACATACCATAAGCCCAGGCTGTCTGTTACATGATGAGCATGGTTTTGAATTTATAAAATTAAAGATCACTCTTACAATAAAGGCCTGTCTTATTAATTCAAGTAACTCAATATGAGCTCAGGCAAGCTATCTTTAAAGTAAGCTTGCAGGAAAAATGAAACAATATGAAATCCCTAAAAATATTTTGCTTGAAAAAGAATGGTTATTTACATAAATAGATTTGTTGCTGTACTTTATATAAAGTCGTTACTTTGTGTTTTATAAGATTTTATTTTAAAATATGTATATTTACAGTTTTAGAAATCATTTCTTTATGTGACTACAAACTACTTATAGCTATGAATAGAAATAAAAAGTATGTTTAAATGAAAGATATAATTGCTTGTATCATTCTTTATATTAACCAAAATAAAGTACATATTGATAAAAGGACTATTTAACTTATGCTACATAAATCATTTAAAATCTAACTAAAATAACTATTAATCATTGGTGTACTTATTTAAATCACTAGAGACATTAACACTCACATTCAAAACAATATTAATTATATGAGCAAAAGCTTATGACAGAAACAACTGATGAAAATTAAGGGGTTTCTGTCTCCGGCTGGGGACCATCCTCTGCCACAGAGCACCATATCTAGGTGGTACAGGGAGATAACTAACCTCCCAGAACTGCTGAGAGGCCTGAAAGCACAGGTAGGACCACCCCTACTGCTCAGAAGAACCAGCCCAAAACCCTAAGGACACAAAAGGCCAGGGGCGGCCTCAGACAGGAGTCTTCCGATTTCCATCTGCTCTCAGAGCTGTTCCTGGGCCACAGAGCTACATACGCAACAACCACTACAAGAGAGCTGCTCTCCCAGGAGTACCTACATACCTGTGTGCACAAGTAAGACAACCACCTCTCTTCAAATTCCTGGCCCAGAGTCATCAGGACACAGGAACCAAGGAAGAGCTGGAAACAGGATCCTTCTGGTTTCTGTCTGCACATCTGAGCTGACTGTGTATCACAGCTCTCCATGCCTAAATTCCTCCCAGAGAGAAGGGGCCTCCCAGGAGTATAGATACACAGGTTTGCAGGACTGATAAGTCACAGTCAGAGACAGCAAGACCAGCTAACACCAGAGATAACTATATGGCAAAAGACAAACACAAAAATATTACATTACCAATAGAAACTAAGGAAACATGGCATCATCCGAACCCAGTTCTATCACAAAAGTGAGCCCTAATTACCCCCAGCACATCAGAAAAGCAAGATTTGGATTTAAAATCACATCTCATGATGATGATAGAGGACATCAAGAAGGAAATAAATAACTCACTTAAAGAAATACAGGAGAACATGGGTAAACAGGTAGAAACCCTTAAAGAGGAAACAAAAATCCCTTAATCACAGAAAAACATAAACAAACAAGTGAAGGAACTGAACAAAACCATACAGAATCTAAAAAAGGAAGTAGAAACAATAAAGAGATTACAAAGGGAGACAAGTTTGGAAATAGAAAACCTAGGAAAGAAATCAGTAGCCATAGATGCAAACAGCAACAACAGAATACAAGAGATAAAAGAAAGAATCTCAGGTGCTGAAGATACCATAGAAAACATTGAATCAACAGTCAAAGAAAATGCAAAATACAAAAAGCTTCTAACCAAAAACATCCAGGAAATCCAGGACACAATGAGAAGACCAAACCTAAGGATGAGAGGTATAGAAGAGAGCAAAAATTTACAACTTAAAGGGCCAGTAAATACCTTCAACAAAATTATAGAAGAAAACTTCCTTAACCTAAAGAAAGAGATGCCCATGAACATACAAGAAGTCTACAGAACACCAAAAGACTAGAACAGAACAGAAATTCCTCCCATCACATAATAATCAAAACACCAAATGCACTAAAAAAAGAAAGAATATTAAAAGCAGTAAGGGAAAAAGGTCAAGTTACATATAAAAGCAGACTTATCAGAATTACACCAGACTTCTCACCAGAGACCATGAAAGCTAGAAGATCCTGGGCAGATCTCATACAGACCCTAAAAGAACACAAATGCCAGCCAAGACTACTATATCCAGCAGAACTCTCAATCACCATAGATGGAGAAACCAAGATATTCCATGATAAAACAAAATTTACACAATATCTTTCCACAAATCCATCCCTACAAATGATAATAGATGGAAAAAGCCAAAACAAGGAGGACAACTATATCCTAGAAAAAGCAAGAAAGTAATCTTCTTCCAACAAACTCAAAAGAAGATAACCACAGAAACATAAAAATAGCATCAAAAGTAACAGGAAGCAACAATCACTATTCCTTAATATCTCTTAACATCAATGGACTCAATTCCCCAATAAAAAGACATAGAATAACAGACTGGATATATAAAGAGGACCCAGGATTTTGCCGCATACGGGAAATGCACCTTAGTGTCAAAGACAAACACTACCTCAGAGGAAAAGGCCAGGAAACAATTTTCCAAGCAAATGGTCCCAGGAAACAAGCTGGAGTAGCCATTCTAATATTGGATAAAATAGACATTCAACCAAAAGTCATCAAAAAAGGCAAGGAAGGACACTTCATACTCATCAAAGGAAAAATCTACGAATAAGAACTCTCAATTCTGAACATCTATGCTCCAAATGCAAGGGCACCCACATTCATAAAAGAAACTTTACTAAAGCTCAAAACACACATTGCACCTCATACAATAATTGTGGGTGACTTCAACACCCCACTCTCATCAATGGACAAATCAGAGGAACACAAAATAAACAGAGACACGGTGAAGCTAACAGAAGTTATGGATCCAATGGACTTAATGGATAACTATAGAACATTTCATCCTAAATCAAAAGAATATACATTATTCTCAGCACCTCATGGTACCTTCTCCAGAACTGACCATATAATTGGTCAAAGAACAGCTTTCAACAGATATAAGAAGATTGAAATAATCCCATGCCTCTTATCAGATCATTAGGGATTAAGGCTAGTCTTCAATAGCAACAAAAACAACAGAAATCCCACATTCACATGGAAGCTGAACAATGATCTACTGAATGATTCCTTGGCCAAAGAAGAAATAAGGAAAGAAATCAAAGACTTTTTAGAATTTAATGAAAATGAAGGTCCAACATACCCAAACTTATGAGACACAATGAGAGCAGTACTAAGATGAAAACTCATAGCACTGAATGCCTCCAAAAAGTAACTGGAGAGAGCATACACTAGTAGCTTAACAGCACACCTGAAAGCTCTCGTACAGGTAGAAGCTAATACACTCAAGAGGAGTAGATGACAGGAAATCATCAAACTCAGGGCTGAAATCAACCAAGTAGAAACAAAAAGAACTATAAAAAGAATCAATAAAACCAGGAGCTCTTTCTTTTCAAAAAATCAACAAGATATATAAACCCTTAGCCAGAGTAACCCAAGGGTACAGAGAAAGCATCAAAATTAACAAAACTAGGAATGAAAAGGGAGATGTAACAACAGAAACTGAGGAAATTCAAAAAATTATCAGATCCTACTACAAAAGGCTATACTCAACACAACTGAAAATTCTGGATGAAATGGACAAGTTTCTAGACAGATACTAAATACCAAAGTTAAATCAGGATCAGATAGACCATCTACACCCCTAAGGAAATAGGGATCAGATATCCCATAACCACTAAGGAAATAGAGGCAGTCATTGAAAGTTTCCCAACCAAAAAAGTCACAGGATCAGATGGTTTTAGTGCAGAATTCTTTCAGACCTTCAAAGAAGACCTAACACCAATACTCTTCAAACTATTCCACAAAATAGAAACAGAAGGAATACTACCCAACTCATTCTATGAAGCCACATTTACACTGGTACCAAAACCACACAAAGATCCAACAAAGAAAGAGAACTTCAGATCAATTTCCCTTATGAAAAGAGATGCAAAAATATTCAATAAAGGGCGGTGGTGGCGCACGCCTTTAATCCTAGCACTTGGGAGGCAGAGGCAGGAGGATTTCTGAGTTCGAGGCCAGCCTGGTCTACAAAGTGAGTTCCAGGACAGCCAGGGCTACACAGAGAAACCCTGTCTCGAAAAACCAAAAAAAAAAAAAAAAAAAATTCAATAAAGTTCTTGCCACCCAAATCCAAGAAAACATCAAACAAATATTCACCACAATCAAGTAGGCTTCATCCAAGGGATGCAGGGATGGTTCAGTATATGGAAATCCATCAATGTAATCCACTATATAAACAAACTCAAAGAAAAATCCACATGGTCATTTCATTAGATGCTGAAAAAGTATTTGATGAAATTCAGCATTCTTTCATGCTAAAAGCCTTGGAAAGGTCAGGAATTCAAGGCCCATATCTAAACAAAGTAAAAGCAATATATAGCAAACCAGTAGCCAGCATCAAACTAAATGGAGAGAAACTTGAAGCAATCCCACTAAAATCAGGGACTAGACAGGCTGCCCTCACTCTCCATATTTATTCAATATAGTACTTGAAGTTCTAGCTAGAGCAATTAGACAACAAAATTGAAAAGGAAGAAGTCAAATTTTCACTATTTGCAGATGATATGACAGTATACTTAAGCAACCCAAAAAACTCCACTAGAGAACTCCTACAGCTGATAAACAACTTCAGTAAAGTGGCCAGATATAAAATTAACTCAAGCAAATCATTAGCCTTCCTATACTCAAAGTATAAACAGGGTGAGAAAGAAATTAGGGAAATGACACCCTTCACAATAGTAACAAACAATGTAAAGTATTTTGGTGTGACTCTAACCAAAGAAGTGAAAGATCTGTATGACAAGAACTGCAAGTCTCTGAAGAAAGAAATTGAGGAAGACCTCAGAAGATGGAGAGATTTTCCATGCTCATGGATTGGCAGGATTAATACAGTAAAAATGGCTATCATGCCAAAAGCAATATACAGATTCAGTGCAATACCCATCAAAATCCCAACTCAATACTTCATAGAGTTAGAAAGAGTTATTCTCAAATTCATCTGGAATAACAAAAAATCCAGGATAGCTAAAACTATTCTCAACAGTAAAAGAACTTCTGGGGAACTTAGTATCCACGACCTCAAGCAATACTACAGAGCGATAGTGTTAAAATCTGCATGGTATTAGTACAATGACAGGCAGGTAGATCAATGGAGCAGAATTGAAGAACCAGAAATGAACCCACACACCTATGATCACTTGATCTTTGACAGAGGAGCTACAAGATAGCCTTTTCAACAAATGGTGCTGGTTCAACTGGAGGTTAGCATGCAGAAGAATGCAAATCGATCCATTCTTATCTCCTTGTACTAAGTTCAAGTCCAAGTGGATCAAGGACATCACATAAAACCAGAAACACTGAAACTAATAGAAAAGAAACTGGGGAAGAGCCTTGAGCACATAGGCACAGGGGAAATTTTCCTGAAAAGAACACCAATAGCTTATGCTCTAAGATCAAGAATTGACAAATGGGACCTCATAAAATTACAAAGTTTCTGTAAGGCAAAGGACACTGTCAAAAGGACAAAACAGCAACCAACAAATTGGCAAAAGATCTTTACCAACACAGCATCCAACAGAGGGCTAATATCCAAGATATACAAAGAACTCAAGAAGGTAGCCTCCAGAGAGCCTGATAACCCTATTAAAATATGGGGTACAGAGCTAAACAAAGAATTTTCACTTGAGGAATATCGAATGGCTGAGAAGCACATACAGAAATGTTCAACATCCTTAGTCATCAGGGAAACGCAAATCAATACAACCCTGAGATTTCACCTTAAGCCAGTCAGAATGGCTAAGATCAAAAACTCAGGAGACAGCAGGTACTGGCGAGGATGTGGAGAAAGAGGAACATTCCTCCACTGCTGGTGGGATTGCAAGCTGGTACAACCACTCCGGAAATCAGTCTGGTGGTTCCTCGGAAAACTCGGCATAATACTACTGGAGGACCCAGCTATACAACCCCTGGGAATATACTCAGTGGATTCTCCAGCATGCAATAAGGACACATGATCCACTATGTTCATAGCAGCCTTATTTATACTAGCTAGAAGCTGGAAAGAACCCAGATGTCCCTCAATGGAGGAATAGATACATAAAATATGGTATATTTACACTATGGAATACTACTCAGCTATTAAAAACAATGAATTCATGAAATTCTTAGGCAAATGGGTGGAACTGGAGAATGTCATCCTGAGTGAAGTGACCCATTCACAAAAGAACACACATGGTATGCACTCACTGATAAGTGGATATTAGCCCAGAAGCTTGGAATACCCAAGAAAAAATTCACATATCAAATGATGCCCAAGAAGAAGGAAGGAGAGACCCCTGGTCCTGGAAAGGCTCAATGCAGCAGTGTAGGGGAATACCAGAACAGGGAAGCGGGAAGGGTTGATTGGGGAACAGGGTGAGGGAAGAGGGCTTATGGGACTTTTGGGGAGGAGGGATTCAGGAAAGGGGAAATCATTTGAAATGTAAATAAAGAAAATATCTAATAAAACAAAAGTGGGGTACAGAGTTAAACAAAGAATTTTCTACTGAGGAATATCAAATGACTGAGAAGCACCTAAAGAAATATTCAACATCCTTAGTCATCAGTGAAATGCAAATCAAAACAACCCTGAGATTTCACCTCACACCAGTCAGAATGGCTAAGATCAAAAACTCAGGAGACGGCCAGGCGATGGTGGCGCACGCCTTTAATCCTAGCACTTGGGAGGCAGAGGCAGGCGAATTTCTGAGTTCGAGGCCAGCCTGGTCTACAGAGCAAGTTCCAGGACAGCCAGGGCTATACAGAGAAACCCTGTCTCGAAAAACCAAAAAAAACAAAAACAAAAAAAAAGCCGGGCGGTGGTGGCGCACGCCTGCGGCGGATTTCTGAGTTCGAGGCTAGCCTGGTCTACAGAGTGAGTTCCAGGATAGCCAGGGCTACACAGAGAAACCCTGCCTCGAAAAACAAAACAAAAAAAATAAATAAATAAAAAAATAAAAAAAAAATCTTAAAAACTCAGGAGACAACAGGTGCTGGCAAGGATTTTGAGAAAAAGGAACACTCCTCCACTGCTGGTGGAATTGCAAGCTGGTACCACCACTCTGGAAAGCAGTTTGGTGGTTCCTCAGAAAACTAGGTATAACACTACCTGAGGACCCTGCTATACCACTCCTGGGCATGTACCCAGAAGATGTTCCAACATGTAATAAGGACACATGCTCCACTATGTTCATAGCAGTCTTATTTATAATAGCCAGAAGCTGGAAAGAACCCAGATATCCCTCAACGGATGAATGGATACAAAAAATGTGGTACATTTTCATAATGGAATACTACTCAGCTATTAAAAGGAATAAATTAATGAAATTCTTAGGCAAATGGATGAAACTAGAAAATAACATCCTCAGTGAGGTAACACAATCACAAAAGAACACACATGATATGCACTCACTGATAAGTGGATATTAGCCCAGAACTTTGGAATACCCAAGATACAATTCATAGACCAAATGAAGCTCAAGAATACTGAAGAACAAAGTATGGATACTCTGGTCCTTCTTAGAAGGGGGAACAAAATAACCACAGGAGAAGATACAGAGACAAAGTGTGAAACAGCGACTGAGTGAAAGCCCATCAAGTGACTGCCATACCTAGGGATCCATCCCATATACAGTTACCAAACCCAGACACTATTGTGGATGCCAACAAGTGCTTGCTGGCAGGAACCTGATATAGCTTTCACCTGAGAGGCTCTGCCAGTATATGAAAAATACAGAGGGGGTACACTCTCTGCTAACCATTGAATTGAGCACAGGGTTCCTAATGGAGTAGCTAGAGAAAGGACCTAAGGAGCTGAACGGGTTTGCAGCGCCATAGGAGAAACAACAATATGAACCACCCAGTACCCCAGAGCTCTCAGGGACTAAACCTCCAACCAAAGAGTACATATGGAGGGACCCATGGCTTCAGATGCATATGCAGCAGAGGATGGCCTTGTTGCACATCAAAGGGAGGAGAGGCCCTTGTTCCTGAGAAGGCTAGATATGCCAGTATAGGGGAATGCCAAGACAGGGAAGCAGGAGTAGGTAGATTGGTGAGCAGGGGGAGGGGGAATGAGTTGGGGGGGGTAGGTGGGAAACCAGGAAATGGGATAAAATTTGAAATGTAAATAAAGAATATATCTAATAAAAATTAGGTGTAGACAAAACTAAGTTTAAAAAATTAAATTTTAAAACATAGGTCTACCCATATTTCATTGTTGCCATTTCTCTATTAGGATCAGTAAGAAAAATGTTTATGTTCTAGAAAATTTTATTTTATATAAATTAGACATACCTTGATATTGTCAAATGACAATTTGAGTGAAGTTTTGCTGGAGGTATTGCATCACTGTGGTTGGGCCTTTAAGATTTGACAGCAAAGGCAGTACTTCCTGTTCATTCTCCACTTCCTGATTATAGATGCCATGTTACTACTATCTGC
Source organism: Tokudaia tokunoshimensis (assembly GCA_036184795.1). NCBI lineage: Eukaryota > Metazoa > Chordata > Mammalia > Rodentia > Muridae > Tokudaia > Tokudaia tokunoshimensis. The sequence goes on from BTHU01000012.1 coordinate 105,973,613, forward strand.
CACCATGCCATACTGGACTGTATCTTCTGAAACTTGGACCACAAATTCCCAGATAACACACACTAACACACACACACACACACACACACACACACACACACACACACACACACATACACACACACTTTAAATTGCTCCTTGACAGGTATTTAAGCACATCAATGAAAAGGCAACTTACATACATGACAAGATAAACTTCCTTGGGGAACAAAATTATTTAAAAAATTGCACGTCATTGCCTCACAATGAATTTCTACAAACAGGTTTGCTTACCCGGAAAACATTTTTAAAACTATTTTTTATTTATGCCAACTGTTATCCAGAAGGGTTTGAGTATAGGAACCATTCAAAGGATAAGAGTGTAAGAGAAGATGAGGAAACAAGCCTTCCAAGTTGGAGGGTATTTTTTTCCCTAATGTGATTCTAAGGAGCTATTGCGTTCTATGACCACAGTAGAAAATTGATGAAACAGTTGAGAGGAAAGCATTGAGTCACTGCTGTTTCTAAGCACGACAATAAGTGTATGTGGAAAGTTCCAGACATTTTCTCTGATTAGGAACCTTTGTAGATGTCCCCAGGAAATACAGTTCCCACTAGCCTAAGTAGCCAAAAGAAGTCCTAGCAGCCCAAACGGACGCAGCTGCGCAATCAACCCCACAGTCTGAACTCTGTTAGGGAAAGTGATTTATGTGTAGATTTTTCTCTTTCAAGAAGTTCTTATTTTTGCCCAAGTTTTATTCATTTTTGTCTTTCACTGCAACTCTCCCCACTCCTACCTGTGTGGGTAGGTGCAGCAGTCAGAAGGCATCTTGGGGAGTCAGCCCTTTCTTTCTACTAAGGAGTTCTCGAACACTGAACTCAGGTATTCAGGCTTCTTAAGAAGTGCTTTACCTGCCTAGCCACCTTGCAAGGCCATGCAAATGTTTAAGTACAATAAAATGGTAGTCGGTTTCCTAGTTAAATGGTTTAATAAACTATGGAAATTTTAAAATTTAATAACAGTAAAATCACTTTTAATTTAGTCATTTGGTCAAGCCTAGGAGGAGAGCATGTTCTTATTCAAATATGCTTCATTTTATTTCTTGTTGGATTTTAATTGCGACACCGACCTTTGCCTTGGGTATACCTGGCTAAAGTTTTCTGTACTTAAAACAGAGCCACATGATGAGAGGTTAATAAGTATTATAAGCTCTGGAGCTAGCATAACTGTTTTTGACTTTTTCTTCATGAAACTATGGATCCTTTTTGATGTGGCAATAATTATTGACACAACATTATGGGTGTATTTATGACTTTAATTGGGGTAGACTGGTCATACACTTAATAATGTGCATCCCTCACTATGAGAGAATCTACTTTCCTTGTTATCGCCATCATCATCATCACCATCATCATCATCATCATCATCACCATCATCATCATCATCATCGCCATCATCATCATCATCATCGCCATCATCATCATCATCATCGCCATCATCATCATCATCATCGCCATCATCATCATCATCATCGCCATCATCATCATCATCGCCATCATCATCATCATCATCGCCATCATCATCATCATCATCGCCATCATCATCATCATCGCCATCATCATCATCGCCATCATCATCATCATCATCGCCATCATCATCATCATCGCCATCATCATCATCATCATCGCCATCATCATCATCATCATCGCCATCATCATCATCACCACCATCATCATCATCGCCATCATCATCATCACCACCATCATCATCATCATCATCGCCATCATCATCATCATCACCATCATCATCATCATCATCGCCATCATCATCATCATCACCACCATTATCATCATATCACCATCCAAACAATGGTGAATAACTTTCTCCATGGGTAGCCCTCAAATATAAGACAGTGACTGGGTATGAAGAATCGTGAACCCCACTCTCCAGCCTTTGTGCTGATGCTGAATAGAATTGGCACCTCTTTAGGATCAGCCACCTAACTTCCTCAGACTCCATCTCTCATGGATAAGATAAGGAGTTAATAATATCTACCATATCATTATAAAAATTAATTGATAAGAATTTGGAATACTCTGATGACAAGAAAACTAACCTTAATTAGTCATGTTTGTCCAATTTTCTCCCTCCCCAAAAATGGTTAGTCATTAATCAGATGTGTGCCATATTTCCCTCTCCCCAGCCAAAGATGGGAATAATAAAGAATACAAATATAAAAGCAAATGTGGATTACTGGTCCAGCAAGATGTATTATGTTGCATGCAATTTCCCCTTCTGTGCTTCAGATATTAAAACTTAATTCTTTCCGTTATTCATGGCTGGCAGAGATGATTAATTTAATCTTTATATATAAAGTAAAATGTGTAGACAAAAGCATAACTACTCTGCTGAAGCTAATTGTAAGATACGTTTTGGTGAATAATTCACTGTATGCAGTATCATGATATCATAGATGGTTAGCCTAGAACAAACATCAATTCTAAAAAGAGAATTAAAATTAAAATTAAGTCAACCCTGCTGTCGGGAAAAAAATGGTTGGAGCCCTTTTTTGTTAAAGTGGATCTCACTTTGTTGAAACTTGTCAGGGCCTAGAATTCATTTTGATCAATTTCTGATAGCCTATCATCTGTTCTATTACTTCTTATCAAGCACAGATTCTACATGGTAAGGAAACTCACACTCACGTAGATTAATAAAGATTAGCCTCAGTTGTCTACAGAATGAGCTCTAGAATGAGCTACATGAGAGGCAGTCCTCTGGTCTTGCCTTGATTAGAGTACTTGGGCTGGAAAAACCTAGTCAGGTTCCACTATGGGTGGCATCATTCCCTGGGCTAGGATCCTGGACTATATTAAAAGGGGAAAAGTGGATGGAGCAGAAGCATTTCTTTCTTTCTTTCTTTCTTTTTTTTTTAAGATTTTATTTATTATATGTAAGTACACTGTAGCTGTCTTCAGACACTCCAAAAGAGGGCGTCAGATCTCATTATGGATGGTTGTGAGCCACCATGTGGTTTCTGGGATTTGAACTTAGGACCTCTGGAAGAACAATCAGTGCTCTTAACCGCTGAGCCATCTCTCCAACCCTCAAAAGCATTTCATCTCCTTCCTGACATCAGATGCAATGGGACCAGCTGCTTCAAGTTCCTGTTGCTTTGTCTTCCTCACCCAGATGAACTGTAGCTCAAACTGTGAACCAATTAGACCCTTCTTAAGTTGCTTTTGTCAGTTTACCACAGTGATTGGCATGTAAATAGGAAAGAAACTTGGAGTTGGAGTAATAGCAATATATTGGTAAAAACCCACCACTGCCTACCACTGCTATTGTGCTATTATACATATTGACATTGGGTCACTTAACCTGTGTGTGTGTGTGTGTGTGTGTGTCTGTATGTTTGTACATAAAAGCAAGAGATTAACATAAGTTAACCTCTTTCATCACCCTATCCTATTTCTTTTTTTTTCTCAATTCTTTTTTTCCATTAATTTTTCTATTGGTTATTTTATTTATTTACATTTCAAATGATATTCCTCTTCCCGGTTTCCCCTCTACCAAACCCCCTACCCATCTCTCATCCCGATGTTTCTGTGAGGGTGTTCCTCCACCCACCCACCCACCCACCCACCCACCCACTCCCACCAAACTGCCTTAGCATTCCCCTCACCTTCCAATGGTGCCAGATCAGGCAATCCTCTGCTACATGTGCAGCCGAAGCCATGAGTCCCTCCATGTGTACTCTTTGGTTGGTGGTTTAGTCCCTGGGAGCTTTGGCGGGGGGCGGGGGGTCTGGTTGGTTGATGGTGTTGTTCTTCCTATGAGGTTGCAAACCCCTTCAGCTCCTTCAGACCTTCCCCTAACTCCTCCATTGGAGTACCCGTGCTCAATCTGATGGTTGGCTGCAAGCATCCACATCTGCATTGGTCAGGACTCACTCGTTAAATTTAGAGTTCACTGATACAGCTACACTAGCGAGCCAGAAAACCCAGGGATCCCTCTGTCTTTGCCTCCCAGCTCTGGGTTTACAGGCATGTGCTACAATGCCCAGCTCTTATATATGGATACCAGGGCTCAAATTCAGATCTTCACGGCTGCACACTAAGTTATCTTCCACTAAGTCCTTCCTTCACCCTCTTGAACTTCCTACTTATCACCAGAAAAAATGAGCAAAACAAATCATCAGGCTGTTGTCAGGGTTACATGGATTTATTTAAACAATATTTAATAGTCTGCTAAGTGTAAAGTAAATAAAAGGAAGAAATACATGGACATACGTGTCTATAAATACACATAAGTATATCCACATATTCTAAACAACATTTCTTTCCATTTTCTTCCATCATCTACCTATCATCACTTCTACCACTCAACTTGGTTTCTTCCTTTTTTTTTTTTAAATGTGGTATTTCTTTCCTTTGCTTACTTACTTTATAATCTTCTTTACTAAATACAAGGGGAAAACAGATGGGAATTTCTCATTTCTCATTTGTAGCTAAAAAGTGCAAATCATAGCATTCCAGGATTTTTTCCCTTAAAAGAAGACAAAAGATGAGATGAAATTGCTCAGATAATATAGTTTTTTTCTAAGTAGCAATGCTGTCATGTGCGTGCAAACTTTCTGGGTAATTATTCTCTCCTTCCACTTTTTGGTGAGTCCCAAGGATTGAACTCAGGCTGTAAGACTTGTGCAAGTGACATTACCTGCTTTGCAATTTTTCTGGCCCCTAAAGTATTTGTACAAAATGGAGAGTATTTTCCTATTACCATCCCTTATCTAAAAAAAGAAATTCTCCACTGAAACTAAAATTGCAGAGATATGGTTAGTATGATATACTCATTAATAGATTTAAAATGGCACAAGGTAATCTTTCTTGTGTAAAACTGTCCCATTTTAATACTTTTTATAACACACTAAATAGTTCTTTTGATGTTTGTAGATGTGCAAGACTGCTGGCTTATGTTCAGACACATCATATAAAAGGTACTTTTTCACGCTGGATTATGGTTTTCAGCAGTTGTAATGAATGTAAGATTGTGTTACGCCAGTAACATTGAACTTGTATGCCCACCATTTGGGAGATTGTTGGTAAACTGTGAGTTTTCCCCAAATGGCCCTGCCTGCTGTGTCACAGGATGAGCAGTTCCACTCAGTTTAATGACTGAACTGTTCGTAATCACTCCTAATGTTGCATACAATGAAATTAAAGGATGCTTTTTCATACAGGCAGAAGATGGGTTTCCATTCTGGATAAGTAACACAGTTCTCAACATGCAAGCCCAGTTGTGGTGTGGTTTCATTTTATGGTTGTCTTCTAAAAGTCCTAGCACAGTGGAACATTAGGCAGAGGGGCTTTTGCATATTTTCACCTTCTCTATTTTTGGGGGGGGGGATATTTCTTTTATTTACATTTCAAATGTTATCCCCTTTCCCGGTTTCCCCCTCCTCCCTGGAAACCCCCTATCTGATCACCCTCCCCCTGCTCATATCAGGGTGTTCCCCCACCCACTCCCACCTCCCCGTCCTGGCATTCCCCTACACTGGGGCATCCAGCCTTCACAGGAACAAGGGCCTCTCCTCCCACTGATGCCTGACAAGGCCATCCTCTGCTACATATGCAGCTGGAGACATGGGTCCCTCCATGTGTTCTCCTTGGTTGGTGGTTTAGTCCCTGGGTGATCTGGGGTGTCTGGTTGGTTGACATTGTTGTTCTTCCTATGGGGTTGTATACTGGCTGATTTTGTGGGTCAACTTGACACAAGCTGGAGTTATCTTAGAGAAAGGATCTTCAGGTGAGGACCATGAGATCCAGCTGTAAGACATTTTCTCAATTAGAGATCATGCAGGGAGAGCCCATTGTGGGTGGTACCATCCCTGGGCTGGTAGTCTTGGGTTCTATAAGAAAACAAAATGAGCAAGCAAGGGGAAGCAAGCCATTAAGTAACATCCCTCCATGACCTCTGCATCAGCTCCTGCTTCTTGACCTGACTTCCTTTGGTGATGAACAGCAATGTGGAAATGTAAGTTAAATAAATCTCTTCCTCCCCAACTTGCTTCTTTGTCTTGATGTTTTGTGCAGGAATAGAAACCCTGACTAAGACAGGTTGCAAACCCCTTCAGCTCTGTCAGTCCTTTCTCTAACTCCTCCATTGGGGACCCTATGCTTAGTCCAATGGTTGGCTACAAGCATCAGCCTCTGTATTTGTAAGGTTTTGGCAGAGCCTCTCAGGAGACAGCTATGTCAGGCTCCTGTCAGAATGCACTTCTTGACATCCACAGTAGTGTCTGTGTTTGGTGACTGTACGTGGGATGGATCCCCAGGTAGGTCAGTCTCTGGATGAGCTTTCCTTTAGTCTCTGCTCCATAGTTTGTCTCTATATTTCCTCCCTTGAGTATTTTGTTTATCTGTGCTGGAAAGTGCTTATGCCAAGGGCTGTCTTCACTGTTACCAGACAGGCAGCTACTGCCTGCATCATCTTGCCTTTTAAAATTAATTATTTTACATTTTAATTGAAATAAAATTTTATCACTTCCCACTTCCCATTCTTCACCCCAATGCCTCCCATATCCCAAATCCTTCCTATGTCTCCCCTGTTAAATTGGTAGGCTCTTTTCTTTTATTCTTACAGTTAACATTGTATATATGTTATATGCAATATATAATGTTAATGTTATATTAGTATATATTATGCTAACTGTAATAAAAAAAGAGTAGCTATTAATATATATAGTGCTATTGTTGTTGGTGTATATAAAACTGACCATGTTTTACTGGATAACCAGTCAGGGAGATGATCCCTGGTTCTAATTCTCTCTTTCAGCAGTCATTAGTTTCTAGTAGTTTTTTGTCTAGGGGTGGGACACATGAGTGCTTCCTTTTCTTCATTATCCTGTCTATTAATATTGTGATTGTTCAGGTCTTGCTTGTGCAGCCCTTTCTAGGACAGGAGGTCTCACAGCAGGCTTCCTGGTATAAGGCTTCTGATGCTTGTCATTGTTCTGCAAAGATTTCTTGAGCTATAGAGGTGTGAATTGTGCTACAGATATATCCATTGGGACTTGGCTTTGAACCTGCAGTCCATTAACCTTTGTAAAGTGTTCAGTGGTTCTGTAGTGGTCTCCTTTGCTCCAGACAGAAACTTTTTGATAAAGGGTGGGAGATACCTACTTAGATAAGCTTAACTAATTGGATACAAATAAGCTTTAGAATGTAGCACAGAGAATTATCCTGGAATGCCAAAGTAGCAGTGATAGATTCTCTTCCAAGATCCATTATCCCAATAGCCATGGGTAGTTTTAAGTTTCTAAAACCAGGCATTATTTTTCTCTTGTTGAGTGGATCTTAAGTCTACTTAGACAGCTGTTGGTTACCACCAACCAGTGAGTGCCACTATTGCACCGTTCCAAATATCATAAATACCACAACTAGATAGGAGTAATGATTGATTACCTCCCTTGACTGATTGCATTTAACTTTCTGGATGAAGATAAGACTTAATTCATAAAGACATTGGTCTCTTAGGACATAGGACTCAGATTATTTGAGCTAGCTCTTACCTGAAAGCCTCCATCCTGTGGTCTAGCTTCCATAGTGCCTTCTTAATTTCACTTGTATTTCTTCAGCATGGTGGTGTTTATGCTCGAGCTTTGTCTTCATATTGACCTTTTCTTGCCTCCTTTAATCATTACTCACTAAGCTCTCTTTCTCTATAGTGTCCTTAGAGTATTTCATGTGGAACCCATACAATATATAATTTGATTCACTATATTCATTTTATGGTATGGTGACAGCCACAGAGCTACCAGGTACAGTTTTTGAGGTTCAAAGATGCTCTGAATTTTCCAGTCTTTGAGACTTGTGAACTGACTCTGCTACACAGTCAAAATCAAAACAGAAAGGAAGAATGTTATGAATCCCAAATGCAAAGTTATATAGCACACAGTACAGCCAAACAATGAATATAACACAGTCATGAAAAGCACCAATTATATTTTTAAATTATAAAATCATAGAATTATTTGTGACAACATAAATCAAACATGATAGACTATGACGGTGACTATTTAAACTATATATATTTGAAAAGGGAGAAAAATGGTGCTTTTAGCCAGAGAATATCTAGCAATTTTTGCAATCACAATTTTTTGGCAACATTTTTATGTTGGCTTTTTCTTTACTGGAAAGGAAAGATTAAAGTCTAATCCATTCTCCAAAGGCATCCACTTTACCTAAATTGTAGGTATTTTCTTACCTTTGTAAAATAGACTACAATGCCATTACTTTCAGCAATCATTCTGAACTTTGCTTTGTATTGCTTTTATCATCTCTCCCTGCTTCTACCATGTTAATTTTTCTTCCCAGAAAGACTCTGAGATTTTTGAGGACACGAATGTTTAAAATACATAACAATGCCTAGCCCAGAACCAGAAACTTTATCATCTTCAGCCTCATGTCAAGACACATCAAGCCTGATGGGGCTGCATGGTACTTTTATTCCCATCTAATAAAATTAGGGTTAGCAGTGAATGCAGTTACGCTGCCTGGTGGTAAAAATAACCCACCAACTCTCCCTCCACCGGTGAAACTATCTGAAAAAGAATGGAAAGAGGCTGAAGTATTTGTTATTCGACAAGTGTTGCTGAGCATAAAGAAATAAATGAGTTGGCTCTGTACTGAGGAACATTCAGTGATTTCCTCAATAGTACTTGGAAGGAAGATCGAAGCAAGATATGGCAAAGTCTTGTAGCTCAGCTGTCTTCAGTATCTTAAAGGGTAAAGTGACATGTTTGCTGAGATTACTCCTTGTTTCTGTAACCTAACAAAATGGGAAAAGGTACAAAAGTAAATAACCTCCTCTTTGGGAGCCATTTAGCTAAACAAGATTCTAATAACAGAGTACATTTTTCTAAGCTAAATATCTCTTTCATTCAAGGAATTGGTGTTTTAAGACCAAAGGTAGTCTTCAAAATACTGTGATTTATGATAAAATAAAATATATTTTCTTTTTCATCCCATTCTCAATCAAAGGTCTATTTCCCTTGGAATTGAAGAAAATGGTTAACAAATTCAAAGAGATCACAAGAATAATGCAAAGGGACTTCAGTAGTAATTGTTTTTATTAGTTTGGCCACAGATTAACCCAACCAAACTGTTTATAAGCCACTTTCTTAGACTTGTTCTCCAAACTCTAGGACTTGGTTTTGATGATCATTTTAAGGATCTCCTTTCTGCTTCTATTGGTGTCTGATACTCAATACACTCCTCTCTGCAGCTGTTCTTACTGCATACTCTTCCATATGTGTTCACCTCTTGATCTTCCTTAAACATCTTTTAATCATTTCTATATCTGGCTTTTTAATGGCTTGGCAAAATAGATACTCATATACACACACAAACTGAATGTTGGACTCTCGTTGAATTAGTAAGTTTGTTCAGGAAACCGTGAGACACTTCAGCAAGAATAATTTAGTATAAAGGATTAAGTAAACAAGCATGAGGTGAGAATCTGAGCAATGTTTGGATTCTACAGTAATAGAACTCTGACACACAACACTAAAGGAGGCCAAAGTAAACCTCTGTGGCAATCAAGCCTGGGTGATGAGAAGTTGGCCAATGGCAGACAACTATTGTAGGCTTTGTTTGCTCTACATTCTTATAGTTTGGAAAGCATCACATACAAACTATGCTTCTCAAACCATTTCCATCCAGTAGCTTACTTCTCATTAGTCTGCCTCAAGCATCCTTATACTAGTGTTCTCCAGTTAGGGTCTGCATGATATTTCTTTTTCTTTCATGTTAAGGCACATATTCCTTTCATTTTCTCACTCTATAATATAGTCCCCATTCTGTTTTCTGTCTGTCCTTGAGCCTTTGCCAAATACTGATTATACTGGCTGAGTCCTTTGCTATATAGTAAGCTCTGACTCAATGTTATCAGTTTATTCTGATTTGGGTGGTATCTAGATTACTACAACAGAATAATGATAACAAATTATACATGCCATTGCAATTCGTAGTTAAATGCTAGAAGCAGGCACCGTATTTGGGTTTTAAAATACAATGTGAATAATAACAGCAATTAAAATGTTGAGATCATGTTGTGTAGGGAGATACCTGAGGCAAAGGTTGGCATATTCAGCTAATACTAGCAAATAGGAAGGCTGTGTATGGCAAGGCTTCTGCCTTTGTGTACATGTTGCCCCTCCGAGACTGGCATATCTGAGCAGACACACTAAAACTGGTTCTAGTTGCACAAAAAGGTCAAAACTGAAGACACTAATAGGCTCCATTGAGATCAAGGACGGCAGAGAAAAGAAGTACATTTTAGAGTCATTCTGCTAAAATTTACCGAAGGTTGATGACAAATGGAAATGCATTTTGCTGTCTCTTGGGCCACCGCAGCAAAGCCGCATTCTACAGGACAACAAAGCAGGAAGACCACAGCGAAACAAGTAGCACATTTCTAGCCTTAAAAGAATTTTGACTGCTCTCAGTCATTATTTTCCATTTTATTCCCTCCCATTTGTATCCCCTTTTTTATTCCCCTTCTTTTTATCTAATCTCATTGAAGAACTTGACTACCTCTTTATTATACTGTCCCCACCTAACCTATGCCCAGAGAAGCTAGATGTGTATACCTTAAATCAGCCAAACAAGCCTCAAAGGTGAAATAATGGCCCCTCCTTTGTGGGACAGAAGTGTCTGGAGTCTATTGGGATTTCTAAGAGGCTCTTTGTCCTTGTTTGCTTTGCAAGGCAGGCTTCCATGGTATCTGTGCATATGCACTGACAGATGTCAGGGTGACGACAAAGGTGAGGTTTCTGGGAGGAGGTGGGCATTTTACAGTCTCACTGTGGGAAAGTGTGTATTTAACAAGGGCAAGGGCATGATGACATGGTGGCTGGGAAATATGCAAATGCAGGAAATGAAGTCAAGGTTCACAACGGGAAAAAGTATGCTTTCTTGCTTCTTTTAAAAGCGATGTAATTTGAAAAAGTAATGCATATTCATTGTTTTAAAAAATCTCATATATTACTATGTTAACATGAAAACTGAAACCCCTGTTTAGTTCTAATTATTTTCATTGTACAGATTCAGCTAATCTTCATTGAGGGGTATCTTTTATTTTAGGTGTTCTTTCTTTGGATCCCCCATCCATATAGATTTTTGGGACTGACTGCATGTCTTGTTTAGTCGATAAATCGTAGAAAATCTTATGTAGGTGGGAACTTAAAGCAATCGTGGTTTGCCATCTCTGGCTGCTGGAGATCTTTCTAGTTCCACATGAACACTCTTTAGCTGGTCTCCTGGAAGATAAAACCTCACATGGAGAAGGCTCCTGTTCCATCCATTCATTCCATCTGCATCTCAGATATGTGATAGGATATGAGTGACATCATTCTAGAACATCCCTCTCCAGCTGAAACAGAACAACTTCCGGACGAAGGCACTGAATCATAACTAATCCAAGGTTCTAAGCAACTGAGTTTTATGGTGCTCTGTTACATGATGTAAGTCACTGAAGAGACCATTAAAGTGAGATGAAAAGCGACAGACATATTAACACAAATGAAGCTGTACAAATATTTGAAAACACCATTAGAAAATAATCACTCAATGTATATTATTATATTCATCAAATTTTCTAGGAGCACACGTAAGGAGAGAGTCCTTAATCAGAAGCCCAACAAGAAAAGCGAAAACTTTCTTTTTATTTATTATGGAGCTAAATATCAGTGGCCATTACAAAAAGCACATAGATTTAAATTATCCCAAGTCCCTTGTACCAACAACTTAACAGTATAATGAAGTTTTTTTATACTATCAAGAAAAGCTCATAAATCAAGGCACTTCTCAAACACATTGGTATAAAATTAGGTAGGTGGGTTATGGAAAAGCGGGGAAATTCTGATATCACACTTAAGCAATAGCTGTCAGAATTCATAACATTTTGGTTGGTTAGAGAAACCAGGAGTCAGTTCATATATTTCAAAGGATTTACCTAATGGTCACAAGATGTTAGGTCACTTGCAGAGGAGGCCAATAACTGGTTGTCAAAAGGACCAAGGATGCCTGTGGATAACATGTCTCTGGGCTTTCGATATCCAATGTTTCCATGCCATTAACATTCTAGTCAGTTCATCAACATTGTAAAAAGTTCAGGTCATGGTGCAGTTCTTTTCAGAAACTTTATTCATGTTACCATTTTATCCTTAGAGGGACTGGGTCATCAACTGATGAGAATCTTTTGTTTTGTGAATTGAAATAGTGAAAGTTTTTACCTCCTGCCCTTTTCCTTAATTTGCTTCCCATTCTGATTTAGGAATATCTCAGTGCCAGCAAGTGTGTCTACACACACACACACACACGTGCACACACACACACACACACACACACACACACACACGAGCACACACACACACACACACACACACACACACACACACACACACGTGCACACACACACACACACACACACACGTGCACACACACACACACACACACACACCCGCCCATATGCTTTCCTTGGATTTCAGACTCAGCTGGTCAAGATAGAACGAAAAAGTTGCAGTGACTTCGTGAGACTCCAATGCGTGTATGGCATTCGGATCAACCGGTGACTTCGCTCTAGCACAGCTATCTGTCTATCCACGAGCGAGTCACATTTATCTTTTATTAAGTCTTCCAGCAGCGGCAGTGTTTGTTTGGTAATTTGCTCCATAGCATTGTGATTTAGCTCTTGATTTCCTCATTGTTCCTTTATATTTTTGTTGCCATAAATACAGTATATTTAAATTCATTATATTTTTCAGGTTATATAGGATATCATTAGTTGCTTTTTAAAACCATTTGTCTTTTGGGCCTCGATGCTGAACTCGTGAATTCCAAAAGGAAAGACAACTGACACTCTATAGAGATAACTGTATCAGATATAAATAAGGCAATTTTATTTCTTCCCTTCTGTATTTTTTCTGTATACATATGTGGTCTGGCTAGTGCAACAATGTCTTCCCTCAGTTGGAGTGCTAAGAATCCAAAAAGTTCTTCAGTTCATGAGGTTGGATGGGTCAACAGCTTCTTAGTATATGTTGAAATTCCAGTGATGTAGGTTCTAACACCAGCAAAGAAACACCTTGGCGCTAAGACAGATGAACTCATCAATGAGATTGAACACAGCAGGCAAAAAGCAAAAACTTCATCCTTCCTCGTTTTGTTTTTGTTTTTGTTTTAATGTATGCTGCTTCCAGAAATTGTGACCCAGAATTAGGGTAAGTCTTCTGACCTGAAGTGATCTAATCAAGATCAAAAGATCTAACCCTCACAGGATTATTTTGTGGCCCAGGTGTTCATGTTTTAACTGATTCCAGATGTGGTCAAGTTTCAACTAAAGTTAAGCAACTCTCTCTCTCTCTCTCTCTCTCTCTCTCTCTCTCTCTCTCTCTCTCTCTCTCTCTCTCTCTCTCTCTCCCCTCTTCTCTCTCTCTCTCTATATATATATATATGATAGACAAAGATGATATAGACAAATATATCTATATGGTATATAATTAAGATACACAGTATATGGCATAGGATATATGATATATAATTGATATATGAGAAATGATACATGACTCATGATATATGACGTATAGGCTATATATAGAAATAGCCTGTGATATATATATGTGTGTACACACACACACACACACACACACATATATATATATATATATATATAGTATTTTCAGTAGGTCATTGGTACAGATATAATACCCAATCAGAATTTTTTGTTCCCATTCATTGTATATATAATGCTGTTTAATAAGGTATGACCATGCAGAATATCAAAGGTGTTTCATGTACCTGTGATGGTGATCCTAAACTTCTTCTCCTTACCCATGAATCATGTTAAGGTGTGCTAATATTAAACTGCTCTTCTACTCATGAGCTAAATCATTTTTAGCTGCCCTGCGCTGTGTTTGTGTGTAAGCCGTGCTTTATTGGCAATGTTTTAAGATACTATGCCTCTCTTTGCAAATGAGAGAGCTAAGTAGCTTTATTCTTCTTATTTTCATCATTCCTTGTTTTTTAAAAGGTTTTATCTTTTTTAATCATATGTGTGTGGGAGGGGGAGAGCATGTGTGTACAATGTCTGCAGAGGCCAGAGGAGGATGTTGGTTGGATCACTTGGAGCTGGCATTACGTGCTCTTAAGCACTGAGCCATATCTGCAGTCCTTCTCTTGCTCTAAAATGTATTTGTATTATTATTGTTCTTGTTTATTTTTGTTCCAGGGATTAAATCCACAGGATGAGGTGTGCAGGGAAACTGCTTTCACACATCAGGCCACCTCACTGTCCACAGTAACTAATTCTGGTAGCACAATAATGCACATAATCTCCTACTCTTGCTACTTCAACTCATGATAGAATTTACTATAGTGCAGTAAGTACTAGAAACTGTTCTCCAAATTTAGAATTTTTATTTTTTTCCAAGACTGGCTTTAAGGTGTTACAATCAACTGTCATAGTGGTAGGTAGTGGCATTAAGCTGCCATTCTGTCAACTGCGCGATCGCTAGAGTGAACTACGGAAGCCACCTGACACTTTGAAACTGATACTCAGGAGATGAGATGAATTGTCTGCTTAAGACACTTTCAATTTACAAGGGGTTTATCAGGATATAGGCTGCACCACAATTCACAGAGCACGTGTGCTTACCCTTTCATCCTTGATGATCTGACATTTGTCAGCAACATCTTGAGGGACAAGGTCGTGTGTGTGTGTGTGTGTGTGTGTGTGTGTGTGTTAATCTGCCAATTGTTTATCTCTATTTCAAGCTCAGGAAAAGTTTTATACCTCTTATTTCTCCACTATATAGTATTCTATCTCTCTACTATCAGTGCCTTTAAGAAATTTGTATTATTTATTTTAACTTAGTCACTTTACATTCCCTCACTGACCAGCCCACCTCCTGGTTGCCCCATTCTCCTTCTCTCTCCCCCTCCCCTTTTCTTCTGAAAGGGTGGGGGCCCCTCGGGTCTCTGCTAGGCTAGGTGTATTCTCTCACACTGAATCTAGACAAGGCAGACCAGCTAGAATGACATTTCCTAAGGACAAACAACAGCTTTGGGGATTAGTACCACCCCACGTCCCTGCTCCAGTTATTTGGGACCCACATGAAGACCAAGCTGTACATATGCTAATATTTTCAGGGAGGACTAGTTCCAGCCCATGTACGTTCTCTGGTTAAGACTTTCTATTCTTACCTTCTGAAACGACTTTGAAATTTCTAGTTCTCTTGAGAGTCTCTCATTTGTTTGACATTTTTCTCAGCTTTCTGAGACAATAACTGATAATAAGAGCTAATATGTACAGAACTCTATAAACAAGCATGGCACCCAGTGTTCTATGAACTCAATTTGGTATTTGTAATCACCCTCTTCTGTTTGAATATGATAGCATGGATTCAAGAAACAAAACTCTGCTAGGTATTTCAACAGGAAACACTTCCATGGGAATTCTCAAAGCAAGTTTAGGAACACTGAAGAAGAAAAAACAAAACAAAACAAGAACACCCTGGGAAAACTCCAAGTTACATAGGACAATAAGGACTGCAGTTCATAGCTGTAAGTAAGGGGTGGCACTGTAACCAGCGAAATGGAACCAAGGGTTAGTCACAGAGAAAAAGACAGCACCCCATAGACTGATACGTAGGGAATTATGAAGATGGCTGTACTGGAATGTGGAAGAGAATGGAGAGACAAGCTGCTGCTTCCAATGTTCCTTCCTGCTGCTAGAACAGTTCCCAGAACAAGAAAGCAGATACTCCTACCACTGCCTCAAGCCTCTTGGTTGTAATTCTGTGTCCCCTATTAGCACAACTCCACAGAAAACCAATTGGCAAAGGAGATATAACACCCTCCACAGCTGTAGTGCCACATAGGATATTAGAAGGTATACTTGGAGCTTGGAGAAAACAGCTTAATAACAAGCATAAAAATGTACATAATTAATTTTTAAATGTCACACGTCTAGTAACGTGTATCCAGAACTTGTTTATAGGGTCTCTGCACAATATTAACACTGCCTCTATGAGTAGTTGAAGTTTTTAGTAGTTTCTTGGTGTCATGTTTTAAATATGCTTGGCCCAGAATGGCGCTATTGAGAGGTATAGGAATAGGTTTGTCACGGTGGGCATGGGCTTTAAGACCCTCATCCTAGCTGCCTGGAAATCAGTCTTCCACTAGCAGTCTTCAGATTGAAGATGTAGAACTCTCAGCTTCACCTGCACCATGCCTGCCTGGATACTTCCATGCTCCAACCATGATGATGATGGACTGAACCTCTGAACCTGTAAGCCTGCCCCAATTAAATGTTGCCCTTTATAAGAGTTGTCTTGGTTATGGTGTCTGCTCACAGAAGTAAAACCCTAAGACACTTGGCCTGCTAGCCCAGCTCACTAGCTTCTCTTGGACTTTGGCTCTTCTTCTATTGAGTGCAGCTGCTGAGCTGTAATTTGATGGTGACAGTCCTAATTTCTCCTCTCTATCTGGTTGATGTCATCATGGGTGAAACAACCTTTTACATAAATTGCCTTTACTAACAATGCCCTATCCTGCTTGTTCTTCTCAAGATGCTGCTCCCTTTTTTTTGTGGAGAATTAATTTCAAAGCACTGGGCTCCTCTCACACTGCTCTCATCTGTGTAGCCAGGATCTCTTCCTGGATTGTCCAGTTTTTCTGCTGACCAGGAGGGCTGAGGTGAGACACTGTGGCTTCTTCTCTAAGTAGCTCTCTCTGTTTGTTTGGAAGCCCTAGTCACAGGCTTGCAGTTCATAACATCACAGTTAGCATCTGACTTCATTGCCTCTGAGTTCTCACTATACTGCAACTATTTCCTTTATGTCCAAAAGTCCATCAGCTTTACAAGAAGGTGCCTATAAAAGGGAAAAAGCAGGGATAGGGAGGATGATGGCTCAGTGGGTGAAGTGCCTGCTGCACAAATGAGAAAGCTCAAGTTCACCTCCCTCAAACCCATGCAAAAGTCAGGACTGGTGGTACAAGCCTGTAACCCCATTGGTTTGTGTGTGTGTAGTAGTAGTAGTAGTAGTAGTAGTAGTAGTAGTAGTAGTAGTAGTAGTAGTAATGATTTGAATAGATATGACCCCCATAGACTCATGTGCTTGGATGCTTGACCCTTAGGGAGTGGCCCTATTAGGAGGTGTAGCCTTGTTGGAGTAGGTCTGGTCTATGGTCGGTTAGGGGAAGTGTGTCACTGTGGGAGTGGGTTTTGAGGCCTTCTATACTCAAGCTGTTCTCAGAGTGGCACACAGTTCCTCCCTGCTACCTATGGATCAACATGTAGAACTTTCAGTTCCTTCTCCAGCACCATGTCTGCCTGCACATCTCTATGTTTCCTGCCATGACAATAATGGACTAAACCTCTGAAACTGTAAGCCAACCCCAGTTAAATGTTTTCCTTCATAAGAGTTGCCATGGTCATGGTGTCTTTTCACAGCACTAGAAACTCTAAGACAGTGTCTGTGTGTGCATGTGTATACACACACACACACACACACAAATTAACAAAACAAGTTGATATTAAACCTGAGAATGCAGATGAGAAAATACTAAATCCATGATTGTTCAATTAACTTAAGCTGTATTTTGGGGTGCACCTGAGACTGGTCAGTTGGCTGTCTCTCCCTAAAGATTTGATACAGCAGCTCCTGCTGGGCTTTAAATGTCCTTTTTATAGGAGAGATAAGTTGTTCACAGGAGAGGGAGAAAACTGACTGTTACAAATATACAAATATAATGAAAAGAAAGAAACAAAAGTAAAGATATATATCATGTAAATGAGGTCGCAAGCTTACTTTAGGTTGAAAACTGTTTTGGAGTTGACATCAGATCTTAGACACAGGAATTTTATTCTTGATTTCCAATAGAAACATTAACTTGCAAGGACTTAACACAGGAGAAACAAGAACTTATTCTTTAACCTTAACAGAAACCTTAACTTGCACAGGACAAACAGGAACTTATTCTTGCCTGTCTTAACTGCAAACACACCCCTTAACCTGCAAAGTATATTCTTCCTGCCTTGGTCTCACAGTTCTTGACTCTTATACTGATCACTTGGTGACATGAAGTTCACTCAATGTCACTCTCCAACTTTCAAACAGGAGACTGTGCTCCTTATTGGGAGATTACTTTTTTTGTTTCAATTTACATTCCTTTCACTTTGCATGGTTCAAGTATTTCATGGGCTTGGGAGACATCTCAGTTCACAAAAACTGCTTACTGAAAAAGCATGTTGACCTGAGCTTTGTTACAGGCACCCATGTGAAAAGTTAGACGTGGTGGTGTGCCTGTAATCCCCAAGAGAGGGAGGCAGAAAATGGAGGATCCTTGGAGTTTGCTGTCTGGCAAATCTAGCCCAATCAGCAAGCACTAGGCCAGCAAAAAATCCTCCCTTAAACAAGTTATATTTAGAAATATGTACATATATGCATATTCACATATATACACATATACACATAAATATGCATACAATAACAATTAGTGAGAAAAGAGGCCATGAGTTTTAAGGAGAGTTAGGAGGAATTTATAGACAGGTTTGGAGGAAGAAAAAGAAAGGGAAAAATGAATTAAATTATAATCTTAAAGATAAAATAAACATAAATATTGTGGAGTACTCTTCTGGTACATTATGGGTACCACAAATAACTGCCCTTGCCTTTGTAGCTTTAGGACTCTGGGACTCCTCTCATTAAAGTATGGAGTTTAATTTCTACCCCTTGAATGTAGGTTATTGTGACTGCCCAATAAATGAAAGCAGAGACATATGTGACTCTTAAGGCTAGGACACAAGAGGTGATAGTTCCCATCTGACTCTTTCTTACAGGGACATGAAGTTCTGGATATTAGGCAGCATATTTTGAAGAATTGAATTTCCTAGCAGAAGTTAGAATATCCTAAAACACTTTTGGCCCTTTCTTTAATACCCCCAAAATAGGAATTTTGAGCTATTGAGATATCTCAGTAAGTAAAGATGCATGTGACACAAGACTATTGGCATATGTGATCTTAGGGTCCATGGAAAGGTAGGTAGAGAAAACCAATTCCACAAAATCATCCTCTGACTTCCACACACATCATGCCATGGGCCTCCCCACACAAATACACAATTATAGTAAATACAATTTAAAAAATAGAATTTTTCCCGGTTTTATGCATGGAGAAGGAAAAGAGTGGGGTCCTGAGACAAGCTGCAGTGGGTGGGACTTGATTCTCCTGAAAGATATTTCATAGTCACTTGTCACATCTTGTGGGAGAGATTGGAACTCAGACAGTGGTGATGAATGTCAGGGATCACACATTGCTGGAGTGCTGGAGAACTTCCTCCCCCCTTTTCCAATCTAACCGTCTTACCAGAACCTTAAATATGGACTTGGGGGTCTAGGTTCTGGACCCCTTCCTCTATGTGCTTTGTGCTTGTGATTCAAGACATGAGCTCTCATATTGCTGCTCCAGCAGTCTTACCTGCACCTGCTGCCATGCGGCCCCTGCACTCGTGAACTCTAACTCTCTGGAACCATCAGTCCAAATCAATTCTTTCTTCCATAAGCTTCCTTGCTCATGGTGTTTTTATACAGCAACAGAAAACTAATTCATCTTGTCATAAAAACTTCCTTGTAGGACACAAAGTAAAAACAGTCATGACTAAATACCCAGGAGCCCTGTCAAGGTAGAACTGGATTTATAGGCACCCATGTACAAGGTCAAGACCAAATTAGAATAAAATACACCAGCTCTGTTCACATTCTTGACCCACAGACACTGTAAAAAAAATGACTGTTTGTACTACTAATTTCCTCCCTTTTAAAAAATAGTAGTGAAATATACATGGCATAAAATTTTCATCATGACAATTTCTAAGTCTACAGGACAATGATAATTAAACACATTTGTAAGGTTGTACAACTGTCCCCAGCACATTTTTGCATTAATTCAACTTTCAACTTTTCAACTTTCTACTAGTTAGCTTCTGTGTTACTGTGATCGCAGTCCATCCCTGAGGGAAGTTAGTGCAGACGATCCAGCAACAACAGATCCTGAGACCAGAGAGAGGAGCTACTCATTGCCTTGCTCCCCATGACTTACATAACCCAGGAGCACCTGCCCAGGGATGGCACACTTCACAGCGAACCTAGCCCTCCCACATCAGTCATTAATCAAGAAAATGACACACAGACATGCCCACAGCCAAATCACATGGAATAAAAACATCTTCGGTTGAGGTCCGTTTTTTTTCCATACTTAGTGTTCAATTAACAAAAACTGACAAGCACAACTTTGTACAAATAAAACTCTATACCCATTAAATAACAAACCTTTATTCCTCTCAGCCTATTCTGGTGTTAGTGCAAATCACTTTTGCTACTCTAAGTACCCAAAATAAGGAGGATTATACTTACTCATTTTTGCATTTTTGTGAATACTATTAGCATATTGTACCATTTATCAGAATTATATTCTTTCTTTTTATTTTTAATCATGTGCATCATATATGCCCATGTGTGGATATGTACATGTGAGTGTAGATGCCCAAGGAAGTTAGAAGAAGGGATCATATCCTCTAAAGCTGGAGCTAAAGACATTAACATGGTTTCTCAGAACCAATCTCAGGTCACCTGAAAGATCAACTGTTCTCAACCATTGAGCCATCTTTCCAGACCAGAACATATGTTTGTCTTTGGAACATCCATTTTTGGGTTTGCTTTTTTGGGGGGGGGATATTTTGTTTTGTTTTGTATTTTGTTGTTATTTTATATGGTTGTGTTTGGTTCTACTTTTGATGCCATTTGTTGAAAAGATTTTCCTTGACAGACTTTTCAGAAGACTTTGGATCACAAATATAAGCTTACCTCTGGGTTCTCTATTATACAGACGTTTATATGTTTTGCTATATATTAATTAATATCACACTGCTATGATTATTGTAACTTACTTTTGAAATGAGAAACTATGAGCCCTCCACTTAGGGTGCTCCTTCTTAGGATTTAATATTCAAGTTCCCTTGTAATCCCATATGTCTTTTAGAATAATGTTTTTTATTTATATGTCTACATTTATACACCTACAGAAAATGTAATTGAAATTTTGTGAGAGATTCCTTTCAATTTATATATCACGTTGAGTAGTTCCTGTAATTTAAGAAGACTAAGATTTCCAATCCATAAACATAGAATGGGTTTCCACTTGTTTACTCTGTTTTTCCAATCAGTGTTTCTGTATTTTTTTATTATACATATTCTTCACAGAACTAGTTCAGTCCAGTCTCAAGGATTTAGTTTTCTTGATATAATTGTAAATGGAATTGATTTTGTAATTTCCTTTACAGATTGTTCACTCACAGTGTACAGAAACGAAACTAACTTTTGCATGTTGACTTTTTGAATCCTGTTGCTTTGCAAAAATCATTTAATAGTTCTAATAGAATTTTTATTGTATGTGAAATCTTTTCTATATTCACCGCATGAGATCAATTTAACTGTGAGCCATTTGATAACAGTATTTCTTTAACTACAATGCAGATGACTTAGTTTTGTTTGTTTCTTAATTGTTCTGTCTAAAATTCTTTAGCACAATATTAGACATTTCATCTCAGGGATAATTAGGGTTTTCAGCATTGACTGAGATATTTACACTAGATTGTTAATATGCGACTTCTAATACGTAGGGATAGCTTCTTAGGTATTTTTTAACATCAGTGGGTCTTGAATGTTACCAAATGAATCTTCTGTATTAAATCACTGTGTGTTTTCTAATGATTTGATTAATGTAAATTCTTTGCTTTGTTATAGTGATTAATCTGCATAAGAGATAGAAGAAAGAATTTCAGGTACTGAAGATACCATAGAAAACATTGACTCAACAGTCAAAGAAAATGCAAAATGCAAAAAGCTTAGATGTTTGAACGAAGCACTGCAACAATATTAATAGTTTGGCTAGATCTTAAAGCAATTTTAGTAATTAATGTTTTGTGACATTTAATAACTTAGCAGCACTGGAATTTTTTTGTTGTTAGCTAAATTAGTTTTATCCTTCCCTCATAGGTTATTATATAAGACTAGAATTATATCTGTTGCATTTTGCTGTCTTTGTCTTCCTCTAATGTCTTTCTCCTGTTTTCCAAAATTCAAGTTGTGATTTCCAAGAGGGCCTCAATACAATTCTGTACTTAATATAAAAATTAATAACTTTAGATAAACATTTTTATAATGCTAATTTGGGTTAGTAAATATTTTTAAATGTATTGTTTACTTTTGTAATTATATATACAACAAATATTAGTGACAAGTTTCTGTATTTGACAACTGTATCTTTCTATCATTGTATTAGCTTATATTCTATCAATACTCTTTATATGTATATATGACTATAAATACAAATTTTGTATTACTCATACCAAAACTACATTTCTTTCTTAAAGTTGAAAAAAGTATGTATTTTATATAATGTGCTGCAGAATCTTGTTTGCTTAAATTTTATTGAGGATTTTTTGTATTGAAATTCAAGAGCTTCTAGTTCATAGTTTTCCTTTCTTGCAGTGTCTTTGATTTGATACCAGGCTAATTCCCACCTCAAAGCACAAGTTGAGTGTTTCTTTCCCTTGATAAGAGTTGGGGAAGACAGGCTTGCAAAGCATATTGGTTATTTAAATAATGAGGAAAATAGATAAATGTAGCCATCATATCTGATACTTTGCTTCATTTGAAAGCTTATTTAGATCAAGGGCCTTTACCATTTACAGATCCATTCAGACTTGCTATTTCTTGGTGGTTTACTACTGCAGACTCCTTGTTTTTAAAAACTTTCTCATTTCGTCTAGGTTGGCATATAATTGATTAAAATAGACTTTTATATATATGCCACTAGACTTTTATTAATATGCCACTGGTTGGCATATAATTGATTAAATAGATTTTTGTAATTCATTTGGCTTGAGTAAAATCAGTAGTGCCACTTTTTTCTTTTCTTTTTTTTTTTAATTTATGGCTTTAGCAATTTGAGTCTTTTCTCTTTTTCCTTGCTCTACCTAACTCCATTTATTGATTTGGATAGTCTATAAAAGAATCAACTTTTTTTTTCATATTTTTTTCTCTATAGTATTTTTCCCTCCTATTTCATTTACCTCCTCTTTATTCACTATTTCTCACCATTTGCCAGCTTTGGGATTAGGGTTACTTTGGGTGCTATGAACTGTTAAATTAAATTATTGGCTTGTGTGTTCCTTCCTCATTGTGACCGCATGACTTGTACTGCAAGTTGCACCACAGTGCCACATTTTCACATCCTGTAAGTTTTGAAATCTGTTTTCACTTTTAGTCATTTCTGTGTAGTTTGTAAATGTCCTTCTAAGTTCTTCTTTGATAGGTTAAGGCTATGTGTAAATTCTGTAGGTCAGGGAGAGAGTGAGTTCTTGTCTTGCAAAAAGCCCTATATTGTATCCATAATGAATAGAATATTCAGAATGAAAATTCTTGCAAACAGAATCCAAGAACACATCAAAATGATCATTCACCATGATCAAGTAGGCTTCATCCCAGGGATGCAGGGATGGTTCAATATACGGATATCCATCAATGTAATCCACTACATAAACAAACTCAAAGAAAAAACCACATGGTCATTTCATTAGATGCCGAAAAAGCATTTAACAAAATTCAATGTCCCTTTATATTACAAGTCTTGGAAATAACAGGAATTCAAGGCCCATACCTAAACATAGTAAAAGCAATATATAGCAAACCAGTAGCCAACATCAAACTAAATGGAGAGAAACGTGAAGCAATCCCACTAAAATCAGGGACTAGACAAGGCTGCCCTCTCACTCCCTATCTATTCAATATAGTACTTGAAGTTCTAGCTAGAGCAATTAGACAACAAAAAGATGTCAAAGGGATACAAATTGGAAAGGAAGAAGTCAAAATACCACTATTTGCAGATGATATGATTGTACACTTAGGTGACCCCAAAAGTTACATCAGAGAACTCCTAAAGCTCATAAACAATTTCAGCAAAGCGGCTGGATATAAAATTAACTGAAACAAATCAATAGTCTTCCTCTACTCAAAGGATAAACAAGCTGAGAAAGAAATTAGGGAAATGATACCCTTCACAACAGTCACAAATAATATTATATATCTTGGTATGACTTTAACCAAGCAAGTGAAAGATTTGTATGGCAAGAACTTCAAGTGTCTGAAGAAAGAAATCGAAGATGACCTCGGAAGATGGAAAGAACTCCCATGATCATGAATTGGCAGGATTAATATAGTAAAAAATGGCCATCTTTCCAAAAGCAATCAACAGATTCAATGCAATTCCCATCAAAATTCCAATTCAATTCTTCAGAGAGTTAGAAAGAGCAATTCTCAAATTCATTTGGAATAACAAAAAACCCAGGATAGCGAAACCTATTCTCAACAATAAAAGAACTTCAGGAGGAATCAACATCCCTGACCACAAGTTGTACTACAGAGCCATTGTGTGAAAAACTGCATGGTATTGGTACAGTGACAGGCAGGTAGATCAATAGAATAGAATTGAAGATCCAGAAATGAACCCACACACCTATGGTCACTTGATCTTTGACAAAGGAGTCAAAACCAGCCAGTGAGAAAAAGACAGCTTATTTAACCATTGGTGCTGGTTTAACCGGCAGTCAACTTGTAGAAGAATGCAAATTGTTCCATTCTTATCTCCCTGTACTTAGCTCAAGTTCAAGTGGATCAGGAACTTCCATATAAAACCAGATACACTGAATCTAATAGAAGAGAAAGTGGAGAAAAGTCTCGAACACATGGGCACAGGGGAAAAGTTCCTGAGCAGAACACCAATGACTTATGCTCTAAGATCAAGAATTAACAAATGGGACCTCATAAAATTGCAAAGCTTCTATAAAGCAAAGGACACTGTCAATAGGACAAAACAGCAACCAACAGATTGGGATAAGGTCATTAACAATCCTACATCTGATAAAGGGCTAATATCCAATATATACAAAGAACTCAAGAAGCTAAACTCCAGAGAACCAAACAACCTAAAAATTGGAGAACTGAGCTAAACAGAGAATTCTCCACTGAGGAAACTTAAAGGACTGAGAAACACCTAAAGAAATGTTCAACATCTTTAATTATCGGGGAAATGCAAATCAAAACAACCCTGAAATTCCACCTCATACCAGTCAGAATGGCTAAGATCCAAAACTCAAGTGACAGCAGATGCTGGCAAGGATGTGGAGAAAGAGGAACACTTCTTCACTGTTGGTGGGATTGCAAGCTGGTACAACCACTCTGGAAATCAATCTGGAGGTTCTTCAGAAAATTGGACACAGTACTACCTGAGGACCCAGATATACCATACCACTCATGGACATATACCCAAAAGATGCTCCAACATACAACAAGGATACATGCTCCACTATGTTCATAGCAGCCTTATTTATAATAGCCAGAAGCTGGAAAGAACCCAGATGTCCTTCAACAGAGGAATGGATACAGAAAATGTGGTACATTTACACAATGGAGCACTACTCAACTATTAAAAAACAATGAATTCATGAAATTCTTAGGCAAATGGATATAACTAGAAAAATATCATCCTGAGTGAAATAACCCAAGCACACATGGTATGCAGTCACTATTAAGTGGATATTAGCCCAGAAGCTCCAAACACCCAAGATACAATTCACAGACCACATGAAGCTCAAGAAGAAGGAAGACCAAAGTGTGGGTGCCTTGGTCCTTCTTAGAAAGGGGAACAAAATATTTATGGGAGCAAATATGGAGACAAAGTGCAGAGCAGAGACTGAAGGAAAAGCCATCCAGAGACTGTCCCACCTGGGGATTCATCCCAGAGACAGTCACCAAACTCCAACACTATTGTGGATGCTAAGAAATGCTTGCTGAACATAGCCTGATTTAGCTGTCTACTGAGAGGCCCTGCCAGAGCCTTACAAATACAGAGTAGGATGCTCACAGCCAACCATTGTACTGAATGTGGAGGAGTTAGAGAAAGGACTGAAGGAGCTGAAGTGGTTTGCAACCCCATAGGAAGAACAACAATGTCAACCAACCAGACCCCCCAGAGCTCCCAGGGTCTAAGCCACCAAGCAAGGAGTACACATGACTCTGGCTGCATCTGTAGCAGAGGATAGTCTTGTTAGCCATCAATGGGAGGAGAGGTCCTTGGACCTATGAAGGTTTGATAGATGCTCCTGTGTAGGAGAATCGAGAGCAGGGAGGTAGGAGTGGTTGGGTGGGTGGATGGGTGGGTGGGTGGAGGAACACCCTCATAGAAGCAAGAGGAGGGGGATAGGAGAGTGGGTTTCCAGGAGAGGAGGAAGCCAGGTAAAGGGATAACACTTGAAATGTAAATAAATTACAATAAAATATAAAAAAAGAAAAAAAGAATATTCAGAATGTCCAAATGTGCTAAAAATGTCCATTTTCAGATCTAAAAGCTTTTGTCTACTTTTGTTGATAGCATGTGATGAAAGATAAAACACTGATAGTTGCATTCTTAAGATATTTAATTAATCCTTTAAGAATTTCAAATAGTGTATTTTGGTCATATTCACCCCACTCTTCCTTGTAACTCTTTCCAGACCCATACCCATCTTCTACCTTACAACTTCATGGTTTTGCTTATTTGTTTGTTTTTGCTTTTTTTTCTTTTCCTGGTAAACCATTGAGTTCAATTTGTGCTTTCCATACACTCCTGGGTATGGGACCAACACTAAACTTTATAGTCACATATATGGTCCTCATTTGTCTCCTATCGTACTTTTGCCTTAGATATATTTTGTACATTAATACAGCTACTGCTGACTTTCCATCCCTTACTTGAACGAATTACCTTATTCATCCTCTTACTTCCAACTTCTTTGTGTCTTTGAGCCTAAACTGATTCACTAGCAGACAGCGCATGGCTGTATTTTGTCCTTTATAACTCTTCCCGCTACTCTGTCTTTTGAACAAACATATTAATGCATTTCCTTTTGTCAATTTTCTATACTTTTAACATATGCTACTCTTTTTTGCACATTTATGGGACTGTATTTAACATTATAAAGATAAACATGTTGTCATTGAAGTTTCTGAAGCTATAGTTAATCTTTTGGTTAACTTTCCTTGTTTATTTCCCCTTTTGGAACTTTGAAGACATCAGCTTATTTATCTGATGAGGAGCATTTAACCATCTCAGAGACTCTGACTCCTCTGTCTTTCTTTTCTTTTTTTTAATTTAATTTTATTTTCTAAGGTTTTTTATTTACATTCCAAATCACTTCCCCTTTCCCGTTTCCTCCCTCCCCGAAAGTCCCATAAGCCACCTTCCCTCCCTCTTTTCCCCACTCAACCCCCTCTCGCTTCTCTGTCTTGGCATTCCCCTACATCCAGTCTTTCCAGGACCAGGGGTCTCTCCTTCCATCTTCTTGGAAATCTATTGCTATGCGGATTGTGTCTAGGGTACTCCGAGATTCTGGGTCAATATCCCCTTATCAGTTCTAATTTCACTTCTCACAAGCTAACTTCAAGTTCCTCTCTTGGCTTCTCCAAGTTTGATTAAAAGGAACCATTGTGCAAGTCTTATTTTGGATAGCAACGTTTGTGAAACGGCCGTATGTTTAAAGGCTTGCTCCCCCTGGTGGTGCTATTAGGAGGTACTGGAGATGCCTAGAGGTAGAGTTTAAAGAAAATGTCCTCCCATCACTGAAGAACTACCCTCAAAGGGGATTGTAGTCCCCAGTCTCTTCTTTGTTTCCTGGCTAGTGGTGTAAGCAGTGCTCTAACTATGATGTACTTTTGAGAAATCATAAGCTCAAAGCAGTTAGACCACCAAGTGTGAATTAGTGCTACTTACAATTGTGTAACAAAAATGTACTTTCTCTCTCAATATATCTATAGCCTCAGGCATTTTTTATAGTGATGCAAAACAGAACACTATAGATTTCATTAAATATTGTGACTTTTCACCAAATTTAGGAGACTCTTAGCCATTATTTATGCAAATATTTTCTCTGTTTCTTCTCCCTCCCTTCTCTGATTTCCAAAATATGTGTGCTGGTACTTTTGATGTTTTCCCACAAACCATTCATTTTTTCAGCTATTTTTATGTTCTTCATACTCACTACTCTTCACTGAACTGTATCTAAATTCTGAGTCTCCCTTATGCCCGCTAGCATCTGCCTATAAGTACTGAGGTGCACTTCTTCAGTTCCAGATTAAATTTTTCCTTTCTTAAAATTATTATTACTTTATTAGTATAGCCTTAATGTCCATATATCATTTTAAAAATTTCTCCACATCTTCTCTTTGTTCTTTTAAAACTTGTATTTCTTCACAGTTTTTACCTAATATGTGTGCTATCAGAACTTTTTCAGAGAAAAATCATTTTTTGCCTTTTAAATAAGGCTCTAATACTGGCCATTTCTTTTTATTGCTATTTTCTTTTTTTGTTGCTACTATTGTAGAAAAACTGGATATTTGAAGCATTGTGTCACTACTACAAATCATATTCTTCCCTGCCTACTGATGTTTCTGAGCATTTATTCCTTGGAAACTGTGTCAATCTGAGGTGTGAACTCATGTCTCTCTGACATGTCCTATGTCTGCATTTTAGCTAGGCATGTGCAATTACACCCTATTTTCCCCATATTTAATTAGCTCTTTAATATCTTGGGAGGTTGCACTGGCTGGTTTTAAGTGTCAACTTGACATAAGAAAGGAGCCTCAGTTGAGGGAATGCCTCCATGAGATCCAACTGTAAGGCATTTTCTCAATTAGTGATCAATGGTGGAGGGCCTAGCCCATTGTGGGTAGTGTCATCTGTAACCTGGTGTTCTAAATCCTATAAAAAAAAAAAAGATGAGCAAGCCACGGGAAGCAAACCAATAAGCAGCACCCCTCCATGGCCTCTATGTCACCTCCTGGCTCCAGGTTTCAGCCCTGCTTTAGTTCTTGTCCTGACTTCCTCCAATGCTGGATTGTAAACTGGAAGTGTAGGCCAAATAACCCCTTTCATGCCCAACTTGTTTTTGGTCATGGTGCTTCATCGCAGTAATAGACACCATCACTAAGACAGGAGGAACAGACTACAACCTTAGGAGAGGAACTTGTAACGATGAGAAGAAATAGAAAAAGATTTTGCTCACCATCTGGAGCTTCCTGACCACAAGCAATAATAACCTAAGAATTCACAGTAAAGGGACATTTTCTGGTCACCTTAGCTCCAACAAACCATTCACTAGTCCTTTCAAGAACATATACTTGCTGCTTGAAGAAGCTAAGAAATGGGAGAAGGTTTACCAACTACTGTGTCAAGAACAGAAATGGACCAAAATCAACCACAGTGACCTCTCATTGTCCTCTAGAAATGAGCTCTAGAAACTTCAACAAATTTTAGAGATTCAAAATAATCTTGACAGAGCCTATCAGTACAGCTGCTCTCTAGATGATTGAATTAGTTATTGTCCTACTGCTGTGGTAAAATAACCTTCACTCTATCCCTGCCAGAAGCAACTGAAAAAAGACTCATTTATGACCCAACTACTTCAAGGAAGGCCTACTGGCAAGAGCTTGAGGAAGTCGGCTCCATTGCATCTGCAGTCACGATGGAGAGAGAAGTAGATGCCTGTGCTCAACTCTGTCTTCTTTTTATTACCTAGTGATTCTATCTCAAAGAATGATATCATTCTCATTAAGGGTGAATCCTTTCACTTCAGTAAACCTAATTTAGACTGCCCCTCACAAATGAGGTCATTGATTCATTTCCATGGAGATTCTTCGTCTCAAGTTGACAAAAAAATCATCTCAGTGGTAAACTGACTTCATGATTCAGCCTGCTTTTCCACTTTTGCAGAACTGACAATTTTCATATTACTAAATTACAGCAAAAACTTTAATGTAGTAATAAAAAAATACACAGACTACCATTACTGCGAACAAAATGGTACCCTTACCTTGCATTATTGAAATACCAAAATATTGTAGGTTTTGCAGTTAAAAGATTACCTACAAAAGCACATACCTAGCAGAATGTATTACTTACCAAATGTGCAATATAGTATCAGTGCAAGGTCAGTGATCCAGGTGGGGGACCTCTCTCCATTCTCTGGCATTTTGTCTAGTTTATACTGGAATGGTTTATAATTACAATAGATCTTCCCTATGTTTAATTGAACACTGGTCTTGTGTTTAAAGGCATTATTCTCCCAGCATTCTGTATAATGACTTGTCAACCTTGACCTTACCGTCACATACTAAACATTTTTGCTGAGAGTCATTTTTTTTTCTTCAGCACCTGCATTTCCTTGCTTTTCAATTTAGGAGGTTTGATGAGAATTAATAATTTATCCATTTGGAAGAAATTGATAAGTTTATTATTTAGCAAGTGTATCTGAGAATGCCTCCGGCTCATCTATCAACACTTCCTTTTCCTTCAGCTCATGAATAAAACTGTAGTCAGGGTCTTCCCCAAGTTACTGACCAGGTCAACTCTTGAAAGAGAAATATCACTGGTTAAGGCCTGGTTTGGCTGTTAGTTTTAATGAGTAAGACTCTTTTTGTTCTGAAAATTCCATACGGAAAATACAGGGGAATTTTTTTCTCCATGTGTCTACATCCAAAACAGTCATGGAGTTGCTTGTGACATTTGGATTCTGTTAAAGATCAACCTACATACCCTAGCTGCCTCCACATCTGTGGCTGTAATGAGATTTAGTAGATAAAAGATTTATACAGCAGCTAATTCTAATGCAATTGCTATCTTCCTTCATTTATAGCCCTGTCTTGCTATTAATGGATAAAAGAATGAAATTTTTACAGAGGATTAATTTTGTGTTCTAGAAGAACTTTCTCTTTTTGCTTGTTCCTCTGCTACTCAATATGTGAAGAAGGGATGAAAAGGCCTTGGAGAGTTCTGGCCTATTTCTCTGCTTTGGTCACATCCAAAGCAGTAGAAAGAAATTTCTGCTTCAGGTTTCTTGGGTGAAAAAGAGTTTGTTTATTTATTTATTTATTTATTTATTTATTTATTTATTTATTTATTCCTTGTTTATTTGAAACAGTGATACTCTGTAGCTTGGGCTGACCTTGAACTCACAGAAATCCTCTTGCCTCAGCCTTTTGGGTGGAAAATGTTCTACTTATCAACAATTCTTTATTTTCTTACATGAGACTTAGGTAATGAGCCATGGCTACTCTTTTTGAAGTTGAATGAGCTAGAAGGCTGACAGGGTCAAATAACACTTGGCTGTTTGCTGGGTAAAGTAGTCCAGTGCCACTTTTAAGCCATTTCCACATAAATAATTGTCCAAAATGCTGGAAATGCACAATGTATTATTGATGATTCTCTTTGGGCTTCTTGTGTATATGTGCATGCATATATGTATATCTACATATGTGTGTAAAGTGTAAAGGTACACTTGCACACATGTGTGTAGAAGACAAGACAATAACTTCAGATTTCTTGGGATGCTGTCTCCCTTGACTTTGAGACTAGTCTCTAACTGGCCCTGAGCTTAGTGATGTGAATAGTTTGACTGCCCAGCAAGCCACTTGTCTTAGTCAGGGTTTCTATTCCTGCACAAACATCATGACCAAGAAACAAGTTGAGGAAGAAAGGGTTTATTGAGCTTACACTTCCACACAGCTGTTCATCACCAAAGGAAGTCAGGACTGGAACTCAAGCAGGTCAGGAAGCAGAAGCTGATGCAGAGGCCATGGGGGGATGTTACTGGCTTGCTTCCCCTGGCTTGCTCAGCCTGCTATCTTATAGAACCCAAGAATAACTGTCCAGGGATGGCACCACCCACAAAGGGCCCTCCCCACTTGATCACTAATTGAGAATGCCCCACAGCTGAATCTCATGGAGGCACTTTCCCAAATGAAGCTCTTTTCTCTGTGATAACTCTAGCCTGTGTCAAGTTGACACACAAAACCAGCCAGTACACCACTCATCTTTATCTCATAGGTTCTAAGATCACAAGCAAGTGCTACCACAACTTGCATCTTTACCTAAATTTTGGACATGAGTTTGGAGATCAAACTCATGTCTTCATGCTTGCATGGCAAGAACTTGCTGGCTGAGGAACTTTCCTACCTCTTCCTGAAAGCTTGAAAATCCAGAAGCTACTTTTCCTATAGTCAGTATATGTGTGTATGTTTGTAAAAGGAAACAAATATAACAGAAACCTGTTTTGAGAGAAATTTCATGATAGCAGACAAAGCAGAAGACTCTAGGGTTATCAGAAATCCACTGTCAATCCTTCTAAGAGACACTTCTTTCTGATTGTTGTTGAGCTGAGGATGAGAAGTCAGGCAGCTTACCAAAGAACATTACATCTACCTCTTCAGTTCCCTTAAGAAAGGTCATTTCAGGGTCCTCATCTCAACCCATCTTTGTGTACAGCCACCAAACTTTCTCCTCAATAGTTACACCATAATTCAGTGCTTCAGAGCCATTCAAGGTTCCTCTGTTGAGGATTCTCTGTTTAGTTATGTACCCCATTTCTTAATTGGGGTATTTGGTTGTTGGTGTCTAACTTCTTGAATTCTTTGTAAATTTTGGATATTATCCATCTGTCAGATATAGGGCTAGTGAACATCTTTTCCCAATCTGTAGGCTGCCATTTTGTCCAATTGACAGGGTTTTTTGCCTTACACAAGCTTTGCAGTTTCACGAGGTCCCAGTAATCAATTGTTGATCTTAGAGCCTGAGCCATTAGTGTTCTATTCAGGAAATTGCTCCTGTACCAATGTGTTCAAGGATATTTCCTACTTTCCCTTCTATGAAATTTACTGTATCCAGTTTTATGTTGAAGTCCTTGATCCACTTGAATTTGAGTTTTGTGTTGGGTGATAGGTATGGATCTATTTTTATTCTTCTACATGTAGATATCCAGTTAATCTAGTACCATTTGTTGAAGATGTTTTCATTTTTTCCTTTAATCTTCTTTATCAAAAAAAGCAAGTGTCTATAGGTGTGTGGGTTTGTTTCTGGGTCTTCATTTTGATTCCATTGATTGATGTGTCTGTTTTTATACCAATACCATGTGCTCTTTATCACTATTGCTCTATAATACAGCTTGAGGTTATGAATTGTGAATTCTCCTGAAGTTTGTCTATTTTTCAGGATAGTTTTGGTTATCCCGGGCTTTTCTGTCTTTCCATATGAAGTTGAGAATTGCTCTTTCAAGTTCTATAAAACATTGTATTGGATTTTGATGGGGATCACATTGAATCTGTGGATTGCTTTTGCTATGATATCCATTTTCACTATGTTAACCCTATCTATCCATGAGCATGGGAGATCTTTCCATTTTTTGATATTTTCTTCATTTCTTTCTTCAGGGACTTGAAGTTCTTGTCACACAGATTTTTCACTTGCTTGTGAAAGATATTTTATATTTTTTGTGGCTATTGTAAATGGTGGTGTTTCCCTAACTTCTTTCTCAGCCAGTTTATCATGTATATAAAGGGGGACTACTGATTTCTTCAAGTTAATTTTGTATCCTGCCACTGTGGTGAAAGCATTTATCACCTGCAGGAGTTCTCTGGTAGAATTTTGGCATAGCTTATGTATATTAGTATATCGGCAAAGAGAAATACTTTGACTTCTTCCTTTCCAATTTGTATTCCTTTGATCTCCTTTAGTTTCCGATTGTTCTGGCTAGAATTTCAAGTACCATATTGAATAGATAGGGAGAGAGTGGGCAGCCTTGTCTTGTCCCTGATTTTAGCTGAAATGCTTTATTTAAGTTTCTCTCCACTTAGTTTGATATTGGCTATTTGTTTGCTGTATATTGCTTTGATTATGTTTAGCTAAGTGCTTTATCCCTGATTTATCTAATACCTTTAACATGAAGGGATGTTGTATTTTATCAAAGGCTTTTTCAACAACTAACATAATTTTTTTTCTTTCATTTTGCTTATGTGGTAGATTATATTGATAGATTTTCATATGTTGAACCATCCCTGCATCTTTGAGATGAAGCCTGTTGGATTGTGATGGATGGTGTTTGGATGTGTTTATGGATCCAGTTTGGGAGTATTTTATTGAGAATTTTTGCATTGATGTTCATAAGAGAAATTGGTCTGAAG
Organism: Tokudaia tokunoshimensis; assembly: GCA_036184795.1. Taxonomy (NCBI): domain Eukaryota; kingdom Metazoa; phylum Chordata; class Mammalia; order Rodentia; family Muridae; genus Tokudaia; species Tokudaia tokunoshimensis. The sequence continues at coordinate 106,007,764 of BTHU01000012.1, forward strand.
TTCTTTCTTTGTTGAGTCTTTGTGTGGATTGGGCATCTAGGTATGGTTTAGGTCACAGGTGACTGTGGCTTCATAGAATAAGTTTGGCAGTGTTTCTTCTGTTTCTATTTTGTGGAATAGTTTGAGTATTGGAATTAGCTCTTCTTTGAACGTCTTGTAGAAATCAGCACTAAAACCATCTGGTCCTGTGTGGTTTTTTTGGTTGGGAGGTTGTTTTTTAATGACTGCTTCTATTTCTTTAGGAGTTATAAGGCTGTTTAAATACTTTATCTGATCTTGATTTAACTTTGGTAAATAGTATCCACCTAGACAATTTTCCATTTCATTACAATTTTCCAGTTTTCTGGAGTACAGGTTTTTGAAGTAAGACCTAATTATTCTTTGAATTTCCTCTCTGACAGTTGTTATGTCTCCCTTTTCATTACTAATTTTGTTTATTTGGATATTGTTTCTCTGTCTCTTGGTTAGCTTTACTAAGGGTTTGTCTATCTTGTTGATTTTCTCAATGAACAAGGTCTTGGTTTTGTGAATTCTTTGTATTGTTTTAATGGTTTCTAACTGATTGACTTGAGTCCTAAGTTTGATTATTTCCTGCCTTTTACTCTTCTTTCCTGTGCTTGCTTCTTTTTTTCTTTTTTCTTTTTTCTGTTTCTAGAGCTTTATGGAATACTTTTAAATTGCTGGTATGAGAACTTTCTAATTTCTTGTTTTTATTAGATATTTTCTTTATTTACATTTCAAATGTTATCCCCTTTCCTCATTTCCCCACAGAAAACTCCCGATCCCATCCCCCCTCTCCCTGCCCACTAACCCTCCCACTCCTGCTTCCCTGTCCTGGCATTCTCCTATACTAGAGCATCAAGCCTTCACAGGATCAAGGGCCTCTCCTCTCATTGATGTCCAACACAGCCATCCACTGCTACATATGCAGCTGGAGCCATTGGTTCCTCCATGCATACTCTTTGATTGGTGGTTTAGTCCCTGGGAGCTCTGGGTGTACTGGTTAGTTCATATTTTTGTTCCTCCTGTGGGGTTGCAAACCCCTTTAGCTCCTAGGGACATTTCTCTAGCTCCTCCATTAGGGGCCCTGTGCTCAGTCTAGTGGTTGGCTGAGAGCATCCCCCTCTATATTTTTCAGGCAGCGCCTCTCAGGAGACAGCTATATCAGGTTCCTGTCAGCAAGCACTTGTTGGCATCCACAATAGTGTCTGGGTTTGGTAACTGTATATGGGATGGATCCACAGGTGGGGTAGTCTCTGGATGGCCTTTCCTTCAGTCTCTGCTCCATGCTTTGTCTCTGTATCTCCTCCCAGGGTATTTTGCTCCCCCTTTTAAGAAGGACCAAAGTATCCACACTTTGGTCTTCCTTCTTCTTGAGCTTCATGTGGTCTGTGGATTATATCTTGGGTATTCTAGCTTCTGGACTAAAATCCACTTATCAGTGATACCTCACTCAGGATGATATTTTCGAGTTTCATCCATTTGCCTAAGAATTTCATGAAATCATTGTTTTTAATAGCTGTGTAGTACCCCATTGCGTAAATGTACCACATTTTCTGTGTCCATTCCTCTGTTGAGGGACATCTGGATTCTTTCCATCTTCTGGATATTATACATGAGGCTACTATGAACATGGCGGAGTATGTATCCTTATTATATGTTGGAGCATCTTCTGGGTATATGCAGAGGAGTGGTATAACTGGGTCCTCAGGTAGTATTATGTCCAATTTTCTGAGGAACCACCAAACTGATTTCTAGAATGGTTGTACCAGCTTGCAATCCCACCAGCAATGGAAGAGTGTTCCTCATTCTCCACATCCTTGCAGGCATGGAGGCACTTAGTGCTATGAACTTTCTTCTTAACACTGCTTTCATTGTGTCTCATAAATGTGATTATCTTGTGCCTCCATTTTCATTGAGTTCTAGAAAGTCTTTAATTTCTTTATTTCTTCCTTGACCTGGAGATCATTGACAAGATTGTTGTTCAGTTTCCATGAATGCTAGGTTATTAAGTGTTTCTGTTGTTGTTGAATTCCAGCTTTACTCTATGGTGGTCTGATAAGATAAAAGGCATTATTTCTATTTTCTTATATCTGTTGAGACTTGTTTTATGACCAACTACATATTTACTTTTGGAGAAGGACCTATGAGGTGCTTTGAAGAAGCTATATGTTTTGTGTTTGAGTGAAATGTTCTATAAATATCTGTTAGGTCCATTTGATTCATAACCTCTGTTAGTTCCATTTTTTTCTGCATTGAGTTTCTAGTTTGATGACCTGTCAATTGGTTAGAGTGGGGTGTTGAAGTCTCCCCCTATTAAGGCTTGGGGTTCTATGTACAAATTAAGCTTTAGCAATGTTTCTTTTACAAATGTGGGTGCTCTTGTGTTTGCGGCATTCATGTTCAGAATTGAGATATCATCTTGGTAGATTTTTCCTTTGATTAGTATGAAGTGTCCTTCTCTGTCTCTTTTGATTAATTTTGGTTCAAAGTCTAATTTATTAGATATTAGAATGGCTACTTCATCTTTCTTCTTGGGTCTGTTTGCTTGGAAAACTTTTTCCAGCCCTTCCTCTGTAGTAACATCTATTTTTATAACTGGGATGTGTTTCTTGTATGCAGCAGAATGATGGATCCTGTTTTGATGACCAGTGATTGCTAGTTACTGTTATTTTGAAGTTGGTGGTCTCTCTCTCTCTCTCTCTCTCTCTCTCTCTCTCTCTCTCTCTCTCTCTCTCTCTTTCTCTCTCTCTCTCTCTCTCTCTCTCTCTCTCTGTGTGTGTGTGTGTGTGTGTGTGTGTGTATGTGTGTGTGTGTGCCTATGCTTTCCTAGTTTTTGCTAGTATGGAATTACTTATTTCCTGTGTTTTCTGAGATGTAGTTGGGTTGGAGTTTTTCTTCTAGTATTTTCTGTAGGGCTGGATTTGTGGATAGATATTGTTTGAAATTGTATTTTCCTTAAAATGTCATATGTTCTCCATCTATGATGATTGAGAATTTTGCTGGGTATAGTTGTCTAGGTTGGTACCTATGGATTTTTAGAGGTTGCAGGATATCTGTCCAGGCCCTTCTATCTTTTAGTCTCTGCTGAGAAATCAGATTTAACTCTGGCAGTTCTGCCTTTGTATGTTACCTGGCCTTTTTCTCATGCAGCTTTTAATATTCTTTCCTTGTTCTGTAAATTTTGTGTTTTGATTACTATTTGCTAAGAGGATTTTCATTTCTGGTCCAGTCTAATTGGTGCTCTACAAGCTTCTTGTATGTTTATAGGCATCTTTTTCTTTAGCCTGGGAAAGTTTTCTTCTATGGTTTTATTGAGAATATTTTCTGGGCCTTGAAGCTGGGACTCTTCACCTTCTTCTATTTCTGTTACTTTTAGGCTAGATCTTTACATAGTATCCCAGCTTTCATGGATGTTTTGTATCAAGAATTTTTTAGATTTAACATTTTCTTTAACAGATGTGTCATTTTCTTCTATTGTATCTTCTGCACCTGAGATATTATCTTTCATCTCCTGCATGTTGTTGGTGATGCTTGTTTCTGTTGTTCCTTTTCTCTTCCCTAGGTCTTCCATCTCCAGGATTCCCTCAGTTTTTGTTTTCTTTATTGCTTCTATTTCTACTCTCAGGTCTTACACAGTTTTATTTATTTCCTTCACCTGTTTAGTTGTATTTTCCTGGATGTCTTTAAGGGATTTATTTGTTTCTTCTTTAAACACCTCTACCTGTTTGATTGTATTTTCCTGTATTTATTTTAAGGGATGTATTCATTTCCTGTTTTAAAGCCTCTATCATCTTTATAGGATTGGATTTAAGGTTATATTCTTGTGTTTTGACTGTGTTAGGATACCCAGGGCTTGCTGTAGTGGAGTAGCTGTGATTTGAAGGTGTCATTTTGCCCTGGCTCTTGTTGATTGTGTTCTTTCAAGGGCCATTAGTCATCTGGATGGCTTTGGTCCTTGGATGTTCTTGTAGTCGATATTGGGAGGTGTGTGAAACCCAATGATCCTGGTGTGGCAGATCTCTGATGGGTATCCTTGGGATATATGGTTTGGACCTGCAGGTCTGTATAGTTCAGGAGCCATAGGTTCATTGAAGGTGGTCAGAGAGATGGCAGGATTGTGAAAGTCCCCCTCGGATGGCAGGCTGCTCAGAGCAGGTTGACTTGGCCCTGAGGGCTCAGAGAACAGGGAAGATGAATGGGGGAAGGGAAGCTTACCTGTATGCTTCAGGAGTTGGATGAAGGTGGAGGACAGGCAGCAAGATAATGTAGGACCCCTGGGATAACAGACTGCTCAAGACCTCTATTGATTATATAAAATTACTAGTACATATTAAAATTGATATATAATTATCATTATTTGCAGTTCTTTCACATTTCATTTTAAATCATTGTCTTATTCAAGAAAACCTAGTGGATCACTAAGTTCTGATTAAAGAAAACCTATTTGGTTTAAGGTCATTGTTTCTCTTGACATCCTCCTTTTCCAAATAATGTTTTATTAGTTCTTATTCACTAACACTTTCTATGTCATAGCATTTCACTGAGAAAAGAATGCTACAGACAAGCAACTGAATTTTCAAATCTCACTTAGGAAAAGGCAATGTACACTCATACTCTTCAAGGAATGTGGAAAATATCAGTGCAAATATGAAACTCTCCTTGCAAGGACATTAAGGTCCACATGCTCACTGTGATGAATTTTTGATTCTTTTGAATAGAAGTGCATAAAATTGAATATGTCCTGTTTGTGTAGGGGGTTACCATTTTGTATTTAGGACTTCCTTAGATTCTAATTTAGTCAAATCTTGGGGCTATCCTGTGATTAGAGTGGAAGAGCCATGCACCGACATGACATAGATTGCTCATGTGATCAAACAATCTCCCCCTTTCATCTTCTGCACTCAGGTAATCCAGGGAGATCATTATTTTGTGCTCAGGCTATCTTTTTCCTCTGACCACTTCAAAGTGAACCTATCATTAAATCTGAGTGGTGGATATTATTTCCACAAAACTGACATGAGAATATGAGTTGTACCTTTTTAAATGGCAGAGGAATTGTCCACCTACAGAATTTTCAACCTGGATTCTGAACTGAAGTAGTCATCTGGCTCTGGGGATTGGTTTTACACTTTAGGGAGTTTCACTGGGAAAGAAGTATTTTCTAACAGTAGCAGTCACAGTATTCAGTCAAACACACTCAACATACATTTGTTGAGTCGTAACCTGTGAAATGCAGACTCTGAGCCAAGTGACTCTCAGGGAACTGTTCTGGAAGAAAAAATATTTTCATAGGAAATCATGATAAGCCCACGGTGATTAGCAAGTCCTTAACAGCTGAGACTCTAAAGAAGTGTGGTTTCCTGCTAAAGTTTTCCATCTGGAAAGTATAGGCTGGAAAAGCCCAAGTAGTGGTGGGAACAGCTAGTTCTACACTGTGCAGTCAGTTCCAAAGACTTAATTAGAAAAAAGACTTTTGGAAACATGACCTACCCTACTCTAAAGTGCTCCCAAAGGTTCATGGTTTCCAATAGCGGTCCAAACCTACAGTTATAGGGACATTTCCATCCTATATTTTCCTTAAAGTTTAATGAGAATTCCTCCCTTTCTCTTTCTGAGTCCCTTGCCTTTGGTTAAATGAACCTTACACAGATTTTCCTGGATCTCATCACTTCCAGGTACCTGCAATGGGGAAGTTGATGACCTTGAACTCAGAAAAATGTCTTTAATTAAATTACATATGAAGCAAGAATAACTACATTTTTATAGTAAACTGTAAAGCTGAGAAAGATATATCTCAGTGAGCCTGGATGTGGTTTTTTTTTCCCTTAAGTTATCAGTACTCTACATATTTCCTTTTGAAAATCTAACATCAAGTGTGATGCACATTCTTGGTTGTGAACCTGGAATTAACTAACACCAAAAATGGAGGGCTCAACTCTGAGGGATTGTTGGTTAATTTGACATGGGAAGATCCACTTCTAATCTGGATCTGTGAGATTAGAAGACTCGACTTTAACCCAGAACTCCTGAATTGTGAAATGACAGACCTTTAATTCAGATCGTTTGAGCTGGGAAAACCTACCTCTAATTTGGGCCATACTTTCTGCTGGAAGCCTATATAAGGACAAGAAAAAGGGACACTTTTGCACTTTGCCTGCTTTTTCTTGCTTCACTAGCAAGCCAATTCTTTCACTGACATCAAGATTCCATCATTTACTAAAGATCTGCTGAGATATCCATCCTTGTGGGACTGAGCAACTACTGGATTTTAAAGATTTATTTATTTATTTTGTATATGACTACACTGTCACAGTCTTCAGACCCACCAGAAGAGGGCATCAGATCCCATTACAGATGGTTGTGAGTCACCATGTGGTTGCTGGGATTTGAACTCAGGACCTCTCGGAGAGCAGTCAGTGCTCTCAACCACTGAGCCATAGACCACCATTGTTCATAGCTGGACCACAGCCTGTAATTCATTAGATGGATGTATGGATAGATAGATAGATAGATAGATAGATAGATAGATAGATAGATAGATAGATGAGAGAGAGAGAGAGAGAGAGAGAGAGAGAGAGAGAGAGAGAGAGAGGGAGAGAGAGGGGAGAGAGAGAGAGAGAGAGAGAGAGGAGAGAGAGACAGACAGAGAGAGAGAGAGAGGAGAGAGAGAGGAGAGAGAGACAGAGAGAGAGAGAGAGAGAGAGAGAGAGAGAGAGAGAGAGAGAGAGAGAGGAGAGAGAGAGAGGAGAGAGAGAGAGAGGAGAGAGAGAGGAGAGAGAGAGGAGAGAGAGAGAGAGGAGAGAGAGAGAGACAGAGAGAGACAGAGAGAGAGAGAGGGGAGAGAGAGAGAGAGAGAGAGGAGAGAGAGAGAGAGGAGAGAGAGAGAGAGACAGAGAGAGGAGAGAGAGACAGAGAGAGACAGAGAGAGAGAGGGGAGAGAGAGAGAGGAGAGAGAGGAGAGAGAAAGAGAAAGAGAGAGAGAGAGAGGGGAGAGAGAGAGGAGAGAGAGAGAGAGAGAGAAAGAGAGAGAGAGAGAGCCTCTACAGAACCTTGACTAACACACCAAGCTTCTGTGGCACTTCGATCCTTGCCTGCTTTTCTTTCTCATACAATAAAAGACAGTGCTTTGGGTGGTTGGTTTCTGTTTGTACACTAAAGAATCGTTGCCTACCCGAATTTGACACATTGCACTTCTCCATTTAGCCTTTCCTGATCGTGAGCCTGAACATTTCTTTTTTTTTCTTCCTTAGACCATCTACTTACAAATTATATGAAATGATCAGCAAAGCATTGAATGAGAGACACATTCTCCTGCTGTTTATGTGCGTGCCCTTCAGCCCAGGCAGATTAAATTTTAATCCATTAATTAAATCATTAATTCCTTACGGGCAGGAAATTAAATCTGTTCTCTCTCTCCTCTCCTCTCCTCCTCCTCCCCTCTCTCTCTCTCTCTCTCTCTCTCTTCTATTTTTTCCTCATTTGTAGATGCTCAGTAGATTGCACTGTATAAAAAGGTGCTGGCATCTTTTGAAGAAATAGTAATATAATACAAATAAACCCTTTCATCCTCCTTTCAAATTTTCTAATCCAAACTCTGTATCTTTCTATCAATCATTCTTATGGTTCATCTCAAATCCCTTCATTTCAATTGCATTCTACTCCCATCCCCCAAAAGAAGAACAAACCAATGTCAACTTCTAGGGTGCAATCTCTTGCCTTCGCCTGGCTTTATTTACTATGTATGCAGGTGACTGCTAGCTTGGTCCATCAGTCACAGAGGTAAATTCCCACGACTTCCCCAGCTGCCTCTATCAATTATTCCTGGACCATTCTATTTGAGAGATTTATCAATGAAAGGCTATTTCAGAGAAACCTAACAATCCTTGCATTGAGGGTCATTCAATCATTCAGACAGTTGAAAGCATCACATTAGCAGAGTCCCTCGATGCATGGAATAATGCAAAGAGACGAATAATAAAATCCACACTGAACTTGCTCTAGTGGGAAACCCATGGACTGTAGAGGTTAAATACATGGACTTTGAATCAGCTTATATAGGTTCAAATCACAGCCTACTGATTGCCAGCTGTGCTATGAGACAGTTTCAGTCTGAATCCCTTTCTTTATATTAAAAAAAAAGAAGCAAGAATACTTCCAGGACTGCTGATAGAAACCCAACAAGATAACAAATCCATTATTGCAAAACCTAGTGATGAGCTAGAGATGTAGTTCAGTTGGTTGAGGTCCAGGGTTCAAGCCCCAGAATTTCTTTCAAAACAAAACAAAACAACAAAACCCACCAACTGGGCAGTAGAGCATGCACCTAGATTTCCAGCATTCTGTAAGTGTAAAAGAGGGATGTGGTGAGATGTTGAAGGTCATCCTAAACAGTATAGTGAGCTGTAGGCCATTGTGCATTCTGGGTTACTTGAAACTTTGCCACAAAACAAAACAAATAAAAAGTCAAACAAGGAAACCAGTCTTCCAGAATGGAAGAGAATTCTGGAATTACCGATCCAGAGACACTTTCACTTAAATCACAGGTTCCAAAAGCATCTCTTGTATCCAGGGAGTCCATCCTGCCAGACCCCAGAACTTGGATGCCACCACATGCAGTCTTGACACCACACTTTGAATTTTGCAAGATTAAAAAAGAAGAAGAAGAAGAAGAAGAAGAAGAAGAAGAAGAAGAAGAAGAAGAAGAAGAAGAAGAAGAAGAAGTTTAGTCTGAATCACAGAACCTAGACCTTAAGCCAAAGAAACATTTGATTTTATGTCCAACTTAATAATTTCAAATTATTTCTTAGTTCAGTCTCCTAGTAATATCAATAATTGATATTGACTAATTTCTCTGGGAGAGGCACTACAGGCCCTGGCACAAATAATCCTTCATCAGACGAGTATGTTCAGTAGTGTCCTTGGGACAGACTCCCTGGCTAGGCAACAGCCATCATGATTCCTTTTCAAATGAGCCAGAATTTGAATGGAGTTTGCCTCTGATTTTGAAAACACTTAACATCTGGCAGCTCCTTTGATGTCTCTGTCTCATCAGGGCCTTGAGAACTTCCTGCTTGACTCTTCACTCTGAAGGCTGCCTTTGGACCAGCAGTGCTATCATGATGGCCCTTGGCACCTGGCTAGGACATTCCTCATAGGCCAGATTTTTATCTCTGTGAGGACACAGCAGAGGAAATATTGAACAGTTCAAAGTGTTAACACCAAATGATAGAACCTATAAGATTAGAAATACAGTATCCAATGACCTGCATAAGCTAAAAACAGTTCTTCCATTGTGGGAGAATGCCTAGAGATCTTAGTCAAAGCCTGATGATGCCATAAATCTTGCTAGTATTTTAGAGTTATGCCCAAACTGTCAAATATTAACTAAAAGTCATTGTCCATGATGCAAGTGGTAATATATCAAGGTAATGTCATTCATTACCAGGAGACCTTAAAAGCCAAAAGCCAAGACAGACAAGACACCAGATCTATCAGTTAGAATTTACTCTTCATGAATTACAATTCACATTGTAATTGGGTGACTTATGTTCTTCAAAAGTCCTGAAGCTCAGTATCCCAGGGAGATGCTGTGTATCACCCTGCCCAATGACCCATCAACTTCCTTTACAACAGAGGCAATCTGCGTGGTGAAAAGATGTCCAGGTTTTAATTAAAGGCCCATGTGATTTAAGCTGTATTCAAATTAGAAACATTTTTTAAGTTGTACCAGTAATAGAGTCAGACCCTTCTTTGGAATTAGTATTAACCAAACATAAAATTAGTTCTTGTTTACTAGCTTTCAAGTAATAATCTTTCAAACAAACACCGATCAAAAATCAAAAACTGAATATATCTTTTCAATAAATATATTTCATTTGGTAAATCTATTTATATTTAAATTTTCATTCTCATTATCCATTCTTCTTTCTATCAATGATAGGATATAAATACCCCATTAATAATTTCAAAATAAAAATTATGCATAACACTCAACTGATTAGAGAAGGCTTCTATTACTCTTGTCCTAGAAAAGAAGCCTAAAATCCCCAACAGAATATTAAGTGTTTCTAAATTACCCTATTAATTTTATAAACTTTTCTTTTTGTCTAACTTCCAAACTTTGTTAGTAAACCACAGCTCATAATTAACTGACATTTCTCTTATGAGTCCTAATTTCATTTAGATGACTGAATAACTCATATTCTTTTGTCAATAAGAAAAAATACAAGCCATCTTCCAAGTGCCAACCTGGCAACAACCTAAACAGCTTCTTGCTTCTCCTATCTATGTGCATGCCTGAATCAGAGCATCTGCCTCCCTGTGCTGCCCTTGGACCATATCACAGTGACCAGTTCTACATTGTCTTTGCATTTGCAGTACTGAAAGTGAATTATTGGAATCAATGAATAGCCAGGGTACATTTTTTTTTTAATGGATCACTCCCAGAACTACTAGAATACATCTATACAGGCCACAGTTCAGACACAACACAATGCCAGGTAGAACTATAGAGGTGTGAAGTACACACCTTAAACCTTTATTTATAGTGGTATGTAAATCACACATGCAAACATTTGTATAGTCTCTTATAAAATTTGAATTTCTTTTGGCTACTCACATTCTTCTCCATCAATTGTAAAATTCTGGGAAATCAGAATAAAGGGAATATTTTTGCACCAATAAAATTATCTCCTTAATGAGATAATGTACCTTAGTCACTGTGGAGCCACCATGCAACTCTATTAGCTTTGCCCACCTTTGTGAATCCTGATACACAACACGTAATCTACTGTTTCTTTGCTGAGCCTTGGTGGGGACAGGGTGACATGGCTGCTGCCCCTGGGCAGGGCCCCAGTGTAAGTCAACACAAAAGTCAATGGCTGCTGTAGGCATGAGGCTTCTTTGTGTAATAATGTGCATATTTTCTGGTACTAGCTGTGGAGGACTCTATCCTTCTGAAGAATGCCCTCCCTGTTCATGTTAATGACTCCATGATAGTTAGAAACAGCACAAATCCAGGAGTCAAGGGTGTGGCTATGTATCAAAAAAAAAATGGTACATGCCAGGACCTCCAGGATATCCTGTAAGACTACGGGAAAGAACTATAAAATCATGGGTTCAAAATATATATAATTCCTCAACTATGCAAAAAGTAAGGATGCCATATGAATATGAGGGACTTCATGAATCCAAAGAGGCAAAGACAGCTGCATTAGTGAGCCAGCTTGTCAGAAAGATACAAAGGCAGGCAGATTCCTGAGTTCAAGGTCAGCCTGTGACACAGTGAGTCAAAGCCCAGGTGTGGTAGAAATGTAGAAATGATAATTTCAGGAGGGGTCCCACCCAGCTAGCTGAACATCTGTGCTTAACAAAGGCAGGCAGATCTCTGAATTCTTTTATGATGTTAAAAGAATATGTGTGCTTGCTGTTACCTAAGAACGAAGGGGCTGAGGTCACAGGATACTAGTTGCAGGATTTTCCCTGTCCAATCACATTAGGGCAGTGGAAGGCACTGGAATGTACTGGCACTCTTTTTTAATATTTCCCCACAACAGACACTGATTCACAGGATAATCAAAAGGAAACTTGGAATAAGTAACTGAATTGATATGTAAATAAAAGACTGAGCTTTTGGTATGCATGAGACAATCTAGCAGAAAGTGATAACAACTCTTTAGAATTTTTTCTAGTGAGAGCAGAGTTGTCCGGAGATCTGTTGGAGAGTGAAAACAGCTCTTCAAGAATTTTTCTAACAGGATTTCTGACTTGAAATCCCAAGAATTACTTAGAGAGCTGACAGAGCTCTTTTAGAATTTTTTTTCTATTTCTGATTTTGATTGGAAAACCAAACAGAAAACTTTTAAAAGGTCTTTAAACAATTATGTTGGAATTTTGATAGGGACATCATTGAATCTGAAGACTACTTTTGGTAAGATGGCCATTTTTATTATGTTAATCATCCATGAGCATGGGAGATCTTTCCACCTTCTGATATCTTCTGCAATTTCCTTCTTCAGGGACTTAAAGTTCTTGTCATGGAGATCTTGCCCTTGCTTTGTTAATTATATGTGGCTGTTATAAAGGATGGTGTTTCCCTAACTTCTTTCTCAGTCTATCATTTGTATAAAGGAGGGCTACTGATTTCTTTGATTTAATTTTGTTTCCAACCACTTTGGTGAAGGTATTCATCAGCTGTAGGAGTTCTATAGTAGAATTTTGGAGGTTACTTATATACTCTCATACCATCTACAAATAGTGATACTTTGACTTCTTTTGTGATTTGTATCCCCTTGATCTCTTTTAGTTGTCTTATTGCTCTGTCTAGAACTTCAAGTACTATATTGAATAGATGGGAGAGAGTGAGCAGCCTTGTGTTGTCCCTGATTTTTGTGAAAATGCTTTAAGTTTCTCTCCATTTAGCTTGATGTTGGGTATTGGTTTGCTATATATTACTTTTATTGGTATGCACCTTGTATCCCTGATCTCTCTAAGACATTTAACATGAAGGGGTGTTGTATTTTGTCAAAGGTTTTTTCAGCATCTGGTGAAATTATCATGTGATTTTTTTTCTTTTCAGTTTGCTTATATGGTAAATTACGTTAATGGATTTTCATATATTGAACCATCCCTGTATCCCTGGGATGAAGCCTCAAGACCCAGTTATACCACTCCTGGGTATATACCCAAAAGATGCTCCACCATCCTACGCTTGTTCAACTATGTTCATAGCAGCTTTATTCATAATAGCCAGTAACAATAAAAAACCTATATGACCCTCAACTGAAGAATGGATAAAGAAAATGTGATAAATTTACATAATAGGGTCCCTAACAACTGGAGTGAGGGGAATATCCCAAAAGCTGTTGCCTGTAGATAGGATATGTTCTTATATCTAGGGTGCCTTGTCTGGCCTCAGTTGAAAATGATGCGCCTAGCCTAGCAGAGACTTGATGTGCCCAAGTTGGGTGATACTCAGTGAGGGCCTTACCCACTCAGAGAAAAAGGGAACAGGAGATAGGGAAAAGGATTTTGAGAGGAGGTGACTGGGAGGGGGGCAGTGAGCAGGATGTAAAGTGAATAAATAAAAAATCATTAAAAAAACAATTTAGTGATTACATACCTGACTACTAAATTAGAGCTCAATTTATTCATCCATTAACTCTTCATCTTTCATTCATTCCATAGTTCTTGAGTACTCAGTAAGTGACATACTCCTCCTCATAACTGTTGTGGTTACTGGATATTATGGAACATATCAGACACAGAAAGAATATGATGATAGTTCATTGTGATGAGAAGAGTGCTATACAAGTACAGAACCACAGGGACACAACAAAGTAACTTTGATAGAAGATCAGCGAAAGTGTATCTGCTCGAGGAATACATACAGAAGATGGTTTTAGGATCTTTAATACATGTGTCCCAAGCAAATACAATGAGGAGTGGGGGATGGGAAATGGAGAACAGATCATACAAAAGAAGAAATGGCATGGATAAAAAAACATATCATGATAATTTGTGTTACAAAGAATATTAATGGGGCTAAAAACTGAAGGAAAGAAGGAAACAGTAAGAAGATGAGAATCATTCAAGCGTATAGGAAATACATCTGTCAGGAGAGTCTGAGACCAAGTAAGACGTCGGAGAAGCTTAACTATTAATATTAACGAGTCTGCCTCTTTATTACTTGGGATATTGTTTAGTGTTACATGGTTTCAAGTAGGAAATAGCTACCAGGAAAGGCCATTCTACTGTCAATGTGAGAGCAGAATTTGAAGGTCCTGGAAATCAGATTATCACTGAGTGTGATGTTTAATTTTGTATATCAGCTTGGATGAACATGGCATTTGAAATATTATTATTATACAGGCAAATATTATTCAGAATGCTTATGTGAGAATATTTTTATAAGAAAGTAATATTTAAACTGTGGCCTTTGAATATTTTGAGTAAAGAATATTGATCTCTCTAATGTGGGTGGAGCTCATCCAATTAGATGAATATATATATATTCATCCAATTAGATGAATATATATATACAACTAAACATCTCAGATACTAAGTTGCTATAGAGGAATATAGTCTTTTAGCTGAATATTTTGAACTGATTGTGGAGTTTCAGGAATTGGCTTCTTGCTGATTTGATTATAGTCAAGAATTAATGACTCCCATTCTCAACATTAAAGAAAGCTCCGACCATCAAAATAGGTACACAGAATACCCCCTAATATAAATACTGTAAATTAAACATTTATAAGAGTGGATAATTTGAATTACCAGGTACAGGATACATTTGAACAAATTTTTTGCCAGAATAATGAATATGGTGATGTGAGGTGCCTAGATAGTCATTAGTGGGCTTGGAGGCCCCTCCCACATCATCTACTTTTGGACCCATTTTCTGTTTCCCTGATAACATTAGAAAAGGAAACATTACAACTTGCTCTCTTAGGATTTAAAGTACTCTATGAAAAGATATTTTATTAGAGTTGTGCTAAATCTCCATAAAGAATGGTTACTTCCTCTTTGTCCAAAAATGGACAATGCATTTTCCTTCTGGCCCTGGGTAGAGACATATTCTGATATCTGGATCTGCCCCAAGTTTAAAATATTACATACTATTATTTCCCCCATTAAGAGTTAATCTAGGTGGGCCTGTCAATTACTTGGAAAGGCAACTACCCTTCAAGAAGTGTGATGAGGAAATGGGAAGAAAAATTATCCCCTTAATAAAAAAAATGTATTTATACTGCTTAGAAGTCCTTTATCTGTTAAGGTAGTTTACAAATCTTAACTAATTATTCCACCCACTTGATTTTGAGCTCTAATTCACAGAGCATAACTTTTACTTTTTCTTTATTACTATTATTATTATTATTATTATATTTATGTATTTTGATCTGACCTTTATGCCTCTCTTAAAAGATACAACACTCCTTTTCTCTTTTCTCCATTTACCTCTCTACAGCTCTTGGGATTTTGGATTTAGCTTTTATGCCTAACCTTTTTCTACTTTTCTATGTCTCTCTTCCCAGCAGGTGCTAGGATTTTGGAGATCTGAATGCACTAGATGTCTGTTTGCCCTGTGGGTTTGTTGTTGTTGTTTTAGCTTTAATAAAATAGTCCTCAAACTTTCTTCTCAATCTTTTAAAGTTATTTTACCCAGGTAACTAAGAACCTACAAAAGAGCACTCCGTGTTTTCCAGTAAGAGTGGTATGTGTACTTTTCCCACACTAATCCCATTGGACAAAGAGAAGGGGAAAAGGAGATTTCATTCTTAAAGCTCATCACCACTGTCTGTACCAACTGAAAGATTCTGTATCTGTGAAGAAAGAGATCCTTATCTATCTCCCATCGGGGCCGAACTGGAATTGCTAAAACTAAATTCCAAATCTCATCCTGAAAATTGCTGAATTCCAAAGCAAATTGAACTCCAAGCCTTTCCCTAGAGTTTCTAAGAGTTCAGTAAAGACTGTTTTCTTCAGATCGTAAGTTATAGTGGAAACTTAAACTTCAGAATTGGAAAACTTAAGTGCAGTAGAAGTCATTGGACCTTGAAGTGTTGGGGTCAAGTGTCACTACTCCATGCCAAAGGCAAGGTAGGCATGGTTACCGTAATGGATAGAGGAGTCAAAGGAGCAACCAGGGGAGTGTGACTTGCACAGAATTTAAGTGCTGGCTGGTTGGTCACGCTGCTCCTAGTAGCAAAATGGGAAACCTACTAAATTGTTATTTGATCTGTATAAGCAGAAAAGTGGTTGGCGAAGCAAAAAAGTCTAATGTGAATTATACAGAAAGTCAGGACCCCTCACTCCATCCT
This sequence comes from Tokudaia tokunoshimensis, assembly GCA_036184795.1. NCBI lineage: Eukaryota > Metazoa > Chordata > Mammalia > Rodentia > Muridae > Tokudaia > Tokudaia tokunoshimensis. The sequence goes on from BTHU01000012.1 coordinate 106,023,588, forward strand.
CAGACTTCAGTCAGTTTATAGAACCCAGATCTCATGGGAAGGAGAAGACTGAGTCTCCTTGAGGAAGGACTCTGATACACTGCCAAAAGTTTACACTATTAATCTGTCTCCCAGCCTTCTCTGAAGTGATGTATAGCCTATTCCCAGGGTAATTATGCATTAGGGGAATAGAAAGCAACTTTCGGAGATTGGTGGACACCAGCTCTAGCCCAGTCCGTTTCACAATGAGCTGGAGTAGAAAAGATAGCCATGCCCAGGCATGTGAAATGCTGATGCTCAGAACAACAGATGTGGTTCTTTGTAGCTTCCAACTGAATATCTGCAAATTATCACTGGAGAAATGACGTCTTGAGTTGCATCCCATTATGGCGTCTCCTGATATTGCTGGCAAAGTGTTAGACACTGCCTTTCATCTATGTTTACTGAACAGGAGAATAAATGAATGAATGAATCAAAGGAATTATGAGCATCAGATAAGAATAGGCTTAGGCTAGGGTAAAAGTATGTTGTTGACCATTTTTGATGTTTGACATTAAAAGCTCATCTCATAGAATAAGAAGATGCAATATTATTCCTTGATAAGTGTCTACATATCACATTAGAATTAACTAGCCAAGATCCAACAAATTAATAGCAGCCTTTCAGCAGCCTCCTAGAACTGCTACTACTAGCAATTTTACATATATAAACTGATTGAAAGTTTAGATCTCAGTTATTAGACATTCCTCCATTGGTGCACCTAACAATTTTAAAGTCTTGGGACTTGACAAATCAGGAAATAGCCCAAGAAACATGAATTGACTTGCCAACACCAGCACAGCCTGAAGAAGAGAGCCTTGAGTTCACCTTTCCTCGGGTTATCCTAATGTTTTCACCAAAGCTGAAAGGAAACTTTGATTTCTGGCCCAGGAACTTGAATTCTGAATTAATACTCCCCACTCTCTGGAGGAAGCACAGCTCTGTTCAGCAGGATCATAATACAGATGTCGATAATGACTTGCTAACCATGGAAAAGGATGTAATCTGATGGAAAGGAACGAGTAGGCCAGGCTTCCTGCAACTGCCATATCACAGGCAGTGAGACACAGGTAATTCTGTCTTAAACAGGGTTGACAGAAGTATACCCAACTCCAATGTCATCTTAGGGATCAGAGGCACCCTTACTCTTCTCATGTCATGGGTCCACACACCCCATATGTCATATTAACCACACCTGCCATTATGCAAAAGCCCCTATCTGACTGATTACCCCAATATGTGCTCTGGACATCCCAAGCACCCCCCTACCACTCCACAGCACATTGAGACTTCCCATCCAGGTTGGTAGAGACCATTACCTATTTCTTTGTGGTATGGCTTCCTTCTTGCTGTCTTCTCCTGGGGACCTTAAAAGAAGATACCACATACTTATTTTAGGAGGCTGACACTTTGTTTCAGACTCCAGTCATGCTGATAGTGATAATAAAGTTTTTGCCTAAAGGACAATTGGACTTAGCATGCCCTCTGTCTCTCTCTCCTCCCTCTTCTCCTCTCTCTCTTTCTTTTCTTCTCTTCTCCCTCCTCTTCTCCTTTTCCTCCTTAAAAGCTGACATTAGTCATATAAAATATTGTCATCATCCTTAGTTGATATTTTTTTTAATTGTTGGAAACATAATCAATGAACAGAAAACAAAAATGTTAACAAACCCCCTGAAACCTGGCCCTTTTCATCAGAGGAACCCAGAGTTGAGTGCAATATCATTTAAACTTAGTACAACAACCAGTGATCAAGGATCTAACACCACGTTTGTGGTGGTTTAAGTAGGTTTAGCTTCCATAGACTCGTGTATTTGAATGCTCTGCTCACAGGGAATGACACTATTAGGAGGTGTGGTCTTGTTGGAGGGAATGTGACATTGTGCAGGTGGGCTTTGAGATTTCCTAGGCTTAAGCACCTCCCAGTTTGGAAAAGAGTCCCCTCCTGGCAGCCAACAGATCAGAAGTAGGACTCTTGGCTTTTCCAGCACCGGGTCTTCCTGTATGATATCATACTTTCTACCACAATAATAATTGACTGAACCTCTGAGACTGTAAGCCAGTCCCAACTAAATAAGATCCCTTTATAAGAGTTGCCTTGGTCATGGTGTCTCTTCACAGCAATGGAAACTGTTAACTAAGACAACATTGCTTCAAGCTTCTGAAAAGGGCTAATCTCTCAATTCACTAATGATAAGAGAAAAGAGGGCCTTTGCCATTACCTCAATACCCTGTAAGCCTGTTAATCCTTATAACATTAAGAGGTAAGCTAAAGAAATAGAACTGTTCCCTTATGACTTAGCTGTATACTTATCAAGCCAAAACTGTTTCCTCAAGTGTTGATAAATAGACTTCTTTGCCTGGCAAGAAAAAAGTCATTATGCATTTCCCAATCAAGGAGAATTAAAAGTCCGTGAATATATAGCTGATGCAAAAAATGTTGTAATTGAGGTAAATATTTGTCCTTTCTGTTTTCATGAGAAACTCAAAATCCTAAAGCCTATGTTTGGCTCATTCAGGAGATTACAGCCATCTGCTGGGAGACAAAACTGTCAATTATAAAGCAATCTGGCTTTTCATTTTATTCCATTTCCAGGTTCAATGTAGCTCAAATGAGGTGGCATCTTTTCATTAGTATTATTAAAATCAGGAAGTTTTTGTTACAATCTGCCTAGTGACCTTATTCTCGGTATCCCAAGATGGACAGGTCTCTGAACTTAGGTGTGAAACATCAGGCCAACCCTCCCTTGAAAGGGTCATTTAATAAAACAATCCACTCCTGGGAAGGCACTGAGCTCTTCATACATGAACACAACAAAGTAAGGGTTTCTTTCAAGTCAAGTGTGTTTTAGGCTAAGAAGCAAAATCATAGCAAAGAGAAGATACTAAATGGAGACAGAATTGTCCTTTGTCAGCTAGGAGAGAACATTTAAAGGGAGACATGGAGGTTTTAAAAAGGAAGTTTCGTGAAACATTAAAAGCAAAATGGCCAATTTAATACCTTCCGATTAAGCCACATGAGGAAAAGGAGGGACTGTTGGAAACCTTAGCAGAAACATTTTAATGGGAAAGGCAGTGACCCTGAAATTGTGACCATTAACGTCCTAATGGAGGTGAATTAGCCTTTGCTTTGGCCTGATTCCAGCCCAGAAGAGTCACCCTGGTTCCTTGAATTCTTTCTGTAGTTTTACTGGAAACAGTTACCTTGTATTTTGCCTTAAAATCATTAAATTGCCTTTCTGTGGACCATTCTGAAACTCTCCTATGTTCCTCACCACAGAGATAGGAATTGACATTTAAACCAACACCTTGCAATAGAGAAGAGAGATTTTTCACACTCAGATTTGTGTATGGGTTAAGATAAAGGATGAGTCTTAGGGGCTACAGAGGGATAATGACCTTGGTTCTACGGCTCCATTTATATGATGTAAATAGGGTTTACTGGAAGAATTATTCCTCAAGGCCATTAGTGACCAGAAATAAATGAAAATGAGTTTGAACTTTCCCAAATGCAGCTGCTTCCTCTCTTCAGTTCAGTCCAATCATCTCTTCTTACATTTCATAATGGTGACCCAATCTTAGTAAATAATTTCACACAGAGACTTTCATAATTAACGGGGAAGGATGAGGTGGGTATGATAGGGTGGGCTGAAGATTATAGGTCACTTGGCAGTATGATTTTGTAGTATATATAAGGCCCTGGGTTCAGTACCTAGCCCTGAATAAAACAAAAATAAACAAAACGAAGGGCAGTGTCATACATATATTTCTAGCTCTTGACTTGCAAAGGCAAGAGGTTATGGAGTTCAATGCTCACCTCAGTCACATAGGTTGTTTAATGCCAACCTAGGCCTCATGGGACTGTATCTCAAAAACAAGAGAAAAATTTTAAGCGTATATTTTATGGGCAAAGAGAATACTGGATTCTGATTTATAAATTAGTTAACACTTTTCAGATAAGTGTGAAAATGCTTTTTGGAAAAAGAAAACATGTTTGAAGCAAACTTGGGGCAATCCTGAAGGGCACTTCATTCTATTCCAGGAAGCAAAATGGCTGCCAGGTTCAGGAAGGTGATGTTCTATTTTAAGATGAATCCTATTTTGCATTTGACTCTATCCTCCAGCATGGAACACCTTATCAGGGAAAAGTATTCAGTGCTGTCCTTATTCATTTTTATCCTCCACTCTGCCTTTCTCATCCACACACAGCCATGTCTCTGGTCCATCCCCATCAGTGAGGCTGACAGGTTACCGCTTGGTAAGGAGCACTTGCCTCACCTTACTGCCTCATGCTATTCTTCCCCACAGCATCATACCACTGGACCATCTACTGTAACACTCATTTTAGGAATCTAGTACTCAGGAAGTTTTCATTTCTGGTCCTTTGCAATCTGTATTCAAGGTTCATGCAAAAATATCATTTTAGCAAGAGCCCTTAGTGATAGATCTTGCACAGAGTATTGAAAGGACTGATAATATATCACTCCCCAAATATACCATATTAGCATGAGAGCTAAAGGCATTTGAGGACCAGCAAATGCAGATAGGATTCTCTGGCCTCCTTTCTGCATCCTACATTCAGCAGATAGGTGTCTGCCATGGAAGTGTCTACCTTATCATGAAAAATGGAGGGACTCATTTGTGGAGATAGAGTTGATACTGAGATGTATCTACTTAAATAACTCACTAAACTAACCCTTTATTTTCCACTGGTTCCTTCTTGGATTTTCTAACTTCTTTATGATTTATCATTCTGTGAAGGCAAAATACTGTTTCCTTTGTTAAAGTGGTCCATGAATTTCTGGGTCTACTATTCCTTTGAATCTCACTTTTCCCCTGTGAACTGCAAAGCCCCCCAAAAGATTACTAACAATTAGTTAAATGCTTTTTCTTCTACTAGCTTAATTGATAAGTTTTGCTAGCTTAATTGATAAGTCTCCAGGTACTAAACCAAAGAGAGTGGGAGAAGGGTTCTTTCTTCCAGATATCCCGAGACGGTAAGTGTCAATACTGTTAACTTCAGGTCAGTGCTGAGAAATGATTGAAGTATGGTTGAGACTTTAAAGCTTATATGTATAGTAAAGTACTATTGATGTGATTTTCCCTGATGGCTATTGATGATAAAAACAGATTCAAAGCAATTTACATCTGCATATCATTTGTTGAATGGGAAGAAAAAGAGGATCATGACCAACAGAGTGTGGATTCCAGTATGTCTCATTGGGCAGCACCCACCAATTTACCTACACTATTATGATTTCCCTACTTGCTCTTAATTCCTTCACCTCTTAGGGCAATTAATGGAACTCTTTACAAATCCTTGTAACTAGGGTATTACATAGCCTATTTGTCACTGAAGGGAGGTGTTCAGCTAAGATTAAGAATGCCAAAAATAAACTGATTTATCTATACAGATCTTTCTATTCCCATTTTTCTTTTGGAATGAATATGAAATGTTTGGAGTGGGGCATCCATCTTATCACTATGAAGTTAAAGCTTTTAGTGGTGGGCAAAGTTGAGGAAGGTTCATTGGCATTTTGCTCTCTAAGCATGAAGACTGATCTCTCGGCAGCCATATAAATAGTTAGGCATGGATGCTGCTGCACTGGCAGAGAGGAGACAGGTACAATGTGAGATTTCATTGGCCAGTAGGTGAAATGACCAGTTTTGGGTTCCGTGAGAAATCCCATCTCAAAGCAATAAGGAAGAGAAAGTTGGAGGACTCTCACCGTCCTCTGGCTTCTGCATGTCTAGTCACAGGTTGTATACCAACATATCTTAGATTTATGTACCACATATGTGCATACACACACACACACACACACACACACACACACACACACACACACTACAAATGATGGACCTAGAAGGATGAAGAACTTGTCATTCAGCGATTTTCTAGAACAACTGTACCCACTTAGGGCTTAATACTCTTCTTGGGTCTTTTTTTTGTTTTGGTTTTTGGTTTTTGGTTTTTTTTTTTTGTTATGAAAGACTTTGACTATGGTCAGGGAGTTTGTTTTGTGAAGCCACAGCAATTTTCTGTCACATAAACAACTTCAGAAGATTTTAACATTGATGACAGGCATGTCTACTTTAGGGAAAAGCCCCAAACTCCTAATGGGTTTGACTCTAAAGCTTTAAAGATTCACCTCCTACTTCTTTGTAGAATGATACACTGAATAAGCGAGTTAACCATGAAGCTGTAAAGGGAAAATTACAAAAGAAACAGGCTTAGTGACCAGACACTTTAATGACTTGTTTTCTTTAACTGTCATAGAGTTACTCTCATTCAGAAATTATTAATTTTGATCTAAAGTGCATTGAGTGATATTATTGCACATGGAATTTTGTGTATATCTATGGGCATGAATGTGGTGTGTGTGTGTGTGTGTGTGTGTGTGTGTATACCTCCATGTATGAGTGCAGCATATGGCAGCCAGAGGAAGGGGCTAGGTTCTTGCTGGATGTCCTCCCTGCTTAATTCTTTAAAGGCATTGTCTCTAACTGAGCATGGAGGTAGTCTGATGGACAGCAGCAACTTTATCCAGCCTCCTGGAACACTGGGGTTAAAAGTCTATGTAACCATGCATTGCTTTTGTTTTTGTTTACTTAAATTCAGTTCTTGGATCTTAACTCAGGTCTTCAAACCTAAGTAGCATGTTCTCTTACTTACTGAGTCATTTCCTGGAAGTTATTTCCTGGAAGAAAATATCTTCCTCTTATAGATAATTTCTCCTTTTCTGTTGGGAAAGACTTTTTTTTGTACAGAGGGGTTCAGCTCTAAGAAATACTTCTGGAATTGGAACAGTTGTGGATACACACTGGGGGTCTTGTCTGTGATATACTATATGTGATGTTCCTTTAGTATATTTGCACAAAGAAGTACTTTAAAACAGCTAGGATAATAAAGGAAGCTGAGAGTAGTTCTCTTTATTAAGACACTTCAACTGTAACAATTCCTCTGGACCTAATGAAATGCCACTGAGAAATGAGATTTGGAGAAATTGGTACTTTCTTATTCCTCCATGACTAAGGCTGTTCTAGAACATGAGGGCTGGATAGAGTCTAGGATGGTGGAAAAACTAAAAGAAGAGTAAGCTTCTCAGTACTTTGGATGTGGCTTAAATTAACAGGACTCCTTGCACAGTGACCTTGGCTCAGTAGGGCATCTGCACAGCAAGTCTCCTTCCTCTAAGAAGTTTCCATAAGCTTTTGTAGCTAGAGAGCCTGTCTTGGTTTCTTCCTCTCAGTGGAAGGGACAATATACATCAATCAGCATTACTGTCCCAAGACTGTTTGCCCTCATAGAGGCCAAAGGATTCTTTTAGCAATTTCATCAGAGAGTTGTTGTGATCCAGTCAAATGCAGGAGAAGGGGGGCGGGGGTGAGCATCCTGCATCCTCACTCCAAACAGGGAGCTCATAAAAAAAGCCCACATTCTGGTCTTGCTTTAGAGTGAGCTGAAGCAGCCGTTGAACAGCAGCTCTACACAAGACTGAAAAACAAATTTCCAATTCTGACGGAATCTTCTGGGGAAAATTCAGGTGGCAGAATGTCAGCACATAAGTCAGGATGCTGAGGATTCTCTTACCTAAAAGGACTCTGGGATCTTTACCAGCAGTAATTCAGTAAGAAGTGAGTTTAATAACATGGCGATGGTGAAAGAGTCAAATCTCTGGCCAGCAGCCCCCTGTAAGAAGCCTGGCTTTGCATCCGCATCCGGCACCTCCTGCTTGTGCCCTTGGCAGGCCCCCAAGAGAGGCAAGGATGCCATTAAACTCTGCCAACCTGCAGAGCAGCCGGAGCTCAGCAGAAGGTTCGAGCTTCCTGGCTCCTCATGGAGTCCATCTGGATGCTCCCACACACCTGTCTGGGAGGGATTCAGAGGCCTGGTTTACAAATGTAAACACGGCTCAAACATTCTGGTCTACTGCTGATCACTGACCCGCTGCCCATTGGTCAGTATTTCTGAGAGACTTGATGCAAAAAGATCTTTTCTAAGGCCTTTCTTCTCTTCCTTTGTCAACCTCAGATGATGAAAATATGCCACTCCTTATTTAAAAAAACAAAAAAAGAGCCTGGGATGAACAGATGTAAAGGTGATTTCAATTCCTCAATAAAGGTGACACTAAGCCAAATTTGATACTATGCTAAGTCCCACATAACATTTAAAAATGAGTTTTTTCAGCCATAAAATTACTAATTGATCTGTCTTGTAAAAAGATAAAGGAAATGAATGCCTATTTGAGTTCCATTTCTGTCAGCCTCCCAACTCCTTATTTTATGTAGTGCAAAATGAATTTTAATGAAGCAGCTTCCAAATTTCAAAATATGTCATTACCCTCGGAAGTAATTGCCACATCCGACTGCCTTTTCCTCTCTTAGTGTCTGCCTTTCCAGTATGGAAGGCAATGTTCCGTGCCATACGCTCTTCCACATGCCATTTGAGAAAAACAAATTAGGAAAAGACTGTGCCAGGAAGAAGTCATCTCTCTAGTCTTTCAACAACTATTTAGAGAAACTCTGCTGTATATAAGATGCTGGTGTGGAGTGGGGCAGGGGCTCGTGCTGGTGAATGGGTATGCATATCTTCCTGTAGATGTAGGCAGTGTGTGCATTTAGATGCTTGTGTAGAGAGATCAGAATGATGATGGCATCTTCGTCTATTACTCTCTACCTCAGTTTTTGAGACCGGGTCTCTGAGTGATCCTGAAGCTCACAATTCAGCTAGCTAGTCTCTCCAGTGGACTCCAGGAACCACCCGTCTCTGCCTACCTTAGCATTGGCATTGCTGATGCTTGCCACTGGCATCGAATTTTTATGAGTACCAGGGATGGAATTCAGGTCCCCATGCTTTCATAGCAAGCCTTTTACTGACTGAGTACCATCCCCAGGTGCTGTGTTTGGGTGCTTCTAAAGGAACTAGAATGTAAAATAGTGAAAATCCCCTTATGCTGTGGAGTTGGCATTTTAATGTTACACAGCAATAAAATGAACATGAAGTTACATAACAGTCGAGTGATTATGCTATGAATAAAATGGATATTGTTGGATAGGGAAAGACAAAAAAAGACAAAAAATAGGAACATGCATTAGCACACACACACACACACAAACACAAACACACACATTCACAGGAGACATGGAGAGAGAACAAGGATAAATATGCCCATCAGATGGAAATGAAGGGGAGAGACCAGTGGCAATCTGAGAACAGAGCTTCTTCTGGACGACCTCAATCTTTACTCTTGAGGTCTTTAGGACTTAGTATATTTGGGTGAGGATCATTCATATGAACCAGTATAATCAGTTACACACACACACACACACACACACACACTATTCATTTCAATATGAAATGAAAGACATTTTCATAAAAACACTAATACTTCAATGTGACTCAAAAGCAGGTATTATAGGCTAGCCATGTTGATACACACACATACTACCCTAAGCCTCAGGGGTTATCTTTGGTGTCTTCTTATCACTGTCCATCATCCATTGGCTTCAAATGTATCTTGGCTCTGATGACTTGTTCCAATTGCCATCTTAGAACCCTTGTCCAAGCCAGCCCACCCATTTCACCTCCTGTTTTAAAATAATCTCCTGATACAAGACCTTGTCCCCATCTCATTGGCTTTATGTTTGCTGAATCCATTCCTAATGCAACAAACAAATATAGTCAAATTGAAGCCTAAATCTAATCAGTCCATGTACTAGGTCAAACAACTCTGGTGGTCCCTGAAAAACCTAACAGTGTACCAGTAGTTGGTTCTTTACTCAATTTCTTTCTCTCTCTTTGTATGATTTATTAAACATTTATCAGCATTTTCCTTTTTTTTTAAAAAAAAAAACTGTTTCATGTGCCTGCTTCCTAGTCTGTATGTGTATCATGTGTATGTAAGTACCTGAAGAGGGCAGAAGAACTGGAGTGACTGGTGGCTGTGAACTGCAAGATGTAAGTGCTAGGAAGTGGTCTCTGGTCCTCTGGAAGAATAATATGTGATTACGTGTTCTTAACTATTGAGCCATCTCTCCAGCCCCTTCTATCCCCCCCACACACACCCAGATTATTAATAATAAAATATTTCTTCAAAGGTCTCTCAGAGTCATCCTGCTTTAATAAACATTTTGCCTCATTCCATCTTGCCAATTAAATTTTCTTCATAGACTTTATTACCGACTTGTTTCATATTAAATGTGTTTGTTCAATGCCTTCCTTCTAAGCAGAGTAAAGCTCTGAGAAGTGTAGACTATGGACCTGTTGATTACAAAGTCCCAAGGTCCAGGCACTAGATTGAATACATAATGATGCATGCAACATTTGTCAAATGAATTAATGACGGTGAAAATAATATCATTTTAGAGTAACTCCTCTTGAGATTTTTGAGAAGATTAAGTACAGTAACCCATGAATGCCAGAGACTTCTAATTATCTTCTAATATTTATTTTCACTTTTTTCACAGTAATATAATCAATCTATTATTTTATTTGACAGATGGCATTCCAGAACAAAGACTCTATTTCCAGAACCCAATTTTTAGTTGCAAATGTTCATATGACTAACTTTCAGTCAAAATTGTTCAGGTCAAAGAGTTACATGCAATTCTGGGAGGAAAATTTCCAAAAGACACAGGTGGTAGGAGTCCCCTCTATTTGTGCAATCCTGGTGACTATAGCCTGGGTATAATGGCTGGAACTCCAGACTTCAAGCATTTTCCTTGAAACTTTAGATGACCTACCTTAAAAGCATAAGACAACCTCTGATCATCACAAACTAAGGTGAAAATGGGTCACTGATGTGACACACTGTTAAATCATGCCAATTTACTGCTGTAGAACTACTTAAATTGACGAGAAAACATACTTATTATTCCATTTCCTAAGATTATTACAACACATTCAGAGTAAGGTAAGTACATTTAGAAAAGAAGTTTGACTTAGTCCATAGTTCTGGAGGCTTATGGATTGTAGCACATTGATTAGCTTGACTTTGATTAAGGTCCTATAGTGAATGACATACAGTATTCACATAGGAAGCTAGGGGGTGGCCACATTTATTTTTACTAACAGCCCTCTCCTGAAAACTGACTGGGATTCTGTTGAAACTACCACTGTGCCTTGGATAGGTAGTACCTTGTACTAGATTCTTCCTTTTAAAATTTCTGCTTTAAACTCAGTACCATGAGATTGAGAGTCAGTTATCTAATACTTGAGCCTTTGGAGAGACAAACCACATCCAAATATTGACATTATACTCAATGTCCCTCAAGGTTCAAGGCCTTTCACAATACAAAATGCATGTATTCATGGCTGATAGTTTAAAATTTGTAAACTTCTGCTGAGTAGTTTAAAAGTCTTAGTACAGAGGTGGATCTGATTAGACCATGCCTATAATTACTGCACAAGTAGACCCAGGAAGATTATGAATTCAAGGTCATCTTCAGCTTCACAGTGAGTTCCAGGCCTTCTTTTAAGAACTTTACTCAGAACAAACAAGCTAAAACCAGAAAACCAAGAAAAGAAAGAAAACAACAACAACAACAAAACAAACAAACAAACAAACACAACCAAAACAAAACTCAAGTTTGAAGTCTCCTAAGATTCAAGGAAAACTTTCAGCTGAAGACTCTTTAAATACCAAGAATGAGTTATAGATTTTTAAAATATATTTGTAAGACAGCTATAGGGTTAATACCCTGATTTCAAAAGGAAGAAATTGGGAAGTAGAAAGGGGAAATTGACTTAAACCAAACCAACCCTTTTAAAACCCAGGAGGGCAAACACTGAATTCTGCAGCATCAAGCTCGGTATCCCAAGTGCACTGTGACAAGAGGGTGGGTCTCTAAAATCTGAAACAAACTTGCTTCTATGGTTTTCATTGTGATAGTATTCCCTAGCTCTCTTGTGCTGTGTGCTAGTATTGGTAGCTTTCCTGATGGGTGTTCTATGCTGATAGCTGCTTTATCTTTCTGGAGCTCCCATTGAAGCTGCAGCTACCTTCCCGTGGCTCCTCTAGCCATCATAACACTTGAGGCTGTCATAGGAACTGACCCTTGACAAACTTCTGTCTGATCTCCAAGGTCTTCCTTTGAAGATTCAAGGGAAGCTGCCTTGAGCGCCACGGACTGCTGTGGGTTTGAATGTAGCTGCAGCTCTAGGGCCCTTAGGGAAAATTAGGCATAGAACCTGTACACAGTCCTTCCTGGGCTAGCATGTGGAGGTGACCCTGAGGGTCTCCCCTGAAACAATTCTCTCCTGAAAGGCCTCTGGGCCTGTGATAAGAGGATAGATTAATTGCCAGTTGAGATGCCTTCAAGGTCTTTCACAAACTGTCTAAATGCACAACATTGGCTCCTGCTCAATGATACAAATCTCTTTGGTAAGCAATAGCCCTGCCATTTGTTTGCATTCTTTTCCCCATAGAAACCAGTCCATTTTCTTTCCTTTGGTTCCAAAGTCTCACTGTAAATTTGACTAAATGCTGTAGATAATGCCCGTGTCACAGCTCGAATGTTCTGATGATTTGAAAAATTTTTCCACCAGATGAACTCCTCTATTACTTTTAATGTTTGCCTCTCACAAAGTTTTGAGGCATAAACACAATGTAGTAAAGTTATTTTTTATTGTGTGACAAAATGGCCTTTACTCTAGTTTTCAATCAGATCTTTATTTCTGGCTGAAACTAGTTCTCTAGTCTCATCTTCTGAGATATTAGTAGAATTGTCCATAATGATCTGTTTATAGCACTCTGTGCTATATCAAGCCCAAAACCTCCAAATGATGTCAAGATTTATATATAACTCAGTTCCAAGCTGCTTCTTTATATCCAAGTAATGTATAGTAATACTGTAATTCCTTAAGAATGAGAAGAATGAGTTAGACCCAGCAAGGCTGACTCCATGATAGGAGACAGACTGACAGTTTGGAAGACTAGGCCTAAGTTTTTGTTTCCCAGAAATAAAAACCTGCATCCAAGAACCTGTGATTAGCCAACCACAGCCATAGGCAGCCATTCTGAGAGCACCTTGTCATCTGGCCTGAATTAAATATAGGTAGCTTAAATAAATAAGCGATCCACCCCAGGGAGGTCTCTAGAGCTCTAACTAATTGTAAAATTAGTCACCACAGAAATAGAGCTAACAAATCAAGGTAAAATGGCACATGAGCCTCCCTGGAATTTCCCTAACTGACAATAAAAACTGGGCCTGTGAGCTTACTAGTTGTCTCCATTCCCAAATGGGGAGACCCCTGCATGCAAAAAGAAAAAAAAATATCAGCTAAATGCTCTTTGCTTTTGTGTACTATTTAAGTCGGGGATATCATTCTTTTGCAATTCTTGGGCTCTAACAGTATATACTTTTGATATTAGTCAGTTTTCTATTACTGTAATAGAAAACCTGATGCCATCTATTCATTAGAAGAAACATTTATTTAGCTCACAATTGTATGGTACACGATTACAGCTCAAGCAACAACAGTGTCTTAGCTCTGGTTATATTTGTTCTGACCAGGGTCCCTCTGATGATCTCACCTCATGAAAAATGGTATCACAATGTAAAGGAGGTCATGAAGGAAGAAAAATTACCATCATAAGACTAGAAGTCACCTATGGACTTGGTCTCTTATAATAAGATAACAATCTCTTTACATGAACCCTAACTGAGGATCTCTCTAATTCCTTAAAGATTAATGCTTGATGATCCTAAAACCTTCCCTTGGTATTCCACTTCTTGAAGGTTTTGTCATTTCCCAGCATCACTGTACTGATGACAAGCTTCCAACTAATAAATGCTTGGGAGGTCTTCTCAAGCCAAATACAGCACAATGCAATGTATATTATTGCTAATTGCTATTAATTGGGGTTCTCTGTGCCTTGCAACTGCATGTATCCCTGAGAATGTCAGCAAGTTGATTGGGACTAAACCTTGGCTTATAGTAAGCCTACAATAAATATTTCTTTTACGTTGGGCTCTCCTTTTCTTGTTGCTGTTGTATGTGGTGGTGGTGCTTCTATATCATCTTAATATTTCATTATATGTTGAATACCTGATAAGAGCAAGAAGAGAAGCAAGATAGAACTAACTTAAAAAGCACTGGGGTGAAGGTACAATAGAAGTAAAATCATGAAGCACTGTGAAATGTGCTTACTAGTAGTCTAAGATGCTATGGGCCTACATAGGAAACATAGCAAAATCCTTGTAAATAATGTAAGAGGTCATTAAAGGTGATATAAAACTTGGACTGAGAAATATGTACAGAAAATTATAATGAGAACAAAGGACTCAGGAGAGCACAGGAGACTCTTGATGATATGGATCTTCATGAGTCCCACAAAAGTCAGCTTATTCGTTGTCTGTCTCACCTCATCAAACACTTGATTACAGAGGTGGCATCACTACCTATGAAAAGACTTTAGATCCAAATAGTTTGATTAAATGGTAAACTGAAAAGAAAAAAGATGATTTCAGGGTAAATTTTGTAGAATTAGAATTGTCAAAAGAAAGCATAAGGGTATATTTGGATGTGCAGTTTCTGAGCAGTCAGAGTACTATAGGAGAGAGGATATAGGCAAGAGTAAATGAATGAGTAGAATTACAGAGATATCCCCAAGATAAAGAAGGCAAATTGAGGAACAGTTTTGAAATCCATTTTCAAAATATAAACCTAAAAATACTCTTTATTCTGTATCTTATATAAATATCATTTAGTACTCATATAATACTTATATAAACATTATCTAATATATATTCTATATAACCCATTCATATGTACACACACACACACACACACACACACGTGATATAGATATAGATAGATATATAGATGATAGATAGATAGATATAGATAGATATATAGATGATAGATAGATAGATAGATATAGATAGATATATAGATGATAGATAGATATATAGATGATAGATAGAGAGATAGATAGATAGAGAGATAGATAGATAGATAGATAGATAGATAGATAGATAGATAGATAGATAGATAGATAGATAGATAAATGATAGATAGATAGACAGACACACAGATTTCTACCTTGGAACATGGCCATTGTTGCAAACTCCATGGTGGTTTTTCTTAAAATCTATAATCCCATGGTTTTTGAAGCAATACTTACAGTAAAAATAAAAGGAATTAAATAGAGCACCATCAACATATAAGTATATTTTTAAATTTGCTGTATATATAACCATGCAATATTATTAATCTTTAATAAGGAGCAATATTTTGTTGCCAATGACAACATGGATATAACTATGTGACACTATGGTAAGTGAAACAAACCAGGCACAGAAAGACAAATTCTGAATACTCCCACTCTTATGTGGAAGCTAAAAAAGTTGATCTTATAAGAAAGTAGAAAGTAGAGCACTAGTCACTAAATATTGGGAAGAAGAAATGGAGGGTCATTAAATAACAGTCATCAAACCGAAAGTGTACACGGGGAATGAACATTACTAGTTATAACACAATATGGAGACAATGGTCCGCTAATATTTAATCTGAGTATTATAAAAAATTAGAAGATAGAAATTCCATGGTTACCACCCTACAGGAAAAATTGCAAATGTTTAAGGAAGTGGAAAAGAGAACTTCTTGGTTTGATCAATACACACGGCATGGCATGAGGGCACAGACATACCACTCATGACCCCATAGATAGCTTTCCTTATTAGAAGAGTTTGCTCACACTTTAACGTGGACTCTCAGGATACCTGTCATTTATCTATTTAACATCCTACTCCAAACTGAATTTTTTCTCAAACTTTTTCCTGTGCCTCTTACACTGACTTGGTATTCGTCCGCAGCTTCTTTACACTAATTCTTGGTATTTATTTCGATACCAACTCACATCAGTACTTATTTTAAACAATGTTTTTTTAACATGTCAGAAACAAGTTAATCTCAATCACAGACAAGCATAACTCTAAAAAATAGAAGGGAGTTCTAATTCCAAATACTGAATTCATAAGATTTTGACTCACACATTTCAAATTTCAAAGAACATTGTTTAATAAAAATAAAACAAATGGTTAAAATTAACTACAACCAAAGCTAAGTCTATCATTACTGATGGTGAGAACTGAAAAGAAATTGTAAAGCAACACTGGACAAATATGAATTTATTAACATCTATCTATTGTGTCAGCTTCTCTTGCAGAAATTTCAAAGCAACAGCCCTTCTTGTCGACAGCATCATTCAAATCTTTCCTTAGAGAGAGCTGCAATTGTTGATAATCGCATGCAGACTGAAACATCTCATTTTATGCCCCCCAAATGTGTGTTTACTTTGTATGATGAATATGGCTATGAAATGAAGTGTTTCCTGCATTCTCAGATCAAATGCAACCGGGAGGAATAACTCAGATGCATCCTGAGTCTTTATATTTCCACACACTAATATTTGCTTCATGCCATATGTCTCAGCAACACAAGGATGCAATGATAGGGAACAGACCAGTGCTTTTCTCCCCTCACATCTGGTCTTTTGAGGCACTCTGATGGTTTAGAAATTCATGTTTAAACCCCAAGATATGTGGTATAATCAAATGCCTTAAAAGTCTTTTTTTTTAAATCTAATTGGCATCAATGGATAATGTAAGGATCTCACTGGATTTAAGTAGAACTGATACTCTGCTAGACCCTTCCTAAAAAGTCATGCAAGATGCCCATTCACAGAGCAGTAAAGAGAACCAGATGCTAGCCGGCCTTTGAAATGATAGACACCCTTCATTTCTGCTGACCCCTAAAGAATAATAACAACATCATCTGCCTCCAAGTTGACTTGGCTGCTTAGTTAGGGTCTCTACTTCTGTGATGAAATTCCATGGCTGAAGCAACATGGGAAAGAAAGGATTTGTTTGGCTTACACTTCCCTATCACTGTCCATCATTAAAACCACTGCTCAGGACAGGTACTCAAAAAAGACAGTAACCTGGAGGCAGGAACTGAAGCAGAGACCTTGGAGGGATGCTGCTTACTGGTTTTCTCCTCATTGCTTGCTCAGTCTGCTTTTTTATAGAACCCAGGACTACCAGTCTAGTGATGACCCCACCCATGATGGGCTGAGTCCTCCAAATCAATTACTAATTAAGAAAATGCTTTATAGGCTTGTGTACAGCCCAATCTTATTGAGAGGTATTTTCTCAATTGGGGTTCCCTCTTCTAAGATGACTCTAGCCTGTGTCAAGTTGACAAAATTAGCCAAGAGTTTTCCTCCTGGGAAAACAGATCAAGAAAATGATTGCTGTGTTGGTGGCATTTACAAAGCATGCTCATTTCTCAGACAAAATACTTCCTCCTCTTCATCTCCCCAGAATTTTAAAGAAGGTCCCCATTGAGATTCCCAGTGAGCATCCCATAGGTTGGAGTTTTCTAACTGTATTTATATGTTTCACAGCATGTGGTGTGGCTTACTATATTCTCCTTGCCATACTTTTTTCCCCTGCTGAATGATATATCTCTCTGAATTTTTAAGTACTCTAAAAAATTCTCTATCTCTAGAATTTCTTTGCTATTTTAGGGCTTCCAATTTGAGTGTTTAACAAAACTATGGTCTTATTCCTTTCCCCCCCCCCTTTTTTTTTCTAACAATGCCCATACTTGCATTAGCCCTATTTTAAAGACCTGTTATCTCTCTTTAACCCTATTTCCCACTCTGCTTTCAGGGGATAGCAGTCTCTGTGGACTTTGTCACCAGATCCCTTAGACTGTGGATCTACCCATTCCTGTACACATGGATAGCCTCGTTAGCACCAACACCCACCACCTATATACCACCATCATCCACAGTCCAATGTACAAACTAGGATTTGCTGTGGGTGAATTCCAAGGACTTTGTCAAATACCCACCATTATATTGTCAAATAGAGTAAATTTTAGTACTTAAATTCTCCTAATTTTTTTGGCCTCTTTATTTCTCTCTCACCAACTACCCAACAATTTAAAAACCAGTATATTTTTTCCTGTCCACAGTATTACAGAACCTTTTTTCACTTAGGGATATGTATTTAAGTTTCTTCCATGGTTTTTATATAGCTTCATAGGCTCCCTTATTTTCACCACTGAATAATAGCGACTGTCTGATTGTACCACAGTTTAATTTCTCATTCAGCAACTGAAGAACATTAAGGCTACTCTTAATATCCAAGTCAAAAGCATCTGTAAAGACTTTTTCACACTTGCATCATGCTTACATTGTGCCAATAGATTATGTGGCTTTCTTAGTTTCTTTTCTTGTCTCTGTGGCAATATACTTTAGCAGAAACACCTTAAAGAAGAAACTTTATTTGACCCACTGTTCCAGGTCTATCACAGTGAGAAGTTACAGCACAAACACAGGAGTTGACCACATTGTATCCATAGTCAGCAACAAAGAGCAATGATAAGCACATGCTTCTCAGTTCCTTTTTTCCCCTTTCACATAGTACAGGATTTCCTTCCTGGGAATGGTGCCACCCATAGTAGGTAGGCCTTTCTGATTCAGTCAAAATGACAATTAATGGAACATTGACAGTGGTGTTACCTATAATCCGAACACTCTAGAGGTTGAGTAAAGAACAGGATGAGTTTGAAGCCAGCCTGGGATATATAAAAAGAGCTTGTTAAAAACAAACAAACCATAGATCATCTAAAATATATTCTCTCTTATGTTATTGACATATTCTAAAAAGCCTTAGTTCTCCATATATATATGTAGTTCATGTTCAGTTAAGTTCTATAAAAGATGTGAGATCTCTGTCTATCTGATTTTCGTTTGTTGATTTCTGCATGTGTCCAGTTATTCCAGAACCATTTTAAAAGACTGGGTTTTTTTTCTCCATGGTATTGTTTCTTCCATTGCCAATCTGCACCTTTTGTTTGAGCAAAGTGTCACCTAACTTATCCTGGTCTTATACTTACAAATTAGCCAAGTAAGACCATAGACTTCTGATCCTCCTACCTTTACCCATCAAGCACTAGAATTATAGGCATGAAAAAAAATGCAGTTTTATGCAACATTGGGGATCAAATCCAGGGTTTCCTGCATACTAAGCAAACATTCTATCTGCTGAAATTCATCCCTGACCCAACTATGTGTTTATACGTATGCAGTTCTAGGCTACTTTGTTTCATTGATCTATTTATCTTTTCTGCCACCAATACCACATTTTCTTAACTACTGTAGATTACAGTGAGGCTGGAAGAAATGCAATGTCAGTCCCTGACTCTGCTTCTTCAGTATTGCACTCACTATTTTGGTTATGTTGTCTCCTCATATAAACTGCACAATCAGATGATATTTATAAAATAACTTGATAGAATACTGATCGGACTTTGGGTGAATGAACAGACTCAGTTGAAATCACTTTCCAGGTAGGCAATACAGAATCGTCTGATAAAAAAAAATGAATATTTCCTCATTTTTTATTGTTTTTACAAGTTTTATAGCTTCTCTTCTTTTACTGTATTCATATTTTGGTTAAACTAAACCAATTACTTCTTCTTTTGTATATTAATTAAATAGTATTGTGATTTTAACTTTAAAATTTCCTTGCTTATTGTCATTTTGTTGGAACATGATTAACTTTCCTATATTAACATTGTATATTGCAATCGTGCTATATTTGCTTATTAGTCATACAAATTTTTAATTTAATTTTATTGTTATGATTTTCTATTAATAGACATTCATGTCACCAATAAACAAAAGCAACTGTATTTCTTCCATACATTTATATGGGATATAAGTGTGTTCATGTGTGAATTTATTTATTCATTTTTTTCTGGTTTGTATTACTACATTAGCTAAGACTTACAGTATGATTTTGAAAAGCAGTGGTGAAAAGAAAATCCTTCTCTGGTTCCCAGGCTCAGCTGGAAATATTCAAGTGTCTCATCACTAAAGACAGCTGTTGGAATCTTGTAGCTGTACTTTAACAAGATAAGAACATTCCTTTATAATTTTTTTTCTGAGAAATTTAATCTTTTTCATTCATTCTTTGACAGGCTCATACATGTAGGGAATTTTAGTCATTTTCACATCTCACAACCTCTTGCTCTTCTGCTAAAGCCATCTGCTTTGCAAGAAATGCCTTTCCTTCTTTCATGCAAATTTTTATGTGACCCACAGAGTTTAATTAGGGTTGCTTGCATGAACACAGGTGGGAGGTTATTTACTGGAGCATATATAATTTTCAGTGGCTATACCTCTGAGGAACAAGGCATTCCCTCCCCCAGCAACCATTACCTACTAGTAGTCCCTCCTTGGGGAAGGGAGTCTCCTCCCTTCCCTGATGAAATGTTGACAGGCCCAAAATTGTAGAGGTCAGGTCTAGTGCAGGGAATCTAAATTGTACTGCAGTGAGATCATGAGCGTTTAATCAGGAGTGGTTTTTACACTTTTCCAATTTCCCATTTCTGAATCTACAGATGTGATCTTGTGGATTTTCTACTTTAGCTTATTATGACTAGACTTCTCATACTAGATGTTGAACTAGCCTTTTATAAAAAAGATAACTTTTAATATAATTATACTTCATTCACTAACCTGGAATCAGTATTGTACATTTATGAGTATGATAAATAGAACTTTGCAGTTTTGTTTTTAAATATCTTTATCTGGTCTTGGTGTTAAAGAGTAATGAGTTAGGAAGTATTTACTTGGCCTCTAAAATCTGGAAAGGATTCAAATGATTCTGAAACTCTTAACTGATTTAGAATTACTGGGTAAACCATATGGTCTAGCTTTAGAAGGTTATTCATTATTGACTTAGCTTCTCTGATAGACATTGTTCTATTTAACTGTATATTTCTTCTTGTAGGAGTTTTGAAAAATACTTTTTTCTGCTTTTTGTTGAGAATTTTAAATGGTCTTATTGCTTTTTTCTCCTTTGTATATCCATTATACTTTCAAATCAAGTTTCAATATACAACTACAAGATTTACAATTCTGTTTTCAAATAGCACTTTACTGCATTATAGATTGTTGTGTCTGATACTTTCTGGTAATAAGATAAAACAAGTCTGATTCCTCTCTTCATTCTTATTATCATTGCTATGTGTATTTCACAAGTACAAGAGCATTTCATAAATATATACATACAATATTACAATCACCGTTAGCATTTTTAAATAACTGTTTTCTTTAATTAAATAATAATAAAAATAGCCATTTTTTTATCTTATGTAATCCTTCAATGATGATTTTTCTCTTGCTTCTGTTGATTTAAATTTCTGACCTGTCTTTTAACAATTCATGCAAACTATGTTTACTGGCAATGCATTTCATGAATTGTTTTAATTTGTGAGCAAGTGTTTCCCTTTTTCCTTGGTTGGGTGATTTCACAGAGTATCGAACTCTTTGTAGATATTTCACTTGAATACTTTAAATAATTACTTTGTTCCACTCTTTTCTTATGCAGTTTCTAAGCCACAGCAGTCTTTGTTTTAACCTTTTTGTTAGCATCCTCTCCTTGCTCACAGTGTCACATTCCATGGAGATAATTTATTTCAAAAATATCATGGACTTCTTTATATTTACCCACTTTTATTCTCTCCTTTTAGATATCTTTCCATTAAACACCTAAATAGTAACATGATCATCAAGGAACAGACCAGTGTCTTCATCTATTTCTCTGTATCTGATTTTTCAACAAAAACTTCAAGGCAGAAAACTGGATCTACCTTTAACCCAACCTCACCTTCATTACCACCATCCAATTTAATATTAAGTTTCAGACCCAGAATCGAAGGGCTGGAGAGTTGGCTCATTGGTTAAAAACATGTACTGCTCTTGCAGAGGACCCTACTTCAGTTCTCAGCTCTCAGATTCAGTAGCTCACAACTGTAACTGCAGCTCCAGGGATCCTACCCCCTCTTCTGGGCTCCTCAGGCACTGCACTCACATGCATGTACCCAGATACACACACACACACACACACACACACACACACACAATTATATATAATTAAAAATAAAATAAATACTTAAACAATATTTAGCTTTCAATTTTGTTTTAAATTCCTTCATATCCTCCACCACTATGCTCAACCATCTGCTTCAATTTTCATGTAGTTTTTGCAACAATCCAATTTTCCATGAAGAGTCTTTCTAAATACCAAATTCAGAAAGTCAACACTCCATTCAAAAGCTATTGAAGGGGAGCCAATGAGATGGCTTCATGTAGAAAGATTACTTGCTACCAAGCAAGTCAGTCTGAGTTCAATCCCTGACACACGCATTGTAGAGAGATAGAATCAACTCCCATAAGTTGTCTTCTGACCTCCATGTATGCACTGAATACACACACATCCACCTCCAACTCCCTATACAAGTAGACAAAAATATTTTTAAGGTAGTCAATGTATGTATGCTGTGTCTTTCAATAATTTTTCTCTCAGCATGGTCCTATGGTCCCAAATAACGGACCTAAGCTCTTGAGTAATAGTCACTATACTTCAATTAAAAGAATATCAGCCTAATTCCAGTAGAGTAAAAGTTCACAAGTCAGGTGTTATGATTTAATTGTGTCCCCTCAAATTCATAGGTTAATATTCTAATTGCTGGTATCTTAGGATATAACTATTCAAAAATACATATGGCAGATATGTGTTGTTAATGATGCAGTTAGTTAAAATGAGGTTATATTGGAGTAGATTGGGTTCCTGATTGAACAAAAACACTGACATGCATAGAGAGAAGACAGTATAAAGAGATGCTGGAAGAAGACGTGTCTACACGTCAAAGACATGATGAAACTTTCCTTTTTGGCACAGCCCTCAAAAGAAACAGACCCTGCCAACATCTTGACTTTACCGTTGTAATCTTCAATGCAGTAAATCCTTGTTCTTTCAGTCACTCAGTGTGGTTCTCTAATTCAACACAACATGGAATATACCTGCATTGATTATTATGATATCCCATATTTCCAATACAATTTCAGGCACCTGTGGTAGTAGATGGCCTGTATCTGTTGAATGATTGAGTGAATTCTAATTATTCTAAGGTGAAATGATACATTAGATGAGCAGGTTAGAAGTATTCAGTGAGGTATAATTGTTGAAACATCAATGACATCTAGGTGAAACCTTACCTCCAAAGTCAGGTGTGGAGGATCAAACCTACAAAACTCAAAAAGGTGATGCAGCAGAATGGTCATGAGTCTGAAGCTTGTATGAATAAATAGTGAGTTTTCCAGTGCAGCCTGTACTTTTACAATGAGATTTCATTTCACCAAACCAACCCAAACAACAAAATGAAATGAAAATGTAAAAGAAATCCTAAAACTGAAAATTGAAGGGCAACGTTTTTTATCAAGTCCCATCACATTCCACATTCGATACTAATTAACTAATTAAGAAAATGGAGAAAAGTTTTCAACTGGGAAAAAAGAAATGCTATCGACCATTTCTCAGAATAATGAGTTATTTTGAATATGCTCTATCAGCTTTAACTTTCTATTTGTGAGTCCTTCAAACTGCACTCTTCTGCATAATGGAAACCCTTGTTGTCAAATGAAACTTAAGCACAAAGACAGGAGGATGCTTTGTTGCTCTTATATGCATCAGAGGTCCCAGGCAAAGGAGACTGGACTACTTTTTGAATACACCTCTCCATGATTCAACCTGAGAGTTTCAACTTCCCCTACAGAGAACTTAATAGACTAAGTTTGGAAACCAAAGTTCCAGAATGAAATGTATTGGTTCATTCAACTTTATTCAATGTTCTTCAGGTTGAGGTTGTTCAGCTAGCATATGCATGCAGGTTTCTTTTTGTTTTTTATTTTCTAAGCTTTTTTTTTATTTACATTCAAAATCATTTCCCCTTTCCCGTTTCCTCCCTCCCCAAAAGTCCCATAAGCCCCCTTCCCTCCCTCTTTTCCCCATTCAACCCCCTCTCACTTCTCTGTCCTGGCGTTCCCCTACATCCAGTCTTTCCAGGACCAGGGGTCTCTCCTTCCATCTTCTTGGAAATCTATTGATATGCAAATTGTGTCTAGGGTATTCCGAGATTCTGGGTTAATATCCCCTTATCAGTGACTGCATACCCTGTGTGTTCTTTTGTGATTGGGTTACCTCACTAAGGATGATATTTTCAAGTTCTGACCATTTGCCTAGCATGACACTCCCGGAGGATCCGGCTATACCACTCCTGGGCATATACCCAGAGGCTTTACCTGCATGCAATAAGGACACATGCTCCACTATGTTCATAGCAGCCTTATTTATAATAGCCAGAAGCTGGAAAGAACCCAGATGTCCCTCAACGGAGGAATGGATTCAGAAGATGTGGTATATTTACACAATGGAATACTACTTTGCAATTAAAAAACAATGAATGCATGCAGGTTTCTTAAAGACAAGTGAATTCTATAACTCTATGAACATTCTAAATAATCTTCCCCTCAAGTTAATTACACATTAAAGTTAACTATCAGTGTGTGTGTGTGTGTGTGTGAGAGAGAGAGAGAGAGAGAGAGAGAGAGAGAGAAACCATGTGTATGTGCGGATGTTTGTTTTTGGATATATATGGGTACATGTCATCAAAGAATGGAGATTACTTGAGTGTAGCCACTTTAAAGGCAGCTCTTTTTTAATGGTTGCTGTTTTCCACAGTGACATCATGAATTAAGTCTTTAAATGCATTCGACATTCATCATATCTGTTAATAAAAGTTTGTAATCTCACATAAATCCTCTATATTGAGAAGCTAAATTGCAACCGATTTTCACACTTTCTCCAAAATTAAAACATCACATACCCCTGCACCTCAGGTTTCGGAGACATCTTCAAATTTTGGTCTGTTCTTGGCCTAAGGCCTGAATTCTACAGTGGAACTGAACTTGAGTTCTCCTTATTTAAGATATTGTATGTATCATTTTATTGGCACTCAAACTCTAGATCTGCAGACCAATAATGCCTTTCTATGTCTGTTATATGGGCCCATATTTTGCATTACCCATTCATTTGCCATACAAAATAGATTCTTACATTGAGTCATTCAGAGCCTCCTACTTAGGCATGCAACAAAGTCAAAGATTTCTCTGCAGGATCCAGAATTGGCAAATTTTGAAAGAGTTAAAAGATGGCTTCCAATGTCCTTTCTATCCTGAGCACTGCAGTTTGCTAACTCCTGCTGCCACACAGATAACTCCAGGCATGACTCCTGCCTAAGTCAGAGGTGTTACATTTTGTTAAAGCATGTTGATATCCTAGATAGCCTCCTCTATCACTAAAACATTTCATAACCTATGCCAAATATCACTTTTCCCATCAGCATGGCTAATAGAAAATTGAGAAATGAGTATGCCAGGTAAAAACTGAATGTCATGACAACAGTCTAGAAACATCTGCAGTTCAGTTCTTACAGCAGTAACCTATAGTATACTTTGGGTGACCTGTAAGTGAATGACTAATTCTGTCTTTCATCTCCTGATCTGCTTTTTTATTTAATTGTATAGATAATTTGGATGTTAAAGTTTTGTTCTCCAATTGGTTTTTGATTTGTTAGTAAAGAAGTCATGGGCCAATTGCTGGGTGGAAGGAATAGGTGGGACTTCTTAGTCTCTGGAGGCAAGAAGGTGATGCAAGAGAAGGAGAAATGGATTTGTCATGTTTTTGATGGAGAAAAGTTGACCAGTCATGTGAGATCTCAAAACAGAGTGGACAAACAAGCCATTCCTATAGATGAGTAGTCAGGGGTGTCTAGCAGGGATTAGTTGTAACTGAATAACTATAGTTTAGGGCTGGTAGAGAGGTATGGAGATAAGAATATTGATAAGGACACACTTTTCTAGACAGGAGATAGTAGAGCCCAGAAATTGAGTCAAACAGCAAGTTGAAATTGAATAATTGTACATGTCTGTATTTTCATCCAAGGATTCAATGTTCTCTGGATGGGAGCTGGTAGTTCAGTCTGTTCTAAAACTTAATATCTTAAAATGCAAAGCAAGAAGATAGAAGAAGGCATAATAGTCCAAAACAAATTTGAATGTCAATATATCTTGTGTTTTCTGAAATGCAAGTCAGTTTTACAGATTCTGTCATGGTGGACATCTCCATCAACACTGATCAAACAGCCTTAAGGTGGCTTGTATGAGTATTCATAGGAAATACCTCAGATAATCTTATCCAACTAACATTAAGTAAGGTGATTGCATGCATGTTGTATGATTGGGCATGTTTTGAAAGGGTATGTGTGGAGGCTAGAAGTTGCCATTGTATGTGTTCCTCTCTTACTTTCCACCATATAACTTCTTTTTATTGTTTTTTTTTCTTTTTTCTTTTTTTTTTTACACTCCAGATTTTATTCCCCTCTTGGTACACTCTCCAATTATTTCACATCCCATACCTCCTCCCCACATCCCTGTCTCCAGGAGGATGTCCCCACTCCCCACCTCTCCAATCCCCACCCCCTACCCCATCTGACCTCTAAACTCGCTGGGACCTCAGTCTCTTGAGGGTTAGGTGCATCTTCTCTGACTGAACACAGACCCAGGCTGTCTTCTGCTGTATATGTGTTGGGGGCCTCATATCACCTGGCATATACTGCCTAGTTGGTGATCCAATGTCTGAGAGATCTTGCGGGGGGGTCCAAGTTAATTGAAACTGCTGGTCCTCCTACAGGGTTGCTCTCCTCCTCAGCTTCTTCCAGCTATTTCCTAATTCAGTCACAGGGGTCAGCAGCTTCTGTCTATTGGTTGGATGGGAATATCTGCATCTGACTCTTTCAGCTGCTTGTTGGGTCTTTCAGAGGGCCGTCTTGTTAGGTCCCTTTTTGTTAGTGTATCATATTCTCAGTAACAGTGTCAGACCTTGGGGTCTCCCCTTGAGCTGGATCCCACTTTGGGCCTGTCATTGGGCCTTCTTTTCCTCAGGCTCTTCTCCATTTCCATGCCTGAAGTTCTTTCAGACAGGAACAATTACTGGTCAGAGTTTTGACTGTGGGATAGCAACCCCATCCCTCACTCGATGCCCTGTCTTTCTGCCGAAGGTGGGCTCTACAAGTTCCCTCTTCCCACTGTGGGGCATTTCATCTAGATTCCCTCACTTTAAGTCCTGAGAGTTGCTCCCCATCCAGATCTCTGGTACATTCTAGAGGGTCCCCCTAACCTACCTCCTGAGGTTGCCTGTTTCCATTCTTTCTGCTGGGCCTCAGGGCTTCAGTCACTTTCCCCCCACCCAATACCAGATCATGTTCCCCTCTCTCCCACTCCTTACCCTGTTCCTTTTGCCTGCCAGGTTCCTCCTGCCCCTTTGTGGTTGCTTTCTTCTCCTTCCCAAGTGGGACTGAGGCATCTCACTTGGACCCTTCAGCTTATTGACCTTTTGAGTTCTGTGGACTGTGTCTTGGGTATTCTGTACTTTTTCTTTCTTTCTTTCTTTCTTTCTTTCTTTCTTTCTTTCTTTCTTTCTTTCTTTCTTTCTTTCTTTCTTTCTTTCTTTCTTTTGGCTAATATCCACTTATTAATGAATACATACGATGTAT
Organism: Tokudaia tokunoshimensis; assembly: GCA_036184795.1. NCBI lineage: Eukaryota > Metazoa > Chordata > Mammalia > Rodentia > Muridae > Tokudaia > Tokudaia tokunoshimensis. Next base: position 106,051,084 of record BTHU01000012.1, read on the forward strand.
ATCTTTTTTGGGTCTGAGTTACCTCACCCAGGATGATATTTTCTAGTTCCATCTACTTGCCTGCAAAACTCAGGATGTCCTCATTCCTAATAGGTGAGTAGTAGTTCATTGTGTAAATGAACCACATTTTCTGTATCCATTCTTCTGTCATGGGACATCTGGATTGTTTCCAGCTTCTGGCTATCACAAACAAGGCTGCTATGTACACAGTGAAACATGTGTCCCTGTGGCATGGCAGGGCATCTTTTGGGTATATTCCCAAGAGTGATATTTCTGGATCTTCAGATTGAACTATTTCCAATTTTCTGAGGAACCTCCAGACTGATTTCCAGAGTGCCCATTTGCAATCTCACCAGCAATGGAAGAGTGTTCTTTCTGTACATCCTTGCCAGCATATGCTGTCACCTGAGGTTTTGATCTTTGCCATTCTGATGGGTATAAGATGGAATCTCAAGGTCTTTTTGATTTGCATTTCTCTGATCATTAAGAACTTTGAACATTCCTTTAGGTGCTTCTCAGCCAATTGAAATTCCTCTGTTGTGAATTCTTGGTTTAGTTCTATACCCCATTTTTTTAATGGGTTGTTTGGTAATAAAGTTTCTTACAATGCTTCCAGGAATTGAACACAGGACACTGTGCAGTGTGGCCAGCACTTTATGGATTGAGCCACCTCATTATCCCTTAGGAAGATTATTTTTAAAAATACTTAAATGTTCTTAATTCTTCCTCTGTTTGAATTGGAGTTCTTAAAATAAGTACAAAGAGGTTGGCAATATGACTCAGTGGGTAAAAGCACTTGCTAAAGCCAAGTTGAAGACCTGAGCTTAATCCCGGGATCCACATGTTAGAGGGAGAGAATCTATCCCACAAGTTGTCCTCTGACCTCCACATGTAGACTCTGCATACTGACCCACCCCTCAAAACAAAATCAATAAATATTTTTAAAGTACACACAGCAAAACAAACAAGAGAAGGAAGACACAGTTAAGTAGAAGTAGATTGCAAAGATATGAATAAACTTTTCCTAGCAAAAATAAACTAAGGCATCATGCATAAACAAATAAAAATCAATGTGTGTCCTGTGTGTCTGGGAGGACTAAAGACTGGATCAGAGAATTCACTATGGCTGGATTTCTCCTTTAACTTTTTCCCAGTAATTTTGTTAGCTCAACACTGGGATAATTGTTTAATACATGAACCCTACACATATCACTTGGTAGAATATCCAAGCCTAAAAGTTGGCCTGTGGTTTTATTGGTCAATATTTTTGACAATTTTAGGTGGGGGGGTTGGAGGTTGAAGCACAGGAAACAAAAGCAATTTTCTCCCTTCAGTATTGACTTTCATGATAAGGTCTGCACAAAGCCTGCAGGGAAACTTGGGAATTGGAACCCTTTTTCAATTAGCAGAGGAAAAACAAAGGGAATTTCCAGTAGTGACTTAATTAATCCAAATACAGCAGGGAGTACACCTTAGTAGTAAGAGTAAGATATAGAGGGAGGATGTGCAAAATACATTAGACCTTGATAGCCAAGTGACCAAAGGTCATTCCGCTTGTCTAGCTGAACTTCAGTTTCCCCATCCTAAAAAAATAGATAAATGACACTTGATTCAGTTCAATAACAGGAAGAATATTTACTGAATACTTCTTGCTTTAACAGCATTTTTAAAATAGAATAAGGGGCTGCCGAAACACAAGGCTCTTAATTGTAAGCTAAGTCTAGCCTTATGTTTGTTCTTCTCATGTCTTCCTTGATGTCGAGAACAGTTACATATTTTTTTTTGTAATTTTCAGATATTCCTGCTTTTCTGGATGGGAGTTGTTATATCAGTGCTGCTGAGACAGGATTAAAAGGACATATTTCAATTTTTAATTCTCTCTCTCTCTCTCTCTCTCTCTCTCTCTCTCTCTCTCTCTCTCTCTCTCTCTCTCTCTCTCTCCCCCCTCACGTGAGTGTGTGTGTGTGTGTGTGTGTGTGTGTGTGTGTATGGTCATTCACATCTTGTAAGATTACCTAGGTTGATTCTACTATACTCTCCAAGTTACTGTCCTTGGGGCATATGCATACATTTTGGTTTCTAGATGAGATTCCAAGGAGCTAATAGTATATTTGAAATCTTCTAAGAGAAAATGTCCCAGGGTGATAAAACTCCAAATAACAACTTGTAACCATTTTACAAGGTACAAAGGGAACATGCTCACCTCTTATAGGGTAAATCCAGCCCTGACAAAGTGGGGGAAAACTCCTATGCAGCAACTCTATCCTTGGGATATTTCAGTCAAGCTCAGAGGAAGACAGTTTACAATGACTGTGGGTTTCACTTGCTTCCCCTGATTGGTGCTTTATCATATCTTTTTCTAATTAAAATGCAGATTAAGTATTATAAAACATAAAAAGTTGGTCTGAAATTATAAGGTGATTCCAAAAATCTATTAGATAATAGTATTAGTATAGATTTATTGCTGTTTTATCACTTGGGTGGGAAAGATAGCTCAGTTAGTAGAGTACCTGCCGTACAAACATATACAAAAAGCTGGAAATGATGGTACAAAGATAGTTACAGACTTAGTGCTGGGGAAGCAGGAGACAGGTGGATGACTGGGGCTTGTTGGCTAACCAACCAATCCGAATAAGGTGATGGGCTCCTGGAGAATGATAGCATAGGTTGACCCTCGGTCTTCACATGCACACATACACGTGTACATTCAGAATACCACAAAGGGCCGTGGCCTGTTTTGACTCTTATACATAGCTTTCTTCTCCACTTTCATAAAACCTAATCCATAAATAGAAAAGCCTTCCTTGGGAACTTTGGTAATGTCCCAAGAAGGCTGACTGTCTACTCATGTATATCAGAGTCTCCTGCTACTTTCTTCTTTCTTAAAATTTCTCACATACTAGTATAAAGCTGGATTCATTAGCCGTCTTGGTACCCAGAAGAAATGAGAGGAAAACCAGCTTAGTTTAGCAAGAATTTTCAAGCATAATGTTATCACAAAGCATACTGAGGTTAAGCATGCTCTTTGAATTAATGTAACTATAACAAAGCAACCCAGCAATAAATGTTTTCAGTAAGTAGGATAATTTACATTTACATATTCTATGCAATTACTTCAGTACTTTCCACAAATATTTGTCTATAGATAACGGATTACCTTTAAACCCTTACTTTTCCTAGGTTGACCTCTGACTCGGATGTGCTTTCTTGTAGCTGTAATTTAGTCACATCTGTCTTCTTTTGTCAGGCCACAGGATCTTTGAAAAAGGAGAGTTTGTTCAACTCCCCTGTGTCTAGCAGGCAGGAAAATAACTATTTTTTCAAAATAAATAAACAATCAATCTGAAAAGAGGATTGAGAATACGCAGGCCCATTCCTAGCAGAGGTTACAGGTATTGTGGACTGCATAGCAGCTGCATGATTAATCAAATGAAGGAGATAACTGAAGGTGAAGGTAAACTGGGAAGTAGGATAATATGGAGAGTTTACAGAAGCAACTCTCAAATGCTTCCCATGACTAAGGAACATGAAGCATAGTCAGGATTCAAAACTCAGCTCTGATAGAGAGACAGTGCTATTCAAACAGAGGAAGTGACTCTAGGGCACTGAATGATTAAAATGTTGGTTACTGATTAAAGGGGTATATTATTTAGCTAAGAATCAGGAAAGGGAGCAAAAAAAAATTCTGACCACAGACAGCTGGCTTGTAACTAGAGAGAAATAAGGATGGAAAATCTTTTCTCCATCAAACAGGTGCGTTTACTTCACAACAACTTGGCCACTTCTTCAGTCCTTGCCTGATGCCTGTAAGAACATAGAATCATTCCAAAGACTACATAGCTTACGAACACTCAACCTGGATACTTTAAGGATTCTGGAATGGTGTTACCCATCCTATCAAAGCACACAGACATCAGAGCCTCTACTCTACACCAACTGGAGACCAGACTCTCTTCACATCTTTGTGTTCTTAGGATTCACAAGCACTTACACAAACACATAGGGATGACTAGACAAGGAATTGTATCATAACAAGTCACAATTATCAATGCAACCCCACTAACACCAACACATGCTTTGTTGAAAAAAAATTACAAAGCTCCTAAGGTGTGAGAGCCATTTCCTATGTAATGGTTGACAACCCTAAACTAGGTTCTTAGGACCCAAGCTAGCAAGCTAGCAGGCACACATGCACACACACACACACACCTACACACACACACACTTCAATAAATATATGAAATAAAACCTATTAACTAAGTTTCCCCCTCACCTGTGAGATTGACACTGCAATGCAGCCTTGGATCTGGTTTTTAGAATATTAAAAGAACCTGTCATCCATACCATTTTTAATCTAATCACTTATTCATCATTATTGGGATCAATATCACCATACAACACCTCTGAAAACACACATACAGTTTTGATAGCTAGGAAAAAGTCAGACTAGACCTATGTTCAGTCATCTGAACACGCTCAAAAATTTGAGTGGTACTCTAAGAGATGGAAGAGACTACTGTACTTCCAAACATAATTCCCATCATTCTTAGTGGAGAGGCTAACACAGTTCACTCTTACTCAATGCCTGAGAAAATCACCATAATTTGAGGAATGAAAACATTTGATTGCTAGTCTTTCCCCCCCGCCCCGCCCCGGGCTTCACAATCATCTCTAGATACACAATTCCTTGTGTGTGCATCAATTACCCTATTGTATTCTTGGTAGTTTCTTTGAACTTTTCCATAATACTTCTAGAGTTCACCACTAGCTCGAGATATTTCTTAGTACTTCCATTCTTTCTTTGAGCACACACTATTATGTACACAGTTTCTACTCATTAAGACCATCAGTCCTACAGTTGGTAGATCTCTCCCCTTTTGCTCCTGCTCATTCTTGCCTAGCTTTGATAGAGGGCCACCTCTTTTTATATTTCTTTGACCAGGCCCAAACTGATTATTCAAATTGGGATCTTTTCTCTCTGCAACATTAAGTTCTTGCTAGACCTCTTGCTTTGTAGGATTCCGTATTGCACTTCTGTAAGTTCATAGAATAGGGTTTGTTACTGTGTGGCCTGGATTGAATCTGATTGTCAACCCTATCAATCTCTGACTTTAAGTAGGGTCCTTAGTCATTTTCAGCTTCTGGTTCACCAACTATAAAGAAGCATAATTAATAAACTGTCAATGCATAAAAAGAAAAACCAAAACCCAAACAACTAAACAACCAAACAACCAACCAAACAATAACAACAACAACAACATCATCAACAACAAAACCCCACAGTTCTAATCTTAAAGGAAATAAGAAATTGTTTATTCTGAAACAATTCTGAGTGGCCATGGACCAGAAATATAAATTTAGGTCGTACCAAATTCCATGTTCCAACAAAGAAACAATTTCATGAAGCTTTTGTGGTTTTATAAAACAAAGTCATAAATCAAGGTAAGGTTAAAATTCATTGGTGGGTACACTGGAGATGTGGTTACAGCCAAGATGGGGAAAGCTTTTTGATAAGACTTCTTTTTTTTTTCAGTTTTTCAAGACAGGGTTTCTCTGTGTAGCCCTGGCTATCCTGGAACTCACTCTGTAGACCAGGCTGGCCTCGAACTCAGAGATCCACTTGCCTCTGCCTCCCAAGTGCTGGGATTAAAGGCATGCGCCACCACAGCCCGGCTTGATAAAGCTTCAATGCTTTCTGCTTACATTATTAGATTTCAAACTGGTGGAAGCTAGTGGTCTGTTTGGTTAATATATTCCAAAAGGGTTTGGTACCAGGATGTTAGTTCTAACACAGCGGTGGATAAGGAATAACTGCTGTGGGATGTAGGTAACATTATCCCAGGATAAGGTGATTGGCCTCTGAACCTGCAATTTCTCCACAATCTTACAGTTCTTAATCAGTTATCTGGTCTCTCCAGACACAGCTTCTCTGCAAGAGTTCTCATTCACAAAACTCATATTTACTTCAGTAAGAGATTTAAGGCTTCCAAAGTTGTACGCATTCTGCATTCCTCTGTCATCGACTCATGTATTTATTCTTGGAAGCTATTTGGTTCTGCTTTGAAGTTTTTTCACAGCCCTCATTGCCTACTATAAATCTAAGTTCAGCAAACAGATGCTATATCCCAGAAAATACTAAGGTAGCATGGATACCAATGGAAGTTATTTCTTTTTTTTTTATTATTTTATTTTTTTAATTTACATTCCAAATCACTTCCCCTTTCCCGTTTCCTCCCTCCCCGAAAGTCCCATAAGCCCCCTTCCCTCCCTCTTTTCTCCATTCAACCCCCTCTCGTTACTCTGTCCTGGCATTCCCCTACATCCAGTCTTTCCAGGACCAGGGGTCTCTCCTTCCATCTTCTTAGAAATCTATTGATATGCGGATTGTGTCTAGGATATTCCAAGATTCTGGGTCAATATCCCCTTATCAGTGACTGCATACCATGTGTGTTCTTTTGTGATTGGGTTACCTCAATAAGGATGATATTTTCAAGATCTGACCATTTGCCTAGGAATTTCGTGAATTCATTGTTTTTAATTGCAGAGTAGTATTCCATTGTGTAGATATACCACATCTTCTGAATCCATTCCTCAGTTGAGGGACATCTGGGTTCTTTCCAGCTTCTGGCTATTATAAATAAGGCTGCTATGAACATAGTGGAGCATGTGTCCTTATTGCATGCAGGTAAAGTCTCTGGGTATATGCCCAGGAGTGGTATAGCCGGATCCTCCAGGAGTGTCATGCCCAGTTTTCTGAGGAACCGCCAGACTGCTTTCCAGAGTGGTTGTACCAGCTTGCAATTCCACCAGCAGTGGAGGAGTGTTCCTCTTTCTCCACATCCTCACCAACAACTGCTGTCTCCTGTGTTTTTGATCTTAGCCATCCTGACTGGTGTGAGATGGAATCTCAGGGTTGTTTTGATTTGCATTTCCCTAATGACTAAGGATGATGAACATCTCTTTAGGTGCTTCTCAGCCATTAGATATTCTTCAGGTGAGAACTCTTTGTGTAGCTCTGTACCCCATTTTTTAATAGGGTTACTTGCCTCTCTGGAGTTTAACTTCTTGAGTTCTTTGTATATCTTGGATATTAGCCCTCTGTCGGATGTAAGGTTGGTAAAGATCATTTCCCAGTTAGTTGGTTGCCGCTTTGTCTTTTTGACAGTGTCTTTTGCCTTGCAAAAACTTTGTAATTTAATGAGGTCCCATTTGTCTATTCTTGATCTTAGAGCATAAGCTATTGGAGTTCTGTTCAGGAAATTCTCCCCTGTGCCCATATGTACAAGGTTCTTCCCTAGTTTCCCTTCTATTAGTTTCAGTGTGTCTGGTTTTATGTGGAGATCTTTGATCCACTTAGAATTGAGCTTAGTGCAAGGAGATAAGGATGGGTCAATTTGCATTCTTCTGCATGTTGACCTCCAGCTGAGCCAGCACCATTTGTTGAAAAGGCTATCTTTTTTCCACTGGATGGTTTTAGCTCCTTTGTCAAAGATCAAGTGACCATAGGAGTGTGGATTCATTTCTGGGTCTTCAATTCTGTTCCATTGATCTACATGTCTGTTACTGTACCAATACCATGCAGTTTTTAACACTATTGCTCTGTAGTACAGCTTGAGGTCCGGGATACTGATTCCCCCAGAGGTTCTTTTACTCTTGAGAATAGTTTTAGTTATTCTGGGTTTTCTGTTATTCCAGATGAATTTTTGAATTGCTCTTTCTAACTCTATGAAGAATTGAGTTGGGATTTTGATGGGGATTGCATTGAATCTGTGTATTACTTTTGGTAAGATGCTCATTTTTACTATATTAATCCTGCCAATCCATGAGCATGGCAGATTTTTCCATCTTCTGAGGTCTTCTTCAATTTCTTTCTTCAGAGACTTGAAGTTCTTGTCATACAGATCTTTCACTTGTTTGGTTAGAGTCACGCCAAGATACTTAATATGGTTTGTGGCTATCGTGAAGGGTATTATTTCTCTTACTTCTTTCTCAGCCTGCTTATCCTTTGAGTATAGGAAGGCTTCTGACTTGCTTGACTTGATTTTATATCCGGCCACTTTGCTGAAGTCGTTTATCAGCTGTAGGAGTTCTCTGGTGGAGTTCTTTGGGTCGCTTAAGTATACTATCATATCGTCTGCAAATAGTGATTTCCAATTTGTATCCCTTTGATCTGTTTTTGTTGTCTAATTGCTCTAGCTAGAACTTCAAGTACTATATTGAAAAGATATGGAGAGAGAGGGCAGCCTTGTCTAGTCCCTGATTTTAGTGGGATTGCTTCAAGTTTCTCTCCATTTAGATTGATGCTGGCTACCGGTTTGCTGTAAATTGCTTTTACTATCTTTAGATATGGGCCTCGAATTCCTGATCTTTCCAAGACCTTTAGCATGAAAGGATGCTGAATTTTGTCAAATGCTTTCTCAGCATCTAATGAGATGACCATGTGGTTTTTTTCTTTGAGATTGTTTATGTAGTGGATTACATTGATGGATTTCCTTATATTGAACCATCCCTGCATCCCTGGGATGAAGCCTACTTGATCGTGGTGGATGATCGTTTTGATGTGTTCTTGGATTCGGTTGGCAAGAATTTTATTGAGTATTTTTCCATCGATATTCATAAGAGAGATTGGCCTGAGATTCTCTTTCTTTGTCGGATCTTTGTGTGCTTTTGGTATTAGTGTAATTGTGGCTTCATAGAACGAGTTGGGTAGTGTTCCTTCTGTTTCTATTTTGTGGAATAATTTGAAGAGTATTGGTGTTAGGTCTTCTTTGAAGGTCTGATAGAATTCTGCACTAAAACCATCTGGACCTGTGCTTTTTTTGGTTGGAAGACTTCCAATGACAACTTCTATTTCTTCAGGGGTTATAGGACGGTTTAGATGGTCTATTTGATCCTGATTTAATTTTGGTACTTGGTATCTGTCAAGGAAATTGTCCATTTCCTCAAGATTTTCTAGTTGTGTTGAGTACAGGTTTTTGTAGTAGGATCTGATGATTTTTTGAATTTCCTCAGTTTCTGTTGTTATCTCTCCCTTTTCGTTTCTGATTTTATTAATTTGGATACTATCTCTCTGCTCTCTGGTTAGTCTGGCTAAGGGCTTATCTATCTTGTTGATTTTCTCAAAGAACCAACTCCTCGTTTTGTTGATTCTTTGTATGGTTTTATTTGTTTCTACTTGATTGATTTCAGCCCTGAGTTTGATGATTTCCTGCCTTCTACTCCTCTTTGGTGTATTTGCTTCTTTTTGTTCCAGGGCTTTCAGGTGTGCCATTAAGCTGTTAGTGTATGCTGTCTCCTGTTTCTTTTTGGAGGCACTCAGGGCTATGAATTTTCCTCTTAGCACTGCTTTCATTGTGTCCCATAAATTAGGGTATGTTGTGCCTTCATTTTCATTAACTTTCAAAAAGTCTTTGATTTCTTTCTTTATTTCCACCTTGACCAAGTTATCATTGAGTAGAGCATTGTTCAGCCTCCATGTGTACGTGGGTTTTCTTTTGTTTTTGTTGCCATTGAAGACCACCCTTATTCCATAGTGATCTGATAGTAGGCATGGGATTATTTCTATCTTCTTGTATCTGTTGAGGTCTGATTTGTGACCAATTATATGGTCAATTTTGGAGAAGGTACCATGAGGAGCTGAGAAGAAGGTGTATTCTTTAGCTCTAGGATGAAATGTTCTATATATATATATCAGTTAGTTCCATTTGGTCCAAGGGGAAGTTATTTCTTCAAGGAAAAATTTCTCCTCAAGTTTGATCATAAGACATTTAACAGCCAAGGCACTACTGTTCTTTCGAGGCCAGGAAGGGAACAGCATGAAAAGAGATCTAGCTTCCTTTATGGATCTTGTAATTCAAATTGCATAATGACCTTTGATAGGACATTCTATATTTGAGAATCATAAAAGACTGGACAGCTTAAAAGTAATTTCATACTATATGAATGTTGTGCATTTACAGAGGAGCTAGCCAGTCATAACACCCAGTGGTGAGTTCAACAGAAAGGGAGGCAAGATGACAAAGCTCTCAAGGGAATGTTAGGCGATTGGATTAGCCTAGCGAAGTTTTGGTTTAATTAAGTAAAGTAGTTTCCCAAGAAAGTTTATCCTATAAGCAAATTCTAAATTTAAATGTGAAGAACAGAAACACACACAGTTAAGTACTCATTTCCGTTCCCTTTAATAGATATGTCACCTGTCATCATGAAAGCCAAGGAAGTAAATATCCTTAAAGTAAAAAAAAAATCAATAAAATCAATAAATGATTTAAAACCTTCATAACCAACATAATGTAGTTCTTATCTTATTGGCTGATAATTTTATCATCTCATGCTACCTACTATGTGTCTCTGTAGCATTTTTGATTTATATTTTCCTTCCTTTTCTAAACTTAGTACTAGATTTTTTTTCTCCCCTCTTATGTATTTATTTTACAGGCTAAAAGGATTTCACTTCAACATTTATAAATCCTCTTGCAAACAACTTGCTTAGAAAAGGCCACAGACACCTCCCTGGAGCTCGTGGGGACTGAACCACCAACCAAAGAGTACACATGGAGGGTCCCATGACTCTGGCCTCATATGTGGCAGAGGATGGCCTTGTTGGACATCAGTGGGAGGAGCAGCCTTGAGCCCAAGGATGTTCGATGCCCCAGTGTAGGGAAATGCCAGGGCGGGAAGACAGGAGTGGGTGGGTGGGTGGGAAAGCACTCTCATAGAGACAGGAGGAGGGGGGATGGGAGGGGAAGTATCCAAAGAGGAGACCTGGAAAGGGGAAAACCATTGAAATGTAAATAAAGAAAATATCCAATAAAAACCATCCAAAAATAAATAAATAAATAAATTATAATTTATGACCTTTAGAAAAAAGAAAATCCACAGTTTGAAATCTCATTGGTTGCATTTCAGTGGCCTCCCACTGAGCAGGATAATGTTCTTCATATCACTTCCTGTTCTCTCCCATCATTTTCCATTTCTCTATCATTCACTGGTACCTGTCAGTGATTATTCCATGGAAATCTCTCTATTTACATTTGACATACATAATTATATATGTTCACAGAAATTATTTTGAAATTACGTTTAAGAATGAGAAGGGCAGAATTCAAAGGTGATCTTTTTCTGCAGAAAAAAAGAATGAAGAAATATCTCCTGCTGTTACATGGCAATGAAAAGGACTCTACAGATTTGTAAATACCATCACACACTACTATGCAAAGCAGGGTTCTGAAAACAAATATAAATATAGTTTGGCTGAATTGTGTGTTTCTTTGTTTCCCTTTTTTTACTTTCTTTTCCTTTCCATTATTATTTGGAATGAAATTCTCTATGCCTGGAGCCTGCATTGGAAGAGACATTCATTATTTATTTGGGTGATTTATAGAGTGTCTCATATGGCAACTACTTATTGAATTTTAAAATTAAACATAAATTACATAAGTTAGTCACAATGTGCAGTATATAAACTGTTTCTGCTACTACTGGGCACAGATTGATATCGCAAGCAACTGAAAATGAGGAAAAAAATACGAACTAGACAGAGGCTATATCAAATAAATCTTCATTGCATTGGGATGTGGTAAGTACAAGTTTCAAATAGAAGAGTGGGGACTACTTAAAAAAACATTTATCTATAAACAACATATAATACACACATTCACACACACACACACACACACACACACACACACAACAGAGAACCACAACCAATCAAAATGGAAAGTTGAGGAGCTCAGTCCAAATGGATGCATCTACAAAACTTTCCTCTACCTAAGCCTCAGGGAACATTCCAGAAAGTGGAGAGGAAGAGTATAAGATCCAGAGGATCAGGGAATTTGGTTTGAGACTCTGTCTCCTCATAATGCCAGAATGTACACCATGAAGTCTAACAAACCTGACTGACTGACAAAACATGAACCGAATAAGAACAACAGCAATAGACATTGCAGAAGTGGATGCAGGGTGGGGATGAAGGGTACCAAGAGGCATCAATTCTACTTAAAGGACTACAGGCAGATAAGGAATGCTCAGAGTGAGAGAAATGGTTATCTAGTACTAAAGGCCAGTCCTAGAAACATATAAACAAGTAACAATATACAGCCTGAATAGGTTAAATTCAAGAGATGTCACAGTTTGAGTTTTACTGTTGTGAACAGATACCATAACCAAGACACCTCTCATGAGGATGACATTTACTTGAGGCTGACTTATAGGTTCAGAGGTTCAGTCCACTATCATCAAGGTGGGAGCATGGCAGCATCCAGGCAGACATGGTGCAGTAGGAGTTGAGAGTTTTATATCTCCATCTGAAGGCCACTAGGAGAAGCCTGGCTTCCAGACAGCTAGAATGAGGGTCTTAAAGCCCATACCCCCAGTAACACCCCAACTCCAACAAGGTCACACCTTTTAATAGTGCCACCTCCTGGGCCAAGCATATACAAAATCTCACCAGAGTGTATATTTATATGCATATATGCACATAACACCTACTAACAAAAAATAAGACCATGAATTTGAAAGAAAAACAAGGGGAATATATATAAGGGTATGGGAGGAAGAAATGGAAGAAAGTAATGATGCATTATTATAAACCCAAAACAAACAAGCAAACTTGGTTAATATGGTAAATTTTACAATGTCTGTTTTAACCCATGTGAACTATTATATTACATATTTAATCACACATTTACTTTAATAACATTAGAGTTTTCCAGTTGCATGTGTACTTCAGCCTTTTGTTTTTCATTAAACCATAATTAAAGATAATAGTAAAAGAAAGAGGGTCTCATTGTGGAGCTCCATTAGCCTGGGATTCTATATGTACACTCAACTGGTCTTGAACTCAGAGATCTTTTGTTCTACTGATTTAATCTCAGAGAGGCTCTCCTTGTAGCTTTTCAGATGGTGCCAGCTTAGGTGACAACTTTCTGTAATTTTTAAATACTGATTTGCTTAGCACTGTGTCCCAACATTTATCCCTAGGACTGCATGAACACTAACACAGGGCACAACAATTGAGAATGGAAAAACAGACCATTTCAAAGAAGAAAAGGATGATGGTAGTAAAGAGTGAAGTTGGAGTTGATGTAAATGAAGCAAACAAGCAATGGTTACTATATGAGTCTCATGCACAATACATCAAAGTACCTTAGCTTATAGGAAGGAAGTTTTAACCATAACATCAAGTACAAGTATGCACTCAATGCTTGGAGATGATGATGATGTTGATGACCAGGAATCAAATTCAAATACAAGATACCAGATCTTTCTAATTAAAGACATGTGCCAACCACATCTGACTCAGAGTCTCTTTTAAGCAGCTCTGCCATGCACCAAAATAAGGCACATAAATGTTGATGAATCTTTAAGAAACTCAAGATGATAAAGTGAGAAGAGTCTTACTTATTTAGTTTGTTACAGGAGGAATGAAAGCTTTCCCAAAGAATAAATATCGATATGAAAGACAATAATAATCAGAAATCTTCTAACTTTGATGGGGTACTAAATTTATATTCCAATTTGCATTTGGTCCAAACCAGGAAACAGGCTCAAACACAAAGTACAAATATGTGCTCTCATGTAGCAATAACTCCTATTGGACAAACTTCTACCTAAGAGGGATGCTTGTTAAGACATAGGATATTCAAAAGGAGGTGGAACATTCCATGCTGCATGGAAACTCATTAAACTCAGAAAGTAACTCAAAGGCTTCAGGAAGTCTCTGAAGTTGATCAGACTAACTAGCCTCCAAGCATGAGAGACATGCTCAAACCACCCAAGATACTTGAAGAGGATGCTTGAAAACCTGAAGTGTTGCCTGCAGGTTATTCAGTATGTTCCATATCCAGCTTTTGTGAACTTTGGTGAGGAGAGTTTCTTTGAGTCATTTTTGTTCCTGCAACAGCTCACCCATAACTATTCCTATAACTAACCCCAATAAATTCACTGGTCCACCAAGTTGGGATTTGATGGGATCCTTAATTTTGTCTGTTCCCTATCAAGGGTGAATAGATGTTTGCTTTCATCTTCGCATAAATAGTATCACATAACACATAAACAAAAATATCATCATCCCCATCAGATCAAGGGACATCATAAATAAATTTTGAAGCTATGATAAATAAAATATGCATTTTGGTGTGATGTAGTCATTCAGAGTACAAACTGAGAAGGAAGAAGGAAAAGATTAATATAAATATAGCAAATGATTATAATCACTTTAAAGTTGTCAGGCCTCAGATATGAACTATCAACATGAAAGTGTCCTATGGGCATTTTCAGGTAAACAAAAGCTCAGAGAATTGTACTGCCAGCTATCTACAAGATTTCACACTGAAAGAAGATGATACTCAATGGGTCTTTGGATCTAAACAGAAAAAGAAAAAGTACTGGGAATATCATATATATGCCAAAAAAAAAAAAAAAACAAAGCTTCTGAAATCTGACTTCCAACTTTCCTTACAAGTTAATTGGATTTTGAAGAAAGAAAAAAAGATAATGAAAGATTGCTTTTATCATATGTGAACTAAAATGTTTTACAGCCCTATAACAAATGATGGAGAGAGAGAGATGAAAATATATTATTGTAAGGACTATATCCCATATGTTATGGAATGACATACTATTTGAAAATTGTCTATGGTAAATTAGAGATGAATTTTGCAAACAGGGGAGCAACTGCCAAACCAGTCACATAAATGAAAACAATAGTCTTTAATCTAATGAATTCACAAATGCTCTCTAATCATTCTCTCGGTGGTAATCAATTCTTCAGATTATCCAGTCTCTCCTTCTGCCACTGGCCTAAGCAATATAAAATACCCTGTGGAGTGAAGCCCAGAATGATAAGGAGGAAGACAGGCTGTAGCTTTTCTAAAATCCATGATGCTGCAGACACTAACATGCTTGAAAGTAAAAAAGAAAAAATTCTATAAGGATCAACAGAGATAAGATGATGGAGTAGGCAGTCTGCTTTGAGTCTTTGTTAATCCTAATATATAAAAACTGCTGTTAAGTGTAATTACCTGACTTCACTGCACTCCCACTTGCCTTTCAGAACCATCTCTTCTTAAAACCTTTCACTTTCTTCATCCCTAAACTGGGTGTGCCACGTTGTCATTGAGGTAGAAGGCATATATTTGTTTAATGCTTTTAAAAAATAAAAATCCTGTTATTTGCCATACAGGGTCATAAACTCTAGGCTCTTTGAAGTCTCCAACTGAGCAAATTTCATTAGTCACTGAAGGTAACTTGATTGTTTTTTCTTTACGGCCTTCTGAGCTTATTTGTTTGACAGATAATCTTGGTTGCTGACATTATTAGATCTGGAGTCATTTAAGACACATACCCCTGGACTTGTCTATAAGCATGTTTCCAGAAAGGATAAACTGAGAGGCAGATCATCTTGCCCCTAGAAAGAGTAGTACCTTCTGACGGCAACCCAGACACAAGGAGGTCCCAGTGAACAGCTGTTGTTCTTTTCTCTTCTTGCTTTTCTATTCCTTGCTCTGTTCATCCCTCTGCTATGCTCATTTCCTGCTCACATCATAACTCAGCTTTTCCAGCCTTCCAAAATGGGCTGAAGACCTAGGGTTCTCCAGTAATCCTCTAGGTTTTGAGGACTGAGTCCTATGAGGCAGTCATTCAGCCTCGTGGACTGAGTATTTTCTTGGTTCTTAGACAATCCCATGTACAGACAGCTGTTATTTGACTACCGGTCACCCTTCACTTTGACCTTTAATGATTAGGAAGTCCTAAAGTACCCAATGATTCAAAATTACACTACTAAAAAGTCACTTGCAAATCTAAAAATAAAGGTTCCCACCCCCCTGTTGAGTTACTTCTTCCATTACAGTAAAAATCTTCACACCAGTGAGGTAGCCTTTGAAAATTGGCTTGCTCACAATGTTGACTATAATTAAGATAGCTTTCAAGAACAATGGCCATGTGAATACTTTGACAGGTGAGTATTCAATAGACATTTTTCGCATATCTATAATACTAAGTTTGGTGAGTGTATCTAGCCTCAAGCATTCTCTTCTTCCTGGAAAACCCACATCTTTGGCACTGCAAGAGTCAGTTTCTCTGGCAGTGATTCTATTAAGCATGGGCAGATGATTCAAATCAAGCAATAGTACATTAGTCTTTTCTCAGAAGGTTCAGAGCCAGAAGCAGAAAAATTTCAGATGTATCCTGGTTTGGTTATCATGAATGCAGAGAATTTACAACATAGAAATATCAATCGTATGGAGGCAGAAGCAAAAGACAGTGTTATATTAAAGTGGTGGATGAAGCAGGGGCAAACAGTCGAAGCAGCAAGTAGACATGAGATATAATGTCACCTCCGATTCCGGATTCCAGGGCTCCCACATGAATGGCTGAATTCCTACACCCTCAACTAAAAAAACTGCATGTGGATATTTCTTTTCATTTTATTTTTATTTTCTTTTTTTTTATTTAATTTTTTTAATTTACATTCCAAATCATTTCCCCTTTCCCGTTTCCTCCCTCCCCGAAAGTCCCATAAGCCCCCTTCCCTCCCTCTTTTCTCCATTCAACCCCCTCTCGTTACTCTGTCCTGGCGTTCCCCTACATCCAGACTTTCCAGGACCAGGGGTCTCTCCTTCCATCTTCTTAGAAATCTATTGATATGCAGATTGTGTCTAGGGTATTCCGAGATTCTGGGTCAATATCCCCTTATCAGTGACTGCATACCATGTGTGTTCTTTTGTGATTGGGTTACCTCACTAAGGATGATATTTTCAAGATCTGACCATTTGCCTAGGAATTTCGTGAATTCATTGTTTTTAATTGCAGAGTAGTATTCCATTGTGTAGATATACCACATCTTCTGCATCCATTCCTCCGTTGAGGGACATCTGGGTTCTTTCCAGCTTCTGGCTATTATAAATAAGGCTGCTATGAACATAGTGGAGCATGTGTCCTTATTGCATGCAGGTAAAGCCTCTGGGTATATGCCCAGGAGTGGTATAGCTGGATCCTCCGGGAGTGTCATGCCCAGTTTTCTGAGGAACCGCCAGACTGCTTTCCAGAGTGGTTGTACCAGCTTGCAATTCCACCAGCAGTGGAGGAGTGTTCCTCTTTCTCCACATCCTCGCCAACTCAAGAACTCAAGAAGTTAAACTCCAGAGAGGCAAGTAACCCTATTAAAAAATGGGGTACAGAGCTAAACAAAGTGTTCTCACCTGAAGAATATCTAATGGCTGAGAAGCACCTAAAGAGATGTTCATCATCCTTAGTCATTAGGGAAATGCAAATCAAAACAACCCTGAGATTCCATCTCACACCAGTCAGGATGGCTAAGATCAAAAACACAGGAGACAGCAGTTGTTGGCGAGGATGTGGAGAAAGAGGAACACTCCTCCACTGCTGGTGGTATTTCTTTTCATTTTAAAACTTATTTGTTGTGGTTGCTTTGAAATTATGCTGGCTAGTTTTATGTCAACTTGACCCAAGCTAGAATTATCTGACAGGAGGTAATCTCAGTTGAGAAAATGCCTCCATAAGATCCAGCTGTAGGATGTTTTCTTAACTAATGATTGATGGAAGAGGATTCACCCCATTATGGGTGGTACCATCCCTGGGAAGGTGGTCCTGGTTTCTATACAAAAGCAGGTGAAACAAGGTATGAGGAACAAGTCAGTAAGCAGCACCTCTCCATGGTCTCTGCATTAGCATCTGCTTCCAGCTCCCTGCCATGTTTGAATTCTAGTCCTGAATTCCTTTGATAAGGAACAATGATATTGAAGTGCAAGCTGAATAAACCCTCTCCTCCCCAGATTGCTTTTTGGTCATGGTAATTCATTGCAGCAGCAGAAACACTAAGACTGAAATAGTGTTGGATTCACAACAGTTTCCAAATTAGAGTCCCATTGTAATCTCACTCTGCTATATCCACCAGTTGTGGGTCTTTGCATTCATAATCATTTACAGCAAGGAGATTCTCTGATGGCAATTGGGAGATGTACTAATCTTTGCTTATAGCAATAAGACACTAGGAATCTTTTTAATATTATACCCATTGAGCACAATAATAGTAATAGTTTGTTTCCTAGGGTCTATGACCCAATAAGCCACAGACTCTTGGCACCAGTAATAGCAAGTAGGTAGGAACATATGGGTAAATCTTGGAGGAGTTAGAAGAGCATGCTGATGTGATGAAAACATTGTATGAAATTATCAAAGAAATAATAAAATAATTTTTTATAAAGCAGCTCCATTCTCATCACAGACAGTCCTCACTCTATTAATCTCCACCTATGTCTAGTGTGACCTCCAGCTACTGTGAGACCTCAGAACATGGTTGATTTTGAACCCATTTTATTAAGAAAGACAAGTCTGCAACCAACTCTTGATGGAAATAGAGGATGTTTAATAGAGAAGAACATCACATTAAAGAACGGGCAAATCAGCTTGTGATCAGCCCTGCATTATCCCTTTACAGAAAGAAATCCAGCTCTCCCTCTCTCTCTTCTCCTGAGATTGCATGTCACATCTCACTGATTCTTGGCTTGAAATAGGCATTAGAGTAGTAATGCTATTGTCAAAAACTCACACGAAGCCAGGTTCAACCAGAAAAAATGAAAAGCAAAATAAAGTCTGAGAGAGAATACAAATCTTACCTTTTATTAAAGTGCTAGTTTTTTTTCTCTATCAACAAGAACTAGGTAGATCCATGTATCCACAGCCAAAGACTTTAACTGAAATGTGGTTCTTATTGCCATAAAAATACCCAAGTATTTGTAGAATTTATATTCACATTTCTCTCATAATACAGGCAGTTATTAGAAAAGACTAGCTTTCACTGTGACTGATAAAGATACCCAAGTAGTTATGCTTTCAATTGCTTTTCCAGAACAAAATATACTCTACAAGCTTATTTAGCATTCCCATACTCACTAGCAACATGGGTTCCTTATAACATATTCTACATTCTATACATAAGTCTACATGTCAGTTTTATCTTATGGTCTTCAGAGGCTTTCTAGGCTCCATTATACCTACCTGTGAGTCACAAATAAGAGAAAAATTTCTATCTCTACTAACACCTATTTTAGACACTTTTAGAAGTTGCATATGGCATTTTAAATTTTCTTTGTCTCTGTCTCTGTCTCTGTCTGTCTCTGTTGCTTTCTCTCTTTCTCTCTGTCTCTCTCTGTCTCTCTCTGTCTCTCTCTCTCTCTCTCTCTCTCTCTCTCTCTCTCTCTCTCTCTCTCTCTCTCTCTCTCCCTCTCTCCCTCTCTGAGTGTGTGTGTGTGTGTGTGTGCGTGCGTGTATGCGTGCGCGTGCACATGCACATACACATAAATGCAATATCTTAGGAGGTCAGAGAAGGGTGTCAAACCCTCTGTAGTCATGGGGCAGTTATGATCTACCATATGACTGCTAGGAACCAAAATCTGGCCCTCTTGAAGAGCAGCAGTGCTCTTTACCACTGAGCCATCTCTCCTTCTTCAGACATTTTTCTTCATGTCTCATTTAACAGGAATTGTTTATATTGCTATTGAGAGCTTCAAGGGTGTCTGGGAAATATAGTCCATATTTTGATGGTTGCTAAAGAAGGGGCCAATTGTTGAAAAGTTGATAGCTGTCTTTGTCATAGCTTCTATTAAGAGTAGCCATTTGTCTCTTACAGCTATCCCAAATCTTTTGATCTAGCATCCTACTGTATTTTTTGTTTACCAGTTACCATCACAGCAAATCCCTAGTAAGAGTAGTTGACAAGCCAGAGATGAAGCCAGAGAGAGGACAGAGAGAACTGTTTGAAGGGCTATATTCACTGTGTCAAGGTTAAATTTTATAGATTAGGTTTTGGTTTCTTTTGGATTCAGATTAGAGAGAGATGAAATAAATGAAAGCATAATATACTACGTTGAATGTTATTTTAGCATGCAGGATAAAATAAAATTGTCATTCATCGTCATTAAGGAGTTTACAGTTTTGCAGAAAAATACCTCCAGTACAAAGTAATGAAAGTTTGTAGTCCCCTTTAATCTACAAAGGATTGTACATAATAGCAAAATGAACTAGTGACACAAAAAATGGAATCTAAAAGAAAAAAATATTTTTGGAAGTTGGGTAGATTGGAACCATACCTAGGAAAATAGAGGGAAATTCCTACCAAATTAAATTGTGAAAAACTCAAGGGGTATATTATATATAATAACCTCTATTTCTGAACTTTATTCAAAAAATAACATTATCCAAGAATGGCTATTGCCTCAGCTACCTAGAAGGAGACTACTTGTACTGAGTTACTCATACTGAGACAGGTGGATAGCTCAAGTCCATAATGAAATAACCCCTTCCCTGTATACAAGACCCAAGAAAACAAAACAGAACAAAAAAAAACCAAAATTAAAACAAAGCAAAAACAAAATAAAAAAGTTAATTAAGACTTAAAGATTCCTACGTTTAACATTAAGATTCATTTATATTTAGCAAATCTTTCATAGGCTAGTTATTAATTCAGTTTTTGTGAATTCCAAATCCCAAAAGATTGAGTCACCACCAGGCATATAAATGTCATGGAAGATTTCCAATCAATCTCATAAGTTCAATTTTGTGAAGATGAAGAAGCCACAATTTAATGCTCTAACCATTCCACTGGATTCTGATTAGTAATATTTGGTATGTTTTCATCTTGTTTTTAAGCACACCTATATTTTCTGTAAACTATTACTTTATAACTAACTACCCCCTAGATAGTCTGAGTCAACATCAATTTAAAATCTCTCTTGGGATTTCTGATTTACATGACTTTTATTGCATATCGAAAGACTGCTGTTTCCAAAATGGGCTCTCAGAATTTCTGCACTGACTCTAACTGGGAGCTCAGCTGAAGCTTTCAACCACACTCCTCCAGTATCTATTTACTGTGTCCTCTCTCTGGAGCAGCTTGGGATTCCACTCAACATGGTAGCAAGAATCTAAAGACTGTTCCAAGTCACAAAAGTAGAGTTTCTGGACCTTTTCAAGGATGAGCTTTAGAAACCATACAGTTCAATTGCCTTCATTCTGTTCAAAATAGGTCTCTAAATCATATCAGTTCTAAGAATTAGCAATGCCTGCCCTGTGGATTGATGGAAGATGCAAGGTGGAAGAAATCATTTTAATCACCTTGTAAATATGATCTTTGTCCTTGCCAGATGGAAAAATATCATTTTCTGGCCACATGAAAAAGAATCTTTTTATCTCCATACCTTAACTCTCATCTTATATTAAAACCAAATTCAGAGTAAGATCTTGTTTCATTTTTATGCAATTAAGAATTATTTAAGAAGTATTGGCTACAGAGGTGTGTTAACTAGTTATTCCATACTTAGGCTGAACAAACCTTGGGAGAGGAGAGGTGAAGATAAAAGAACTATAGTGTGCATTCCCATTACAAGGTAGGAGGTTTACAGTACGTAGCCATCACCTAGTTATAAAAATTTTGATATCTATCCAGGCACCTGTTGGCAATCCTCTCTGAATCAGTATCAAAAAAGTACATTAATTGGGGTCTGTCCTTGCTCCCTGGGAATGACTCTTATCATTGAGGTAATTTTTTAGATTCTAAGACAGTCAGTCATGCTTTCTTTTCCTTAAGAAAAGAAACACCACCCATGTTTTGTGGTGAAGAAATGTCTCTCACCCTGCTTCCTGACTACACAATATTAGGATTCAGCAGCTTTTTTCATTTTGAACTAAGTCCTTTTTACTGACGGCTAATGGCTCTTCTTCTGAAGATGCTTCTGGAGTCTGGGAAGATTCCTCTGGCTCTCACTGCAGTTAATGTCACTGTTCATGAGTCTCACTCACCTGTGAGGGCTGGCATCCCTACACAAAAGTGACACTCATAGGAGTTAAGCAATAGACACTTTAAATTATTAAAAAAAAATGTGACCTTCAATCTTGAGGCAAAGGCTTGAGATCTGTAGAATATTGCCCTTAAATTTTTGCAAGTTCTGTTTTCTACCTGAGGGAGTCTATTAAAAAAAAAGCACCCTTAAGTTTTAGAAGGCTTTTACGATTTCTAGATGAGAGAGTCTGAGAGGCATAGTCTTTTTATCTTTACAAGGTCTTAACAAAGCATCGTACAGACACATCCTTGACTTGACCTCGCTCTGCAAGCACGGTGTTCTAGCATTATCCTGGGTTTGATCTTCTCTCACAACCAGTTCTTGCTTTGCCAGTGTTTGCCATCTGGAGAAGCTTGGACTGAGAAACTGTTTTATTTTCCAACCTTTGAAACTTTTAGATTGGAAATTTTTTTCCCCTCCGCATTCTGATTGAAATCCAAATTGCTTCTTCAGAGCTCTCTTTCTCATCGCTTTATTATCAGCAGGCAAAAGGAGCCAATTGACACTTTCAGCATTCTGCCTAGGAACTATTGCCAAATCTACCATTCACTGGTTTTATTTGTCTATGTTCGGTGCCAAGGCAGGATACACCACTGGCAAATCTCCCTTCACCATAGGACACTGGGAGTCAGTGTACCAGTCTTTATTGTCAATGTTCTCCTTGTCTTTTTGTGCACGGCTGAGTAGTCTTGTTGCTCTTGGTAACTCTGCCCACCATTCAGCCCCTTCTAAGCCAATGCCATGTGTTTTAGGTTTACCACAGGATTCTGCTTCATCTCCCTACTACCCACCAAGTAAGCATCTCAAGACAGTATCAATTGATGCATGAGGTTCTGTCCCTGTATTGGTGGTATCTGGGATAAGTGAGAAGTCAAAATATGGTCATTCATGTGAGTAGAAACTGGTACCACCTACTCATTTGATGCTTTCATTTAAAAGTCCCTATTATCTTCTACATAACTACCTCCACATTGAGGGGCTACTTGGCAAGATTTTATCAAATTTCATTTGTTTCTTACTTCATCTCTATAAAGATAGATATTAGGGCATTTATTTATTCACTTATTCAGAAAATAACATTGGTAAAGCTGTGCATAAAAAACTATGATTGGGCCTTCCAGTTTCTGTCTGCACCTGGATATAATCCTCTGCATGCAACAGGGCTCCATACCCAGGTGACTCAGAGAGATAACTAGACTCCCAGGAGTATGGACAGCCCTGTGAGTACAGGTAGGACCATCCCTGCTGGGCAGAGGAACCCACCCAGAACTTTCAGTGCACAGGAACTGAGGGATTGCCTGGAACAAGAGGCTTCTGATTTCTGTCTGAGCCCAGAGTTGATCCTGGGCCACAGAGCTACATACACAAATACCACTAGGAGAGAGCTGTTCTCCCAGGAGTGCCTACAAACCTGCAAGCACAGAGTTGACCCTGAACCACAGCTCTCCATAATCAAATTCCACCTGGAGAGAACTGGTCTCCCAGGAGTACTGACACACAGGCTTGTAGGACTAACAAACCACAGTCAAAGACAGCAAGACCAGCTAACACCAGAAATAACCAGATGTTGAAAGACAAGTGCAAGAACACAAGAAACTGAAAACCAAAGCTACTTGGCATCATCAGAACTCAGTGCTCCCACCACAGCAAGTCCTGGATATCCCAACAAACCAGAAAAGGAAGAATCTAATTTGAAATCACATCTCATGATGATGATAGAGGACTTTAAGAAGGACATAAATAACTCCCTTAAATAAATATAAGAGAACACAGGTAAACAGCTAGAAGCCCTTAAAGAAAACACAGAAATCCCTTAAAGAATTATAGGAAAACACCACCAAACAGGTGAAGGAACTGAGTAAAACCATCCAGGATCTAAAAATGGGAACAGAAACAATAAAGAAATCACAAAGAGAGACAACCCTGGAGATAGAAAACCTGGGAAATAGATCAGGAGTCATAGATGCAAGCATCACAAAGAGAATAAAAGAGATAGAAGAGAGAATCTTAGGTACAGAAGACACCAAAGAAAACATTGCCACAACAGTCAAAGAAAATGCAAAATGCAAAAAGCTACTAACCCAAAACATCCAGGAAATCCAGGACACAATGAAAATGACAAACCTAAGGATAATTGGTAAAGAAGAAAGTGAAGAATCCAAACTTAAAGGGCTAGTAAATATCTTCAACAAAATTATAGAAGAAAACTTCCCTAACCTAAAGAAAGAGATGCCCGTGAACATACAAGAAGGCTACAGAAATCCAAATGGATTGGACCAGAAAAGAAATTCCTCCTGTCACATAATAATCAAAACACCAAAGGTACTAAACAAAGAAAGAATAATAAAAACAGTAAGGGAAAAAGGCCAAGTAACATATAAAGGCAAACCTACCAAAATTTCACCAGACTTCTCACCAGAGACTACGAAAGCTAGAAGATCCTGGGCAGATCTCACACAGACCCAAACAGAACACAAATGCAAGACCAGATCACTATACCCAGCAAAACTCTCAATTAACATAGATGGAGAAACCAAGATATTCCATTACAAAACCAAATTTACACAATATCTTTCCACAAATCCAGCTCTACAAAGGATAATATATGGAAAACACCAATACAAGGAGGAAACCTACACCCTAGAACAGGCAAGAAAATAATCTTCATTCAACATACCCAAAAGAAAATAACCACACAAACATAAAAAGAACATCAAAAATAACAGAAAGCAAGAATCACTATTCCTTAATATCTCTTAACATTGATGGACTCAATTTCCCAATAAAAAGAGATAGACTAACAGACTGGATATGAAAGAGGACCCAACATTTTGCTGCACACAGGAAATGCACCTCAGTATCAAAGACAAACTACCTCAGAGTAAAGAACTGGAAAACAATTTTCCAAGCAAATGGTCCCAGGAAACATGCTGGAGTAGTCATTCTAATATCAGATAAAACTTGACTTTCAACCAAAAGTCATCAAAAAAGACAGGGAAGGACACTGCACACTCATCAAAGATAAAATCTACCAAGAAATCTCAATTCTGAAAATCTATGCTTCAAATGCAAGGGCACCCACATTTGTAAAAGAAACTTTACTAAAGCTCAAAGCACACATGGTACCTCACACAATAGTTGTGAGATTCTTCAACATCCCATTCTCACTAATGGACAGATCAGGAAAACACAAAATAAACAAAGACAGTGAAACTAGCATAAGGTATGGACCAAATGTATTTAACAGATATCTATAGAACATTTCATCCTAAATCAGAAGAATATACCTACTTCTCAGCACTTCATGCTACCTTCTCAAAAATTGACCATATATTTGGTCATGAAACAGACCTCAACAAATATAAGAAGATTGAAATAATTCCATGCCTCCTATCATATCACTACATATTAAGGCTGGTCATCAAAAGCAACAAAAACAACAGAAAGCCCATATACACATGGAAGCTGAACAACACTCTACTCAATGAAAACTTGTTCAAGAAAGAAATAAAGAAAGAAATTAAAGACATTTTAGAATTTAATGAAAATGAAGGTACAACATACTCAAACCTATGGGACACAAGGAAAGCAGTGCTAAGAGGAAAACTCATAGCTCTGAGTGCCTCTAAAAAGACACTGGAGAGAGCTTACACTAGCAGATTGACAGCAAATCTGAAAGCTCTAGAACAAAAAGAAGCAATCACACCAAATAGGTGTAGATGGCAGGAAATAATCAAACTCAGGGCTGAAATTAAGCAAGTAGAAACAGCAACAACAATAAAAAAAACTATACAAGAATCAACCAATCGAGGAGCTGGTTCTTTGAAAAAATCAACAAGATAGATAAGCCCTTAGCCAGAATAACCAGGGGGCACAGAGACAGTATCCAAATTAATAAAATCAGAAATGAAAAGGGAGACATAATAAAAGAAATTGAGGAAATCCCAAAAATCATCAGATCCTACTACAAAAGCCTTACTCAACAAAACTGGAAAATCTGGATGAAATGGACAATTTCCTAGACAGATACAAGGTACCAAAGTTAAATCAGGATCAAATAAACAATATAAACTGTCCCATAACCCCTAATGAAAGAGAAGCAGTCATCAATAGTCTCTCAACCAAGAAAACCCAGGACCAGATGGGTTTGGGGCTTAGTTCTATCAGACCTTCAAAGAAAACCCATTATCAATTCTTTCCAAACTATTCCACAAAATAGAAAAAGAAGGAACACTACATAATTCATTCTATGAAGCCACAATTTCTCTTATACCTAAACCACACAAAGACCCTACAAAGAAGGAGAATTTCAGGCCAATTTCCCTTATGAATATTGATGCAAAAATATTCAATAAAATTCTCACAAACTGAATCCAAGAACACATCAAAAGGATTATCCATCATCATCAAGTCGACTTCATCCCAGGGATGTAGGGATGGTTCAATATAAGGAATCCATCAACGTAACCCACTATATAAACAAGCTCAAGGAAAAAACAAACACATGTTGATTTCATTAGATGCTGAGAAAGCCAAAATCCAACACTTCTTCATGATAAAAGTCTTAGCAAGATCAGGAATTCAAGGTCCATAACTAAACATAATAAAAGTAATACACAGCAAACCAGTAGCCAACATCAAATTAAATGGAGAGAAATTTGAAGCATTCCCACTGAAATCAGGAACTAGACAAGGCTGTCCACTCTCTCCCTACCTATTCAATATGGTACTCAAAGATCTAGCCAGAGCAATTAGACAACAAAAAGAGGACAAAGGAATACAATTGGAAAGGAAGAAGTCAAAATATCACTATTGGCAGATGATATGATAATATACTTAAGTGACAAAAAATTACACCAGAGAACTCCTAAACCTGATAAACAACTTCAGCAAGGTGGCTTGATATAAAATTAACTCAAACAAATCAGTGTCCTTCCTGTACTCAAAGGATGAAAAGGCTGAGAAAGAAATTAGAAGAACAACTCCCTTCACAATAGTCACAAATTATTTAAAATACCTTGGCATGACTCTAACTAAACAAATGAAAGGTCTGTATGACAAGAACTTCAAGTCTCTGAAGAAAGAAATTGAAGATCTCAGAAGATGGAAAGATCTCCCATGCTCATGAATTGGCAGGATTAATATAGTAAAAATGACCATCTTGCCAAAAGCTATCTACAAATCCAATGCAATCCCCATCAAAATTCCAACTCCATTCTTCATAGAGTTAGAAAGAACAATTCTCAAACTCATCTGGAATAACAAAAAACCCAGGATAGCAAAAACTATTCTCAACAGTAAAAGAACTTCTGGGGAAATCAGCTAACTGTACTACAGAGCAATAGTGATAAAAACTGCATGGTATTGGTACAGTGACAGGCAGCTAGATCAATGGAATAGAATTGAAAACATAGAAATGAACCCACACACCTATGATCACTTGATCTTTGACAAGGAGCTAAAAACATCCAGTTGAAAAAAGATAGCCTTTTCAACAAATGGTGCTGGTTCAACTGGTAGTTAGCATGCAGAAGAATGCAAATTGATCCATTCTTATCTCCTTGTACAAAGCTCAATTCCAAGTAGATCAAGGCCCTCCACATAAAACCAGATACACTGAAACTAATAGGAAAGAAAGTGGGGAAGAGCCTGGAGCACATGACCACAGGGGAAAAAATTCCTGAACAGAACACCAGTAGCTTGTGCTCTAAGATCAAGAATTGACAAATGGAACCTCACAAAATTATAAGGCTTCTGTAAGGCAAAGGGTATTGTCAATAGGACAGAACGGCAACCAACAAATTGGGAAAAGATCTTTACCAACCCTACGTCCAACAGAGGGCTAATATCCAATGTATACAAAGAATTCAGGAAGTTAGACTCCAATTAATCAAATAACCCTATTAAAAATGGGGTACAGAGCTAAACAAAGAAGTGTCGACTGAAGAATATCGAATGGCTGAGAAGCACCTAAAGAAATGTTCAACATCCTTAGTCATCAGGGAAATGCAAATCAAAACAACCCTGAGATTCCATCTCACACCAGTCAGAATGGCTAAGACTAAAAACTCAGGTGACAGCAGATGCTGGCGAGGTTATGGAGGAAAAGGAGCACTCCTCCACTGCTGGTGGGATTGCAAGCTGTACAACCACTCTAGAAATCAGTTTGGCAGTTCCTCAGAAACTTGGAGGTAGTATTACTGGAGAACCCTGTTATACTACTCCTGGTCATATACCCAGAAGATGCTCCAACATGTAATAAGGACACATGCTCCACTATGTTCATACCAGCTTTATTTATAATAGCCAGAAGTTGGAAAGAACACAGATGTCCCTCAACAGAGAAATGGATACAGAAAATGTGGTACATTTACACAATGGAGTACTACTCAGCTATTAAAAACAATGAATTCATGAAAGTCTTAGGCAAATGAGTGGAACTAGAAAATATCATCCTGAGTGAGGTAATCCAAACACAAAAGAACACACATGGCACATACTCATTGATAAATGGATATTATCTCAGAAGCTGGGAATACCCAAGATTCAATTCACTGACCATATGAATTTCAAGAAAAAGGAAGAACAAAATATGGATAATATGGTCCTTCTTAGAAAGGGGAACAAAATACCGATAGGAGGAGATACAGAGAAAAGTGTGGAGCAGAGACTGAAGCAAAGACCATGCAGAGACTGCCCCACCTTGGGATCCATCGCATATGCAGCTAACAAATCCAGACTATTGTGGATGCCAACAAGTGTTTGTTGACAAGAGCCTGATATAGCTGTCTCCTGGCAGACTCTACCTGTGTCTGACAAATACAGAGAAGACTCTCAGCCAACCACTGAAATGAGCACAGGGTCCCCAATGGAGGAGCTAGAGAAAGGACCCAAGGAGCTGAAGAGTTTGGCAGCCCCATTGGAGGAACAACAATATTAACCAACCAGTGACCCCAGAGCTCCTAGGGACTAAACCACCAACCAAAGAATACACATGTAGGGACCCATGTCTTCAGCTGCATATTTAGCAGAGGGTAGCCTTTGGACATCAAATGGAGGAGAGGTCCTTGATCCTGAGAAGATTTGATGCCCCAGTACAGGGGAATGCCAGGACAGGGAAGCAAGAGTGGGTGGGTTGGTGAGCAGGGGGAGGGGAGGTGGGTTAGGGGGTTTTTGGAGGGGAATCCAGGAAAGGGGATAACATTTGAAATGTAAATAAAGAAAATGTCTAATAAAAAACTGTGATTGAGTCTGAGGTTAAAAATGTCCTACTTTTAAAATTCTTGCTTTATCTGAAGTCCTTTCAATTCTAAGTTGGCAGTACCTCCTTGAGAAGGTTTGCATGTAGGGTTGGAATTAATCAGTGGTTATAGCTCCAACCAAATACAGGAAACTGAAATTTTAAAAGTTTTTTTTAAAGTACTCTTTATGAACTGAATCATTCAAGATTTGAACCTAGATCTGTGTGACCTCAAAAATCCACATGTTCTCTGCAGCAAGATGATTACTACAAAGTTATACAAGTGTCCAACTGATAGGTAGTCAAGATATTTAAGGTAGAAATGAAATAACAACTACATGCAGAAAATATTACATAGCTAGAATAAAGGAGATGAGATGATAAACAAATATTATGTAGCAGGCCTAATTAAAACAAAATTTCTTCATTTACAATGGCAATTATTACAGGACACTTTAATGTGGAAAAGCCTACAACAAAGGCAAACATATATGTAGACGTAAGGAAATAAAAAAGAAAGTAAAGTTGCCATCAAGGCAATGAACTGTGAATAGGTGGTCATTAACCTAAAGCGTACTATACACTTCTACAGGAAAGAAAGAAGACAAAAAGATACATATCATGATAAATGCTCACAAAACTGTATGTGAGGAATGATCAACAGAATGGATTAAACCAGTCAGAGAAATCAAAGAAAGAGGAAGTTTCCAGAAAGTCACTCCTGTACCAAGAGAGCCATAGGCATCCCAACGAGAAGGCTATGTGCTGAGAATGTTGATTGAGAGTAAATGCAGAGCCATCAAAATGGAGGTAGACCAAAAAAGATTGTTTTATTGGTCTCAAAGCAACTTCTTTCTTTCTGTTTATGTGACAGTCAGATAAGCTGTGATAATTCAATCTTTTAAAAAACATTAAAATGAGTTCCAGACAACAAGTATGTCGTTTTGATGGTGGTATCATAATGATTCATATCCCAGGAAGGATAAATGAACTACAAGCTGAATGAGAGAGAAGCACTTAGCTAAGATAATTAAGTTGGCTAGACTTAATCGAGGGCTCAGAAGCTCCAAGATTTGGATTGAAAATGGTAGTGGATAAGTTTATTTCCAAATATGGAAGGAAATTTTCAGGTTTAAAACTGAAAAGGACTAACAATTTAGTATCCTAATTATCCCACTTTAACTTCTTGCTCTGCCTGAAGAAAATACCATCATAAAAGAAGAAATATTCCATATTTGAAAAGTATTGAACAACTATATCTGTTTAAACTCTCTATTTCTTATAAGAATCATTTAGCCTGCATAGAAAGGCATTTATGGTAAAGTGATGGTTAGATCTAATGGGCAAGTTGACATAACCTTGAAGAAAGTCACATTGGGGATTTTCTACATTGGAGCTGGGATGTGGACACAACTATAAGAGATTTTCTTTTCTTTTCTTTGTCTTTTCTTTTTTGAAATATGATCACTTTTATTTATTTATTTTTTTGATTGGATATTTTCTTTATTTACATTTCAAATGTTTTCCCCTTTCCAGGTCTCCCTTTGGGAACCCTCTATCCCATCCCTCCTCCCCATGTCTATGCTATGGTGCTCCCCCACCCACCCACTCTCATCCTCCCTTCCTGGCATTCCCCTACACTGGTGCATCGAACACCCTCAAGCCCAATGGCCTCTCCTCCCACTGATGTCCAACAAGGACATCCTCTGCCACATAAGTGGCCAGCGCCATGGGTCGCTCCATGTGTACTCTTTGCAACCCTGGTTTAGTCCCTGGGAGCTCTGGGGGCACTGGTTGGTTCATATTGTTATTCCTCCTATGGGGCTGCAAACCTCTTCAGCTCCTTCAATCCCTTCTCCTACTCCTCCATCGGGGACCCCAGAGCTCAGTCCAAAGTTTGGCTTTGAGCTTCAGCCTCTGTATTTGTCAGGCTCTAGCAGAGCCTCTCAGGAGACAGCCATATCAGGCTTCCATCAGCAAGCACTTCCTGGCATCCACAATAAAGTCCAGGCTTGGTGGCTATATATGGGATGGATCCCCAGGTGGAGCAGTCCCCAGATGGCCTTTCCTTCAGTCTCTGCTCCACACTTTGTCTCTGTATCTCTTCCTGTGAGTAATTTGTTCACCCTTCTAAAAAGCACTGAAGCATCCACATTTTGGTCTTCATTCTTCTTAGGCTTCATATGGTCTGTGAATTGAATCTTGGATATACTGAACTTTTGGGCTAATATCCACTTATCGGTGAGTACATAACATGTTTGTTCCTTGATTTTCTTAAACAAATTAATTGATGTGGGAAGACCCACTCTACTCTAGGTGGCACCTTTTCCTAGGCAGAGAGTTCTGCTCTGTATAACAGAAGAGAAACAGAGTTGAATGGAAGAAGGAACTTTGCATGGATTTATTTTTCTCTGCTCTAGATTGTGGATGTGATGTGACCAGATACTTCAAGTCCACTTCGTGGTGCCTTAGTTGCTGTGATAGACTCTAATATAGAACTATAAGCAGAATAAATCCTTTCTCCCCTAAGTTGTTTGTATCTGGTATTTTAAACACAGTTACTGGAAAGTAAGGTAGAACAAACAGGATATTAAAATGGGATTTTCCTGTCTGTTTCAGCTATGACCACAAAGAATAAGACAAAACAATAGATGCCAATTACCCCCATGTTATAAAGTGAGAAGGTATACTATATATGCAGAACCAAAAAAAAAAAAAAAAACGAAACTTTGGAAGCACATTTTGGAATACCGTGAAAGATAAGTTGCCTCAAGGATATTTAAAAGAAAAAGACTGGAGAAGCCAACAGCAACAACAACAACAAAAAAAACAACAACAATAAAAGGACTTTTTATAGAGAAAGTTTTTACAGAGAGTTATTGGAATAGTTCAGAATTTATTACCCACTTAACTCAAACATACAATTTGCTTTCTTGAAAGAAGCTTGCAAGGTATGCTTACCCTTTCACCTTCTTCTACTTCGAGTCTAATTAAGAGCAGATAAAAAAAAAGTTATTCATATAATTTGATCTTTGTTCCTGAAGATCTCTGCAATATATGGACTAAAGGCACCCTAATTTCAAGAAAAGCTCAAATGTAGGAAGTAATAGTGATTGTTTTGGTGTAGAGTTCCATAGGAATTGATTGGGATCCAACAGAGATTCCACTGAAGAGAGTGGAAATGGAAGCTTGCCAAAAGAGGAGTCAGTTGCCACCCTGACGCTTCAAGTCATGAGAGAAATTATAAGTTTACTTCTAGAAAAAAAGTATTGCCTCAGCTATAGGAATTATGGCTGGAGTTTCCCTGTGGGGGAAATATTTGTGAAATACACTGAAAGCTTCCCCAAGAGATAATGAGTCAGCTTTGACCATCTGCCAAGCCTAGAGATCAACAACATGAGGTCATGATTAAGATAGTAGTAGCCATTTTAAATTTTTTCTGCCCCTCCTCCTCCTCCTCCTCCTCCTCCTCCCCCTCCTCCTCTTCCACTTCAGCTTCTGCTTCTGCTTCCACTTCCACTTCTGCTTCTGCCTCTCATCTGAAGCCACTCTCAAACTCAAGTGTTGGGGCAATTTGTTTGAAAATAACAAAATAGGAACTTGGAAAATCTTGGAGTCTGGATTATAACTGCAGAGTCATTATGGAAATTCTAGGACCAGTTAGCTATTTTATGGAGAAGCATGGAAAAATCTTCTCATTAGATAAGAGCCACCACTAAGTATAAGGGGATTTTCCAGGGTGTTATTCAATGCCCAGGAAAAATAATTCCCCACAGATCTTTAAAGGGTTATTATATTATCTTTGCCCTAAAATAGCATAGCCACTTTACTACAGTATAATATAAAATTAAAGGCTCCAATTATGAAGAAAGATCTTGCATCAAACACTAGCTATGCCTCACATAAACTGTATGAAGTTGGGTAAATGACCTAGCCATTCCAAGCTTCCTTCTTGGGAAACTAGGGGAATATTGTATATATATGTATATATGTGTGTGTGTGTATATATATATATAATTAAATTAGTGTAAGAGATAATAACATGTAGGTCAGCTGTTCAGTAATGTTGCTTTCATAGATAATGTTTTATAAATTATAGCTATTATTATTAATTATTTATCAAGCAGTCACAATTAACCTGTTATTTTCTTTTCCCCAAGAGCTTCCTAAGCTGATATTTTTATGTACCAAAAGCTATTACTAACTTCACTGCTACTCATTAAACCCATAATCAGGTTATAGATCTGTAATTCTTCACTGAAGGAAAGGAGTACAGTCCTTCCCATGACTCTGAAGCACTGCAGGATGGAAAATGGAAGGTACCATACCCAGTTGAAAACTGAAGGCAAAACTTGAGTAAACAGAAAGTGATTTGGGCATCTCCCCAGTTCCCTACCCAGTAAATATTCCCCTAGGAATGGTGTAGGATTTTTGGAAGACTTGTAGGAAAACAGAGATTTCTCACCCAATATATTTTAGAGAATGATTTTGCTGAAATTGTAGTTGCATGAGGTACATGCCATACTAGGATTTTCAACTTTTTTTCTATCGTTTTGTAAGGGAGGCTGTCAGGTGTCTTTCTCAAGGTGCAGAAGGAAATGGTCAACATAACTTAAGCTGAACAGTCTTGGAAATTGAAAACCACCCATTTTAGGAGCTTTAGATTACCAACCTCAGGTGTTTTCTTTTTCTTCAATGATCGGAATAAAAGCAAGCTCATTAAAACTAAATTGCAATGGATAAGACTACTAAAAATATGAAAGACTAACATTCTCAGAGTGAGACACATATACAGCAGCTATTATTCATAACTAGCTGTCTAGGGATTTGCTTGTGCTACAGGGTCTTCTAAAGGCCATCTCCATTAGAAGCAGGTGCCTCGCTATTCTCCTATTCTGTGAAGAACTCTCTCAATGATTATCTATTTGGCTTGGCTTCCTATATGTTTCTTTTAGT
The DNA here is from genome assembly GCA_036184795.1 of Tokudaia tokunoshimensis. NCBI lineage: Eukaryota > Metazoa > Chordata > Mammalia > Rodentia > Muridae > Tokudaia > Tokudaia tokunoshimensis. The sequence goes on from BTHU01000012.1 coordinate 106,085,140, forward strand.
TGGCGGTTTCTTTGGAACTATCATACATTTACTTGTTTCAAAAAATTAAAAGCATAAAATAATATGAAGTAGAATGTTTCTTTTACCCATATTCACAGCCAACTAATGACTCTTACCAGGTAGAACTAATGTTATCTGTTTAATATGCATATATTGACTTAAGGAATTGAAACACTGTATGTCTATGTATATAAACCTACATTTGTCTATTATACAAGTTACAGATATGATGTAATAGGTCCTCAACCTAAAAACTTTAGACATTATTTCTTGTCTACATCTGAAGAACTTCTTCATTCTTTACAGCTGCACAAACTTATTTAATAAACATATATCATAATTTAACTTCTTTGCTATTTGTAGATATTTACCTTATAGCCAATTATTTCTTATTTCAATAAATGCTATGATCAACATTCTGCATAAAAGTATTTACATATACATATAACTATATCTGCAAACCCATCCCAAGAGAAAAATGACTGAGTAAAAGATACATACATTTGTAATGTGGTAGTACCCATAAGAAAGCAGCACACACACACACACACACACACACACACACATACCCTGAATTACATGGTACAAAAAATTTGTTTTATGGGGAAAATTTATAACCAACATGCTGTTCTCTATCTTTCTAGTATGATTACACACACAAAATCACTCCTTTACTCTGGAACAGATAATGATTCCCCAACTTGAAAATCATTGTAGGAAGTCTGTATGTAGAAAAATTAAAATACATCTATATTTATCACCTTGCACAAAGCTCAAGTCCTCGTGGATCAAGAACCTCAAGATAAAACCAGTTACACTGAATTGAATAGAAAAGATGTAGGAAAGAGCCTTGACCTCTTTGGCTCAGGGGGAAATTTCCTAAAGAGAACTCCAATAGCCAAAGCTCTAAAATCAAGAATTAATAAATGGGACCTCATTAAACTGAAAAGCTTCTGTAAGGCAAAGGACATAGTAAATAAGACAGACTGGCACCTTCAGATATGGAAAAAATCATCACCAACTCCATATCAGATAGAAAGCTAATATCCAAAATATATAAAGAACTCAAGAAGCTAACCTCCAAAAACCAAATCCAAATAACCCAATTTTAAAATGGGGTACAGAGTTAAACGGAGATTTCTCAACTGAGGAATCTTGAATGGCTGAGAAGCATCTAAAGAAATATTCAATCTCCATATTCATCAGGAAAATGCAAATCAAACAACCTTGAGATTCCACTTCATATCAGTCAGAATGGCTAAGATAAAATACTCAGGTGAGAGCAGATGTTGGCAAGGATGTAAAGAAATAAAAACACTCTTCCATTGCTGGTGGGACTGCAAGCTGGTGTAATCACTTTGGAAATCAATTTGGCTGTTCCTTAAAAAAATAGAAATAGTTCTACCTGCAGACCCAACTTTACCACTACTGGGCATATACACAAAAGATGCTCCAACATATAACAAGGATATATCCTTCACTGTGTTCATAGGATCCTTGTTTCTAATAGCCAGAAGCTGGAAACAACCCAGATTTCCCTCAACCAAAGAATGCATACAGAAAATGTGTTACATTTACACAGTGGAATACTACTCAACTATTAAAAATGACTATTTCACGAATTTTGCAGGTAAATGTATGGAACCAGAAAATATCCTGAGTGAGGTAACCCAGATCCAAAAGGACATACATGGTATGTACTCACTAATATGTGGGATATTAGACCCAAAGCTCAGAATACCCACAATATTCACAGACCATATGAAGTTTAACAAGAAGGAAGGCCAAAGTGTGGATGCTTCAGTCCCACTTAGAAGGATGAACAAAATAATTATGGGAGATAGAAGAAGGGAGGGTTCTGGGTAGAAGATGGGAGGAAGAAGGAAAAGGGGGGGTGCAGGTTCAGGTATGGGAAGAGACAGAAGTCCAAGAGCCAGAAGAATAAATAGAAATATGTAGCGGTGGGGGGGCGGGAATGAGGGGAATCACTAGACAGTCCCAGATGCCAGGGATGTTAGAGGCTCCCAGCATCCAATGGTGATGACATTAGCTGTAATATCCAACAGCGGGGAGATAGAACCTGTAGAGACCACCTCTATGAGTTGAGGGAAAGGGCCACTTACCTATCTCAAAAATTTTAACCCAGAATTTTTCCTCTCTAAAGGAAACACAAGGACAAAAATGAAGCAGAGACTGAAAGAAAGGCCATCCAGAGACCACCCCACCTTGGGATCCATCCCATCCACAGACATCAAATCCTGACACTCTTTTTGGTGCCAAGAAGTGCTTGTAGACAAGAACCTAGTATGACTGTCCTCTGAGAAGCTTTACCAGCACCTGACTAAGACAGAAGTAGACACAGCCAACCAATGAACTGAGCATGGGGACCCTCAGTAAAAGACTTTGGGAAGAACTGAAGAAGCTGAAGAGTATTGCAACTTCATAGGAAAAACAACAGTATGAACTAACTAGACCTCTCAGAGTTCCTAGGGAATAAACCACCAACTGAAGACTATATATGGGTGGGTCCGTGGCTCCTGCCACATATGTAGCATAGAATTGCCTTATCTGGCATCAATGGGAGGGGAGGCACTTGATTCTGTGGAGGCTTGTTGCCCCAGTGAAGGGGAATGCTGGAACAGTGAGGCAGGAGTGAGTGGGTGGGTAGGGGAGCACCCTCTTAGAGGCAAAGGGGATGGGAAATGGGATGGAAGGGTTGTGGAGGGGAGACTGGGAAAGGGTACAGCATTAGGCATGTGAATAAATAAAATAATCAATAAAAAAGAGAACAAAAGAAGATGTCCTTGTAGGACAGACACTCAATAACAGCCTTTGCATAGAAATGCTACTGATAGTAACCACAGGATTAGTATTAACCCAATGATCCAACCCCATGCTGGTGAATGAAGTCTTCTACAGGCTACCATCGGAGAGAAAAGAAAATCTGGAGGAAGCAGGCAGCTGTGTGGGGATGACTTCTCTTCTAGACACACCTAAGAAATCTCCAGTGGCTCCAGTGGCAATAGACAATCACAGGAATGAGAATGCCTTCTCTCTTTTTCTGTAGAAATCATCACTCTTGATCTCTGATAAAATAATGGTAAAATACAGAGCCTTACTATGATTTATGTTGAGATTTCCTTTATCATTTAGATTAAACATCTTTTCATATGTTTTCCTTTTTGGTGATATGCCTATTCATATCATTCTGTTTTTATAGAAAATTATTGGTTCTTTTCTTATTGGTTTGCAGGAGATTTTTAATCTATTATATATGTTAAAGAATTAATTCTGCATCTGTAATATGGACTTCAAGAGTTCCAATTTATCATCTGATCTTTGAAATTGCTTATGATGGCTTTTATTTGACAAGAATTTAATTTTTCATATAGTTGAATTTATCACTTTCCCATTTCAGCTTCTATATTTAAATTATAAAGAAACTTCCCCTGTGTTACAGGCTTATGTAAAACAAGCTAGCAAATAAGTAACAAAACTAAATACATACTTTGGTTTCCTCTAGTGCATTGATGTAATACTGTCTCTCTTTTGGGGAGGGGGTAACCGGGAAAGGGGAAATCATTGGGATTGTAAATAAAAAAATATAGAAAATAAAAGATAAGAAAAATACGGTCTCTTTAATTTTTCCAGTTGTCTCTAACTTTCCAGCTTGATTTTGTAGTGAGTTCTCTCTCTCTCTCTCTCTCTCTCTCTCTCTCTCTCTCTCTCTCTCTCTCTCTGTGTGTGTGTGTGTGTGTGTGTGTGTGTGTATGTGTGTGTCTGGAGAATAAAATGAGTAAAAAGATATAGCACAAGTCTTGCCACCTTTCCTTTCCTTGGGATACATTGGAGCATTAACCCCAAATTGGACTTCTGTGACTGTAAACTCCCTAAGTCACAATTTCTCACAAACCTGAAACTCCTGATTTGAGAGACACTGTTAGACTTAAAATAGATGGATATTTCCTAGACATTTTGACACATATTCTATTTATCAGCAAAACTTATTGAGTAGTTTTATTTTTACATCACCTTTAATTTGTATCAGTATTAGATGCCTTTATATAAGTTGACAAAAAATTCTGAAACTAAGTTTCTCCAGGGTAATTTTGGGTATTTATATGAACATAAAACTTGAAAAACTGACTCAAATTTTATCTGAAATTAATAACAAAAACAAAAAAAGGCCAAACAAAATATTTTGAAAGGTCAATAATGTGGAGAACTTATCTCAACAGGGACTGATAACTCTCTAAAGCTAAGCAGTTATAGTACTGTACAAATATAGACAAGAAAGTCAATGAAATGGAACACAAGCCCAGAAACCAATAACTACACACAGAGACACTTAACTTATTGAGGATCTAGTATGAAGAATCAGTGAAAATCCCAAAGGGTAGAATTTTAATAAATATGTGGACAATTGTTTATATACATAGAAAAGTGAATATATACATTAAATCAATGAGGTACAATACAGACTTCACCTCATAGGTCAAATGTTCACTTAAATACAAAAGCGAGTGTCAGAACTATACTTTGGTAGACAATATATAGAATGACTCCATAGTGTTATGATCGGGCAGGGAGGGGGAGCATCTCATAATTAGAAACAAAAGAGGAAGCCACAGAAAAGGAAATTAAATTAATTACAGTAAAATGCAACACTTCTAGTCATTTTACACTGTAGAGGTAATAAGACACAATTTAGAGGAGAAGTTTGAAAGCATATTATGACTGACAAAGCATTAAAAATCAGGCTCAGTAAAGAATCTTTAAGTCAAAGAAAAAGAAATGAGTGAAAAATAAAAGAGTTTCCAAGGTTAGAAGCATACTGTTGTAAAGGACCCAAGTTTAGTTCCTCAAACATTTACTCTGTGATTCACAACTGTGGGTAACACCAGTTTTAAAAGATATGACTTAAGCCAGAGGCACATGTAACTTCGGCTTTGCACTTGCACCTTAGAGCAGACTTAAGTCTCTGTCTCTCCATTCACTCTGCCCTCACCCAAAAGCAGCTTGTCCCCTAGGAGCTCTGACACACCCAGGATCTCAGGATCACAAGAGCATAGGATCACAAAAAGAGCTCGATCCACAGGAGTTCTGATACAACCAGCATCACAGGATCACAGTCTCATAGGAGGGATGGACTCCAAGTCAGAGACAGCAAGAACAGCTAGCACCAGAAATAACCAGATTGCAAGAGGCAAACACAAGAATATAAGCAGCCAATGCTACTTGACAATGTCAGAACCCAGTTCTCACCAAAAAAGATAAGGAAGGGTACTTCATATTCATCAAAGGAAAAATCTACCAAGAAGAACTCACAACTCCATACATCTATGCCCAAAATGCAGGGACACCTACATTTGTAAAAGAAACACTACTAAAGCTCAAGGCACACATTGAACCTCACATAATAATAGTGGGAGATTTCAACATTCCGCTCTCACCAATGGACAGATCATGGAAACAGAAACTAAACAAAGACACAGTGAACCTAACAGAAGTTATGAACCAAATGGATTTAACAGATATCTACAGAGCATTTCACCCTAAAACAAAACAATATACCTTCTTCTCAAGGTCTCATGATCCTTTCTCCAAAATTGACCATATAATTGGACACAAAACAGGCCTCAACAGATACGAGGGCATTGAATTAATCCCATGTATTCTATTTAACCGCAGACTAAGGCTGGTCTTCAATAACAACAAAAACAACAGAAAGCTGACATACACATGGAAGCTGAATAGCTCTCTACTCAACTATAACTTACTCAGGAAAGAAATAAAGAAAGAAATTAAAGACTTCTTAGAACTTAATGAAAATTAAGGCATAATATATCCAAATTTATGGGACACAACAAAAGCAGTGCCAAGAGGAAAACTCACAGCTCTGAGTGCCTCCATAAAGAAACTGTAGAGATCATACACTATTAGCTTATCAGTACATCTGAAAGCTCTAGAACAAAAAAAGCAAATACACCTAAGAGGATTATGGTAGGAAACAATCAAACTCAGGCCTGAAATAAACCAAGTAGAAAAAAAGAGATCTATAGAAAGAATCAACAAAAGCAGGAGCTGGTTCTTTGAGAAAATCAACAAGATAGATAAATGCCTAGAACTAACTAGAGGGCACAAAGACATTATCCAAATTAACAAAATCAGAGATGAAAAGGGAGACATACAATAAATAAATGAAAGAAATTCAAAAAATCATCAGATCCTACTACAAAAACCTATACTCAACAAAACTGGAAAATCTAAATAAAATGGAGGATTTTCTTTAAAGTTACCAGAAAGCAAAGTTAAACCAAGATCATATGAACCATCTAAACTATTTCATAACCCCTAAGGAAATAGAAGCAGTCATTAAAAGTTGACCAAGCATGGAGGCGGTGGTGGCGCACGTCTTTAATCCCAGCACTTGGGAGGCAGAGGTAGGCAGATCTCTGAGTTCGAGGCCAGCCTGGTCTACAAAGTGAGTTCCAGGACAGCCAGAGCTATACAGAGAAACCCTGTCTCAAAAAAACAAAAAAAAAAAAAAAAAAGAAGTTGACCAAGCAAAAAAAAAGCCCAGAGTCAGATGATTGTAGCACAGAATTCTACCAGACCTTCAAAGAAGACCTAATACCAATACTTCTCAAAATATTTCACAAATTAGAAACAGAAGGAACACTACCCAATTCATTCTATGACATCACAGTTGCAGTGATACCTAAACCACACAAAGACCCAACAAAGAAACAGAATTTCAGACCAATTTCCCTTATGAATATCAATACAAATATACTAAATAAAATTCTCACAAACCAAATATAAGAACACATCAAAATGGTCATTCACTCTCAAGTAGGTTTCATCCTGGGGATGCAGGGATGGTTCAATATATGGAAATCCATCAACATAATCCACTATATAAATAAACTCAAAGAAAAATCCACATAATAATATCATTAGATGCTGAAAAAGCCTTTGACAAAATACAATACCCCTTCATGTTAAAAGTATTGGAGAGATCAGGAATTCAAGGTCCATACTGAAACATAATAAAAGCAATATACAGCAAACCAATAGTCAATATCAAACTAAATGGAGAGAAATGTGAAGCAACACCACTAAAATCAGGGACTAGACAAGGCTGTCACCTCTCCCCCAATCTATTCAATAAGTACTCAAAGTTCTAGCCAGAGTAATGAGGCAAGAAAAGGAGATCAAAGGGATACAAATTGGAAAGGAAGAAGTCAAACTATCACTATTTGCAGATGATATGGCAGTATACATAAGCAACTCCAAAATTCCACCAGAGATCACCTACAGTTGATAAACAATTTTGGCAAAGTGGCTGGATATAAACTTAATTAAATCAGTAGCCTTCCTCTACTCAAAGGATAAACAAGCTGAGAAAGAAATGAGGGAAATGACACCCTTCACAATAGTCACAAATAATATTATATACCTTGGTGTGAGTCTAACCAAGCAAGTGAAAGATCTGTATGACAAGAACTTCAAGTCTCTGAAGAAAGAAATCGAAGATCTCAGAAGATGGAAAGATCTCCCATGCTTGTGGATTGGCAGGATTAATATAGTAAAAATGGCCATCTTGCTGAAAGCAATATACAGATTCAATGAAATCCCCATCAAAATTCCAACTCAATTCTTCATACAGTCAGAAAGAGAAATTTGAAAATTCATTTGGAATAACAAAAACACCAGGATAGTGAAAACTATTCTCAACAATAAAAGAACTTATGGAAGAATCACCATCTCTCACCTCAAACTGTATTACAGAGCAATAGTGACAAAAACTGTGTGGTATTGGTACAGAGACAGGCAGGAGAATCAATGGAATAGAATTGAAGACCCAAAAATGAACCCAAATACCTAGGGGCACTTGATTTTTGACAAAAAAGCTAATACCATCCAGTGGAAAAAAGACATTTTCAACAAATGCCTTTATCTTAAGTAATTACATTTTTGATGATGTCATTTTTAATTACAGTCACATTCTGTGGCTCCGTATGGTATGACATTTGAGCATCTGGAATTCAACCCACTACACTGCCTCTCCATTTATTTTATTTATTTATTTTGGTTTTTCAAAATAGGGTTTCTCTGTTTAGCTCTGGCTAAACAGTGAACTATTTGGAATTCTAGATCAGGTTGGCCATGAACTCAGAGATCTGCCTGTCTCTGCTTCCCAGGTGCTGAGATTAAAGTGTTGCTACATCATACTCTACACTCGTTAGTGGCTTCTTCTTCTTCTTCTTCTTCTTCTTCTTCTTCTTCTTCTTCTTCTTCTTCTTCTTCTTCTTCTTCTTCTAATGTTTTAATGAGAAAAGACTGGAGGTAGGTTGGGCTTGCCTTTAACTTATTACATAAGTGAGGCTGTACTTAACCCCTTGATTCTCCTGCCTCAGCTTCCAAGACATTGATAACAGATATATACCACTATACTCAGCTTACTAAACACATTTTAGATTTTAAAAACATAAATATGCATATTTACCATTACAAAAAAGTACTCGGTGCCTATTCTTAGATACCATCTCTAGCTTGAGTATCAATTATATTCTTTGATATTTTTAACCAAGAATCGTGTCAACTCCTCTTTTCTTTCTGCAGCTGACTTAATGAACTTGCAAGAAATAGGGATAAGTTTAAATAAGTACATTTAGATAATCTTAAATGGGTAGTTTTATGGTGAATTACTGCTGATAGTTTGTAAGGCATTGTATCATAGTTATAAATGTGGTACCACTAATATCACTTGAGAACTTATTATGGATACACATTCTCAGACGTAGTCCACAGAATCAGAAAATCTGGTGATGGAGTTAGAAATCTATTTTAAACAACCCTGCTGATGATTACAGCATGCTCCCATCTGAGAGAAACTGTAGTACTGATTGACAAGACAGTCTCTGAAGTCAACATATCTGAATTTCATTCTGTTACTTTCACATATATCATCCCAAGCAAGTTTCATTTTTATTTTGTCTTCTACAAAAAGATATATTGGTAGCAACAGCACATTTCTAAAGGTTTTCTATGAGGATTAAAATAGTTAATCAATGCAGATTGATTACAAGCACTATATAAATGCTAGATAAATACTGCTATCCAAATTAAAAGGATACGGAGGAAAGGAATTTTGCTTTTTACCAGCTTGCTCTTATTCTTGCTGGCTAGTTCATTTATCCTGTTACTGTATCACTCCTTTGCTTGCATTGAACTAAAGTCTTCAGGATTCCAGCTTAGACTGAAACTGATCAGGTCTCCTGGAATCCTCTAGAATTCCAGTGTCATATTGGTACTGATGAGACATCTAGCTTCATAGACAAAACAAGTACTAGATTCTCTCTTTTCAGAATGAAACTGCCATTGTTGGACTACCTTAATTGTAGCCTATAAGCCAGCATAAACACAATCTAATAACCCCCATTTTATGCACACACACATACACACACACACACACACTCAGTTCTATTCCTTTAGAGAACCCTGCCTAACACAAACTTCTTGACTATATTTTGTTTTCTCTTGAAAGTTAAAAGATTCAAAAAACCAAAAAATAAAAAAATAAAAGGAAAAAAGAAAGTTAAAATATACATGCTCTTTCCTTAGGTACCTACCTGACATGTTCACAGTCTTTTTTATATAATGTTAAATTGTTCGTGCTATAATCAGATCTGGATGTCATTGTGCATTCTGAAATGTAAATCAATTGAGAAGGGATACTTCTCCTTAGCCTAGAAATTAAAATTAATCAAAACAACAAGGTATCCTATTCTTTTAAGTACTCCCCCATCCCAGGGCTCTTTTTTTCCTAGTGATTTTTTTCCACTGAAATGTTGACCTTCTTGAAAGACAATATGAGAGACAATAGATTATTCCTTATTATATCACTTAAAATTCCCCCTGCTGGTGCACTTGTTATCTCACAAGAATGGCACATAAAGTATACTTATCCCTTTACTCAGCACATATTTACTGCATACCTTCTGTATTGTGCTACAAACAGATCTAATTTTCTCCAAATAAAATTTTAGGGTAGCATCCTTTTCTATTCTAGTAGTATCAAGTTAGATGATGTTGATCATGGGTCCATCCAAACACAGAGACCTTCTCCACCAGTCCTGGCTTTTCTACATGAAATCAGTTTATCATAAAGGAAAAATCATGTAATTTTTTTATATACAGTTTTTTAAATTTTCAATAGTGTTGTGGCTCTCACATTTAGTTTCATGTATTAGCAGTCCTCTTGCCTGGGCACTATGCTAGCTTATGACTTCATATGAAAATACCACAAGTAACTTAGCAACTATCCTTTTTATGGACATGGTAGCTTCCCCTTTTAAAGTTATATTTACTTATTTTGTGAGTGTCAAGGAGGGTACATGTGTGCCAAAACATGGACTTGCCACTGTGTCCATGTGGAGGCAAAGAATATTCAAGAGATAGTTCTCTTTTCCTACCATGAGATTCCTACAGACAGAAGTAAGAATCCTGCTTGCCATAAATTCCTTTGACCAGTGAGCAAACTCACCAATCCACATCAGCTTCTATTTTAGGGCCATTAAAATTAAAACTACTAGAAGCAGCATGCACTAATCATCTTGTATGTTTATATAATCTCATTTATCTTGATTAATCTATGCTTGTATGTTTATGTCTATGACATCTTTTGAGTCAGATTTGTTATATTGCAAAGCAAGAGCAAAAGTTAATTTTCCATAAAAATATATCTAGCTTTTCACAACTGGTTATTGAAAGAATGATTCCTACTTTCCCCTTCATTGAATTTTTCTGGCACCGTATTGAAAATTAATTGACCATATATGCATGCATTTCTTCATGGGCTTTTTATTCTGTTACACTGACTAGATGTCGACTCCAAGACCACAATGTCTTGATCACCCTAGCTATGTAATAAATCCTGCACCAAGCTTCTTTTCAGAATGAACATTCTAGTTTTCTAAACCTTCTGTCATTCTGCACAAATGTTAGGATGTGATTACCAGTTTCTAGAAAAAAAAAAAGAGTGTCTTTTTTTTTTAAATTTTATTTTCTAAGTTTTTTTTTATTAATTTACATTCCAAATCATTTCCCCTTTCCCATTTCCTCCCTCCCCGAAAGTCCCATAAGCCCCCTTCCCTCCCTCTTCTCCCCATTCAACCCTCTCTTGCTTCTCTGTCCTGGCATTCCCCTACATCCAGTCTTTCCAGGACCAGGAGTCTCTTCTTCCATCTTCTTGGAAATCTATTGATATGCGAATTGTGTCTAGGGTATTCCGAGATTCTGGGTTAATATCTCCTTACCAGTGACTGCATACCATGTGTGTTCTTTTGTGATTGGGTTACCTCACTAAGGATGATATTTTCAAGTTCTGACCATTTGCCTAGGAATTTCGTGAATTCATTGTTTTTAATTGCAGAGCAGTATTCCATTGTGTAAATATACCACAACTTCTGAATCCATTCCTCCATTGAGGGACATCTGGGTTCTTTCCAGCTTCTGGCTATTATAAATAAGGCTGCTATGAACATAGTGGAGCATGTGTCCTTATTGCATGCAGGTAAAGCCTCTGGGTATATGCCCAGGAGTGGTATAGCCGGATCCTCCGGGAGTGTCATGCCCAGTTTTCTGAGGAACTGCCAGACTGCTTTCCAGAGTGGTTGTACCAGCTTGCAATTCCACCAGCAGTAGAGGAGTGTTCCTCTTTCTCCACATCCTCGCCAACAACTGCTGTCTCCTGTGTTTTTGATCTTAGCCATTCTGACTGGTGTGAGATGGAATCTCAGGGTTGTTTTGATTTGCATTTCCCTAATGACTAAGGATGATGAACATCTCTTTAGGTGCTTCTCAGCCATTAGATATTCTTCAGGTGAGAACTCTTTGTTTAGCTCTGTACCCCATTTTTTAATAGGGTTACTTGCCTCTCTGGAGTTTAACTTCTTGAGTTCTTTGTATATATTGGATATTGGCCCTCTGTCGGATGTAGGGTTGGTAAAGATCATTTCCCAGTTAGTTGGTTGCCGCTTTGTCTTTTTGACAGTGTCTTTTGCCTTGCAAAAACTTTGTAATTTAATGAGGTCCCATTTCTTTCTTCAGAGACTTGAAGTTCTTGTCATACAGATCTTTCACTTCTTTTGTTAGAGTCACGCCAAGATACTTTTTTCCTTGACAGATATCAAATACCAAAATTAAATCAGGATCAAATAGACCATCTAAACCATCCTATAACCCCTGAAGAAATAGAAGTTTTCATTGGAAGTCTTCCAACCAAAAAAAGCACAGGTCCAGATGGTTTTAGTGCAGAATTCTATCAGACCTTCAACGAAGACCTAACACCAATACTCTTCAAACTGTTCCACAAAATAGAAACAGAAGGAACACTACCCAACTCATTCTATGAAGCCACAATTACACTAATACCAAAAGCACACAAAGATCCGACAAAGAGAGAATCTCAGGCCAATCTCTCTTATGAATATCGATGCAAAAGTACTCAATAAAATTCTTGCCAACCGAATCCAAGAACACATCAAAACGATCATCCACCACGATCAAGTAGGCTTCATCCCAGGGATGCAGGGATGGTTCAATATAAGGAAATCCATCAATGTAATCCACTATATAAACAATCTCAAAGAAAAAAACCACATGGTCATCTCATTAGATGCTGAGAAAGCATTTGACAAAATTCAGCATCCTTTCATGCTAAAGGTCTTGGAAAGATCAGGAATTCGAGGCCCATATCTAAACATAGTAAAAGTAATTTACAGCAAAGCGGTAGCCAGCATCAATCTAAATGGAGAGAAACTTGAAGCAATCCCACTAAAATCAGGGACTAGACAAGGCTGCCCTCTCTCTCCATATCTTTTCAATATAGTACTTGAAGTTCTAGCTAGAGCAATTAGACAATGAAAAGAGGTCAAAGGGATACAATTTGGAAAGGAAGAAGTCAAACTATCACTATTTGCAGATGATATGATAGTATACTTAAGCGACCCAAAGAACTCCACCAGAGAACTCCTACAGCTGATAAACGACTTCAGCAAAGTGACTGGATATAAAATCAACTCAAGCAAGTCAGTAGCCTTCCTATACTCAAAGGATAAGCAGGCTGAGAAAGAAGTAAGAGAAATGATACCCTTCACGATAGCCACAAAAAGCGTGTCTTAAATTATGATTGGAATATTATTGAAACTATAGGTAGATGGGAAGAAAGCACCTCTAAAAAACATGGATTTTCCATTCTGCAGTGCATGTTATTTTATGATTTATTTATTTATTTATTTATTTATTTATTTATTTATTTTACTTTACATGTACAAGTGTTTTGCCTGCATGTTTGTCTCTGCATCACATGAATGCCTGATGCCTTAATATATCACATGAAGGTATCAAATGCCAGATAACTAGAGTTATGGAGAGTTTTGAGTCTCCATGTGGGACCTAGGACTTGAACTCACACCTGCTGGAATAATAGTGAGTATGCATTACCCTTGAGACATCTCTCCAGCACCTGACTTTGTAATTTCTAATACTGCATTTTTCTATTCTAAAATTTCTATGTTTTTCTCTCCTAGGCTTGAATTTCATTTTTATTTTAATTGACTATGAGTATATTTCCCTTTATTGAGACCATAAAGGCATGACTTCCAATACTTGCCAACGCTTGGTAATATCTGGTTCATTCTTCTTGGAGCCATCCAGTCTTTAAGCCAATAGATTTGGATTGTTTCCTGAACAACATTCAAGTTATAATGCCGAGGATTTGCATTTTTGTATCCTTCTTAGAAATTTAACAGCTTTGTTTTTATAGAGAGCAGATTTGGTCTCAGTGAACCCACAGAGGCAGTCTTTTCAGGAGGGCAATTCAAATCTCAATTCAGGTGGTTATTTTCAATTCTCCTTTGTGTCTGGCTCCTAAGTTCATTTTCTGACATTTAGAGGTGGAGGTGAGGTTTAGATGCTTTTCTCTCTGGGGTCCCATATTCTAACCTCTGACCTCTGGAGTTTAGACCTGAAAGACTTATAGATTTCTATTACACTATTTTATGCTGTGATCTGTTCTAATTGATAGCAACCCTAAGGTTAAAACCTACTAGAATATGTTGCAGAATATTTGATCATACTGTGAAACCTAAGATTGTGTTATTTACTGGAGGGAAAAAAAAAGCTTTTTAGCTTTGGTGTGGCTCATTCTTAGCATACACATTTAATCTCTCAGGATGGAATGTAGATGTGATTTTAGTACACACCTTTAATCTCAAACAAAGAAGGTAAAGTTAGTTTGCAAAAGAGAGCACCCCTGTCTGAAAGTGATGCTAATTCAGTAGTAGTCAAATTGACAAGTCAGAGAAAGATTTGATAGAATAGGACATGCCCAGCTCCCAAAAGAAGAGAGAGGAAACAGAAACTGCTTGAGGGGAAGTGAAGAGAGAGAGAAGGAGGAGGAAGCAGTTTTATCAGGACAGTTGTTCAGACACAGGTTGCAGAGAGAACAAGCTAGAGACAGGTGAAGTCGGAATGAGCCAGAGAATGAGAAGGATCCAGAAGATTAGAACAGATTGCCAAAGTTAATACAAGGCCAAGCAGAGCAATTCAGTGAGAAGCTGAGAGAAGCCAGACTGAATCATTCAGGTCGGAGAGGAGTTTTGATCCAGAAAAGCTGAGTTGAACAAGCCAGCCAGAGTCCAGAAAGAACTAGGAAGGAGTGAGCTTATTCAATAGCAAGCCTCAGAGAGGCTAAAAACACTTTAGGCCTAGATTAGACTGTACAAAGGCTAGAAGCTTCCAGGACAAGGCCTAGATTAGATAGAGGCAATATGCCTCCAAGATGATAATTACATCAGAAAAATTAAAAGATACTTTTACAGGAATATACTAGTCCTATACTAGCTTAATATCTGGAGTTGGTTAATTTATAAAGAAAAAGAGAACTACATTCATTGCTTAAAAGGCTAGCTCCTCCTACTGACTTGCTTTCCATTAGGCCCCAACTCTGAAAGGTTTCACCATGTTCCACATCACTGCAGCATTGACTGAGGCATCAAGGATATGACCAAAGCTCTGGGAGACATGCGGAAAGAATAACAAAGATGAAAAGAAGAGCTACACAAAACCAGACAGTGCTTTTTGCTCCCCACAAGAGTCAACTTCCCTCTCTAATATTTTAATGCTAAGGGTGTGCTATGTTTTAGGAGTTTTGTTATGCTGTGCCAGAGTTTGTAACTGTTATCTAGGGGAGGACAAATTAGAAAGGAGCTTACCTGGCCTCAAAAGCAGCAGGGAGAAAGGGAACATTTAAAATATGCTTATATGGGAGAAGATGGAAAGACTCCCCCCACACTCGTCGATAGAAAGATCAATATTGTGAAGATGGCCATCCCACCAAAACTAATGTACAGATTCAATGCACTTCTAAAGTCGGAGTTCCAATGCTACAGACAGAATTTTCTTTCTTAAAACTCCTATGGAAGAGCAACCCTTGCTGGGAGGCATCACTGAGAAGACCACCATTGAGGCCTCTGGCCAGTATTGCCTCCATGTGTCCACATGCATTGGCAGTATGTTTGTAAATATTGTCAAGTGAATTTTTAAAATTGTTGTTAAAAAGAAATGTGCAGGCTTATCGTGGGCCTAGATGTTCCATGGAAGATAATAATTGTATACAAACTGAAGCTGGGGAATCCCTTGACCATTATACCTACCACTGATCTCAACAGGATGATAGCTGAATAAAAGAACATCAGCTTTACCATGTGGAGTGAGGACAAGAGCAGCCACTAGGGTGTCATTATCACCAGAACAGTCTAGGTTTGATCTTCAAAGTGGACAGCAATGAGAGACTGTGAACAAGGCTGGTGAAAAGCTCATGAGACTGCTTGCTGAAGATGAACTCTGTGATGCTATCCTCCTGGTCCACGCAGGACTTCACCAATGCCATGAATACAACTGAGACTGTGGACAAGTTGTGGCTGTCCTCTCTGCACCATAGGAAGTGATATTTTTCAAGCCATCTGTGCCATCGGAGACCAGTTCTACAAAGGATTAGATTGGCTGGCCAGCCAGCTCCAGAATCAGAAGGGAACCAGACTCCTCCCTAAACCTCACTTTCTCTTCTCTGCTTTTCTTTTCAGCAGTTACATGCAGCTCTGTGGCCCCAAGTACCAGAAAAGTTTTTTCCATGGGCTGGTCAGTGTGTATCACAATATTCTTTACATGTATAGATACAAACATTAGCCAGGTTATTATTTTTTTTAATGTAAATAGTCTCTATTTCCACAGAGACAGTTTCTGGCACTTCTATGCAGTATTACTTATTTTCAGATTATTATTTTAAAAATAAAATCAACTGACTCAGTGCTGATAATGGATTTGATTCTCAGAGACCCTGGCCTCCAGGAATCATTGGGTTATATAGACTACTGTTGGGATCCATTTGGTGGTTGGTTTTAATTGAAATTGTACAGTAAAAACCAGTAATCAAAAATATAAGAGAAGCACACTTAAACACACAGAACAGAAACTATTCCTATTGCAATAAGGACCTGAATGCCATCAGCTTAGCTGTTGTCTGGGAGAAACAGGAGATAGAGTGAAAAACATACCATCATGCATTGCATGGTCGCAGGAGAACCACCGTGACTTGCCTGATTTTGGATCATCTGCATTCCATAGCATTATGCCTGCATATTTGCTCCCATGGTTACTAAGGGCTGGGGGCCATAATAAAGAGCAAGTCCCAGACTTGTACTTTGTTGGTATGTGGCAAACTAAGATCACAGTCTGAATACTCAGTTTGTGTCAGAAGCCATATTAGACAAGCTAATAACTAGCAGGTGATCATCCTGAAATGGCCTGCTTTGTATTATTATAAAATCTCTGACAGATGGGCCTTTATTAAGTATGACTGTAAGGGATTCATTTTAGGAAAGATTCCTGCTGTCAATATGCTTTTCCTGTTATTATTAAACATATATAACAATACCTAGGTAATAGCACACCCCTTTGGAGCAGATCTCTGCAGATCCACGAAGATGTATTTTCCTGTAGTGATGCTATATAGACAAATATGTGAATTAAGTTTTAATGATGATCCCATAAGAATTCCTAAAATTATATCTGTGATTATTAAGCTCTTTTATAGTGGGACTGCTATTAGGTCCTTTTCTGATAGTCAAAACTGCAATGAGAACTCTGCCAATCTCCCAAATGTCACCAGTTAATTGTTCTTAGATGGTAACCAGACTTTCTCCTACTCAGAGCACATTCCAAGAGGTTATAAAACAATTAACCAAAAGTCAAAAAAGGGAACAATTTATCATAGGTGCTAGGACAGAAGATAAAATATTGACTGGGTTTATCTATACAAAACGTCACTAATAACTCAGTTATGGTTTTTAAACCTTCAGTGAACCTGTAGAGCTCAGATAGGTGATGGATGTTTAGCCAGATAATTGCTCCCTTTTATATTTATTTATTTATTTATTTATTTATTTATTTATTTATTTTCTATATTCTTTATTTACAATCCAAATGATTTCCCCTTTCCCGATTCCTCCCTCCCCAAAAGTCCCATAAGCCCTCTTCCCTCCCCCTGTTCCCCAGTCAACCTCCTCCCGCCTCTCTGTCCTGGTATTCCCCTACACTGCTACATCCAGTGTTTCTAGGACCAGTGGCCTCTCCTTCCTTTTACTTGGGAATAAATTGATATGTGAATTGTGTCTTGGTTATTCCGAGATTCTGGGTTAATATACACTTATCAGCGACTGCATACCATGTGTATTCTTTTGTGATTGGTTTACCTCACTAAGGATGATATTTTCCTGTTCTGATCATTTGCCTAAGAGTTTCATGAATTCATCATTTTTAATCGCTGAGTAGTATTCCATTGTGTAAATATACCACATTTTCTGTATTCATTCCTCTGCTGAGGGACATCTGAGTTCCTTCCAGCTTCTGGCTATCATAAATAAGGCAGCTATTAACATAGTGGAACATGTGTCCTTACTGCATGCTGGGGAGGCCTCTGGGCATATGCCCAGGAGTGGTATAACAGGGTCCTTCAGTAGTGTCATGCCCAGTTTTCTGAGGAACTGCCAGACTGCTTTCCAGAGTGGTGGTACCAGCTTACAATCCCACCAGCAGTGGAGGAATGTTCTCTTTCTCCACATCCTCGCCAACACCTGCTCTCTTCTGAGTTTTTGATCTTAGCCATTCTGACTGGTGAAATCTCAGGGTTGTTTTGATTTGCATTTCCATGATGACTAAGGATGATGAACATCTCTTTAGGTGCTTCTCAGCCATTCGATATTCTTCAGGTGAAAATTCTTTGTTTAGTCCTGTACCCTATTTTTTAATGGGGTTATTTGGCTCTCTGGAGTCTAACTCTTGAGTTCTTTGTATATATTGGATATTAGCCCTCTGTTGGATGTAGGGTTGGTAAAGATCTTTTCCCAATTTGTTGGCTGCCATTTTGTCTGACTGACAGTGCCCTTTGCTTTACAGAAACTTTCCTAAAGCTCAAAGCACACATTGCACCTCACACAATAATTATGGGTGACTTCAACACTCCATTCTCTGCAATGGATTGATCAGGAAAACAGAAACTAAACAGGGACACAGATTATTACTCCTAATGGATATGCATGTAAATATTCTCTGTTTAAACATCTATTCCAATTTATGTTTTGATTTTGTGTGTGAACTTTTGATGAACTTTTTAACATGTGATCATGTATTCTGAAAGATGTTTAAGAGTTGAGAACAAAGAGTCAGAGCTGCGGAACTGAGATGAGAGGAATGGAGGTGAGAGGAACTGAACTGAGGAGAAGATTTAGACAGCACACCTTTTAGGCAGAACTGAACTCAAGAAAAAATTAAAGGTATAGGCACAGCATTGGGAAAAAGGCATTGAGAATTAGAGCATTATTGTGATGCCAGAGCAGGAGAGAGAAAGATTAGAAGGAGAATGAAGAGTGGAATAGCTTAGAAACTATAGGAAACATAAGATGCTAAGAGATCAATGTGCAGAATGCAGAAGGACAGAGGAAAAAAGAAGACGCTGCAGAGAGCAGAAGGAGTAGGCAGGCTTCTTACCACGGGACAGAACAGGTCCACTCTTAATAACAAGGCAGGTTTAGTTTTATTAAAAGGAACACAGCTTTTTTTCTTACAGATATGGGTTTAATTCATTTAGCATTAAAAAAGGTAGAAGCTTTTTCTTTCTCTATGTGATAAACATGGGAGCTCATTTTTCATCCAGAATGAGTGAGTTCTCTCTGCGCCGGTGCTTGGACTTTTGCTCCATTTTGAATTTGTAAGTATGGATGTGTGTGTAAGTATATAATTGTGAGGATGTATACGTGTGTGTGTGTGTGTGTGTGTAAGTATGTAATTGTGAAAACGCATGAAACCTGGGCCAAACTGGGTGTGAATTGGAAATGTATAAATGAGCATGCATGAAGCTGTGTATGAACTTATTTGAGATTATGCATATTTGCTCATGTAAAAGATTTTTCCTTCTGTGAGTGTTATTCTCTTCTCCTGGTTCAATAGAAGTTTATTGCTCCAAACTTCCCCCTAGTCTGAGAAGTAAGAGGCGTCTGGACAATAGGGGAAAAATGTTATAGCAATTAATCCTGTATTTAATCTCTTTCTGTTTTAGGATGAGATGCTAAGTGCTTGGGACTGCAGTCTCTGGCCTCAGAGGAACACAGGAGGCAGGTCAGCTTCAATAGCATAGTAACTTAGACTAAGATAAGTAAACTTTTTATGATATAGCAACCCTAAATATTTCATAAGACAAAGTCTTACCCCCGAATTTCCTAAGACCAAGTCTCACTCTCCGCCAACACTCTTCCCCCTCCACTGGCTCAAGAAGAACCAACAAGAAAGAAGAACCCTCACCCAGGGCTGGCCCTTGGCAAGTTTTTCCCTTGGGCCTACTTAAACACATTGGCAAAAGCCAGAGTCTCACCAGTAGGAATAGGTTCATGCTGAGAGGGTCTGTCCAGTCCAGATCCATCTCTCAGAATACTCATAACTCCATATGTGAATAAGCTTTCACCATCAGCCTGCAAGGGTTCAATTTGCCTTCAAATGGCAGCATGTACTTTTTTCTTTGTGTTTTAATAAACACTAAAGAACCTGGAGCTATTCATTTACCTTGGAGAAACAAATAACTGGTTTATTTGGTGTAATGGGACCTTTTTACCGATTTCAATGCCCAATTAGTAATCAGCTATTTTGTATACTTATTTTCAGTGTTCAATTTGACAAGCACTGTAATTACATAGCTAATTAATAATTATATATAGTTATTTTGATAAAGTCTCTTAGCTTCTAAGTATGTCAATATGGAAGTACAAAAGAGCAAAGGGAACCAAAGAAATTCTGAACAAAAATAATACTACAGGAGGTATCACAATATATCTGGTATCAAGTTATATTATAAAGCAACAGAAAAAAATACTGCATGGTTCTGCAACAAAAAATTGCCATAAAGATCAATGCATAGGAATAGAGTTTCCAGATGCAAAGACAGCTACCTGATTTTTGACAAAGATGCCAAAATATACATTGAAAAGAAAACTAACATCTTCCACAAATGGTGTTGAGAAGCCTAGTTATCGACATATAGAAGAATGAAGTTATATGCTTAAGCTTCAGCCTGACAAAATTCAGCTCCAAATGGATCAAAGATCTCCACATAAGAATTAATACTATGAACTTACTAGAAGAAAAAGAGAGAGTATACTTCATAGAGAAATAGGTAAGGACTGCCTGGATACGACACTGATAGTACAGAAAAATAAGACCAGCTAATGAACAATGGTATCTTATGACATTAAAAAGACCCTGTACAGCAAAGCAAACTGTTAACTGAGTGAAGAAGCATCCCATAGGATGGGAGAAAATCTTTACCAGTCAGCCATCTAACAGAAGAATCATGTCTCTAATACACAAAGAAGCTAAAAGGATAATCATTAAGAAAACGAACAATCCAATTAAACAATAAGCAGAAAGCTCTCAAAATAAAAAATGCAAATGGCTAGGAAACACTTAAATAGTTTTCAACATCACTAACCATCAGAGATGCAGACTGAAGCTATTTTTAGAGTCTATCTTAACCTAGTCATAATGACCATCAACAAAAATTCAAATGCCAACAAATGCTGACATAGATGTAGGGAAAGGGGAATACTTTAACATTGTTGATAGTAGTGAAAGCTAGTTCAGCCTGTGTGGAAATCTGTCTCAAAATTCACAACTAGAAAAAGAATTAGTAATAGAAGTACCATATGACCCAGCTGTTCCATTTCTGAGCTTATCCCCCAAAGGCTCTATATCCCATCACAGATAAACGTAAATGTCTATTTTTATTGCTGCTCTATTCACAATACCTTAAAAGTAGACTCATCAAGATGTCTAATAGCTGGTGAAAATATACTGCATATACACAATGAAGGTTTCTTAACATGTGAAGAATAACAAAATAATGAAAATTGTAGATTAATAAATTAAATGGAAAAAAATAACTATACAGAGTGAGGTAACCTAGGCCCAGAATGATAAATGTTGCATATTCTCTCATACATGGTTCCTAGTGTGGAATCTTTAGTTTTGTGTGGTTGTATTGGAAGCTAGGATGCTAGGAATGAGCCACGGAGGTGTCTTGGTGTATGTATGTAGGGTGCGGGGAGGACATACTAGAGCAAAGTCAAAGTAAAAGAATTGAGGGGGAGAATATTAGGAGTTGAGTTGGCCAAGATAAGGAGGCAGCTGGGCATGGGCTAACCAATATGAAGGATGTATGGAAAAAGGAATTTCTATCTTATATACCAAATTAAAAATACAATATTTAAAAGGAGTTGGGGGTCATATCCTGTCTGGTTAGACAATGCTGCTTCTCAAAGCAGTAGGTTACCAAACCAAACAATAGGACATCTCCTAATAAGTTGCTGGTCATGGAGCCTCATAGCCCCCATAATGACGTAGTGCTTACTGTTCTTTATGATTACTATTTAGAGATAGATGATAAGACCCTATTTCTGAAGACACCATATGCCTTAGTTGTATGACATAGTGAAATCAATGGGAACTGACTTGGAAACTCTCCCTGCTGACTAACTTTTCTAGTATTCCAAGGTGCTATGTTGGCTGCTGGGGTAAAAGAGACATCCATAGTCTTACCTAGCTTCTAAGCCAAAAGAATACAACCAGCTTAACATGTGCAATAGTGGCCTGATTTGTGGGAATCTATGCTTGGTACTATACAGGTGGCACTAAATTTGCTTCAGGAGACCATGTCTCCAAGGAGAATCTATTTTTATTTAGCTGAAGTAACAGTATCAAACTTACACATATCCATATTGTTACTTATAGGCAGATACTACTTTTAATCTTAACAAGAGAAGTCTCTCTTTGCCTTGAAGAACAATAACAATTGCAGTCTCATGGTTACATTAGGTGCTGGGAATAAATTACAACTGAAAATAGTCCTAAGCATTTCTAGTATCCCTCCTCTCCAAATTCAGGAAACATCATAGAAAAGAAAGTAGAAAGGATTTAAGAGATGGAAAAGAGACAATCTAAGAAATGCTACCTTTAGAATATGGCAGAGCCATTGTAATCTAGACCTCACAGCACAGGTGACTGCTTGCACTAGGCCTGTACAAGGCTGACCTCTTCAGCAGTCAGTCAGGTAAGGCCCACAATTTCCTTTTCCTCTCAGCTGAGCTTTTAGCTCCATACAGATTTTGGGAAGAGGAAGAGTCATTGTCTTTAGCTGTGTGCTTGTCAGGCTCCAAAAATAGCTCCAAATCCATGTTCAACAGAAGTCTCTAGTAAAACTCAGTGGGTCTCCAAACAAAACTAAAAGACAAGGGCATCAGAAAGGGCTGCTTTTTTTTTGAAAAAAAGAAGAGGGTTGTCATGGGTATGAAGAAGATAAGAGAGGACAGGGATCACAGTGCATTATATATGTGTGTGAAATTGTTAAGGAATAAACTTAATTATTAAAAAATAAAATATGTTTATAATTAGAACATGTTGATAAGAAGATAGGATTTCATACAAAGAAAAAGCACTTGGGAAAACACTTAATGGTCTGTTTGTTTATATAAATGTTGATCCCAGGATCCAGTGGGATAAAAGGTATTTTAACAAGCAAAGAGTAAAAAATTCTCAGTATAGTAAAATATCAAAAATACAGAGTTTGGGATGAGGACTGGTTATAACATAAAGAGGGAAGACAACTACATTCAATAACAGCTCAGAAAAACCAAGAATAAACTTAGAATCAGAGACCCTCTGCTATTTAAATTTGTGTTCAATCTCTGCAATTCTGTAATAGCAAAACAGAAACAAGTATATTCTATTCCTCACCCAATTGCTGCCCAATATCGATTGTATATACTGCCATAGCAGGTAGTTTATGCAAAAACAACAACAAAAAAACCGGGGGGGAGGGAGGAATCATCACTAAATTAACTTTAAGACAACAGCATCCTGGAAAGATTAATGACACATAATTTACCTTCATGAAAGAAGCAAGCATCCAGTAAATTAGAAAATTCATGCAATCCTCCAAATAAATTGTTAAATAGCCCGCCAAGTGCTTACCTTATTGAGTATTTGACAAATGGGTCTCACATGCATTCTATTACATCAATAATATTTTCACATCATTCATTCTATTGTTTGCTTAAGTGCATGAGTTTATACTGTTATGTGCTCTTAGCTCCAATCATAAGCATACAATGAGGAATGTTCAGGATAAGCAATTCTTTTAGAGTAGTGAGTGGGTTCTGATCATGGGTTACTCACATTACTGCTTCAGATTGTTAGATTCCAATGATACTCTCACTTTGTCTATATAGAATGCCAAAAGTTAAATTTCTTCATATAAAAGATTCCGGTATTATTTCTGACACCTCCAACACTCAATGATTAGATATGTTTAGTTCCAAGTGGCAATTTCCTTCTGACTTAATAAGAAAACCAGATAAAATTGACAAGCAGGGTTCCTACCCAGGGAACAATAACAGCTAAATAGAAAAGATTGAAGCCAAGTATAAAGCAATTGAGTCTTAATTATGCTGCTGACATTTCCCAAGATCAATATACAATTTTTGTTTTCTTGTTAAAATTATGAAAATTATTTGTAAAGCCTATTCTGATTTATTTGCATGCCCCTTCTGGCACTCTTAACATTAGCTTACAACTCCTTCATAATGATTTTCTTCTATACTTACTAGTTTCCTGGTGTTTCTGTAACAAGATACCACAAATTGGGCAACTTACAACAATAGATTTACTTTCTTGGGGTTTGGAAAACTAGAAACTCAAATCAAAGGAATCAGCAAAACTATGGTCTATGCAACCTGGGTGAAGGATCCTTCTTTAAGAATTCATTTTAGTCACAGCGGTTTTCCAGAATCTTAGACTCTCCATGATTTGGGGATACTTATTTCTAAGCTGTCTTCATCTTTACATGGGGTTATTCCCCACTTTTTCTTCCACACAGTTTTCTTATTAGGAAAATAAATCCATACAGACCAGAAATTTCTTCTTTGTCAATATAATTTGATCTCAATTAATTACACCCTCAAAGACATTATTTCAAAATAAAGCCATATATCTTTATGTTATAAGCTATACTCTAGTATTTTTTTTCTTTTCAGGGTACATTTCAATCCATACCACTACTATTCTTAGTATTTCGAGTGGATCTAATTTCATAAGTTCGTCACTGAATGAGTATGTGTTCCAGACCCAGTCCATTAAAAGATTCCATTGTCTTTCCACACTACTGAGTCAAGCCAGTAAAAATGAGTTAAAGTAAAATTTGAATTTCTCTCTTATTTTAGGAGGAGAGGCATACTTATTGGGTCTCATTCATTCCTTGTTTCTTTTTGTTTGTTTGTTTGTTTGTTATGTTTTGTCTGTGGTTTTGAATTTAACCCTAATCCTTAATTCATGATCAGATGATCAGAGGTAAGTTAGTTAGTTTGCTTGTTTGTTTTCCCATCAAATAAAGAATAAAGCAAAGATGAGGGAACTGGAATATAGAAAAAAAACCAGAAATGGAAAGTATATAAGAATTCTCGAAGAAATCGAATCAATAGAATAGAATGGATGGATATTTATACAGAGAGAGAGAGAGAGAGAGAGAGAGAGAGAGAGAGAGAGAGAGAGAGAGAGAGAGAGAGAGAACATATAAAGACTTGCTTCACTTCAGAGAATTAAGAGTAGATATTCCAAGATAGTAAGAGAGTCAATAGTGTATCTTCAGTTTACATTCAACTCCTGAAAATCATGAAAAAGAAATAACCAATGGTGGAAGTTCTTTTTTAAAAAATTCATGTAATGCATGCTCAAGGATCAAAAGCAGACTTTTTCAACTAAACACAAAGGCAAGAAATAAATGCTCTAGCTCAGAGTCAGGAAAGAGAGGTAGTTCCTTTTCTTTTTGGAAGGGTCAGCCATTTTGTTCCTTCTAGTCAAGTCTCCACCTTATTAGATGAGGTCCATCTATATTATTTAGGAAATCTATTTTAGGAATTTTAAGAGACTTAGTCTACCAATGAAAGGATAATCTTCAAAAATGGCCTCAAAGACATCCTTAGAATATTTACCAAATATCTGTTTTCCCATTGCTAGAGCAAGTTAGCATCTGAAATTATACGTCTTACAGAAAATGCCCTTTCCTTTGCCAGGCTTGCGTTATGAAATATGTTCAAGATCTCAGAGTGTTCCTCTGACGTCTAATGTGTTCTCTTATTCAGATCAGTTGCTTTTTGCCACCAAAATCTCCATTGTTTTCCGCATTATATTCATGACTCTCAGCCTTTCTTTAAAGTATTTGAATTTTCTTTTCTGTACTCCGAGCCTCCTCTTCCTATTCTTTTATACATGATGGCTCCATTTTCATGAGCTTCTTAGAGCTACTCCCGTGGGTTCTGGTGAGAGTACCACGTAATTAAAACCATTATTTGGATGATGTTCTCCACCTGCCACCATCTTCAGACTTTCCACAAGTATACAGAATCCTGTGCACATGTGTCTCTTAGTTAATAAACAGAACCAGCAGTAGTTCTTTCATACAAGAGGGAGTAACAAGTTGTAACTATTATTTTTGGCATTTCTAAGAAGGTTGTTTTTCTCAACTACGGTATGACAGTTATGTATAGTCTTTCTGGCTTTTTATATTATCTATAGTTGTGCTCTCAAACTAAAACAATTCATTGTAAACACAATCAGTTAGTGGTCTTGGAGAATGGGTAAGCTTATGCCTAATCATGATTAGAGTGTTTATATCATTCAATAAGATATTCAAAGTTCTCCACAATTTTATGAGGTTCATAAACAGAAACTTTTCTAGCCTTTGAGGCCTCTATACTTACAACCATATAGAGAAGTAATTCAGACAGCCAGGCTATAACTCAGATTGTTTTCTTTAATATTGCATTCTGTAGGTAATGTTTTTCTAATTACAGTGACGCACAGTCATAAAACAATATTGTTTCCCATAAGACAGAAACCATACCAACTCAAGGACAAATAAATTATTTAAAAAGTCAAGAATATCTCTTGAGAATTAGCGAAATGATACTCAGAAGATACTTGAAATTTTTTGTACCCTATTTGACTCTATGGCCTGCTGGTGTTTTCTGCATATTAATTCAACAGTGAAGAAGGTATGTATGACATGATCATAGTACCTAGCTAGATACATGTGAATATTTTTGGAGTTATCTGTAAATTGAATTATATTAGAGCCCCTCTAAGGTAAAATGTTACATAAATGGATCTTATAGAAATCCCTTTTAAGAGAAAGACATTTATTTGATAGAAAAAAAAGTTTTCAGGTTTGATATTTATGTTTAAACTTTGGGTTTCTTTGTTTTGGTTTTTGTTTTAATTTTGGAGTCTTGTTAAGCAAAACATATCTAAAGTTCTCTTTTTGTGAAATTTATCACAAATCAGATAACACTGAGCTATCAAACTTATCTAAAGCTAGTGAGCACAGGACATAGATACTAATTAACTGAAAACTATAGAGAAATGAAAGTGAAACTAAGTCCTTTAACAATTTCTCTTTTGAGTAGATTTAAAATATTTTTTCTTTCTTTTTTTATTATTATTTTCTAAGTTTTTTATTTACATTCAAAATCATTTCCCCTTTCCCATTTCCTCCCTCCCCAAAAGTCCCATAAGTCCCCTTCCCTCCCTCTTTTCTCCATTCAACCCCCTCTCGCTTCTCTGTCCTGGCATTCCCCTACATCCAGTCTTTCCAGGACCAGGGGTCTCTCCTTCCATCTTCTTAGAAATCTATTGATATGCAAAATATGTCTAGGGTATTCCGAGATTCTGGGTTAATATCCCTTTATCAGTGACTGCATACCATGTGTGTTCTTTTGTGATTGGGTTACCTCACTAAGGATAATATTTTCCAGTTCTGACCATTTGCCTAGGAATCTCGTGAATTCATTGTTAATATTTTGATTGAAATTTTTACACATACAAAGATAATACATTTTCATTTTGGTAAACAAAACTATTTCAAGAACTGATAAGAAATGAAAGGAAAATCCGATGTGGAAAGTTTTGAATCCACCCTATATCAAAGGACAGAATGCAAGCTCACTTTAGTTTGAAAGGAGTAAATAAAAAAGATAACTCATGAATCCATTAACTTTATTTCTCCAGGAATGTCCAATTCTTCAAATACTTTCTGATACTGAACTCTGTCCATTTTCAAAATCAGTTTGAAAAGTAGATTTCTAGTGTTGATTCCTCTTGAGTAACTTTCTGTTGGTTTTTGAGGGCAATCTCTCCATATATTTGTTAGTTAACTGAATATTTTCTCCCATGAATTACCCATTTGTTCATTTTATTGAAATGTTTAGAAGTCATTCAGAAATTTGGATCATGAAGAAGTATATGTGTGAATGTGTGTGTCCATGCATGTGCATGTTAGCTACACAGTATATTTTATTTTAAACTTCACTGGTCATAAAAGCAACCTGGGCCGAACTTTCCTATATGGGGTAGTGCTTTGTGTAGCACATATAG
The DNA here is from genome assembly GCA_036184795.1 of Tokudaia tokunoshimensis. Lineage (NCBI taxonomy): Eukaryota > Metazoa > Chordata > Mammalia > Rodentia > Muridae > Tokudaia > Tokudaia tokunoshimensis. The sequence goes on from BTHU01000012.1 coordinate 106,113,238, forward strand.
AAAAGCCTTTCTACTTGAAATTGCTTTGTCCTTTTGTTGTTTCATGTTTTATGTTTATATATTTTGAGTTTTACTATACTAAAAATTTAGCTGGCAGCTGATCTGCTCTTTGCATCTTTTGTAGTACATCATTGGCCATAGGAAGTGATGACACACTAAAAATGATTCTAACGTGATTTGGGAGCAATGGGGAGTTTGCTGATTTAGATTTGGTTTCATTAATTGAATTAGTTATGATTCTTTTGATAAACGTCTAATAGTTCTCAGATCCTGTACTTAAAAATCAGTTTATCCCCTATATCACAGTGACAAATAAAGATGAACATTCCTTATTCTCATGGTTTCTGTGGGTCGTAGAATATAGTATCATGGAAATAATGAGTTATTACTCAAGTAATAACTAAGAGTTCTTTTTCTTTATTTCCAGTTTCATCTTTTGTTCTAATGATTTAATCTCAGAGAGACTCTGCTTGTAGCTTTTCAGATGGTGCCAGCTTGGGCGACAACTTTCTGTCATTTTTAAATACTGATTTGTCCAAACATTCATCCCTAGGTCTGCATGAACACTGACATAGGCCACATAAATTGAGAATGGAAAAACAGACCATTTCAAAGAAGGATGTTGGTAGTAAAGAGTGAAGTTGGAGTTGATGTAAACGAAGCAAACAAGCAAGTTACTATGTGTTTCTCCTGCACAATACTTCAACATATCTAAGCTGGCAGGAAGTTTGTTTTTATAGTAGAAATAATTTTTCTCTTTTTTATTAGATATATTCTTTATTTACATTTCAAGTGATTTCCCATTTCCAGGTTCCCCACACACACACACCTCAAAAGTCCCATAAGCTATCTCCCTTCCCCCTGTTCCCCATTCAACCCCCTCCTGATTCCCTCTCCTGGTATTCCCCTACACTGCTGCATCTAGCCTTTCCAGAACCAGGGGTCACTCCTCCCTTTGAAGTCCAACAAGGCCATCCTCTGCTGCCTATGTGTCTGGAGCCATGGGTAACATAATGTGTACTATCTGGTGGATGTTTTTGTCCCTGGGAGCTCTAGGAATACTGTGTGGCTCATATCGTTGTTCCTCCTATGGCACTGCAAACCCCTTCAGCTCCTTGGGTCCTTTCTCTAGCTCTTCCATTGGGGACCCTGTGCTCAGTTCAATGGCTGGCTGAGAGTGTCTCCCTCTGTATTTGTCATGCACAAGCAGAGTCTCCCAGGTGACAGCTACTTTGGGCTCCAGTCAGCAGGTACTTGTGGGCATTGATAATAGTGTCTGGGTTTTGTAATTGTATATGGGATGGATCACTAGGTGGGGTAGTCTCTGGATAGTCTTTCCCTCAGACTCTGCTTCACACTTTGTCTCTGTATCTCCTTCTGTGGATATTTTGTTCCCCCTTCTAAGAAAGACCAGAGTGGCCATACTTTGTTCTTCTTTCTTCTTGGGCATCATTTGATATATGAATTGTGTCTTGGGTATTCCAAGCTTCTGGGCTAATATCCACTTAACAGTTGAACCAGCACCCTTTGTTGAAAAGACTATCTTTTTTCCACTGGATGGTTGTAGCTCCTTTGTCAAAGATCAAGTGACCATAGGTGTGTGGGTTCATTTCTGGGACTTCAATTCTATTCCATTGATCTAACTGTCTGCCACTGTACCAATACCAAGCAGTTTTTAATACTATTGCTCTGCAGTTTTGCTTGAGGTCTAGAATACTGATTTCCCCCAGAAATTCTTTTACTGTTGAGAATAGTTTTAGCTATCCTGTGTTTTTGTTATTCCAGATGAATTTTTGAATTGCTCTTTCTAACTCTATGAAGAATTGAGTTGGGATTTTGATGGGGATTACATTGAATCTGTATATTGCTTTTGGCAAGATGGTCATTTTTACTATATTAATTCTGTTAATCCCCAAACATGGAAGACCTTTCCATCTTCTGAGGTCTTCTTTGATTTCATTCTTCAAAGACTTGAAGTTCTTGTCATACAGATCTTTCAATTGTTTGGTTAGAGTCACACCAAGATACTCTATATTGTTTGTGACTATTTTGAAGGGTGTCATTTCCCAAATTTCTTTCTCAGTCTGTTTATCCTTTGAGTATAGGAAGGCTACTGATATGTTTGAGTGAATTGTGTATCCTGCTACTTTGCTGAAGTTGTTTATCAGCTGTAGGAGTTCTCTGGTGAAGTTTTTTGGGTTGCTTATGTATACTGTCATATCATCCGCAAATAGTGATATCTTGACTTCTTCCTTTCCAATTTGTATCCCTTTGACCTCCTTTGGTTGTCTAATTGCTCTAGCTAGAACCTCAAGTACTATGTTGAATAAACATGGAGAGAGAGGGCAGCCTTGTATAGTCCCTGATTTTAGTGGAATTGCTTCAGGTTTCTCTCCATCTAGTTTGATTTTGCTACTGGTTTTCTGTATATTGCTTTTACTATGTTTACATATGGGCCTTGAATTCCTGTTCATTCCAAGACTTCTAACATGAAAAGATGCTGAATTTTGTCAAATGCTTTTTAAGCATCTAATGAAATGGCCATGTGTTTTTTTTTCTTTGAGTTTGTTTATGTAGTGAATTACATTGATGGATTTCCATATATTGAACCATCCCTGCATCCCTGAGATGAAGCCTACTTGATCATGGTAAATGATCGTTTTGATGTGTTCTTGGATTCGGATGGCAAGAATTTTATTGAGTATTTTTGCATCCATATTCCTAACGGAAATTGGTCTGAAGTTCTCTTTCTTTGTTGGATCTTTGGGTGGTTTTGGTTTCAGCATAATTGTGGCTTCATAGAAAGAATTGGGTAGTGTTCCTGCTGTTTATATTGTGTGGAATAGTTTGAAAAGTATTGGTGTTAGGTCTTCTTGGAAGATCTTATAGAATTCTACACTAAAACCATCTGGTCCTGTGATTTTTTTTTTTTTTTTTTTGGTTGGGAGAATTTCAATGACCGCTTCTATTTCTTTAGGGGTTATAAAACTGTTTACATGGTCTCTCTCATCCTGATTTAACTTTGGTATTTGGTATCTGTCTAAGAAGTTGTCCATTTCCTCCAGATTTTCCAGTTGTGTTGAGTATATTCTTTTGTAGTAGGATCTAATGATTTTTTGAATTTCCTTACTTTCTGTTTTTATATCTCCCTTTTAATTTCTGATTTTCTTAATTTGGATACTGTTTCTGTGCCCTCTGGTTAGTCTGGCTAAGGGTTTATCTATCTTGTTGATTTTCTCAAAGAACCAGCTCCTGGTTTTGTTGATTCTTGGTATAGTTCTCTTTCTACTTGGTTGAATTCACCCCTGAGTTTGATGATTTCCTGCCATCTACTCCTCTTGGGTAAATTAACTTCTTTCTATTCTAAAGTTTTCAGGTGTGCTGTTAAGCTGCTAGTGTATGTGCTCTCCAGCTTCTTTTCGGAGTCACTCAGAGCTATGAATTTTACTCTTAGCACTGCTTTCATTGTGTCCCATAAATTTGGGTATGTTGTGCCTTCATTTTCATTATATTACAAAAAGTCTTTGATTTTTTTCCTTATTTCTTCCTTGACCAAGGTATCATTGAGTAGAGTATTATTCAGCTTCCATGTGCATTTGGGCTTTCTGTGTTTTTGTTGCTATTTAAGATTATCCTTACTCCATAGTAATCTGATAGGAGGCATGGGATTATTTCAGTCTTCTTATATTTGTTGAGTTCTGTTTTGTGACCAATTATATGATCAATTTTGGAGAAGGTACCATGAGGTGCTGAGAAGAAGGTATATTCTTTTGCTCTAAGATGAAATGTTCTATAGATATCTATTAAATCCATTTGGTCCAAAACTTCTATTAGTTTTACTGTGTCTGTTTAGTTTGTGTTTCCCTGATCTATCCATTGATGAGAGTGGGGTGTTGAAGTCACCTACAACTATTGTGTGAGGTGCAATGTGTGCTTTAATCTTTACTAAAGTTTGTTTTATGAATGAGGGTGTCCTTGTATTTGGAGCATAGATGTTCAGAATTGAGAGTTCCTCTTGGTTGATTTTTCCTTTGATGAGTATATAGTGTCCTTCCATGTCTTTTTTGATGACTTTTAGTTGAAAGTCTATTTTAATGGATATTAGAATGGCTACTTCAGCTTGTTTCCTGGGACCATTTGCTTGGAAAATTGTTTTCCAGCCTTTAACTCTGAGGTAGTGTTTGTCTTTGATGCTGAGATGTGTTTCCTGTATACAGCAAAATGTTGGGTTCTATTTATGTATCCAGTCTCTTAGTCTATGTCTTTTTATTGGGGAATTGAGTCCATTGATGTTAAGAGATATTAAGGAATAGTGATTGCTGCTTCCTGTTATTTTTGATGTAATGTTTATGTTTGTGTGGTTACCTTCTTTGGGGTTTGTTGAAAGAAGATTAATTTCTTTTCTACTTAATTAATTGCTTTTTCTAGTGTGTAGTTTCCCTCCTTTTGTTGGTGTTTTCCTTTCATTATCCTTTGAAAGGCTGGATTTGTTGAAAGATATTGTGTAAATTTGCTTTTGTCAAGGAATACCTTGGTTTCTCCATCAATGGTAATTGAGAGATTTGCTGGGTATGGCATTTTTGTTCCCTTATGATCTGCATGACATTTGCCCAGGCTCTTCTGGCTTTCATAATCTCTGGTGAGAAGTCTGGTGTAATTCTGATAGGTCTGCCTTTATAGGGTACGTGACCTTTTTCCCTTACTGGTTTTAATATTCTTTCTTTGTTTAGTGCATTTGGTGTTTTAGTTATTATGTGACAAGATGAAGTTCTTCCTGGTCAAATCTATTTGGAGTTCTGTAGGCTTCTTTTATGTTCATGGTCATCTCTTTCTTTAAGTTAGGGAAGTTTTCTTCTATAATTTTCTTGAAGACATTTACTGGCCCTTTATGTTGGAAATCTTTGCTCTCTTTTATACCTATAATCCTTAGGTTTGGTCTTCTCATTTTGTCCTTGATTTCCTGGATGTTTTGGGTCAGGATCTTTTTTTCATTTTGAATTTCTTTGACTGTTATGTCAATGCTTTCTATGGTATCTTCTGCATCTGAGATTCTCTTTTTTTTAATTTTTTTTTAATTTACATTCCAAATCATTTCCCCTTTCCCATTTCCTCCCTCCCCGAAAGTCCATAAGCCCCCTTCCCTCCCTCTTTTCTCCATTCAACCCCCTCTCGTTACTCTATCCTGGCATTCCCTTACATCCAGTCTTTCCAGGACCAGGGGTCTCTCCTTCCATCTTCTTAGAAATCTATTGATATGCGGATTGTGTCTAGGGTATTCCGAGATTTTGGGTTAATATCCCCTTATCAGTGACTGCATACCATGGGTGTTCTTTTGTGATTGGGTTACCTCACTAAGGATGATATTTTCAAGATCTGACCATTTGCCTAGGAATTTCGTGAATTCATTGTTTTTAATTGCAGAGTAGTATTCCATTGTGTAGATATACCACATCTTCTGAATCCATTCCTCCGTTGAGGGACATCTGGGTTCTTTCCAGCTTCTGGCTATTATAAATAAGGCTGCTATGAACATAGTGGAGCATGTGTCCTTATTGCATGCAGGTAAAGCCTCTGGGTATATGCCCAGGAGAGGTATAGCCGGATCCTCTGGGAGTGTCATGCCCAGTTTTCTGAGGAATCGCCAGACTGCTTTCCAGAGTGGTTGTACCAGCTTGCAATTCCACCAGCAGTGGAGGAGTGTTCCTCTTTCTCCACATCCTCTCCAACAACTGCTGTCTCCTGTGTTTTTGATCTTAGCCATCCTGACTGGTGTGAGATGGAATCTCAGGGTTGTTTTGATTTGCATTTCCCTAACGACTAAGGATGATGAACATCTCTTTAGGTGCTTCTCAGCCATTAGATATTCCTCAGGTGAGAACTCTTTGTTTAGCTCTGTACCCCATTTTTTAATAGGGTTACTTGCCTCTCTGGAGTTTAACTTCTTGAGTTCTTTGTATATATTGGATATTAGCCCTCTGTCGGATGTAAGGTTGGTAAAGATCATTTCCCAGTTAGTTGGTTGCCGCTTTGTCTTTTGACAGTGTCTTTTGCCTTGCAAAAACTTTGTAATTTAATGAGGTCCCATTTGTCTATTCTTGAACTTAGAGCATAAGCTATTGGAGTTCTGTTCAGGAAATTCTCCCCTGTGCCCATATGTTCAAGGTTCTTCCCTAGTTTCCCTTCTATTAGTTTCAGTGTGTCTGGTTTTATGTGGAGATCCTTGATCCACTTAGAATTGAGCTAAGTGCAAGGAGATAAGAATGGGTCAATTTGCATTCTTCTGCATGTTGACCTCCAGCTGAGCCAGCACCATTTGTTGAAAAGGCTATCTTTTTTCCACTGGATGGCTTTAGCTCCTTTGTCAAAGATCAAGTGACCATAGGAGTGTGGATTCATTTCTGGGTCTTCAATTCTGTTCCATTGATCTACATGTCTGTTACTGTACCAGTACCATGCGGTTTTTAACACTATTGCTCTGTAGTACAGCTTGAGGTCCGGGATACTGATTCCCCCAGAGGTTCTTTTACTCTTGAGAATAGTTTTAGCTATTCTGGGTTTTCTGTTATTCCAGATGAATTTTTGAATTGCTCTTTCTAACTCTATGAAGAATTGAGTTGGGATTTTGATGGGGATTGCATTGAATCTGTGTATTACTTTTGGTAAGATGCTCATTTTTACTATATTAATCCTGTCAATCCATGAGCATGGCAGATTTTTCCATCTTCTGAGGTCTTCTTCAATTTCTTTCTTCAGAGACTTGAAGTTCTTGTCATACAGATCTTTCACTTGTTTGGTTAGAGTCATGCCAAGATACTTAATATGGTTTGTGGCTATTGTGAAGGGTATTATTTCTCTTACTTCTTTCTCAGCCTGCTTATCCTTTGAGTATAGGAAGGCTACTGACTTGCTTGAGTTGATTTTATATCCGGCCACTTTGCTGAAGTCATTTATCAGCTGTAGGAGTTCTCTGGTGGAGTTCTTTGGGTCGCTTAAGTATACTATCATATCGTCTGCAAATAGTGATAGTTTGACTTCTTCCTTTCCAATTTGTATCCCTTTGACCTCTTTTTGTTGTCTAATTGCTCTAGCTAGAACTTCAAGTACTATATTGAAAAGATATGGAGAGAGAGGGCAGCCTTGTCTAGTCCCTGATTTTAGTAGGATTGCTTCAAGTTTCTCTCCATTTAGATTGATGCTGGCTACCGGTTTGCTGTAAATTGCTTTTACTATCTTTAGATATGGGCCTTGAATTCCTGATCTTTCCAAGACCTTTAGCATGAAAGGATGCTGAATTTTGTCAAATGCTTTCTCAGCATCTAATGTGACGACCATGTGGTTTTTTTCTTTGAGATTGTTTATGTAGTGGATTACACTGATGGATTTCCTTATATTGAACCATCCCTGCATCCCTGGGATGGAGCCTACTTGACCGTGGTGAATGATCGTTTTGATGTGTTCTTGGATTGGGTTGGCAAGAATTTTATTGAGTATTTTTGCATCGATATTCATAAGAGAGATTGGCCTGAGATTCTCTTTCTTTGTCGGATCTTTGTGTGCTTTTGGTATTAGTGTAATTGTGGCTTCATAGAACGAGTTGGGTAGTGTTCCTTCTGTTTCTATTTTGTGGAACAGTTTGAAGAGTATTGGTGTTAGGTCTTCTTTGAAGGTCTGATAGAATTCTGCACTAAAACCATCTGGACCTGTGCTTTTTTTGGTTGGAAGACTTCCAATGACAACTTCTATTTCTTCAGGGGTTATAGGACGGTTTAGATGGTCTATTTGATCCTGATTTAATTTTGGTACTTGGTATCTGTCAAGGAAATTGTCCATTTCCTCAAAATTTTCTAGTTGTGTTGAATACAGGTTTTTGTAGTAGGATCTGATGATTTTTTGAATTTCCTCAGTTTCTGTTGTTATCTCTCCCTTTTCGTTTCTGATTTTATTAATTTGGATACTATCGCTGTGCCCTCTGCTTAGTCTGGCTAAGGGCTTATCTATCTTGTTGATTTTCTCAAAGAACCAACTCCTCGTTTTGTTGATTCTTTGTATGGTTTTATTTGTTTCTACTTGATTGATTTCAGCCCTGAGTTTGATGATTTCCTGCCTTCTACTCCTCTTAGGTGTATTTGCTTCTTTTTGTTCCAGGGCTTTCAGGTGTGCCATTAAGCTGTTAGTGTATGCTGTCTCCTGTTTCTTTTTGGTGGCACTCAGGGCTATGAATTTTCCTCTTAGTACTGCTTTCATTGTGTCCCATAAATTAGGGTATGTTGTGCCTTCATTTTCATTAACTTTCATAAAGTCTTTGATTTCTTTCTTTATTTCGACCTTGACCAAGTTATCATTGAGTAGAGCATTGTTCAGCCTCCATGTGTACTTGAGTTTTCTTTTGTTTTTGTTGCCATTGAAGACCACCCTTATTCCATAGTGATCTGATAGGAGGCATGGGATTAGTTCTATCTTCTTATATCTGTTGAGGTCTGATTTGTGACCGATTATATGGTCAATTTTGGAGAAGGTACCATGAAGAGCTGAGAAGGTGTATTCTTTAGCTCTAAAATGAAATGTTCTATATATATATCTGTTAGTTCCATTTGGTCCAAGGCTTCAATTAGATTCACTGTGTCCCTGTATATTTTCTGCTTTCCTGAACGATCAATTTCAGAGAGTGGGGTGTTGAAGTCACCCACTCTTATTGTGTCCGGTGCGATGTGTGCTTTGAGTTTTAGTAAAGTTTCTTTTATGAATGAGGGTGCCCTTGCATTTGGAGCATAGATATTCAGAATTGAGAGTTCTTGATGGTGGATTTTTCCCTTGATCAGTATGTAGTGTCCTTCTGTGTCTTTTTTGATGACTTTAGGTTGAAAATCAATTTTATCTGATATTAGGATGGCTACTCCACCTCGTTTCTTGGGGCCATTTGCTTGTAAAATTGTTTTCCAGCCTTTTATTCTGAGGTAGTGTTTGTCTTTGACACTGAGGTGCGTTTCCTGCATGCAGCAAAGTGCTGGGTCCTGTTTACATATCCAGTCTGTTAGTCTATGTCTTTTAATTGGGGAATTGAGACCATTGATATTAAGAGAGATTAAGGCATAGTGATTATTGCCATCTGCCATTCTTTACGCTATCTTTATGTTTGAGTGGTTATCTACTTTTGGGTTTGAATCAAGAAAGTTATTATCTCATTTTTTCCAGGGTGTTGTTTCTCTCCCTGTATTGGAGGTTTCCACCTATTATCCATTGCAGGGCTGGATTTGTGGAAAGATACTGTGAAAATTTGGTTTAATCATGGAATATCTTGGTCTCTCCATCTATGGTGATTGAGAGTTTTGCTGGGTATAGTAGTCTAGGCTGGCATTTGTGCTCTCTTAGTGTCTGCATGAGATCTGCCCAGGATCTTCTGGCTTTCATAGTCTCTGGTGAGAAGTCTGATGTGATTCGGATAGGTCTTTCTTTGTATGTTACTTGGCCCTTTTCTCTTACTGTTTTTAGTATTCTTTCTTTGTTTAGAACATTCGGTGTTTTGATTATTATGTGACGGGAGGTATTTCTGTTCTGGTCCAGTCTGTTTGGAGTTCTGTAGGCTTCTTGTACGTTCATCGGCATCTCTCTCTTTAGGTTAGGAAAGTTTTCCTCCATAATTTTGCTGAAGATATTTACTGGCCCTTTAAGTTGCAAATCTTCACTCTCATCTATACCTATAATCCTTAGGTTTGGTCTTCTCATTGTGTCCTGGATTTCCTGGATGTTTTGGGTTACATGTTTTTTGCATTTTGCATTTTCTTTGACTGTTGAGTCGATGCTTTCTATGGAATCTTCAGCACCTGAGATTCTTTCTTCCATCTCTTGTATTCTATTGTTGATGTTTGCATCTATGACTCCTGATTTCTTCCCAAGGTTTTCTATCTCTGTGATTTCTTAGTTGTTTCTACTTCCTTTTTTAGTTCCTGGATGGATTTGCTGAGATCCTTCACTTGTTTGTTTGTATTTTCCTGTATTTCTTTAAGGTATTTTTGCATAACCTCTTTCAGGATTTCTTCCTGATGACCCACGTTCTCCTGCATTTCTCTGAGCGATTTTTGTGTTTCCTCCTCATGGGAATCCATCTGTTGATCCATTGTCTCCTGCATTTCTTTAAGCAGTTCTCGTGTTTCCTTTGTAAGGGCATCTAACCGTTGATTCATTTCTTTAAGCAATTGTTGTGTTGCCTCCTTATGGGCATCTGTCTGTTGACCCATATTCTTCTGCATTTCTTTATGCAATTTTTGTGATTCCTTTGTGAGTGCATCTACCCGTTGATTCATCTCGTTAAACGATTTTTGTGTTGTCTCCTTGTGCGACTCCATCTTTTGATCCATGTTCTCCCACATTTCTCTAAGCGATTTTTGTGTTTCCTTTGTAAGGGCTTCTAACCGTTGATTCATGGTCTCCTGTAATTCTTTATGAGATTTATTTGTGTCCTTCTTGTGATCCTCTAACAGCATCATGAGAAGTGATTTTAAATCCAGATCTTGTCTTTCGGGTGTGGTGGGGTATCCAGGACTTGCTGCTGTTGGAGAGTTGGGTTCGGATGGTCCCATATTACTTGGATTTCTGTTAGTAACATTCCTACGTTTGCCTTTTGCCATCTGGATACCTTTGATGTTAGTTGGTCCTGCTGTCACTGGCTGTTGGTTGGACCTCCTGTGAGCCTGCAAAGCTATTTCTGCCCCCCCCCCCGGTTTACCAGGATTCCCCTGGCACAGATTTCTGGGGCCTGCCCTGCTCCTGAGTGACTTTGGAACCCTGATGTGCCTTGCCCCAAGTGATGGTATATTGGGGAGTCCTTGCACATCCAAAGGCTCAGCGTAGTGAATTCCTGGAGCAGAGGTCGCCAAAGGGAGGCTGGTATGCTCCTGCCCTGTGCAGGGGTGTGTGATCTCTCCTGGGGGGGGGAGGGGGCGTGTACTCCTGGGTACCTGTCTCCTCAGTGCAGTCGATCCAGGAACAGAGGTTGCCAAAGGGAAGCTGGTAGGCTCCCGCCCAGTGCGGGGTCCCTCTGCCAGGCAGAAGTCCCACAGCAGAGCTGGCGCGCTGGTTACTGCAGATCAGCCCAGCACTTGGGAGCCGCATACACACAAGCCGCCCGAGACCCAAGAGATATTATGCCTGTCTGTCTCAGAACCTGGCTGTCCCAACTTCCCAGCCACTGGAGCAAAGATGGCGGAGTGCCTGAGATTCGCTTTTATCTCTTGTATTCTGTTGTTTATGCTTGCATCCATGACTCCTGACTTCTTTCCTGATTTTCTCTGTTAAGAGTTGTTTCCCTTTGTGATTTCTTTATTGTTTCTACCTCCATTTTTAGATCCTGGATGGTTTTATTTAATTCCTCCACCTGTTTTGTTGTGTTTTCCTGTAGTTCTTTAAGGGCTTCTCCCTGTTTACTTGTGTTCTGTATTTCTTTAAGGGAGTTACTTATGTCCGTCTTGAAGCCCTCTATCAGCATCATAAGCTGTGATTTTAAATCCAAATCTTGTTTTTCTGGTGTGTTGGGGTATCCAGGACTTGCTGTTGTGGGTGAATTGGGTTAGGATGGTGCCATGTTGCCTTGATTTCTGTTAGCAAAGTTCCTTGCCTTTTGCCATCTGGTTATCTCTGGTGTTAGTTGGTCCTGCTGTCTCTGGCTGGTACCTGTCCCTCCTGTGTGCCTGCAAGTCTGTCTCAGAACACCTGGGTGACCAGCTTTCCCCTGGCACAGAGTGCTGTGGTGCTGCCCAGCTCCTGGGGGCAGGTGGGGCTCTGGAGGACGGAGTCCCAAGTGATCTTACACTTGGGTGTTCCTTGCATTCCTGGCTGTAACAACCTGGTCAGTTGCAGAAGTAAAGATAGTGGCCTCACTTCTAACCATGGGACACCCTGCAGAGCAGATGTCCCTTGGCAGGATAGGTGCACAGACAGTTATGGTGCTGTCAAGCTCCTGGGTGCAGATGGGGGCCTGGCAAATGGAGTCCCAAGTGATCTTACACTCGGGTGTTCTCTGAGTTCCCCTTCAGAAAGCCTTAACCACAGCATCATGTATCGCCATGCACTCAGTGCTCAGGGTTGACCATGATGCTCATAGGCAGGAATCATATTCAAATATAAGATACCAGAATACACAAAACAATAAAAGCAAACCTGAGTGTTAAAAATGAACTATGCCTTGAGACTTTAACCCCAGCAACTGTCATACTAAAATTATGTAGATAACAAAACTTAAAATTTTGTGCTCAGATATCATCATAAGCACATTAACTTCTTCCCACTTTAAAAAAAAATAGTGAAAATACAGAGGCTGGAAAGCTGGCTCAGTGGCTAAAAGCATCCTCTGCAAACATAAAACAGGATTTTTGAGTTAATTGGCTGCCCATTTAGCTGAAAAGCATGAGCTTGGGATTTAGTGAGATGCTCTGCCTCAAAGGAATAAGGCAGAGAGTAATAAAGCTGACTGCCTGATGTCCTCTTCTAGCCTCGGCAGGCATATAAATGTCACATATCTACATGTACATGTATGCATATACTGCACACACTTACATACAAACAGTCTGCTACAACATAGATTTTTTTTAAATGGAAAATACAGTTATTTGTTTTCTGCAGCATATACTTCCATATATTTATACAATTTGGTGGTAGAAGGGCACAATTTTCCCCAATGTTTGTAAATATGAAAACCTGTTAACCCTTCACTATCCAAAAAAGTGGTTCTCTGCAACAGAGAATTCTCGACAATCACATTTCCTAGATCTTTCCAAACTGCCATTTGTGCATTTGTTCACCTGAATGGCAGTTGGGAAAGTGCACTTGTGAAGCATATGTCTTAATCTGTGCTCTGTCACTGTGAAGAAGCATCCTGGATCATGCCAACCCTTAGAAAAGACAGCATTGAGTTGGAGCTTGAGTACAGTTTCAAAGGTTTAGTCCATTGTCACCACAGAGAGCATGGTGGCTATTCCGGCAGGTATGATGCTGGAGAAGCATCTGAAAGTTCTACATCCAGATCCATCTGCAGCAGAAAGAAAGCACAACTGGGCCTGGCTTGGGATTTTGTAAACCTCAGTACCCACTTGAAGTGATACAAGTCCTCTAACAAAGCCATTTTTTAAAAAGATTTTTTTTTTATTATATTTAAGTACACTGTAGCTGTCTTCAGATGAACCAGAAAAGGGCATCAGATCTCTTTATGGATGGTTGTGAGCCACCATGTGGTTGCTGGGATTTGAACTCGGGACCTTCAGAAGAGCAGTCAGTGCTCTTAACTGCTGAGCCATCTCTCCAGCCCTTCCTAATTCTTTCTAATAGTGCAGCTCCATGGTGACCAAGCATTGAAATCTAGGCGCCTACTTGGGAACGGAGTCAGCATTCTTATTCAAACCACTACAGCATCCAACAAACAAACAAACAAATAAAAATGAGGAGTGTAATAAAACACAGAGCTGCTTTGGTGCTCCTCAAATCCCCTTCCTCACAACAACAACAACAAAACAAAAACAACAACAACAACAACAAACAGTGCCCATGTAAACAACACCAAGCCTGAGTAAAAACTTCCTGGTGGGACCTAACCATCTGCATCATTCACAATCAGTCACATCAGTTCCCATGACTGCTTAATTTTTTTAAAAAATTGTATATATTCTCCCAACTCATATTACATCCCAACCACAATTCTCCTCCCTCCTCTCCTCTTAGTCACCTCCCCCTCCTGCTCTCTTTCTCTTTCTCTTTCCATACCTCCCTTTCTCTTCAGAAAGATGCAGGTCTCCCATGGATATCAATCAAACAAGTCATATATACAATAAGACTAGGACTTCCTTTCTTAGTAAAGCTGGAAGAGGCAACCCAGCTGGAGGAATAGGGTCTAAAAAAGTATGCAAAAGTGTCAAAGACAATCCCTGCTCCCACTGTTAGGAATCTCACAAGAAGACCCAACTACACAACTGTAACATACATGCCGAGGGCTTAGGTCAGACCCTTGCAGGCTCCCTGGTTGTTGGTTCAGTCTCTATGAGCCCCTATGAGCTCAGATTAGTTGATTTTTACGGAGTTTCTTATGCTGTCCTTGACTCCTCTGACTCCTACAATGCCCCCCACCTTCAAATTTTTATTATTATTCATTCTAGCAAGGGAAGCAGGTAAGCTAACTACAGATCTTCACCTCTCCTCCAAATCATTCACCTAGTCTCATCCCCAGGTTCTAAATCAGACCACCTACTGCAACCTAGCCTATCCATGCCCCTATCTCCAATGGGTCACACAGGTCTTCCCCTCTGTTGGTTCATGCTATTTAAAGGTCACAGTCCTCCAAGAAGTCCTGCAAGATGGAGGACTCCATTTTCTTAGCAGGGTTTTCTCTTCTCTGCTTGATCTGGGGAGCCCTACCTCAGATCCTCTACCTGCTAAATGTCACTTAGCCTTGGTGAGATTACAGGGTCACCTTCCTTTCATCCAGAAGAATCTACAGAGTATCTAGAATTCCTGGAATGCCTTTTGATGCAAATGAGGCATTCTTTGGTACCCTAAACTCTAGCCAGTGATACCTACCCTGGAAATCCCTAATCTTCCCCCCAAAACTATATACCTTTTGATTCACCCTGAGTAAAGTTGAAATGCCACTCTAAAGCTAATTCTGGAAGTTGTTCATTTCTGTTATACTCACTAGCCCATACAAACCCTGTCTTTAGACTCTGCTCCATTTGTCTTCATGGACTGGTGGCCAACTTAATTCCTCTTACTTATCACTTTATCCCAGTCCTCAACTCCAGCAGGCTTTCCCTGGTACCCATAAGCCACTGCAGCCAGGGAAAAAGGTAGGCTAACTACTGATCTTCACCTTCCCATACATTTCTCCAAATCCAATCCCTCAGTCTCCCTGCCCCAACTCTGTAGCAGACGTCCTGCTGCAGCCTCTCCCTTTTCCAGCTCAAGTGAATCATAAAGTTCTTCACCAAGCATCCTTCCCACACTCATCCCATTACTCCAGCCCCCAACTCCAGCAGGCATTCCCTGAACACCCATAGGCCACTGCAGCTCCAGTCCCAAGTAGGGTAACTGCAGAGATTCATCCCTGTTGTGATCATAAAAAGAGAAAGAGGTGTGAGAATATGTTCTATGGCGGCATGGGGGAAGGGGGTGCCTCAGTGGGCCCATGCCAAGGCATCCCTTCCCCCTGAGGGACCAGACACACACTGGCATAGTATAGAATAGAGTTTATTCAGGGCATGGAATGGGAGTTAAGGGGGTTAGTAGAGGCAGAGAAAGGCAGAGAGAGGGAGAGAGTAGAGAAGCAGAGGCCAGCCATGAACAAGTGGAGGGGGGTGGGGAGGAGAGCCCTAGAGGGGGCAAGAGAGAGGATAGGAGAGTGTGAGAATAAGAGAGGCAGGAGAGGTAAGAGAGATAAGAAAGAGAGGAGAGGGTAAACAGCCCCTGTTATAATAGGCCAGGCCTACCTGACTGTTGCCAGGTAACTGTGGGGAGAGGCATACGTGGCTGTTGCCAGGTAACTGTGGGGTGGAGCTTAGACAGAATCCTAACAATCCCTATCTCCTCTTCTCCAAATCCGATCTCCCAGTCTCATCCCCAGTTCTGTAACTAACTACCTGTTATGTCCGCCCCCGCCCCATCGTTCTCTGCCCCCATTCCTAAAGGACTGAGGCGATCCTGATGGGATATCCTGCTGTGGATCTCCTCAGTCTGCCCTCAGCCCATCCCCACTTCTAAGTGTCTGTTCCCAGTAGACAAATGGATTTTACCTGGAACCCCCAGTGGCCACATCTATCAGGATCTCAGAAGAATTTCTTATTTGACAAGGCACAGATAATGTACTCTCCTAAAGAACCAGAGTGGGCAACAGAAACCAAGGAAAAAAACTCAAAAAGGAATCTCAAAAACAAGTCTGGTCAAAAAATTCAAAAGATGGAAAAGAGAATCCCATAAATTGAAAACATGAAAGAAGAAATGGCTATCTCAGTATAGCACTCGTGGGCATAGACCCAAAGGGTTCTTCATCTTACTACAAAGATGCTTGCTCAGCTATGTTTACTGGTGTTCTCTTCACAATAGTGAGAAACTGGAGACAACCTGTATGTCCGTTAACAAATGAATAGATAAAGAAAATGTGATAAATTTTCAAAATGGAGTATTATTCAACTGTTAAAAAATTGAAATCATGATACTCACAGGAGAGAATCAGTAAAATCTATCCTGGGTGAGGTTAAAACTCAGATTCAGAAATATAAATATGAATGTATTCACTTATTTTCATACATTATCTATCAAGTCTATGATAACCAAGTTATATTCTGTTGAACCGCAGAGATTAGGTATAGAGTAAGGGACTAGGGGTGACAGATAAATCTCCCTAGGAAAGGGAAATAGGATAGACAGTAATGGATGGATGGGAGAGGACTGGGATGGGAAGATCAAGTGGGGAGAGTGCAGGAAGTGAAAACATAGTAAGAGACAGCTAACATTAAGGGCCATTTGAGGGGAAATATAATACAGCAGAAGCTTCCTAATATATATTATATATAATGAATACATGTTATATTAATACATATTAATAATACATAATTATATATGTGATTTAAATGAAAATACCAAATAACAGGGGAGAAAAAGCTCTTACTGGCCATCTCCCAGTGCCCGAATCAGGTTACATGTAATTGAGTTCTTGGCCAAAGGGGTACCATGGGACACCCCCCCCAAATAATCCAGGCTGTTGCCAAGACTACAGGTTGCCCTCCACAAATTGACATCAAAGCCCTGTTGCTAAAGATAAGATTTAAACAACTAACTGAGCATGGAGAAGTCAGGCTTGTACCTAAAATGAGCTTTCATCTCTACCTGCTTGTGTTTTTAATATAAAACCATACTCTTCACGATACCAAAGGAAAATCATAAACATCATTCCTGACACATACCCTTTGATCTATAATGGTACCCTTCAAGATATGCTAGGACAATGGGGGCCTAATGCTTGTGGGAGTAACCAACCAATTTCATATTTGACTTATGGCTCACTTTATGAGATGGAACTTTTATCTGATACTGATTGTGACCAAGAACCTGAGTCTAGATAGCGCAGGGACCTAGTATAAAATCAAATAACTCTATTCTTAGAAAAAAAATAAAGCACAGCAATAACATGAATGATACCAATAAAACGAGGTGCTCTGAATCAAAATGATGGACACACATAGAAACCAGACTGAGATTGACATAGAATGCATTGTACCTGCATGGGTCCGCACAAGATCGGATCTAAGAGCTGAAAGGAAAAAGGGACTCATTCCCTGTCTCTAACCCAGATGTAATTTTCAATTAGTAATTACTTGCAAATGAAATTTTAATTTTCTCCAAGGAAGTCTCACTGGGGAAACAAACCACTTTACAAAGCAAGCTGCATGCCTGTCAGTAGAGGGCCAACTGAAAACAATGGCATCTTTTGGAGGTTCCTTGCTCATAATGCCATGTCAGGACTTTCTTTCTTTCTTTCTTTCTTTCTTTCTTTCTTTCTTTCTTTCTTTCTTTCTTTCTTTCTTTCTTTCTTTTTCTTTCTTTCTTTCTTTCTTTCTTTCTTTTCTTCCTTTCTCACTTTCTCTCTTTCTCTTTTTCTTGTTATATTTTATATTTTATTTTATTTATGTAGTTTTTGTTTTCTTTTTACCTATTATTCCATTGCATACATATTATGGCTTCCAATGTAGTGTTTAAATTTTCAAGTGTGCAGAAGACTAACTTTCTTTGTCTGTATCTGATTCTTGTGCCTTGGAGGAGGGGGGCACTTTTCCCTCTTTTTTCTTCTCTTTCTCTTTGTTTTCTATTCTGATGTGTGATGTGTTAGTTTTGCCTTATATTATTTGATCTTAGACTCCTAGAAGCCTGTTTATTTTCAAATGATAGACAGAAAAGGGGTGAACCTGGATGGGAGGAGAGGCAGGGATAAACTTGGAAGAATAGAGAGAGGGAAGACACTAACCAAAATATATTATGTGAAGAAAAAAAACCTATTTTCAATAAAAGTAAAAAAATAATGTAAAAAGAAATTACAAGATTTTGCTGGTAAAAGACTAACTACATTTATTACCATTTTAGAAAAAAAGGCAAGATTTTGCTAGCAAAAGACTACATTTGTGACTATTACAATTTTTACTTTTATTTACAAATACGGAGATGTTAGTGAGACCCAGATGTGGGTGCCAGAGACTGAACTCTGCCTGTACGGAAGACCATCAAGTGTTTTATTTACTACAGAACCATGTCTTCAGTCCCTCATACTTCTTAGAACAGCTTCCTGTGTTTGTAGCTGCATAGTCTCAGACTTAACTATCTTTGACTGCACCTTTAGCATGAGTCTATTGTTTAAGCCACTACCACTGCCCAAAATGTCCCTTACCTGTAATTACATAAAAGGGATGCTGTGGACCTGGTTCTCTGTGATAGCAATAAGGGAAACTACCTTCAAAAGCAAATGTCTCAGAGTGAGGTTTTTTAACTCACATCAATGCCTAGGAAAAGAATACACTGACTTCTTCCTCAATTTTGTGTGCTATAGGAAAGAGGGAAGTCCTGGCATTTTACATTTCTTAACGGTTACATAATAGGGTGCCTTGAGTATGCAGTCCTCTGTGCAAATTAGTGCAAATGACGATACAAGCTTGAAAAGGGAATGGAAGGAAGAGAAGATGGAACTAAAGATGAACTGCTCATTTCACTGCAGATGCTTCCTGACTTCTTGAATCTCAGCTTGTGGTGTTTTTTTGTTTGTTTATTTGTTTGTTTGTTTTTGTTTTATTTTTATTTTCTTTTTTTTAACCCTATAATGCTTAAAAACTGACTCACATTCAGTAGAAACTACACTTGTGATTTGCACTCGTGATTGTTTATAGGATAATAATATATGGTGAGATATTCCCTTGAAATGCTTCACCAGCTGCAGTGAGCCACAGCTCCTCAAACAAGCACTCTGAGTGTGCCATGCTAAGATGTTCAGCAGATTAGGAGTGATAAAGGCTCTGTCATTCTGTTATAGGTTTACCAGGGTATGACCTCATCATAAACAGTATCTGTAGCTTCTCCATGGGAGTCTCCTACTCATTTTCCAGGAGATGAAAAAATTAAAGTTCTGGAGTCTGATCTCACTTTGGGTAGTTTCTCTATATTCTTCAACTTCATTATTGTCAATATGATGGTTGATTTTCATTGTTCAATGGATTTAGAATTCTGATGGAGAGATATACCTCTAGGTGTTTCTGTGTAGAATTTTTCTGAGAAGATTAACTTTAATGAAAACACTGAACCTGAATGTGAGTTGCACGAAGCCAAGAATAAAAAATGAAAAATGAAAGTCATGGGTATTTAGTGTTTGGCTATGAAGTGAACAGCTCTCCCCCCACCATAGTCCTTGACATCCTGATGTTCTGCCCAAATATATCTGCCCAAGAAACCATAGGCTGAATGCTGTAAAATCTTAGTCAAGGAAACTTTATTTTTGTTAATCATTAAGTATTTGATCATAGCAATGAAAATTAATTAATACAGTTATAGTTCTATAAGAAGGAAACAATAGAAGTATATATGTATGGGAATGTGAGTAGAGAACAGAAAGACAGACAGAAAGGGACAGAGAGAGAGAAAGACAGACATAGTGACAGAGAGAGACAGAGAGAACAAAAAGAGAGATGAAGAGAGAAGAGAGAGAACAAAGAGATGAATTGGGAAGGAGAAAGGAGGTACAGTGAACAAAGAGAAAGATGAATATAATATAATAAACTGACCTATAAAATTGTTCAAGGTTTGCAGAGAAAGCTGAAGACTCATGTAAGTGTCTTCAAATTAACAACTTTTGGCAGAATTCCTTCTTCCTCTAGGAAGTCAGCCTTTAAAAATATTAAGATCATCAACTATTTGCATGAGTCTTAACTCTTTTGTGAAGGATAATCTGTATCATTCAATGTCTACTTATTTAAATGCTGATTTAATTTAAAGACATATTTCCTCAAATATCTAAAACCATTTTAGACCCAGTAACTAGGATTGGTAGCCAGGCCAAGTTGGCACATGAAGCTAACCATTACATCCACTGTAGTCACAGTGGATAACAAGCCATGATCTTAGGCCCTTATCTTTCAATTCTGTCTTTCTTCCTATGAAACAGCTTTCCAAATGATTTTTTTTTCAAACAACCTTCATCAAATCTATGGTCACAGGAATGTGACATGCACTGCAGGGTTAGGAAAACAGTGGTTATGTCTTGTATATGAAGGATGTCAGCAAGTCACTTCTTTAACAAATAAAATATACTCATATCAAAGAAAATTTGGTTTACACAGATGCCAATTTCAAGTTTCAGGGGTACAATAATGAAAGGTCATTCAGTCATCTGCTGGTGGGGTCCATGCCTTCCAGGACATACTAAGGTGCTGCTCACTTTTCTAATTGAATTTATTTGTTCACTCATTTAAAAACAATGTTTAATGAGTACTGTGTTTACATATGAGCTAACTGTGACATATAGAGAGTTTGAAAATTTGATAGTCCTTCTGCCATAGGGATAAGAGAAAGGTGGCTTACTACAATTCAGACAAGAAAATGATAAGACACTTTTGGAAGATCTCAATTCTACTTTGGAAGGACCATGTAAAAGAATGAGGTGACTTCTATACTGAGGCTGAAATGATGTTATGATAATAATAACAGTTTTAAATTTAATTTTGTTTTTAAGTGAAACAGGAATATATCACTCCCTGATGATCCCTTTCTTCCTTTTAGCACCTCCCATTAGCATCCCTCAAACTCTGTTCATGCTCCTCCATGCTTAAGTTGATAGCCTAGTTTTCCTTGATTCTATTAGTTATATACATATGTGTGAAGGGTGGTATATGCACATATGTTGTGTGTGTGTCCTGCTAAGTCTGTTTTTGAGCAAAAGCTTTAATAATAATAATTAATAATAATAATATAAAATATAAAAATATAAAAGATTACTTGAGCACTTTCTATATACCAAGCACAAATTGCACACATATTACATGTATTCATTTACTTACTAAGTGATACTTTGCCAGGTAGCTTGAGTGGATGGCATTATAAATGACAGGATCAACATGTCCAAACATGGTACCTTAAAGGCAGAGCACTCATCTGGGGAATGGCTGAGAGCTTACTAGAATGTAGGGCTACTTTGCAGAATACCATTAAATAAGATAGAAGAAGTCTCTCATTCTTCTTGGGGAGGTCTGTTGTCGGTAGGCATTCCCTACCTCACCCCCAGCTATTTCTCCAGTAAACCCAGAGTCCCTGAATGATTGCCTTTTATTTATGTTTTCTCAGGGTCTCAATCTGCTTGCTTTGTTAACTGAGTCACCTTTTAGCACCAGTCATTATTGCTATTATCAAGGTTGTTCTACCTATGGTAACTTTCTGTTTGTTTATTTTTATTTATTTGTTTATTTATTTATATCTAAAATACTGTCCCCCTCCTGGTCCCTCCTTGTAGAGTCCTTCCTTCCATCCTCCATCCTCTTTTCCTCTGAGAGGGTGGGGCCGCCTGGATACCCCTACTCCATGGAGCATCCTTTCCCACTGAGGACAGATAAGGCTGCCATGGAGACTGAGCTATATGTCTGCTACATATGTGCTGGGGGCCTGAGTCTAGCCTAAATATGCTCTTTGGTTGATGGCTTGGTCTCTGAGAGCTCCCAGGGGTCCAGGTAAGTTGACTTTGTTGGTCTTCCTGTGGGGTTCCTATCCGTTCAGGGTCTGCAATCTTTCCCCCAACTCTTCTATAAGAATCCCTGACCTTTGCTTCATCCATTGTTTGGCTGTGGGTATCTGTGCATCTGTTTTGGTCAGCTACTGTGTAAAGCTTCTAAGAGGACAGTTATGCTAGGCTGCTGTCTGCAAGCATAACAGTATCCTTAATAGTATCAAGGATTGGTGCTTCTGCATGAGATGAGTCTCAAGAAGGGCCAGTTATTGGTTAGCCATTCCTTTAATGTCTGATTCATCTTTGTCCTAACATTATTTTTAAGACAGGACAAATTTGGGGTTGAAAGTTTTGTGGGTAGGTTGGTGTCCTTAGCCCTCCATTGAGGGTCCTGCCTGGCTATAGGAAGTGGTCTCTTCAGGTTCCATATTCCCATTGTTAGGCATCTTGACCGAGATTACCAGCATTGATTTCTAGGAGCCTCCCCGATCCCAGGTCTCTAGGACTTCCTAGAGATTCCCCCTACCTCCAACAGCCACAGATTTCCATTCATTTTCCTACTCCTCTGGGTCTCTCCCAACACCTGATCCTGTCTCCCATTCCCTTCCCCCTCCTCTCTCCCACCCAGGTCCCTCACTTGGATGGAACTAGAAAATATAATCTTGAGTGAGGTAAGCCAGACCCAAAAGGACATACATGGTATGCACTCACTGATAGGTGGATATTAGTTATAAAGTACAGGATACCCAAGGTAAACTTCAAATAAACAAAAAAATTAAATAAAAAGAAAGGCCCCAGCAAGGATGCTTAAGTCTCACTTAGAAAGGGGAACAAAATAATCATGTAGAACTTTAATTTATGGAATAATAGGAGCTTTTCTCTTTCATGTGGGAAAAGAGACAGAGAGGTACACAAAGATACTTTTTAATTCTTCCAAAGCTTTGATCTCATGGCAGTATCTTCTTATATCTCAATAATATTCAGAATCTTATCAATATTTGTTAATTTCTTTCTAAGTTTTCTATATCTAAATATCATCTATTTATCCCTCTATTGTCTATCATGCATCATCTACTTATCTTCTTACCTATCACTTCCATCTTCTATTTGCAATTAGTAGACGAGATTAATACAAAAGAAATAATATAACTGCTCAGTCAATTACTTAAATAGCTACAGAAATTTCTTCATATAATAGAAATCTTCATATATTTCCAATTCTGGTTACATTGGCCTGAAAGGAAAACTGGAACCCGCCTGACCTTGGACTCAATAACTCTATTTATCTCATCTTCAGACTCCAGGGGGCAGTTCATTTTGTCTCTAGTTTGTGAGAGCAAGGAGAGACTGCATCTGTGTCTGCTGACTGTCCCCAGAGTATCCCAAATCTTCCTCCTTGATGTTCTTTGTCTAATGTCCTTTCAAATACTCTCCCTTAGTCCCTGGATGAAGATCAAAGAACATATCAGAATGTTTAATATGCAAACATGATAGCTTATAAACTGTGACTGTCCCATGCGAGAGCCCTTCTGGGTACTGTAATTTTCCATTTCCCATTCTAGCCTTCTTCTATGTGTTTGACTTCTTTATGGGTGTGGGGTAGGGGGGAGCCAACAAGTGCTGAACAATTCACACAGCTTAGAAATCAGGAATTTCTAAAGAGTGGATTGCTATGGAAATCAAGGAAGCTGGGACAAGTTAACTAGGGAATCTGGGAATTCAGCCATTACAGGGTCTAGCTCAAAACATTTGAAGAAGAACAATCACCTTGTGAGAGGACAGCACTGATCAAATTGTTGTCAGTGCCAAGTGTGTCTTTCCTTTTACTATGTGGCCCAAGCTAGGCTTAAGAATGGCTAAGTTCATTCTAAAGCTCAGGCTGGCCTTGAACTTGCGATCTTGATGCCCTTTACCCCTGCATGTTAGAACTGTAGGAGTGCAGCCTACACTCAGCTGCCTTTTGATTTTCTATCAGTTTGTCCATCATTTTTGTATGAACATATTTGCTGTGGAGACTTCTCCTCTCTTGGATTCCCATTGCTTAAAACTTTATTTTTTCTCAAATTGCTACTAACTTTTTCTGGCATTTCCTTTACTTGTTTTGGCTTATTATTTTAGTAAAAATCTATGGCCAGAGTCTCCCATAAATGATTTTTTTTAATTCTCACTAATTTCTATTAAAAATTTTTAATAGTCTCACGAAGACAAAATTCATATACCATAAAGTTCAGTATTAGTGAGTTAAAAATTCATTAAGTATAAATATATTTATTGACCAACAACTATAACCATAATTTAATATTAAAGTCTGTCATTCTCCTAAAAAATAACCTATATATATATTAGCAATTCTCCTTTACACTCCTTTCCCTCAACACTGGCAATCATGACTCAACTTTCTTCCTGTATTTAACTATGCTGAACATTCCATATAAATGTTATCATACAGCATAAAGACTTTTGAGTCTCTCTCACTTAATGTATTTTCAAAGCCTATCCACATTTTAATATGCACAGATAATGAATTCATTTTTATTACTGAATGATATTATCATGTATGGATATACCACATTTTGTTTGCCTTTCCTAAATTAATGGATATTTGTGTCATTCATAGTTTCTGGCTATTATAAAAACAAATGGTGTGAACATTGCTACTGTGAATAGATTGTTGTGTAGTTATAGACTTCAGTTCACTTACATGGATTAATAGGTGTAGAATTGCTGGGTTTATATGGTATTTGCATGTGTAACTTCTTCAGCAACTGCCAGATTGCATTCATTCCAAGTGGACCAAACTGGTTTACATTTTAAGCAGCAGTATGTGAGATTTTGGTTCTCTCTACCATTATCAACAGCTGTTATGATACATCTTTTAGTTTGTAGCTCTCCTTTTGTGCATAAAGTAGTACCTCATTGTACTTCTAATTTGCTTTTCCCTGCTGACTAATGATGTTGAGTGTTGTATAATCTGCTTATTGTCATTTGTGTATCTTCTGTGGAGAAATATTTTCAAAACTTTGATCTTTTCTTAATTGGGTTGTCTTTTGCTGTTGAGTTGTAGTATGCATATATATTTCTCATCCTCAGATATGTAATTTAGAATGTATTTTCCAAAAACTTTTAAAAGTTAAACTTTCTTGGTGAGGACTTTGAAACATTATTTTCAATACTGATAAAATTCTGTCTCTGTCTCTCTGTTATTCTCTGAGTCTCTCCCTGTTTCTCTTCTCTCTCTCTCTGTCTCTCTCTCTGTCTCTCTCTCTCTCTCTCTCTCTCTCTCTCTCTCTCTCTCTCTCTCTCTCTCTCTCTCTCTCTCTCTCTCTCCTCCAATTTAGGTTTGTGTACTGGCTGGTTTTGTGTGTCAACTTGACACAGACTGGAGTTATCACAGAGAAAGGAGCTTCAGTTGGGGAAGTGCCTCCATGAGATCCAACTCTGGGGCATTTTCTCAATTAGTGACCAAGGGAGGAGGGTCCCTTGTGGGTGGTAACATCTCTGGCCTGGTATTCTTGGGTTCCATAAAAGAGCAGGCTGAGCAAGCCAGGGGAAGCAAGCCAGTAAGAAACATCCCTCCATGGCCTCTGCATCAGCTCCTGCTTCCTGACCTGCTTGAGTTCCAGTCCTGACTTCCTTTAGTGATGAACAGCAGCATGGAAGTGTAAGCTCAATAAACCCTTTCCTCCCCAACTTGCTTCTTGGTCATGATGTTTGTGCAGGAATAGAAACCCTGACTAAGACAGTTTGTTTCTTGACATGCCAAAGAAGTTTTTGAAATGTAGAAAAACTGTGTTTCCTAGCCATGTTGTCCACTCAAAAAGACTAGCATCTCACCTTGGATTTGAGAAAGTCTAATCAAAGCTTTCTTTGTACCATAAAGCACCAAAGACAATAATCCTTAGTGGGAGGTCGACTATAGGAGTTAAAGAACAGAGGAGATTGGTTATCTTCCCCCCGGGATGGACCAGAGATGTATACTGCAGACATTCTGTCAACTTTGAATATAGAGACAGATGTAAAAACCCAAAGCCATAGAAGTCATATCCAAAAGAGCCAAAATAAAGAAGTTTCCTTAAAAGTGAATGGGAAACATCAAATGCAAAACTCAATGAATTGCATTCTCTCATGAAGAAACTATAAGAAATGTGAGTAGGACAGGTATAGTGGCACATACCTTTAATCCTAACACTCAGGAGGCAGAGTCAGGCAGATGTCTGGCCAGCCTGGTTTACAGAGTGAGGTCCAGGATAGCCAGAGCTATATAGTGAGACTCTATCTTGAAAAAAAACAAAAGAATAAAGAAATATATGGAGAAAGTAGGGCTATGACTCTTTCTGGGCCTTGTGAATGTGATTTATACTGAAATCTAGATAAATGATTACAAGGATGGCATAGGACCAAATTTAATATAATATCATATCATATTATAATTATATTATATTATGAAACTATGAGGAAGTGAAGGTTAATTCCAATAGACACTTTAGCAGTAATGGTAGACAAGGAGGAAGTGTGTCACTGAGACTTTGATGGTGGCCTTATCAAGTCCTTAGGCTTGCTAAGATGTAGATGGGTCTGAGAACACACCAAGGAATTGAATTGGTTTCAATGAGAAAAAAATAAATCTTTCTGATTAAAAAGATAATTGCACTGAGTAATGGTTGTCCATTGTTCTGATGCTATAAATTGTCATTGCTTCCTTAATCAAAAATAATCTAAATTATTCTGTTTACTAAAAAATGCTGCTGTAATTTTTTCTCAATACATAAGGAAAGGATAGTGTAGAAAAGAGAATGAATATATTCACTTTGTCATTTTTACTCTCACTGTAGTGGAGAAAAGAGCCTGAACTCTATCTTTAGCTCCTCACAGAAACAACTTAAAATTCTCATTTCTCTATGCAAATTAAGTGCACCTTAAATGGTTGTATGTGTTTCCCTCTAGAAAGCAGAAACAGGTTGTAAATTATGTGACCACAATAACAGATGAGGCAAAGACAATGTGTTTCTGTGTATTATATCTTTGTGTTATATATTACTTCAGTGTAGCCCCTGGGGCTTCTAACACAGGTTAAATTTGTACAGGAGAGATAAAGGAGTGAGAAGTTCATTTCTTTTTCTGACTCTTTTCCTAAACACTGATGACCTCTAAGGAGCAAAGACAGTTAATCAACTGTCTTATAAAAATCAGGAGATTACATGTAATATACATAAGTTTTTAAAAATATAATTACATAGCATATAGTATATATTGCATGTTTTATGTACCATATATAATATTTATTTAATTTCTATATGTACTTCCATTCATCTGTTTATCTATCTATCTATCTATCTATCTATCTATCTATCTATCATCTATCCACCATCTCCAATCTATCTAAATTAGACATTAATTATATAACAAAAGAGACATGTTAAAAAGTATAAAGATTCCCTATATGGATAAGTAGTTAAACTTCTTTTAGGATGCTTCTAATTGTGTTTTAGGTGGCAGCTTTCTGCTTGTATCCGTATTTTGTTTGATTTCTGCTTGTCTCAGAAGCTTTAGGAAATACGATGAAATCTTCATATATTTTCCAAGAAAGCACATTACAATAAATACATGAAAATATACAAATTCTTTCAAAGTCTAATCAGAGCAATAGTGATACAAATAAGTGAAAATTATATTAAAATAAATATTTAAGAGAGAAATGTGTTATGATAGTACTATGAACTTGACAGAATCTAGATTCACCTAGGAGAGGAGCCTCTAAGCATGCCTATAAGGAAATATCTTTATTTCAATAGATAGGATGGGAAGACCTGCACATGGTGAGTGGAACCAATTCCCAGATGGGATCCAGGACTATATAAATGGAGATCTCTAAAAAGTAGGTATCATTTATTATTAGCACTGGTTTTGCAGACATGAAAGATATCAGATGTATGGGGGTTGTGGGTTGTGGAGTCTTATACTATGATCCCATATAAAATTGAAAGCAAGCTAAGTAGGAATCCATGCAAGGAAGCCTGGGAGGGTTGCAAGGAAACTAGAAAGGTGATACCTAAATTGAAATTGAGACTCCAGGATGTTGAAAAGGTGAGAACTATTGACTTTCTGTTGAGGAAAGCTGCATATGCAGAATGGAGTCAGTCCAAGAGAGAGGTTATGTGTGATAAATGCAGCAGGGCTGGAGTGGCAGGGTACCAAAGATATCTATATTTTTTTATAATATGCTAGACATTTTCAGTCTAGCGTTGTTTTTTTCTTTCTTGTTATGCCCCATTTCTCCCTTTTCATATGGAAATATAAACATACTCTATGGTACTATATAGGAAGAATATGATTATTTTTGGTAAATAAAGGTCATGGTTAAGCTGTTTCTGTGAATCTCAGAAGAAACTTGGGATGTTGGACTTTTGAGTAATGTTGGGACTATTAAAACCTGTGGGGACTCCTTAAGTTGGAATGCAGTTTACATTTAATAGATGGTTGTGAGCCCATGGAGGGTAGGGTAACAAGACCTAGATCGAATGTGAAGTGTACCCCATATGCTCACTTGTTTATACACTTGACCCTCAGCTACTGGCACCATTTGGGAAGGTTTTGAAAGTTTTTGGAGGTGGAGCCTCACATGAGGAAGTGAATTACTGGATTCTGGCCTTGAGACAGGAAGTCCCACTTCCTGTCCAGTATTCCTTGTCACCATGCCTTTGCTGCCTGCTATCCATGTCTTTCCAGACTTGCTGTACTTATCCCTCTGGAACTCTAAGCCAACAGCCCATTTTCCCTTCAATTGCTTATGAAAAAGTAACTAAAACATGTGTCCTGTATGTCTTGTCATATGATAATGAATAAAATGAGTAGGCAAACCTCTCATGTTTTAATCACTGAACAATAATCCTCATGTTGAGGGACCCTAAAAGGTTTTCCAGTCCCCTCCTTACATTCTTCTTACAGCTTCCCCCTCCTACCTGGAGGCTAGACCAAGTTCGATTCTCCACCCACAGGAACATTCTTGAGGAAAAACATTCTCAGAATGTATTGACTGATAGTTACCTGACCCTCTCAAAAGTCCCAGGTAGAATTCAAATGTGTGCCATACTTGCTAGCCAACACATTTAAAGGTCAATATACTTAGCCAATAAGTTTGAATTGTAATCTCGCTGATGTAACCTGTGTCCCTAAATAGTATAAAAACTGGTTGTAATAGCCATTAGGGGTCACCTTCTTAGTAACACGACTTGAGGGAAAATAAACCTCTTGCTTTTGCATCAATCTGCATCTTGGTGTCTAACTCTGGGTTGGGGGCATCTTGAAGTAAGTACCACTGACAGGGTCAGGAGGTCTTACAATGTAACCAAACCTTCATCATTCCTAAATAAGTCATTATATATTGAGCCATTAGTCAGAAATATGTAAAGATAGGATTTCCTCCCTATTTCACTTGACTATTCTGAATAAGGCTGATTCAAAGATCTGACTAAGGCCTATGCTTAAATCAAGATTTATATAGGGTGGATTTTTTTCTCCTACAAATCTGTGATGGTTTCTATATGCTTGGCCTAGGGAGTGGCACTATTTGGAAGTGTGGCTTTGTTGGAGTAGGTGTGGCCTTGTTGCAGTAGGAGTGTCACTGTGGACATGAGCTTTAAGAACCTACTCCTAGCTGCCTGAAAGCCAGTATTCTGCTAGCAGCCTTCAGGTGAATATGTCGAACTCTCAGCTCTGCCTGCACCAGGAGCCATGCTCCTGCCTTGATGATAATGGACTGAATCTCTGACCTGTAAGCCAGCCCCAATTAAATGTTATCCTTTATAAGACTTGCATTGGTTATGGTGTCTGTTCGCAGCAGTTAAACCCTAAGACAAGACTTGCTGCTTGCTTTGATGGAATTAAGCACTTTATTTTGCCAACTCTTTTCCTAGAGTAAAATAGCAATGGCTGTAAGGGTGTTGGTTGTACTGGCAGATAATAAAGTACACTTTCTCATTATCTCTTCTGGTAGCTGACTGTTGTGACTGTGATGGTTGAGCTCTGAGGAAGCAGTTTCTATCCTTGGATCTTATCACAGATATCTAAGCAGATGAACTGAGCTAAAATAGGAGATTGAACTCAGGATCCCCAAAAATAGCTATGGCAGGCATCTAGAAGAACTATGTGCAATTCCAAGGTGACAATAAGTTTATAGGTCAAAATGTACCTGGCAATGAGTTTCATAAATTAGCAGGAGAAGAAGGACTATTAAAAACAAGTCTCGTGGCAGACCCTCAGGGGACAGATGTGTGGAAAACATTTTTCTTTTTCTATCAAAGGTAATTAGCACAATTTTGGAACCATTCACCTTCTCCTTGACAGTAGTTAATCAATCACATCAAATTGTGAAGTCCACCACCCACCAATGGGATGAGATGCCATTACCACTTCCATCAGAGAACAACAACAACAAAAAACAAAAACAGAGGCCATTTGGCCAGTATGCTGCTTGCTAGCCCCATTTTGACTCTGGTGCATTCTTTATACACAGCAAAGTAGCCTTGTCAAATTAAGCCTTTGGCCTTGTGTTCCATTTTTTTTTTATTCCATTTTTGGTTTTTCAAGTCAGAGTTTCTCTGTGTAGTACTGTCTGTCCCAGAATTCACTCCACAGACCAGGCTGGCCTCGAACTCACAGAGATCTGCCTGCCTCTGCCTTCTGTGTACTGAGATTTAAGGTACACCGCCACCACCCAGTTCATGTGTTCCTTTTTATGCAGTCAGATTGTTCTCTTCCAACAACTGTATAGATTAAGTCCATTGACAATGGATTCATAGATACAGTTGACCTTTTCTATCTGTGGGTTCTCCATCCAGCGATTCAACCCATTAGCTATGGACTGAAAATAATTGCATCTGTACTGAATATGCATTTTCTTTGCATTACCTAAAGACACATTAAGCAATTATTTATATAGCATTTGTATTGTATCAAATATTAAAAGTAACCTAGAGGTGACTGAAAGCACATGAGAGTGCAGGCAAGGCTGGCCAGGGGAGCAGGTTGGTAGGCTAACTTCAGGTTCACCTCTTCCTCCACTATTCCAAATCCAATTCCAAGTCTCATCTCCAGCTCTGTAGCAGACTACCTGTTGCAACCTCCTCCTCATCTGCCCTCGCCCCAATCTCCAGTGTATCACACAGGTCTGTACCTTTAAACTCCCCATTCACAATTCATTGCTACCCCAAACCCAACTCCAGCAAATATTTCCTAGGCATCCTCAGTCCACTCCAGCCATGGAAGTAGTTAGCCTAACTGTGGATATTCACCTCTCTCTTCTCTACATTTCTCAAAGAACCAACTCCTGGTTTTGTTGATTCTTTGTATAGTTCTTTTTGTTTCTACTTGTTTGATTTCAGCCCTGAGTTTGATTATTTCCTGCTGTCTAATCCTCTTGGGTGTATTTGCTTCTTTTTGTTCTAGAGCTTTCAGATGTGCTGTCAAGCTGCTAGTGTATGATCTTTGGAGTTTCTTTTTGGAGGTACTCAGAGCTATGAGTTTTCCTCTTAGCACTGCTTTCATTGTGTCCCATAAGTTTTGGTATGAGGTGTTTTCATTTTCATTAAGTTCTACAAAGTCTTTAATTTCTTTCTTTCTTCCTGGACCAAGTTATCACTGAGTAGAGCGTTGATCCACTTCCATGTGTTTGTGGACTTTCTGTTGTTTTTGTTGTTATTGAAGACCAGCCTTAGTCCATGGTGATCTGATAGGATTCATTGGATTATTTCAATCTTCTTATATCTGTTGAGGCTTGTTTTGTGACAAATTATATAGTCATTTTTGGAGAAGGTACTATGAGGTGCTGAGAAGAAGGTATATATATATATATATTTTTTTAAGGATGAAATTTTCTATAAATATCTATTAAATCCATTTGGTTCATACTTCTGTTAGTTTCACTGTGTCTCTATTTAGTTTTTGTTTCTATGATCTGTCCATTTCTGAGAGTGGGATGTTGAAGTCTCCCACTATTATTGTGTGAGGTGCAATGTGTGCTTTGAGCTTTAATAAAGTTTCTTTTATGAATGTGGGTGCCCTTTCATTTGGAGCATAGATGTTCACAATTGAGAGTTCATCTTGGTAGATTTTTCCTTTGTCGAATGTAAAATGTCATTCCTTATCTTTTTTGATAACTTTTGTTTGAAAGTCAATTTTATTCAATATTAGAATGGCTACTCCAGCTTGTTTCTTGGAACCGTTTGCTTGGAATTTTTTTTCCAGTCTTTTACTCTGAGGTAGAGTCTGTCTTTATCACTTAGGTGCATTTCCTGTATGCAGCAAAATGCTGGGTACTGTTTGCCTCTTTATTCTGTTAGTCTATGTCTTTTTATTAGGGAATTGAGTCCATTGATATTAAGAGATATTAAGAAAAAGTGACTGATGCTTCCTGTTATTTTTGTTGTTGGTGGAATTATGTTTGTGTAGCTATCTTCTTTTGTGTTTGTTGAAAGATTACTTTCTTTGCTTTTTCTAGGGTGGAGTTTTCCTTCTTGTGTTGGAGTTTTATATACATTATCCTTTATAAGGCTGAATTTGTGGAAAGATATTGTCTAAATTTTGGTTTTGTTATGAAATATCTTGCTTTTTCCATCTATGGTAATTGAGAGTTTTGCTGGGTGTAGTACTCTGGGCTGGCATTTGTGTTCTCTTAGGGTCTGTATGAGATCTGCCCAGGATCTTCTGGCTTTTATAGTCTATGGTGAGAAGTCTGGTGTAATTCTGATAGGTCTGCCTTTATATGTTACTTGATCTTTTTCCCCTACTACTTTTAATATTCTTTTTTTGTTTTTTGTTTTTTTTTTGTTTTTTTTTTGTGCCTTTGGTGTTTTATTATGTGACAGGAGGAATTTCCTTTTTTGTCCAGTCTATTTGGAATTCTGTAGGTTTCTTATATGTTCATAGGCATCTCTTTCTTTAGGTTAGGGAAGTTTCGTCTATAATTTTGTTGAAGATTTTACTGGCCCTTTAATTTGGGAATCTTTGTTCTCTTCTATACCTATTATCTTTAGGTTTGGTCTTCTCATTGTGTCATGGATTTCCTGGATGTTTTGGGTTAGGAGCTTTTTGCTTTTTGCATTTTCTTTGACTGTTATGTCAATGTTTTTCATGGTATCTTCTGTACCTGAGATTCTCTCTTATATTGTATCCTGTTGGTGATGCTTGTATCTATGACTCTAGATCTCTTTCCTAGGTATTCTATCTCCAGAGTTGTCTCCCTTTGTGATTTCTTTATTGTTTCCATTTTCATTTTTAGATCCTGGGTGGTTTTGTTCAGTTCCTTCACCTGTTTGGTTGTGTTTTCTTTTAATTCTTTAAGGGATTTTTGTTTTTCCTCTTTAAGGGCTTCTACCTGTTTACCTGTGTTCTCCTGTAATTCTTTAAAGGAGTTTTTATGTCCTTCTTAATGTCCTCTATCATCATCATGAGAAGTGATTTTAGATCCAAGTTTTGATTTTCTGGTGTGATGGTGTATCTAGGACTTGCTATGATGGAAGAAATGGGTTGTGATTATGCCAAATAACCTTGGTTTTAGTTGCTTATGTTTTTATGCTTGCCTCTCACCATCTGGTTTTCTCTAATGCTACCTGCACTTGCTCTCTCCGACTGGAAACCATCCCTCCTGTGATCCTGGTTGTGTCAGAACTCCTCAGATTCTAGCTGTCTCTGTGATCCTGTGATTCTGGAATCTTGTGATCCTGAGATTCTGCATGTGTCAGAGCTCCTTGGAGTCAAGCTGCCTCTGGGACCCTGAAATCCTGGTGTAATCAAGCTCCTGAGATCCTATGATCTTGGGCATGTTAGAGCACCTGAGAATTGAGCTTCTTCTGGGTATTGTTGAACTGGGTGCAGAGCTACTGCCCAAGGTCTGCTCAGGGCACTGACTCAGATAGGAAGGAACCTGTGCCACTGGCCAGGCAGGGGTGAGGGGGCGGTTCCTGCATTCCTGAATCCCACTGGTCCCAGTTACTGAAGGTGCACTGGCAAATGTGGCCTCCTCACCCATGATCCTGGGCGTGTTATAGCACCTGGGAGTCGAGGTTTCTCAGGATGTTGTGGGACTAGGTGCAGAGCTAGCACCCAAGGTGTGCTCAGGGCACCAGCTCAGTCTGGAAGGGCTATACTTGTGTTTTTTAACTGATCTGTGTGGATTGCTGTCTATGCTTTTTCCTAATAAGGAGCTTTAATGTGCTTTTTGTACAAAACTCTCACGTATTTTCCCAAGAATGACACTTCTGCAAATTTTCTGCTTTCCAAGTTTTTGACCTATATCCTGCCCACTCTCTCTTTACAGCTTACAGCTTATGAGAACTTTCACATCCTGAGCTTGGTTATGGTCTCTGACTCATTTCTTATGGCTGCTGTCTTTATTCAATACCCGTTACTGCTGTACTGGACACCATATTTTCTTGGCCAACAGTTTTAACATCTAAACGAACTTGGAGATGACATGGGCTTACTACATCAGACTTGAATCCTGTTAGACTTTGCTGCTTCAAGCTCCCTACTCTATGCCAACATCAGAATGCTGGCTCGGCATCCTATACTTGGATACACTCATTCTCCCTTCAGCATCTCATTCCTTATTCTGGCTTTTCTCACAGTTCCAAATTTTCCCCGCTCAGTTTCTGTTAGCTTGGATATAATGCCGTCTTGATCATACACCTAAACTTTTCAATGAGGCTCAAGCTATAAGGTACATCAAGGAACTTCCTTAAGAGAAAATCTGTTCTCCTATATGGTGAAGATAAAAGTATAAAGTATTGTACTCTTTGTTTACTTTTGTTGTTCTCTCATTACAAAAAAAAAAATTCTTCTACTTACTTTTCGTTCTGCTCTGATAACAGAATATACCACTACCAGGGTAGTTCAGAAAGAAGTTTGTGGCCATAAATTTTAGAAGCCAGAAAATCCAAGAGCATTGTGTTGGTATCTAGCTAAAGTAGTCCCATGGGGATGCTGTCAAATGGAATAGAGGATGAAACAGTCAGGGGCAAGGGAGATCACCTCAGTAACACAACAACAATTTAAGTTCAACCTGAGAATTGGAGAGGACAGTCTAATATTAGAGTCCCTGTTTTTCAAGTTGGGTGTTTGGCCTTTTTTGTTTGTAGGCTTATTTTATTCTCAAGTATGTCACTTACAAATGCATGCTTGAATATAATTTTCAATTTCTCAATATCTGACTCTTCTCACTTACAAAATGAGACAAAGGTTAGTATGTACCTCAGAAGATTGTTATTTAAATGAGTTACCATATGCTATTATAGTGACCAGCACATAATAACCACTTAGTTATTATGGTAATAGTTACTATTAATACAAAGAACGTTAAGTTCTCTGCATATAATACAGTGGTAGTCAACACTAATTGACAATTTGACCTCATTCAAAATCACCTATGGGACAAACCTCTGAGAATGTCTACATATAGTTCTTAGATTGAGTTAAAGTGGGAAGATTCATCCTGATGTGGGTGGCACTGTTCAAGGGACTGTAGCCAAGGAAAGAATAAAAGGAAGGAAGAAAGATGAATACCAGTGTTCACAACACCCTGCAGCCTGAATAACTGCTTCATACTTCTATTGTCATGCCTTTCCTGCCTTGAGAAACCAAATTGTGTGAATTGGGATTCAAACAAGCCCCTCCTTATCTTACTTTTGCCATACCAACAAGATGAATAACTAATGCATTTACCTAATTTTCTTGGTTTCTAATAAAGTTACTTTAACTTTAGTATCTAGTCTTTTATATTGCAAAACAATCTTCATGTAATATGTCGTTCCCCCCCACTCTTTTTTGGTTTTGGGTTTAGTATCACACCAAGAAAGATTTTTCTCTAACCCAAGTTTATTATTAAGAATTTATTTTTATTTTCACATTTACTCTTAAATTATTTTCCAGCTGGCATCATTTGCTAAAATGCTAAATAGCCCTATCTATACAAGTGAATATCTTTATATTCTCAGACTCAATGACAAGAGTTTTCTAAGGTTAAGAATCAATAAACATAATAAATGGTTCACTCTCAAAGGTGGTTTCCCCACACACCATAGAATAGGTTTCAATATCTAATTAATAGTATTACAAAACACAGCCATGGTCTATTGCTAGCTTACAGTCCTTCCACAATAAGGCTCAGAACTTGGACCAAATTCAATGGGGGAAAGCAACTTCTAGGAAGGCTTAAGATTTCCCCCTTTCTTCCTATTTAGCATGATCCCCCACATGACTGGAGCTTTATAATCCATTAGTCTGGATGGTGAACGATTACACTGGCAAGACTCAAGAATTACTTTATATTAATGGAAGGTCCTGGATATACAGTTAAACTATTCAATGAAGATGAAATAGATTCTCTTTTTTTTTTTTTAATTTTATTTTATTTTATTTTTTTAATTTACATTCCAAATCACTTCCCCTTTCCCGTTTCCTCCCTCCCCGAAAGTCCCATAAGCCCCCTTCCCTCCCTCTTTTCTCCGTTCAACCCCCTCTCATTACTCTGTCCTGGCGTTCCCCTACATCCAGTCTTTCCAGGACCAGGGGTCTCTCCTTCCATCTTTTTAGAAATCTATTGACCAACCTTACATCCGACAGAGGGCTAATATCCAAGATATACAAAGAACTCAAGAAGTTAAACTCCAGAGAGGCAAGTAACCCTATTAAAAAATGGGGTACAGAGCTCCACAAAGAGTTCTCACCTGAAGAATATCTAATGGCTGAGAAGCACCTAAAGAGATGTTCATCATCCTTAGTCATTAGGGAAATGCAAATCAAAACAACCCTGAGATTCCATCTCACACCAGTCAGGATGGCTAAGATCAAAAACACAGGAGACAGCAGTTGTTGGCGAGGATGTGGAGAAAGAGGAACACTCCTCCACTGCTGGTGGAATTGCAGGCTGGTACAACCACTCTGGAAAGCAGTCTGGCGGCTCCTCAGAAAACTGGGCATGACACTTCCGGAGGATCCGGCTATACCACTCCTGGGCATATACCCAGAGACTTTACCTGCATGCAATAAGGACACATGCTCCACTATATTCATAGCAGCCTTATTTATAATAGCCAGAAGCTGGAAAGAACCCAGATGTCCCTCAACGGAGGAATGGATTCAGAAGATGTGGTATATTTACACAATGGAATACTACTCTGCAATTAAAAACAATGAATTCACGAAATTCCTAGGCAAATGGTCAGAACTTGAAAATATCATCCTTAGTGAGGTAACCCAATCACAAAAGATCACACATGGTATGAAGTCACTGATAAGGGGATATTGACCCAGAATCTCAGAATACCCTAGACACAATCAGCATATCAATAGATTCTCTTCATTGTGGATTCTTCCAGCTGCTGCAGAGCTCAGTGATAAAGGCATCGGAAGAGATCTATTCTTTAGCAAACCCAGCAGCACTCCTGCTGTGGTTGCCTCTATCCAAGAGCAGTTTTGATCTCTCTGTATGCAGTGTCTCTCCGTCTGAATGCAGAGACATAAAGAAAACAGCAGCTTCCAAGATGGCTTCTCCAACTATCCAGCCCTGCAGAGAATATCTATGGTACTGTTTTGAGTACTTTATCACATGCAGCACTCAGATATATTTGGTGGTGGTGGCAGTGGTAATGGTGGAGGAGGAGAAGAAGGTGATGATGGTGCTGGTGGTGGTGGTGGAGGAGGAGGTTGCAGTGATGATGCTAGTAGTGGAGGACGAGGAAAAGCTGATAGTGGTGGTAGAGGAGGAGGAGGTGGTGGTGGTAGAGGAGGGGGAGGAGGAGGAGGTGGTGGTGGTAGAGGAGGAGGAGTAGGAGGAGGTGGTGGTGGTAGAGGAGGCAGAGCAGGAGAGGAAGGAGGTAGCAGCAGCAGTGGCAGTAGCAGTGTTGGAGAAGATGGTGGTAGTCGTGGTAGTGATGGTGGTAGAGGTGGTAGTAATAGTGGTTTGTGTGTTGGTTTATCAAGATTGGATTTTTCTTTTGCAGCTGATGCTGGCCTAGAATTGATTCTAATCTTCTTGTTCCAATAGCACAAGAGCTAAAATTCTATATCTGAGTCACTACACTCAGGTGATTACTTTCTGTTTTGTTCTTTTATTTGTTTGGGATTCTTTTACTTTTCATTTTACTTTTATTTATATCTGCATGGATATGCGTGTGTGCCTTGCATAAATATGTGTGTGTGTGGTGTGTGGTCACATGTGAGATGTGTACACACATGAGTGGTGGTTTATGATTCCTTGACTACTCTCTATATTGAAACAAGATCTCTCATTTGAATTCAGAGTCCACCAATTTTACTAGTCTAGCTAGCCAGCTTGTTCCAGAGACTCCCTTGTCTCTCCTTCCTATGTACTAAGACTACAGGCAAATCCTCATGTCCACTCAAAATTAATGTGAGTGCTGGGTAACTGGATTCCATTGCCCACACTTGCTCAGCCAGTCTTTACCTGTTGACACATTTTTCCAGTCCCTCATAGGTTTTAAGACTCAAATTGTACTGTGAATATAGTTTATACTCATGTGTTTTAGATATTTATTCCCCAGTGTAGTGTAATGTGGGGAAAATGGGTTATACAGAATTACATTGTGCAAAACCAATCCTCCCATTTATGTTGTATCAATTCATTTGTAACAGAGAGATGAAATGTCTTGATAAATATATAGACTGTACAACTCCATTAATATTTTCTTGAAATGTTTCCATGGTTTTATTTCAGTTGAATTAGTCATAACCACTTCTAAAATTGTAAATCATGAAAAAATATATTTATCTAATAATTCAGTGCCCACAAATAAACTATAGTAGAGAACTTAGTAGACAATAGTGACAAAGTGACCATCTGCAGAAGACAGGGGCAAAGGATGAGGACATGTAGGCTGACTGGAGCAGAGGAGGGTGAACTGAGTTTTGGACAGAAAACTCCCATTCATTAAATCATTAACAAAAATGCAGTGACCACTTAACATGTTCTGGGCTGTGACTACAACAATAAGTATACATTAGTAGACTGGAGGGATAGATCTTCATCCCGTAGTGAGCCCATAAAAGTGAGGAAAAAGAATTACAAATCATAATGTCTGCCATAGAGTAACATGATATATGAGGCTAGGAACAAAGTTTGAAGATGAACGTTTCCAGTGAGCTAAGACAATCACAGTTTAGTCTGAGAATACTTTTAGATTCAAAGCATAAGAGATGTTTAGGAGCTAGTCACATAGATGGGCCAGTCATTAAAAGAAGTGGTGTGTGCATGTTCATGTACATGTGTGAGTGCAAGCATATCTCTCTCTCTCTGTCTCTCTCTCTCTCTCTCTCTCTCTCTCTCTCTCTCTCTCTCTCTCTCTCTCTCTGTGTGTGTGTGTGTGTGTGTGTGTGTGTGTGTGTGAGCAATTCATTGAGTTTGATTAAATACCAAGGGACTGATGATTCTAGAGAACATAGACATAACAGGTAAGGTCATAAGAGATTATAGGGTAACAGAGACCACAACTTAACTTAACGGTTATTCTGGTTTCTATAGAGTTTGGGGATGGGGGAATGTGTAATGGAAAGTAATAAAGAGTACCGCCCTACCAAGTCTCTGCACCAAGTCCTGGCGGGTCCAACACGCACTCTTTCCATGTATGCAGTAAAACACAACTCTTAAACTTAGTTAATCAAGTATCTTTATGTATATAAAAGTCCCAATTACATAATGCCAATTTACATGATAAAATCTTATCCCAATATTTTTAATCTCTCCAAAACACCAGAAATAAGTCTGAAGCTATCTGAATATCCGCACCTCCCTCTCTTCTCCACTGGTCTCATCCACCAAAACTCTTCTCCCTCTCCTCTCCTCCCCTCCCTTCTCTTAGCTCCTCCTCCTCTCTTCCTCTAATCACTGACCTCTCACTGCCTCAATGTAAATGGATAAGAAATATCTTGCAACAGAAAGCAACAGCAACACTGGGTACTGTATGAGGAAGAAGAAGTTTTGACAGCTTCTACTCTACCTTCACTTCCAGGACAGTCTACATTCCTATGGAGCTATACATCTTACATTCTTACTATCTCTAACAAAATGATATTATGGAAAAGAAAAGAAGAAAAGAAAAGAAAATGAAAGGAAGAAAGTGAAGGGAAGAGAGGGAAAGGAAGAAAGGAAGGGAAGGGAAGAAGAGGAAGGAAAGGGAAGGGAAGGGAAGGGGGAAGGGAAGGGAAGGGAAGGGGGAAGGGAAGGGAAGGGGGAAAGGAAGGGAAGGGAAGGAAAGGGACGGGAAGGAGGAAAGGAAGGGAAGGGAAGGGAAGGGAAGGGAAGGGAAGGGAAGGGAAGGGAAGGGAAGGGGGAAGGAAAGGGAAGGGAAGAAAAGAAGGGAAGAGAAGAAGAGGAAGGGAAGGGAAAGGAAGGGAAGGGAAGAAAGGAAGAGAAGGTAAGAAGAGGAAGGAAAGGGAAAGGAAGGGAAGGGAAGGGAAGAAAAGGAAGGGAAGGGAAGGGGGAAGGGAAGGGAAGGGAAAGGAAGGGAAGGGGGAAGGGAAGGGGGAAAGGAAGGGAAGGGAAGGAAAGGGAAGGGAAGGAGGAAAGGAAGGGAAGGGGAAGGGAAAGGGAGGAGGAAGGGAAAGGAAAGGAAAGGAAAAGAAAGGAAAGGAAAGGAAAAGAGACTTGGAGGCTGTTTGGCATAGGATCAATTAGGTACCCATAGCAAAGTACTTATGCCATTGTGCTAGAATCACAGATAAATAGTTCCTGTATCTTGTTTACCCTGAGTTTATCTTTCCCACATGTCAGAATTGTAAGCAACATTTCTACTTGCCCCAGCCTGACTTCACAATCCTTTACCTGCTTTAAGAGAATTGAACACAATCATCTTTTGTACACTATGTACCAAATATTTATTATTCCAGACTTAAATGGTACAAACTAACACAAAGAAAGGAATGTTCTCTACTGAAAAATATGTCAGAGTAGTGATCAATTCTGATTTCCAACTCAACCATATCTTTTACTCAGCCATTCATTAAATTTCAGGTATTGGAGTGTCAATCTTTCTCCTAAGATGACTATATCAGCTAAATAAGATAATGTACCTCAAATGCCTGTCAGTGTCTACCATTGGAGATCTCAGTATGCGTGTACAACATTTTAGAGTCTAGGGGACTGACCTTTACAATATAGTGAAGTTGACATAAAGAAGACTCAATTCAAGAGGAATCTCCTGTCTGGGAAGTTTCTAAAAGGTTGCAACTTTTTAAAAATATTTATTTATTTATCATATTTATTATATTTATATGAGCACAATGTAATTGTCTTCAGACATACCAGACAAAAGCATCGAATCCCATTACAGATGGTTGTGAGCCACCATGTGGTTGCTGGGAATTAAACTCAGGATCTCTAGAAGAGCAGTCAGTACTCTTAACCACTGAGCCATCCCCCCAGGCTGTAATTTTTCTAATATAGAAGAGAAATAGGTGTCGAATAGTCACCACAAGAAGAGTATAATCTAGCAAAGTGTACTTCTGGAGAAATTAAGTCTTTGAAATTTTCTCTTAATAGATACATGTGGACAGTTCCAACTTTGTTTCACATATAGTATCGCCTCCCAACAGTCCATGAGGCATGTATATTAAAACCAAGGAGGTTTTAATCCAAAGCCCTTGGTGAGGAGATTAGAGTCTTAAGTGTGCTTTCAGGTGGGATTGAGTAGTGCTTGCTCTAACAACTTTCTATAAAATCAAGATCAGCTCCTTCAGAAACTAGAATCAGAGCTGAACAGCAAAGGCTAAAGAAAATGGTGTAAAGACTTAAGCCAGACATGCTTTTAATCTCACTGAAGATGCAGAGGCAGGCGGATCTCTATGATTTTGAGGCCAGCCTAGTCTACAGAGTGAATTCCAATTCACTAGCAGACAGAAGTACATAGTGATACCCTATCTCAACACCCTCCCCCCCCCAAAAAAAAAGAATGGAAAGAAAATAACATAATAGTCTACTGATTTTTTTCATTATGGTAGAAGGCTCATCAATACAAATTGAGCACTACAGAAATGGCAGGATCAACCTTCCTACGGTTTCTTCTCTATTGTTTCTTACATTTGCAAGAAGCTAGTTCTCACATAGGCTCTCAACATTTATTACATACGATGTGTTTTGACATAAACTTTTTATGGTAAGTGATCCATGTATGAGTTTCTCATCCTTATGTTGAAATCTACTTTGAAATTCGGTTGAACTACCTATGACAATAATTAGCAATGGAATCATTTTCCTGGGGAAAGTGGGGCACTAGAATTATTGTTAGAAGCATTAAATGGAATTTAATCCTAAAATAGAGTGAAGAATTCATATCACTTCTATCTTCACAAATGCGTATGATCACAGTATCCCTAGCACTGCAAAAGCAGTGACACCTGCCAGTCCTCCCCTTATCTGATGCATGCTTTCCCTGGTGGAATTCCCCACTGTGACTTGGGAACCAAGGCTGTCAAGATTGCAAGCTCAGGGTTGTTTACCTTGCCTAGTTTTCCTCACCAATACAATTGTATGTAAAAATTATACCTGTCCACCTGGTTATTATAACCTACCTATGAAGGGTTTTTTTTTTTAATCAGACAAAAAGCTTTTATCAGGAATTATTAAATCATTAGACCCAAAGTAACTGCATAAAATTTGATGGTCAGTTATGTGTAAATTCAAAACTATATGTCACTAGGAATATGGTGCCATATTTTAAGAGTACATCCTAGAATCCCCCTGGTATTCTATTAAAATTCAAATACCTAACAGGATTTTTAAAACTTTCTGGCAGTTATTAGCTCTTATGTCTATATTACAAATGTGTTGCCGAGATTTGAGCGGGTAAATAATATAATATTTGCAATTTCTGAGATGCATAAAGACCTCAGAAGAAAAGGATATCCTGGAGTAAAAGAGAAAACTTTAAAAGATTTATGGGAGGTGTAAGCCTTCACATATGTGTCAGAGCCTCAGATTTCACATGTTATTTCTCTAAATAGCCTAGCTTAGTACATCGAAGTGCACTTTACACCTCTTGTGTCTAGCTCATCGCTGTCATGTGGCAGTGCTGGGCTACATAAAAAGTTGCCTTCTGTCACACACTCAACAGAGGAAGATGGAGGCAAAGGCAACTGTTTCTGCAAGTAAAAGTCCCCTAAGAACCCTTTCTGCTTATGTCCAGATGCATAAGCAGCAAGGTAATATACCCATAACAGACTTCAAGAAAATTTCATAGAAACTAAAGTATATCCACTAGGTGTAGAGAATATTTATGGATAATACTATTCTTGAGCATTGTTTCTATTAAAATGAGAAGTTCCCAGGGGCATTCAGAGAGTTGCATGTAAATAGTGTGTTTGTTATTATAAGGATGGTCTCAGACCTGAGATGCCTCAGTTGAATTCATT
Organism: Tokudaia tokunoshimensis; assembly: GCA_036184795.1. Lineage (NCBI taxonomy): Eukaryota > Metazoa > Chordata > Mammalia > Rodentia > Muridae > Tokudaia > Tokudaia tokunoshimensis. The sequence goes on from BTHU01000012.1 coordinate 106,156,379, forward strand.
AAAGCAGTGGTTCTCAACCTGTGAGTCATGACCCCTTTCAGGGACCAAACAACCCTTTCACAGAGGTTGTCTAAGAACATTGGAAAACACAGATATTCATAACAGGAGCAAAATTATAGTTATAAAATAGCAATGAAAATAATTTTATGGTTGGGGGGATCACCACAACATGAGGAACTGTATCAAGGCATTCAGCATTAGGAAGGTCGAGGACCACTGCATTAGAACATCAGCTGAAAATAAATACAATCTTGATGTTCCAAATGAGTAAAGGAATCCAGAAAGAACATGTACCACGAACTTAGCTGCTACCCCTGCCTGATCTCTCCTAAGAAATTTATCTACCATGCTTGTTTTGTAATGTTTCTAATATTGCAGAAATGTGACTGGGAACAGTTCCAAATGCTACAGGGGCACTATTATTAAGAGCATAAGAAAAGGTAAGAAATTTCATATCTAATTGATATCTTCACTGTCACCCCCCTCCCCAACACACAACACATCAGCCCCAGCAATTTGACAGTTATAAAAGGTAGAAATTCCTAAAGCTAAAAGATACTGTGTTCTGAGTTACCAGCAAGTTTCTTTGAACCTACCTCTTTTGTGTCTACTTGAATTTCACTTGTTTCTCCAGCCACAGGAGAACATTTTGTAGCCTGTCTTCATTTCCTATACAGTTATCATGCAGACGAATGTCACACCAATAGGCAAGGTTTCCCTTGCCAAATGTCAGAAAGCAATCCCACAACATCTCTCATAGAAACCTTTTACTTAATTAAGGAGACAAGAATCCATTCTTGGCTAACTTAAAGTCTGAAGTAGTTAGTATTTTTATTTGTATGTACGTTTCTTAAAAAGAAACGGAAGATCTTTTCAGACATGAAGCTTGTCTGTACCTGCTAGCCCTTTTTTTCTTGAGGTAGGCTTAGAGAGAAGGTTGCTAGGGTGTTAATGGCCTATTGTTTTCTGCTTCTCCCTCCCTTGGGAGTGTGTTTCATCTCGATCCTGGGATATGTGAATGCTGCTTCGCCAGCAGATCAAAGGTAAGGGCACTAGGGCTTGCTGCATGACTGAAGGGAGGAAGAATGTAGCCCAAGATCCCAGCCATTTTTCCTCCAAGTGAGAAATGTCAGAGCTGGGGCCAAGAGGATGTAGTTCTCTAATTCTTGGGTACCCAGACGTGCTGGGAGCCATGAAGAGTTGAGAACAGGCTGTGGTCCTGAGATGATCCAGGGGCAGTGGGACAGGAGGTTTGGAATTAGGCATAGCTCAGAGAAGCGTGTCAGGAACTTGCAGAGGGGCTTTCTGTGGAAGAATTAGGCTGTGCTGCTTGGCAATAAAGTCTTTCCCCCATGGAGGTCCTTGAAGAGAGAGTCCTTGCTTGTCCAAACTGTTTATTCATGATAGAAACATGGATGCATACAACTTAGCATAGACTGGAGATTAAATACTTTTTGCAGGAAGGAATGTCTGGAAAGTGAAGCTTATTGGCTAAACCCCCTGGGCCATCTGATCTAGATACCTCATTAGTATGGAAAACTGGTTTCTATGCTACAACATGACTAGTTGACATGGTCCTCTTAGTGGGGTGTTGTGGTCATGTGTTCCAGGATAGGAACTGGGTCAGAAGCAGATTCAAATGCCTATCATTTGTTCTCAATTAAGAGAATTGCTGGTGTTCCTTAATCCGTTCAACCTTACCAGTTTTTCTGTCTGGTGACACAGTTCCAGTTGCCTCACACTCCCTCTCTTCCATTCAAGCTGTGTGCCTAATTTGGAAAACACTGAAGAAGACACTAAAATGATGGAGATGAAAACTAGAAAACAGTCTGGTCTGCATTAGAAGGTCAGTTGTTCTATCACCTAATTCTGCCCCCAGAAAACAGGATTAAAGCCCTGGACTCTTTAGCCTAGGATGGTCCATAGATACAAAACTTACTGTCATGATGCTGCATATCTCTACCACCAGGACTCAGGAGGTATGTACACTGTGTGTTTTGATCCAGACTAGTCCACAGAGTAAGACTTTGTCTCAAATAAATAAGTAAACAAGAAACAAATGAGGATGCAAATAAATGAAAGCTATATTGGCTGGCTCTGTGCCCTGGGGTCCTATGATCATCGCCGGCACTTAAAACTCAGTACCCATCTTCATAAAGAAGATGTGCAGGGAGCAACCTTGCACCTCTTGCTCTTTCTTCAAAAGGAGCACCATCTCCATTCCATATCATGCATATTTGCCCATTGTTATTAGGGAGTATGGTAGTGGGAGGGGTGCACTGTGTCGGAGTCGGGAAGACTGGAGCCTTTTGCATAGGAGTCTAGATAAAAGACAAATTAATTAAATTGTCAAACTATCCTCTCAGATAGCATAAATGCAATAAATTCTCGCATAATGAAATGTCATTTCCAAGTTGTACTGAAACAGCCAGATCCAAAGGCATCTACTAATTTCAGCATTTTCTGCAATGGCTGTATGTGGTGCCTGAGGAACATTCTGCAATAGTAAGCATTAGAGAATTCATATTATGTTCAGCTTGTATACATCTGGAGAGCATGGTGTTATCTAACATCAGCCTTTCAATAAATAAAGCCCAAGGTGAGAAGGTTTTACATAAAATGTTGAACAGATTTTATTAAAGTTTTAAAAGTAAAAGAAATTGTATGCTTATTGAAACTACCTTAATAATTTTTAAATATGTTACATTTGAGCCTTTAATTTTAATAAATTAAAGTATTTTAGAAGCAAAGAAATTTTAAATATTTTGAAGCACAATAATTTGATTTCTTATGTAATTTCTATGCTACCACTAATGAATTTCTTGTATAATACCCAAATTTTGATAGAATTTACTGAAATGTGCGTACGTAGAATATAATTATGCTTTAAATTTTTAGATATTATAATTGATAGAATCTAAAGTATATAAAATACTTTTATAACAATATCATTATTAGGTATGCTGAAATGTGTAGAAGAATATATATACATTTATATATGTACTAAATATATATGGAAGTCTTGCCTAGATAACATTTTATCATGTTAGTACATTAAATATTTTCTTCTAGAGAGAGAATAGACAAAGATTAAAAAATATTTAATTTTGTTGTAATAGTATAATAATTTTTAATGTTATAAAAATGGATTGCATTAGCGGTCCAACTTCCTCTTGCAAAAGCACTTGTGTCAAAGGAAGGAATGGGATATTTATGTTCTGTTTCTCTAGCTGGAATTGTAATTACTAACTGTGTCACAGTCTAGCATGAAGCCTTCAATTCATACCTTTGCCCAGACCTTACCCTGGGATAAGACTTAATCTATGATCTTTAGCAAGTTAATTAAACGTCATAGAACTAATTTCTTGATCTGTAAAGTCAACCTGATAACACGTCTCAAAAAGATGAGGAAGAAGATATGAATAGCAGCCCAAAGACATGAACACAGCAAGCAATAGCCAAACTTCAATTGTAGTGCTGACTCTTTCCTGAGGTGAAGTAATGTCGAATGACTTTGTGATATGGCTCATGACCTGACATTGTTTGGTCACATGGCATAGAAGAAGTACCAAGTTACTATTTATTTATTTATTTAGAGACGTCTTTTGTTGAAAACTAGGAGTGCAAATGGTTTTAGGTTTTGCAATAAAATGTTTAATGAGATGTTACTAAATTTCAAAACATAAATAAACATTTCTACTTCATCCAAGTTTTTAATTTTATAACACTTAATTATTTGTATAGTATGTATGTATGTATGTGTGTGTGTGTGTGTGTGTGTACATGTGTGGCCCTGCATGTGCCATGGCACACATGTGGTGATTAGAGGATAATTTACAAAAGTCAATTATTTTCTACCATATGAGCCCTGGAGATAGAACTCAAGTCACCAAGCTTGGTGGCAAGTGTCATAATCCACTGATTTATCCTGCCAGCCCATCCCAATAAACTTTTACAATACCTCCTAAAACTCTGAAGAAGATGAAATGAAAAAATATCCATCAGGGCTTTAAGCCTAGTAAGCACATTTTCCGGGTGCTCCAATTATGGAAACATTGTTTTGCATAAAAATAACTCCTAACTAGCCTGACACTACATTGTTTCAACTAAATCGTGCACCCAGGTTGAATACACTCTCTTCGTTTTGGGTTCCAGATAAAAACATGAAAATATATTTTGCAAATCTGTAGTGTCAGATAGGCATGGCTATTTTTAAAGCATACCAAGTTGCCACCCCACCCCCCATTTCATCATGGTGTGGCAGCCATGGTCTCAGATACAGCCATATTTTAAGGGACGTATGCTTTGGTCTTAACTCCATCTTTTCTACTTTATTGCTTACCATGGAGTTTCCACCCCTAGATCACCCAGACCACAGCTGAGTAGAAGTTTAAGAAGTGTGAACTTAAATTTTGAGTACGTTTTAACATTTTGTTGAAAATGAGGATGATTACTCCTTAGGGTTCTTAGAGTAAACCTTTTCCCTACTCATATCATGGGCTTATTGCTCATGAGACTGATGTCTCTTGTACCAACCATACCTTAGCCTTAATGACTGAGAAATCATAAGCATATGCATAGAATGGCTTGCAACCTATAGCAATGGTGAAGATAAATCAGAACGAGACAGATGGATATACCCCATCATAAGAACATTGACAGAACGAGACAGATGGATATACCCCATCATAAGAACATTGACAGAACGAGACAGATGGATATACCCCATCATAAGAACATTGACAGAACGAGACAGATGGATATACCCCATCATAAGAACATTGACAGAACGAGACAGATGGATATACCCCATCATAAGAACATTGACAGAACGAGACAGATGGATATACCCCATCATAAGAACATTGACAGAACGAGACAGATGGATATACCCCATCATAAGAACATTGACAGAACGAGACAGATGGATATACCCCATCATAAGAACATTGACAGAACGAGACAGATGGATATACCCCATCATAAGAACATTGACAGAACGAGACAGATGGATATACCCCATCATAAGAACATTGACAGAACGAGACAGATGGATATACCCCATCATAAGAACATTGACAGAACGAGACAGATGGATATACCCCATCATAAGAACATTGACAGAACGAGACAGATGGATATACCCCATCATAAGAACATTGACAGAACGAGACAGATGGATATACCCCATCATAAGAACATTGACAGAACGAGACAGATGGATATACCCCATCATAAGAACATTGACAGAACGAGACAGATGGATATACCCCATCATAAGAACATTGACAGAACGAGACAGATGGATATACCCCATCATAAGAACATTGACAGAACGAGACAGATGGATATACCCCATCATAAGAACATTGACAGAACGAGACAGATGGATATACCCCATCATAAGAACATTGACAGAACGAGACAGATGGATATACCCCATCATAAGAACATTGACAGAACGAGACAGATGGATATACCCCATCATAAGAACATTGTATCTTTTTATGAGCAAAATAATTTAATAATAATAAATACATTTTTTTGAAAAATGTTACCAAAAAAATCACAATCACTCACATAAGGTTCTTTTTCTCCTCCATAAAGACATGAACAAAGTTTTGTATCCAAAATTGTTGGGTAACTTTGTTTTTGATTCTGCTTAGAATGATACCTTTCTCTTACCTCTTATAGAGGAAATCTAAACCCTATGCTCAACTGTCCTAACCATACCTTGTCCAGATGATCTCTCCCATCACACCACACTACCTACTTCCTTTCAAAGCACTTTAGACTTTTTATGACCTTCTTCAAACTTGAAGAGCATGCCTCATATTTGGGTCTTTGTTTCTTGTTTTTCATTTGTTTGCTTTGATTTGACTTTTAGTGCATAGGTTAATTGTAATTCTCATGATAACAACTGTGTTTTACTTACCATTAAAATGTCAGTCTTAAAAAAATCTGTTGCATTATTGATAGTAATTTCTACAGCTTGTGTGTGTTTGCGTGATTGTGTGTTTGTGTGTGTGTGCATGCACATGTGTGTGCATCCATGTATGCAAGTGTGTGTGTGTGTGTGTGTGTGTGTGTGTGTGTGTGTGTGTGTGTGTGTGTATGTGTGTACTCGACTTTGGAGGTCAGAAGCTAACATCAGGTGTCTTCACTCTCTTCATCAATCACTCTCCTTATGTTTTGAGACAGGGTTTCTCATTGAAACTAACACTCTGATTCTTCTAGAATGAACTGATAAGCTATCTTCATGTCTTTACTTTCCTAGAGCTGCAATAATCTCAGAAGGCACTGTACACGAATGCCTTGAACCTTGAGCTCACACATCTGGCCCTTGCTGTGTGAGCCCTCTCCCCTGATTTTTGATATTTTTAAAAAGTACTCTGACTTAAAGGCTAACATAACACTTTGTAAAGAACGCAGCAGTTAAGCTATAATGGCTGAATGAAATACTTTAACTTCTCATGTAGAAACATAACGGAAGGTTGCTATACAAATTTCCTGGTGAGATTTCAAAACATACCACCACTCGTTAGGTCTGGTTTGATTTCTATAGCTAAAAAAATCATTGTGGATACATATATACCCTATTCTTTATTCAAAGTGAGAACTTTCTATTTACTGGGTTCAAAGTAGAAAAAGTAAGTCCCATACTCTGGTGTGATTTAGCAGTTTCAGAACAGAAGACTAAATCCCTTGAGCTGGAAAGCTGAAGAGATGACCTAGTGATTGAAAGCATTTACTGCTCTTTTCAAGATAATGTAGTCTATTCAAATCTAATCCAATAATATTTCATACTTCTGTCTAATTTTCTCTACTTATGTCTATAGGTTGTCATGTTTCCCTTTGAACCTAGGTATGAGGAAGAATGAATATTAATGATTTCATCTGCAAATACTCACTAAGTGGGTCTAAAGTTACATAGATTAGATAGATACCCACTGAGAACACTCTGAGCTGTACCCTGTTCCAGATGGAAATGGAGTGATGATCTTAAGTTTCTCTCTTTCTTGCTGCTGTGAAACATCCAGAATTGGGGCTGTGAGCACATTTTGCTATTAATGATCCCACAGCACAAATAGTCCAAAATGAAACGCTCATAACCCAGACACCTTGGCCTAACTCCAAGGAAAGTAATTACAATCAGTCTACCTGAAATTCTGAGTGCAGCAAGAGCTGGGTTGGTGTTTTTCTCCTGCTTAGCTCAATGTTATACAACATCATTGGATGGCAATAAAACAGCTGTTATGTTTGACTTCTTTCTACTGTCATCCAGACTGGGCATCTAGACATTCCTCTACAAAATGCTTTTACTGAGAACTTAGGCAGATAAGACCTAGACATTATTTATGCTTCCTTTTAGTCCAGGCATTCTGATGTCATTATATAATCTCAAATCTGCAGCCCAATGGCATTTGTTTTCCACCATTCCTGTCAAGAAGTCATAAAATATTCTTACAATGATCTTTTAGTTTTACCCATAGCTAAAGAAATTTATACTCCATGATGAAGCACTTCTTAGATTCATGATCATAAACATAGAACATGAAAAATCATGGTGCCTATTTCTGGTGGCCTTTAATATCATCACTGTGCTTCATTTCTTGCAAGTAAAGCTAAGTTGATCAATGGTATGTTAAGACAAGAAACCTTTTGTGTATTCTACCATTAGCAGATAATTAAGAAAAGTAATGTGGAGGAAATCATTAACATTTGTCTTCTCTCCTTTATACTTATTTTCTGTATTATATGATGTTGCAAATGGAAGTGGCCAGTCTCAGTGGCTATTGATATCAGCTCAAGGAAAGTGAAGCAATGTCTTTCAAAAGGGAGAATTACTGACTGCTAGCATTCACGAGAACCTCACCATATGTCAGACTGTATGTGAAGGGTGTGGCTGTGTAATTCTCTTCAACTGTTATAGTAATGCTGTAAAGTAACCTTGACATTCTCAGTTTAATAAGAAGAAGAAACAGGCCTTCCAAGGTAAGCAACTTACAGAGCATCACACTCAGAAAGCAGAAAATTCAAAAGGTAAATGACAGAAATCTTGATCCTGAATTTCTAATATAAATATTGAGAATACTCCAAATATTACAATATCTCAGTGTCCTGGGGTAAAAGTACGTAAGGAAGTAGAGAAATAAAAGGGAAAGGTGAAAAAGGGGTGGGGGAAAGGAAAGAGGGAGAGACGAGAGAGGAGATATTTTATAGCATCTAAGAAAAACTCTCAAGTTACTGGTAAATAAAAATGTAATAAATTTCAACATATTTTTAGTGATCTAAAGGACTGATTACACACATGAAATAATAACCATTGTCATACCAAGAAAGAGTACCTGAATGATTTTGCTTCCAGATGGTTTGAGAAAATGTAACTTATCTTAAATAGAACATTGAGATAATGAGTATTGTTTCTGTGCTTGGATTTAAACAAGAGGAAAACAAGAACAGAATTTATTAAAACACAATCCTTTTAGGAAATGTTTTTCTGTTACCATAAAACAATCAGTAATATTTGGAATAATATACTGAGAGTACTAACAGCACCTGCTAATCCAAAAGAGGTTCATTTAGGTTCCCTTTCCCTGGCTGAGGCATTAAAATAAACGAACAAACACAATCAAACACATTTGTTTGAGATCTGTTTAAACCTAATTTGTATTTTGTCTTAGTTTCTGTTTTTGTCCCCTCTTTGCTGTTGTTATTTAACCCTTAGTTTTCCAGAAAATCCATTCAGTAGGATGAATGTATTTCTTTTGTGTTTCAGTCAATGCAAAGTTTGCTGTCAGTCTCTATGGGAGAGTGAGAAACTAAACAAATGTCATCCTAATCCTATCAGGTTTTTAAAGCAGCTCCTTTCTTACTAGAGGGATGGTGAGAGAGGTTCTGGTGGGCGATGCCTTCCTTCTGAGAGGTTTTCAAAGCTCTTGCAAATGATTTGGGTTACTGTGTTAGTTTCAGTGTGAATGGCTCCCATAAGTTCATATATTTGAATGCCTAGTCCCTGGTTGGTGAACTGATTAGGAAAGATTAGGAGGTGTGGCCTTGGAGGAGATGTGGCCTTGTTGGAGGAGGTATGGCCTTGTTAGAGGAGTTATGGCCTTGTTGGAGGAGGTGTGTCACTAGGGGTAGACTTTGACGTTTCAAAATCCCATAGCAAGTCCAGTCTCTCTGTCTGCTGCCTGCAGATCTGGATGTAGCTAGCAACTAACACCTTAGGGTCATACCTGCCTGCTTCCCACCAGGATGATTATGGACTAGCCCTCTGAAACTTTAAGCAAGCCTCAAAATAAATGCCTATTTTTTTTATAAAGTTGGCCTGATTATGGTTTCTTCTCACAGCAATAGAACAGTAACTAAGACAGTTATGCACAAGCATCTCCCCTATACTCCAAGATGATGGTTGATGAAATGTGATGTATGCTGGAGTCACTGGAAGGGCTTCATTCCAGCCAGCCCTTACCTTCAGAGGGCTTCATCCTATGAACTCCTAATCAGGACTTAAGGAAGAATGAGACCAAGCATGTCTCCTTCTAACATATGCCCTAGGAATGTTATTACTGTTTGTATGATAGCATACATTATAACACACTTTTCTAAGTAAAAAGAATGGGTGCAATGTTTTGCCATACCTTCTCTCTTTGTGAAGTCCTTTCTAGGCACTCCACCCATGTAGTTCACATGGTGGTGACATGGCTACTCAGGTGGCAACCATGGACTATTTACACAAGTGGATAGACTTACCTCAAGCTTTGTAATTAAAGAATTTACCTAGGTTTTTGGTTTGTTACCTGACCAAGTATACTCAGACAGTCAACAGGTCCTCCAGCGCAGGAGTGAGGATTGAAAAGAAAGAGACTATTAGACAATGCTACAGCTTGACCCCAGTCAATTCTGGGACTGAAGGCAGGTTTAATTTTTTCAAACCTGTTTTTATACCATTTTAATTACATGCAAGTATTAAGGGCAATAGTAGTACAATGAGGAACAAGCAAAACAACAAACACAAAATAGTCAAGGCAATAAGCAAATTCCTGTGATTACTCCACAATGACAGTTGTTTCCAAGGATATGTAAGAATGACTAAAATACCTGAGCCCACCTCCTTGTCCAAGAGCAAAATCTTGCCTGAAGTCTACTTCTTTTATTCCACCCTAAGATTAAAATTCCTGCCTTAACTTACTTCCCTATTATAGCTTAATGTCAGATTCCTCCCTGAACTTAACTTCCCTATCATGCCCTAATGTCAGATTCCTACTTGAGTTTACTTCCTTGTCATTGCCTAATATCAAAGTCCTGCTTGAAGCCCGTTTCCTTGTCCTTGGCCAATGTCAGGCTCCTGCCAGGTGGCACAGCACCCCAATAAGGCTCTGTACATCACCCCCTTTTTATTTCAAAAGCAATGCTGAGCCTGTTTTAGGTCATTCTGACAAGGATGCCTTCCTTACCCATCTTCAAGGTCACATGCAGCTTGTTTGTGTTATTTGAACAAACACAGCTTTATTAGTGTTTATTAATAAACACACACAGCCTTATTAGTTTATTAACAAACAGTCTTTCAGCGTATGCCTCTGTCTTAGGTTGGAAAGGCTCTGTGCAGAATCTTACCTGTCCTTGGCTTGCCAGCCTGTTAAATTAATGACTCTGTCTAGGGGTTCATTTTTCAGTTTCAAACCATGTACTTCTGCTGCCAACAGGTTGGTATTGTTAAAAACAAGCTTTAGCATGATGGGCAGGAATAGAAATATTCCCAGGACAAGAAGGGCTAGCATAATCAAGCTATACATGCCATTCTTGAAGCTTGACCAGGATGGAAATACTGATTTCAGGCTACAAATAATTTTATCAGCAATATATGCAGCATCAGAGCTCAGCAGGGTGGCATTCTTTAAATTCATAATCTCACTATGCAAAGTTAAAATATCCAGAGAGGTGCTGGAATTATACCAAACACCCGGCAAGTGTCTTTCAACTTTTTCCCAATTATAGTGACTGTTACTGTAAACTTTAGAAGTAACAGAAATCTATTGGCATTTAGCTTGGTACTCGAGATGACTTCTTACTTTCAGACTCTGGATCTTCTCTCCAGTAATTTGAATGGTATCATAAAGAGTGTCGATCTGTTGTTCCAAACCCTATCTAAATCTTCTTGAATACGCAAAACATTAGCAACACTTTTTACTAAATGATTAACAAAAGCAGTTTTCTTAACTTCTTGCATCAAAGCAATTACAGAGGCAGTGGTTCTAGCTATCAATGTAATTAAAGCTGCTATGCCAGCAATAATCAGGCCCACTACTCTCTTACTTCTACTTAAAGCCTGACTCACTGCCTCCAGTACCTGCAAGATTTTTTCAGAATGCCAAGGTCCTGTAGTATTCACAGACAATAAAACAAAAGCTGGTTGATAGACCACCATAACCGACATGCTAGGTTTCAATACACTGCACAATTAGAAGTGTACAATCAATACAACTTACATTAAATAGTGTAGAAGAAACAAAAGTAATTTTAACGTGACCAATTAATAAAAGGATTAGGAACCTTAACACATGCACTAACACTTGTTTGAAATCTAGAACCTGTCCCATTTTTATCTATTGCTAACATCTTCATAAATAACTGCAGCTAACTTCCAAATATGTCTCTGAAAATGTCTAGAACCAGCCTTCCAAATGAAGACTGGATTGATTTCTAGACCAGTCCAGGATTGAGTCAGACTAACTGGTCACATTAAATGATAGAGAAGAGTCATTAAAATAACTTTTCTTTTTGATAAATTTTTTTAAGTCAGTTTCCACAGTCTACATGTTTTCGGTCCCACAAGGTCTAAAAGCTTGAGGCAAGACAACTTGTTCAATCTGGGATATAGGCAAGCAAAGGTGGGTCAGGAACAAATGTCCAATGCAGTTTCCCAGTCACCATTGTCAGGGCACTCAGCAAGCTCACAGGACAGCATCATTCTTTGTCCTAGCATCAACATGTCATACCAATCACTCTGACAGCTAGCACGTTCCTTCAGCACCCTGAGGAAAAAGCACAAACATGCCCTCTTCCCCATATTAAATACCTGAACAGGATCATGACATACATCAGCATGTGGATCCTTCCATTTCACCTAGGCATGAGTATGCCTAATTGTAGGGTGCCATAGATACTCAGCAGAGAGTTCCTTGGCATCCAAATTTAAAAATTTTAGAATAAAAGAACATAATTTAAATAATTTTGTGGTGTTTGAGGATATAACTCCCCCATTTTTATTTTATGAAGATATTTTTTTAAAGTTCTACAATACCAAACATATATTTCTGATGTTGATCTAAGAATTTCAAGGCTCCTGCTACCCACATTTCTTTATATGATGGATTCTGATGTATGCAATGAATAGAGGGGGAATTCTAGCATCAGAATGGAAGTTGTCCATGAAGTACAACTACACTAACTTTTTGGTTAGATGAAGTACTCTAATAATCTGCCAGACAAACTTTCCTTTCTCCTTGACAGCCAAAGTTGGATTTTTAGTGTTATAGTATATACAAAACTTTTTTTCTGCTCATTGATGCCTAGCCCAGTGCTTAAGGAATCAAAACTATACAGAACTAAATATCAGTTTGCCAAAGTTTAACATATATTTGAACTAGTTTATAGAACTACATCTCAGATCATCAAAGTCAGAAAACAATTAAGGAGGAAATACATGGATTCTTCAAGATCATCATTGCTACAGAGAGAGTGGGGACCCATTGCTCGCCTGCATCTGTTAGCCAGAAACCATAAGAACAATTCCAGAATGAAGGCACTTGTGGTGGCCAAGACCATGCATGTGGTTCCTGGAACTACAAGTCCTTTGAATTGTCACTTTGAATTATTTGAATTGTTCCCTCCTGAATCATTCAGAAGGATTCCAGTTGTTAACTGTGAGAACCATAAGCCCAGAATCCTCCTGGTCCCAAGCAGATGGCCAACCTCCTTTGAATGAATTATTTATTGAAAGGGTTACTTACTACCTCCCTTTATGTGAGAAGCCTATGGTATTTGAAAAATTGAAGTTTACTTTGAAAGCCTAAGGCTATTGGTTTGAGAAGAGTGGTATATAGAAACATTTCTTTCAACCATCAGACATAGCTTGCTAATTGTGTTGACTTTTCACTCCCAGCATATTATGTATCCATGCCCATAGTATTTTAAATACTTTTTCACATGTTGAATACCAAGCTTCCATGATCTTCATCTTTTATATTTCAAAATTTATCTGCTATACTTTAAAAATTGTGGATACTTTTTAAATCCAGAAGTGCTGGACCATGTAGAAGGTGAAGATGTGTGTTTTCATTTTCATTAGAAAACACATCTTATCATATGCATAATGATAATATGATGCCTTGACATGGCATTGGGTTTTTGATAGAAGAGCCTTATAAAATGAGGATCTCAAAAATTTTGAACACTAAAATTTATAGGTAATTAATTGTCCTTAAGTAAACTATTGGTAATTTTAAGTAATGCTTTGTTAGGAGATTTTCTTATGCATTATATCATACCAAAGATAGTAAATAGTTGATATCTATCAGATGATTGCTGAGTATTGGCATATGCTTGTGTAGCAAGCTTGAATAAAAAAATGTTGAAAGACATTCAGATGTCCATAATGAAACTGGGGCACTACCTACTGTGCTCCTGAAGCACCTTCAGATGTGTACAAACAAGCCATCCATCACTTCTTGGTGAGAAGAGCAGCGGTATCTTAACCAGCAATTTTGTATGTGTGTGTGTGTGTGTGTGTGTGTGTGTGTGTGTGTGTGTATGTTTGAAATAAAGTTTATTGAAGATTCTGTCAATATTTACATATGATACAAGGTAATTAACAGAGGCAGGCCCCCCACGCAACTGGTTCCCTACCCTTATTGCTTCCCTTGCCCCTCCTCCAGACTCATTAAAAATCATTGTTTAAAGACAGGTTATTACTGCCACTGTGGTTCGCCCTCCCCCTCCCCCTCCTCCCTAAAATGCAAACTAAAAACTCTGTCCCTCCCTGCCCCTTCCTCTGACCATGGGGACTGTTCTGGATCTGTGTGTTAACTCTGTGCTGCCTCACCCCTCCTCCCCTAATAAAGGGAGTGGGATGGGCAGTTTTCTGGCAACCTCCCCCAACTCCACCCCTACCTCACCCCACAGAATCTGTCCAAGGGGGCAGACAGGCCCTTGAAAGAGTTCAGAACTGGGGATCTGAGATGGGAAGAGGGACATGGTTAAGAGGGAGAACCAGAAAATGGAAGACAGAGTCAACCAGCAATTCTACATCTTTGACATTCCTTAATTTAAAAAAAAAAAATACACACACACACACACACACTATCATTTACACAGGATTGAAAATTGGAAGTCTGCTTTAACTCATGTCCCTTATCAACATGCTACCTCTTTTAAAGTGCTTATGGGAATTTCTTTGCTTCTATTATTTTGTTCAAATCCTATTAATTTCATTCTAGACTACTTCAGCAACCTCCTGTATGAGGATATTCTCTTACTTATTCACTCTGTAATCCATTATGACACCATCACCATACTAATACTCACTCATGAAATGTCATTTGTTCATACTATTAACAAGTTGAAAAACACTAAGAATTATTTGTTGTTGTTTTTTTTTTATTTTATTTTTTTAATTTACATTCCAAATCACTTCCCCTTTCCCGTTTCCTCCCTCCCCGAAAGTCCCATAAGCCCCCTTCCCTCCCTCTTTTCTCCATTCAACCCCCTCTCATTACTCTGTCCTGGCGTTCCCCTACATCCAGTCTTTCCAGGACCAGGGGTCTCTCCTATTGTTCGTTTGTTTTGCTTTTTTTGAGCCAGAATCTTACTGTTTAGCTCAGACTGTCCTGGGTTTTCTATGTGGACCAGGTCTACCTGCCTACTTCCACACTCCTAAGATTAAAAGCATGTGCTACCACGCCTGCCAAAACACTCAGAATTCTTATCAGACTGTTGGATAAAATTATGTAACACATATAAAATAATTACAATCCCTTAAATATTTCAATTACCAAACTGTATTTTTGTAATAATTCTAGCTGCAAGTCATTACTTACACAAGAGTTGGAGTGTTGATACATATCCTATAGAGAAGTTTTGTTCTTGGATGCTGGACATTTCTATAAGGAAATAGCACCATGTGGTTCATTTTGATCTACAGGGAACAACAAACTGGTAGTAATGGCTCCGAGTTTCCAGGATAATTCTCCTATTTTGTAAATACAAAACTCTACAACTGTTAATCTAATGAATGAGCCCAGCATACAGTCTTAATTTTTTCCATGTGTTTTTCTTCACTGGAAAAAAAAAGGCTGTTTAAATTTAAGAAATTGCCTAATAAAAAGGCAACACCATATGAGAGTGTTTGTCACAAAATCTAGCCATGAAAGTAAATATTTGAATACATTAGTACCACTTGAAGACCTTAAATAAATATGAATACTAATAACCAAGGAAGTTTTGATGTAGGCATGTATTATATGAAAAATGATGTCCAGTTTATTCCTCTACTTTGCTCAGTATCCAAAACTACAGTGGAAAATATTGTGGGAGTTTAACTTCCTGGCAGATTGCATATTGACCTACCATAAGCTCATCCAGAGAAGTTCAGGAGAAATACTCAGAGAGGACATAGAACCACCCTTTAAGGGACATCCCTTGTGCATTATATCAAAGATCTTCATGTAGTTTTGTGTCATGTAAAACAAAATAAATAAGGTCAATAACCAAAGATGAGTATCATGTATTGTCTTACTTCTGCTTATTTTGAATTTTATGCTTTGAGCTGAGGAACTTCATGCTTATTCTCTATTCCTTAAAGACTCTGACCCCAAAACATACCTTATGAAGCTAACGTTGGACCACATACATTGCTGATATCTATGGGCTCATTGGGTCCATCAGGTAAGAAGCAGAGTAGCTGTCCTGATAAGAACAATGGGCACAAATCATTGAGGTAATCCTGCTGTTACCCAGTTGAAACATGAGATACAAATGAATTTATCCTGATTGTTTCTTGCCCAATTATTAATTTAATTTGTCTAGTATACTAGCATGGGGCTCAGAAGAGACTATGATTATTTTATTTTAGAATTCATGGGGTTACATCTCCAGGAGACTAAGTTCAGCAGAAATGATATCTAAGGGATTAGACAGATTTGAAAGGGATAATATGTACTATCTCTAAACTTGGGGTCAACAACAGGAGTGGAGGTGAATCCACCTATGCTATTTCTTCTACTACTTCCCATAAGAGGAAAGGGAACATCCTGGAAAATCTTCCATCCAAAATATGTGTCCACTGAGCACTGCAGCAGATAGATATCGGTAAAAGTAGAAAAGCGGGTCTCCCAAGATGGAATTTCCACTTAGCTATAAGCATTTTGGTAGCTAGCCTCATTGTGAGAAGGCTCCTTGTTCAAAATCATGACTTTCCCATGCAGTGAATATTTGATGTCCTGAATAAGGCATTGACATCAAATCTTGGCCATCTTGGCCCAGTTTGGGACAATTTTAGTGTAAAGTGCTATTTCAAAAAGATCTTTTTAATTGAAATAGAATTACTTATGTCTTCCCTTCCCTTTTGCCTTTTCAACACTTCCATGTATCTTCGATCTTACTCTTGTCCTAAATTCATGTCTCTATTTTATTAATTGTTATATATATATATATATATATATATATATGTGTGTGTGTGTGTGTGTGTGTGTGTGTGTATGTATATGAAAATGTTAATTGCATATATGTACATGATTTCAAGTATGGCCACTTAGGAGAGTTCTTTGGAAAACACTTTCTTTTTTCTATTTGCTCTCAGCATGCCTTAGTTGCCTACAGATCATTGTCATGGCTGAAGTGTCATGAGATTCTTTCCACGTATGTTACCGGCCTATTGTTGTCATCCTTGTTCAGGCCTTGTTTAGGCAGCCATGTTGATGAGAATATATAGAGTAGTTTCTCTGGGATTTTTAGGTGAAAAATCTCATAGATATCTACACTAAGAAAAACAAACAACATCAGAACTCTAGGTGCTTAGATTCCAGCACAAAAATAAAAACATGAACATCTAAAATGATACAACTCTTCCAGAACTCAGCAACTCCATTGTAATAGACCTAAGAAAAAGCAATTTAGCTAAACACAAGGCAAAGACTTCAAAATAGTAACTATGAATATTTTCAAGGACTTTAAAGAAGATATGAATGAAATAACAAAAGCAATTCAAGATGTAAAGTAGAATTGCTAAATAATAACTAAACTGATAAAACTTGAAATGAAAATAATTAGCAAGTCAAACAAAAAGCTCAGAGGTAAAACCTCACAATATATTATAGACATAGAAGAGAGGATTTTGTGTCTTGAAAACAAAGTGCAAGAAATTAACTGATTCTGGAGCACATACACACACACACACACACCACCACCACCAACAACAACAATAACAACAAAAACACAAAACAGTCAATGAAATTATTCCTAATGATATTCTGCTATATACATAGATTGGCATCTAGCCCAATTGTCATCAGAGAGGCTTCATCCAGCCAATGATAGAAACAGATGCAGAGACCCACAGTCAAACATTAGGTGGGGCTTGGAGAATCCTGGAGAAGACAGGGAGGAAGGGATTGTAAGAACTGAAGGAGTCAAGGACATGCACACATGAACACACCCAAAGATTCAATCAATCTGAGCCCATAGGAGTACACAGAAACTGACCAACAATCAGGGAGCCTTCATAAAACTGAATTAGGCTTTCCATACATATGTTACAGTTGTATAGCTTGATCTTCTTATGGGACTCCTAACAGTGGGAGCAGGAGCTGACTCTGACTCTGTTGTCTGTCTTGGGGTCCCTCACCCCTCCCACCCCCAAACTAAATTGACTTTTCTAGCCTTAATAGAGAAGGTGGCACTTGATATGGCTTGTTGATATCTATCAGTGACAGCCCTTTTCTGAAGAGAAACAGGACAAATAAATGGGAGAGGGGAAGACTAGAAGGAAAGGACAGAGGAGAAACTAAGGTCAGTATATAAAATAAATAAAGTTAAAACAAAATGAAAAAAGAGAAGGAAGGAACTGGTAAGTGAGTAGTGAAAATATGATAGATCTGCACAGTATAATATTATTCAGCTCTTAAGAAAAAAGAAATTATGAGATTGGCAAGTAAATGTATGGAGGCAGAAACTATCTTCCTTAGTAAGGTAATACAGACTGAGAAAGATAAACATTGAATGTTATCTCTTATGTATGGATATTGGTTTTCAAACCATTTGATATGTGTGCTACAATCTAAATGCCTACAGAGGTTAGGAAACTCTTAACAGACTAGAGGAAGGATAAGGTCTCTGAAGGAGGGAGAAATAGAATATGCTGTAATAAAGAGAAAAGGGATAAACTAGAAAAGGAAGATTAAGTTGGGAGGAGAATGGGATGGCAGAAGAAAGAAGAAATATGGGGATAGACAATTAACTACAAGCTAAAAGCCTTTCTAAAACTATATGGAAACCCACTGTTGTTGAATCTTCCTAGAATTTATACATATGTGAAAGATATTATGTGAAATCATATAATGGAGCCAATGCCTCCATTAGAAATCTTATGCCACCAATTAACATCTATAACACTAAGAATGGGTTTTGCTGAGTTGTTGGTCTATGGGTTCCATAGACATCCCCAAACATCAGAAGCTGTTGCCAAATCCATCTGTTACTATCCATAATCTGTTGATAAAGCCTTATTATTGAAGGCACCACTTATTTATGTCATTTTCCATGGAAAAATTGATCTAATGTTCAACAAGAAGCTCCACCCCTCCTAGCTAGTGTTCATGGTGTTGGATTGTACTATTCATGTTACCAGAGAAGAAAAGTGGTCATCAATTCTATCAAACTATAAACTCTTGAGTCTATAACAGCGACCTGCTTGTATGATATAATGGTGCAATGATGATACAAATATTATGACAGTAACCAATAACTTTTCTATGGATTTAAAGCATACTCTGTGAGATGGAACTCAGAACTGATACTGGTAAAATGACCCAAAATCCAAGACAAGACAGATCATAAGCCTTAGAGGGACGCCTTCTATTAGTATTCTGCTCAATGAATGTAGAAATAAAATGACTCCTAATCACATCTTGCTTTACCCACAGATCAGTGCATAGATCAAGCTTTATCAGAGAAGCTTCTTCTTGCAGTAAATGGTAACTAACACAGAGATAATGTTCAGAGACTGAGAGACTTTGTAGTACTCAGGCCTAAGCGGGATATGTTTATCAAACCGTTTACCTCAAGACTTAGGGATCTATATATAAGGGTGGACAGAAGGATTATAAGAGCCAGAGGTGATATATGACTTCAAGGAAATATGATCTTGCAGACACTCTGAGCGGATGCACAGATGAACTGACAGAAACCATGACAGTATACTCAAGACCTGCACAGGTTCAAATAGGACAAAAAACATCCTAGTATAGAAAAGGGCAAGTGAACAAAAAATTCTATCAATCAATAAAATAGATATTTGTGGTTGATCCTTGCTTGAAAAGGGAAAATTAGTTTTATGCAATGGGGTGTTCCTAGGTTTATCAACCACACTGTATGCAGGTTCTTATGCCCAGTTGGCTAACATGGAATGGATTCCATGCTTTTTGTGTGCTTTCAATTTTTACTTTTTTTATGTTATTTGTTTCATGTTTGTTTTTAATTATTTGTTTATTTGATTGATTGATTGTTTTGATTTTTGTTTTCTTTTGGAGAGAGAAAATGAGATAAAGAAAACATAAAGCTGAATGGGTAGGATCTGGAATACTTGGAGAAGAGAAAAGAATAGCTCTAAAAAATGTCTGAAAAAAATTTAAATAATAAAAAAGAAAATCATAGATATATTCTTTAAGCTTTAAGGAAGCCCAAGTTTAAATAATTTCACTTGGCTAACATCAGGTATTTATAAGGATCCTCTTGGAGTGTACAAACACAATTCACCTCCTTACCTGTTTGGGCTTCTAGAGGTGACCTTATTATGATCTTTCTCTGGCTTTTCCAAACCTCACCTTCCATCACCACATCTTCTAAGTGTTTGCCATCCTGTGCTTCTCCCTTAGAAGGACCACCGTGATGTATCCACATACCTGGTTAATGAGCACAGCACAAGATGCCTGCACATCTGTGTTTATGCTGTACTTTTAACAGTACCCAGGTTATGGAGTCAGCAGACAAATCTATCAAAAGATGAGGAAATAAGTAAAACAGGGTGTATATTCAGAATTTAGCTTCATTCAGGCACAAAGGATGAAGTTATATCATTTTCAGGAAAATGGATGAAATGGGATATCATCCTATTAAGCAAAACAAGCCAGGAAAACAAATATATGCTTTCTGCATATATTTTATACAGAATATATATTATATGTAATACATGTATATTATGTATGACATATAAGTAGAAGAGGAAGTATTATTGGGGGTGGGAGCATCTAAAATAAGAGAAAGAACAGGGAAGTCAAGGAAAGTCTGACCTTAAATCAAAACCTGCTGTTTTGTATCTCATTTGTGGTAGTTTGAATAAGAATGGTCCTTATAGGTTCATATATGTGAATGATTGGTCATCAGGGAATGACAGTACTTAGGATGAATAAAGAAGTGTGGCCTTTTCGGAGGAAGTATGCCACTGAATGTGAGGTTTGAGATTTTAGAAACCCATGCCAGGCCTGGAGGTTCATTCTCTTCCTGCTCCCAGTGGATCTGGATGTCAACTACTTCCTCAGCACCATGTCTGACTGACTGCCACCTTGCATCCTGTCATGATGAGAATGGACTAAACCTCTGAAACTGGACACCTAGGGCTCTCAGAGACTGAAGCACCAACCGAAGAACATACACCAGCTGGACTTAGGCCTCCCTGTACATGCGTAGCAGCTTGCTCTTCACGTGGGTCCCAAACAATGGAGCTGGGGCTATCTCAAAAGCTGTTGCCTGTGCATGCAATGTTCTTCTAGTTGGACTACCTGGCCTGGCCTTAGTGGGAGAGGATACGTCTAGCCTCATAGAGACATGTGCCAGGGTAGGGGTGTACTCTGGAGACCCCATTATTTGCACAGAAGGAGGAATGGGGGAAGGGGAATGGGGGGAAATTGTGGGAAGGGGTGACTGGAAGGAGCAGTGAGTATGCTGTAAAGTAAATAAGTAAAATAATAACAATAAAAATTATTTGAATAAAAAAATGCCTTCCTTTATAAAAGCTGCCATGGCCATGGTGTCTCTTCATAGAAATAGAGCACCAACTAAGATAATCATTAATCCCATCAATCAATAATATAATCAATTAATAAATAAAATAAACACTGTACCCCAAAAGATAGTCTTTCAATCTTAAGATCTTTTAGGACATTTGCAAAGTCTATTTTTTCAATGCTGGGTAATATGTTTTCATGAAACAAAGATTAGTATATGCCCATCTTTGGGAATGTGGGAAATTATTCTTTCATTGATCATTTAATTCAGTTTTATCATGTACAGAGTGAAAGTAGTGAATTGGCCTCATAGAGTTGTTAGATGAGGCACTGAAGAGATGCCTCCGCAGTCAAGAGTACTAGTAGCAGACTAGAGTTTAGTTCCCATCTAACTGTCCCTCTAAGAATCTGATACCATTTTCTGACATCAGTAGGAACATTTACTCAATGCTCATACACACATATGTATGCAAAAATATATAGTAAATATATTTTTAAAAGAAGAATGATTATATGTAAAATGTTTTAGTGGAGTGTTTGGCACACAACTGGTGCTGACATGATGAGTTATGTCAAATGTTACTTAACAAGGGCTAAGAAATAAACAAGAATATGCTGCTCATACCATAGCATATTATTCATGACCTGCATAGGTTTAATCCATGACCGTAGACACATAGAAAAGTGTTTCTACATTTCCACGCACACCTTTGGCCTTGAAAGAGTGAAAGATTTCAACTGGTCCATCTTATTACATGGGTGGTCGACTTATTGAACTCTATTGACAAAAGACTGAGTTTTCTAGCAAGACAGAGCTTCATTAAAATTCCGCAGAGACTGAAAATTCAATAATCTTTCTCACAAAGCACTGCATGAGCTGGGATGATTAGGCAATTTCTTTCTCATTCCATTCCCTTTACTAAAAGCATTGCTACTTCTTGTCTGGTACGAAAAGGCGGTCATTAAATGAACATTCACTATAGGTGATTAAGCGGAAAGTTTTAGAGGTTCACTGACTCCTTTCTCAAGGCCTAATTGAGGGCTTGATGGGAGAGTGGAGAAAAAATAAGGCAAAGCACCATTGCCATATTCTGGTCTAAAATACAGAAATGGTCATGCTAATAAATACTTATCATCTCACTTCATTGAGATTATTTTTTCTTTTTCCGCTTCTTCTATACCCTCCCAGAGCCTTCCTTCACTCTTCCCCTGACCTCTATTCACTCTTCTTCTTCTCGCTGGAAGTGTTAGGTCACATGAGACAGGAAATGCAACTGTGCTCAATAAATCTCACACTTCATGAGTATATATTTGGAAGTAGAACAAATAAACAAGCATATATATCTTTCTAGACTGACGTAATATTTAATGATTGGATTAATAGAGTGAATCTGAAAACCTGAACTAGCAAATAAGTCAATTTTTTAATATAACCACTAAGATAACTTTCTCTTTAATTTGTACATAATATTTTATTGATACATTGATGGATAAAGAGATGATAAATAGACAAATGGTAGATGATGAATGGATTGATGATAGATAGATGATATGATGATTGATAGATTGCCTTCTCAATCTTCCATCTATGTGTAACTATGAAAACTTCCTTTAGTTTTTTAACTTTCAAATTCATACAAAACTCATAGAAGAATATGAAGCACTTAGATATGTTCAATAAATATTACAGAATTAATTAAGTAATCATTTATACAATAATAGCACAGTGCCTCATGTATAATGCTAACTTTATGAGACTCTCTGGCTTGGATACTTTCAGAGCTGTCTACCTGCCCAATGGAAGGCTGGAGTTATTTATACACAGCTTATAAATATATTACACTTGTTATATTTAAGAAAAAGGCACCTACTGGATCCTGGGGAATCCTTCTATTTCCCTCAATTAAAGTGCCCTTGATATGGCTTTAGTCGATAGTCCCATATCTCTTCTCTAATTCAGGTTATTATTCATGTACTATAGATGTTTGGCTGATCCTCTCATGCTCAGACCATTTAGTTATATCCCATAGCACCTTGTACTAAGATGTCACATTTTAAGTCAGGCCTTTTATTTTCAATCTTTTATGAACTGAATATCAGATTGCTCTATCACTATAAAGCCTAATACCTGTCATAGGTTACTCAGCTAGTCAATTCCAGAAGGTCCCATGTACAGTCACTGACCTGTGCCTCTGAAATGGAAAATGTATGTTGCTTTGTTCCCTTTATCCAGAGAAGCAGCAGAGTTGTGATAAAGGCTAAATATCTATACCTTAATCTATACTTGAATATATGGCAATCAAAACAAAGAATCCTGAAATTAGACTTTATGTGAAGTGCCCAGGGCTTGGCCTCTGTTGTCTTTAATAGATGAAGAGAAATAGTCTGTGTATACACTGTTGGAGAAGGAGAAACGTCATATCCCCTATCTACCCTTTTTCTTCTTTATAGCTCATGAATGGCACATCATGGTCTGATACTGGATTTAGATTTGCTCTGAAGAGTTGAACAGACAGTAATAAGTGACAAGTAGAAAAGGTTAGGTCTTCATTGAGCTTGCCTAGTTGAAAGCACATTGCAGTACAGTTGGGCAGGGCGCAAGATAGGGAATCATAAGCAGAGAGAGCAGTCTGTCCAGAGTTCTGGCATCTAGTCACTGTCAGAGGGCTCACAGCAATGACCTCCTGAGATGATCTGGTAGCAGAGGCAGCTGGGAATCAATGCAACTGACAGCCTGATCACCCAGCCTGGCATGCTGCAGTGATAAAGGAACTTTCTGGTTTTAAGAAAGGAGTTAGGACATTCAAAATTACTCAAGGCAGTGAATACAGTAACATATATCATGTGTGTCATCAGAAGCAAAATATAATTAATGCTTGCATAATTCCAGGTCAGGTCTCTGAAATCACAGAACTGGGAAGATTTTTCATACCAAATAAACCAAATTTCATGTCCTTTGATCTCTCTATACAACTAGATGCCCTATGGAAACTCATAGCTATTCAGTTCACATGGCTATTGTTTCATCTTTATTAGTTTGACTATATTTCCCATTTGGAAATTCCATATCCCTAGAAGATTTCCATCTTCTTTGAAAGGTTCTTGTGAGTAGGCTTCAGCCCAGAAACACATAGATGTTTCAACATACATAAATTGATAAATGTTACCCACCATATAAGTGAACAGAAAGATAACCTCCCCATGATCATCTTATTAGATGTAGAAAGGCCTTTTAAAAGAGTCTAACATCTCTTCATGATAAAAGTCCTGGAGAGATTAAGGATACAAGGGACATATTCCAACATAAAAAGGAAGTTTACAGCAAGCCCATTGCCAACATCAAATTAAATGGAGAGAAACTCAAAGCAATTCCACTAAAGTAGGTCCACCCTCCCCATGTGAATTCAATATAGTACTTGAAGTTTTAGCCAAGAGCAATGAGAAACCTAAAGGAGGTCAAAAGAGATACAAATGGAAGAGGAAGAAGTCAAAGTAGCTTGATTTGCAGATGATGTAATAGTATACATAACTGACTAGAAAAATTGCAACAGGGAAGTCCTACAGCTGATAAACACGTTAAGTAAAGTATCTGAATGCAAAATTAACCCACAAAATCAGTGGCTCACCTGTACAGAAATGACAAATGGACTGAGAAAGAAATTAGGGAAACATCACCATTCTCAAGAGTCTCGAATAATATATATATACATCTGTGGTATCTCCAACCAAGCAAGTGAAAATGTTATATGATAGCACTTCAAGTCATTGAAAAAAGAAATCGAACAAAATATCGGAAGATGGACATGGCTCCCATGTTCATAGACGGGTAAGATTAGCATAACAAGAATGTCCACCCTATCAAAAGCAATGAACATGTTCAATGCAATTCCCATCACAATTCCAATACCATTCTGTACAGATCCTGAAGGGACAGTTTCATATAACACAACAAAACCCAGGGTAGGTGAAGAAAAGTCTGAATAACCAAAGAACTACTGGAAGTCTTATCAACCCAATTTCAAATTCCACTACAAAACTATAGTAAATGAAACAGTATGGTGTTGGCAGAAAAACAGTCATGTTGATCAATGGAGAAATGACAGCAGCTTCAAGAAATGGTTCTGGTCAAACTGGATGGCTGCATGTATAAGAATGCAAATAGATCCATGCTAAACACTCTGCACAAACCCAGCTGCAAATGGACCAAAGACTTCAACATAAAGCCAGATGCTCTGAAGCTAATAGAAAAGAAAGTGAAGATTAGCCTCGAACTTATTAGCATAGAAAAAGACTTTCTGAATAGAACAATTTTAGCACAGGCACTAAGATCCACAATTAATAAATGGGACCTCGTGAAACTGAGAAGCTTCTGCATGAAACTGAGAAGCTTCTGCATGGCAAAGGATGCCATCATTAGGACAAAGGAACAACCTATAGAATGGGAAAAGATTTCTACCAATGCCACATCCAAAAGAGAGTTAATTTCTAAAATATACAAAGAAATCAAGAAACTATATACCAAGAAAATAAATAAGCCAATTATATATTGGGGATACAGATCAAAACAGAGATTTTCAATAGAGAAAACTCAAATGGCTGAGAAACACTTAAAAAAATATTCAGGGGCTGGACAGATGGCTCAATAGTTAAGAGAACTGACTGCTCTTCCACAGGTCCTGAGTTAAATTCCCAGTAAGAACATGATAACTCATAACCATCTATAATGTGGTCTGATGCTTTCTGGACTGCAAGCATACATGTAGGCAGAATGCTGTATCCAAAATAAATATATAAATAACAAAACAACAACAACAAAGGAAATGCCTGGCTTCCTTAGCCATTAGAAAAATTCAAATAAAAATTCAATTTGACACTTCATCTTACACCTTTAAAATGACTAAAATCAAAACCAAATGACAGCTCATGCTGGCAAGGATACAGAAAGAGAGGAACACATGTACTGTTGGTGGGAATGCAAACTCATATAGCTACTATAGAAATTATTGTGGAAGTTTCTCTAAAATGAGTTTCACTACCTCAAGACCCAGCTATACCATTCTTGGGCATATACCCAAAGGATGCCTTATATTACTACAGAGACACTTGTTCAACCATATTCAAAGCTACTCTATTCATAACACACAGAAATCAGAAATAGTCTAGATGCTCCTTAACAAAAGAATGGATGAAGAAAATGTGGTACATTTACACTATAAAGTACTACCCAGTCTTTTAAAAATGTCATCACAAAATTTGCAGGCAAATAGATATAACTAGAAAAAAATCATTTTGAGTGAGGTATCTCGAATCCAGAAACACAAAACTGGTATGTGTTTGCTTATATGTTGATATTAGCTGTTAAGTCTATGATAACCAAGCTACAATCCATAGAAACGTAGAAGGTAGGTGTAGAGAAAGAAACTAGAGGGAACAGATAAATATCATTAGGAAAGGGAAATTAGATGAGAGAGAGAGAGAGCTGCAATGGGAGTAGCAAGTGAGAAGGTAGATAGGAAAGAGAAATATAAGTGGGTACATGGGGAGAGACAGCTAAAATAATAGCCATTTAGGGGTAGTGTGGTAACCAAATTCAGCATAGGCTTCCTAAAACATACAGATATATGAAGGCAATCTAAGTGAAATCACCAAATATTGAGGGAGACCGAGTTCCAACTGCCATCTCTACTCACAAAATGAAGCTTTCAATACCTGGATTAAGTTGTTAGCCAGAGGGGTCCCAAGGTAACCCCAAAACAAACCATAGTGTTGCCAAAACAATGTTATTCTCCACAAACTGACTGCAATGTCCCATTGCTGAAGACATAACTTACACAACTCACTGAACATGGAAATATCAAACTGGTACCTTTAGAGATTTCAAAAGAGAAAGGTAAACACCAAGCCAGCCATAAACACGTCAAAGATATGCGAGGGTAATGGTGGCACAAAGCTTGTGGGAGTAACTAACCTATAACTGATTTAACTTAAAGCCCAGTCTACAAGATGGAATCCATACCTGGCACTGCTTGAGTGACCAGGAACCTGAGACTAGAAAGCCCAGGGACCTAGGTTAAAATGTCATTTTTATCTGCTATATATCTAAAACCTTGTCGGGGCGGGAGCCTACCAGCTTTCCTTCCGCTACCTCTGTTCCCGCAGACTGCACTGAAGCAACAGGTGCCCAGGCTCTCTCCCCAATATAACATCACTTGGAACACGGCCTGTTGGGGCTTCCATCTGCGCCCGAGAACGGGTCAGCACTGTGGTCGTCTGGGTGCCAGATCGGCAGGCCATCGCATCTGCAGGGTGAGCAGCGCCACGGAGAGTGCCCTCCGCCATCTTTGCTCCAGTGACTGGGAAGTTGGGACAGCCAGGTTCTGAGACAGACAGGCATAATATCGCATGGGTCTCGGGCGGCTTGTGTGTATGCGGCTCCCAAGTGCTGGGCTGATCTGCAGTAACCAGCACGCCAGCTCTGCTGTGGGACTTCTGCCTGGCAGAGGGACGCCCCCTCCCCCCCTAGGAGAGATCACACACCCCTGAATAGGGCAGGAGCCTACCACCCTCCCTTTGGCGACCTCTGCTCCAGGAATCCACTAGGCTGAGCTTTTGGATGTGCAAGGCCTCCCCAGTATAAGATCACTTGGGGCAAGGCACATTAGGGCTCCAAAGTCACTCAGGAGCAGGCAGGCCCCAGAAATCGGTGCCAGGGGAATCCTGGCAATCCAGGGGGGGCAGAAATAGCTTTGCAGGCTCACAGGAGGTCCAACCAACAGCCAGTGGCAGCAGGACCAACTAACATCAGAGGTATCCAGATGGCAAAAGGCAAACGTAGGAATGTTAATAACAGAAATCAAAGTAATATGGGACCATCCGAACCCAACTCTCCAACAGCAGCAAGTCCTGGATACCCCACCACACCCGAGAGACAAGATCTGAATTTAAAATCACTTCTCATGATCCTATTAGAGGATCACAAGAAGGACACAAATAAATCTCATAAAGAGTTACAGGAGACCATGAATCAACGGTTAGAAGCCCTTACAAAGGAAACACAAAAATCGCTTAGAGAAATGCAGGAGAACATGGATCAAAAGATGGAGTCGCACAAGGAGACAACACAAAAATCGCTTAACGAGATGAATCAACGGGTAGATGCACTCACAAAGGAATCACAAATTTTGCATAAAGAAATGCAGAAGAATATGGGTCAACAGATGGATGCCCATAAGGAGGCAACACAAAAATTGCGTAAAGAAATGAATCAACGGTTAGATGCCCTTACAAAGGAAGCACGAGAACTGCTTAAAGAAATGCAGGAGACGATGGATAAACAGATGGAATCCCATGAGGAGGAAACACAAAAATCGCTCAGAGAAATGCAGGAGAACGTGGGTCATCAGGAAGAAATCCTGAAAGAGGTAATGCAAAAATACCTTAAAGAAATACAGGAAAATACAAACAAACAAGTGAAGGATCTCAGCAAATCCATCCAGGAACTAAAAAAGGAAGTAGAAACAACTAAGAAATCACAAAGGGAGACAACTTTGGAGATAGAAAACCTTGGGAAGAAATCAGGAGTCATAGATGCAAACATCAACAATAGAATACAAGAGATGGAAGAAAGAATCTCAGGTGCTGAAGATTCCATAGAAAGCATCGACTCAACAGTCAAAGAAAATGCAAAATGCAAAAAACATGTACCCAAAACATCCAGGACACAATGAGAAGACCAAACCTAAGGATTATAGGTAGAGATGAGAGTGAAGATTTGCAACTTAAAGGGCCAGTAAACATCTTCAACAAAATTATGGAGGAAAACTTCCCTAACCTAAAGAGAGAGATGCCGATGAATGTACAAGAAGCCTACAGAACTCCAAACAGACTGGACCAGAACAGAAATACCTCCTGTCACATAATAATAAAAACAAAACACCGAATGTTCTAAACAAAGAAAGAATACTAAAAGCAGTAAGAGAAAAGGGCCAAGTAACATACAAAGGAAGACCTATCCGAATCACATCAGACTTCTCACCAGAGACTATGAAAGCCAGAAGATCCTGGGCAGATCTCATGCAGACACTAAGACAGCACAAATGCCAGCCTAGACTACTATACACAGCAAAACTCTCAATCACCATAGATGGAGAGACCAAGATATTCCATGATAAAACCAAATTTTCACAATATCTTTCCACAAATCCAACCCTGCAACAGATAATAGGTGGAAACCTCCAATACAGGGAGAGAAACAACACCCAGGAAAAAATGAGATAATAACCTTCTTGAATCAAACCCAAAAGTAGATAACCACTCAAACATAAAGATAGCGTCAAGAATGGCAGATGGCAATAATCACTATGCCTTAATCTCTCTTAATATCAATGGTCTCAATTGCCCAACTAAAAGGCATAGACTAGCAGACTGGATACGTAAACAGGACCCAGCATTTTGCTGCATGCAGGAAACGCACCTCAGTGTCAAAGATAAACACTACCTCAGAGTAAAAGGCTGGAAAACAATTTTACAAGCAAATGGCCCCAAGAAACAAGCTGGAGTAGCCATCCTAATATCAGATAAAATTGATTTTCAACCTAAAGTCATCAAAAAAGACACAGAAGGACACTACATACTGATCAAGGGAAAAATCCACCATCAAGAACTCTCAATTCTGAATATCTATGCTCCAAATGCAAGGGCACCCTCATTCGTAAAAGAAACTTTACTAAAACTCAAAGCACACATCGCACCGGACACAATAATAGTGGGTGACTTCAACACCCCGCTCTCTGAAATGGATCGTTCAGGAAAGCAGAAACTAAACAGGGACACAGTGAATCTAATTGAAGCCTTGGACCAACTGGAACTAACAGATATATATAGAACATTTCATCCTAGAGCTAAAGAATACACCTTCTTCTCAGCTCCTCATGGTACATTCTCCAAAATTGACCATATAATTGGTCACAAATCAGACCTCAACAGATATAAGAAGATAGAAATAATCCCATGCCTCCTATCAGATCACTATGGAATAAGGGTGGTCTTCAATGGCAACAAAAACAAAAGAAAACCCACGTACACATGGAGGCTGAACAATGCTCTACTCAATGATAACTTGGTCAAGGTGGAAATAAAGAAAGAAATCAAAGACTTTTTGAAAGTTAATGAAAATGAAGGCACAACATACCCTAATTTATGGGACACAATGAAAGCAGTGCTAAGAGGAAAATTCATAGCCCTGAGTGCCGCCAAAAAGAAACGGGAGACAGCATACACTAACAGCTTAATGGCACACCTGAAAGTCCTGGAACAAAAAGAAGCAAATACACCAAAGAGGAGTAGAAGGCAGGAAATCATCAAACTCAGGGCTGAAATCAATCAAGTAGAAACAAATAAAACCATACAAAGAATCAACAAAACGAGGAGTTGGTTCTTTGAGAAAATCAACAAGATAGATAAGCCCTTAGCCAGACTAACCAGAGGGCACAGAGATAGTATCCAAATTAATAAAATCAGAAACGAAAAGGGAGAGATAACAACAGAAACTGAGGAAATTCAAAAAATCATCAGATCCTACTACAAAAACCTGTATTCAACACAACTAGAAAATCTTGAGGAAATGGACAATTTCCTTGACAGATACCAAGTACCAAAATTAAATCAGGATCAAATAGACCATCTAAACCATCCTATAAGCCCTGAAGAAATAGAAGTTGTCATTGGAAGTCTTCCAACCAAAAAAAGCACAGGTCCAGATGGTTTTAGTGCAGAATTCTATCAGACCTTCAAAGAAGACCTAACACCAATACTCTTCAAACTGTTCCACAAAATAGAAACAGAAGGAACACTACCCAACTCGTTCTATGAAGCCACAATTACACTAATACCAAAAGCACACAAAGATCCGACAAAGAAAGAGAATCTCAGGCCAATCTCTCTTATAAATATCAATGCAAAAATACTCAATAAAATTCTTGCCAACCGAATCCAAGAACACATCAAAACGATCATTCACCACGATCAAGTAGGCTTCATCCCAGGGATGCAGGGATGGTTCAATATAAGGAAATCCATCAATGTAATCCACTACATAAACAATCTCAAAGAAAAAAACCACATGGTCATCTCATTAGATGCTGAGAAAGCATTTGACAAAATTCAGCATCCTTTCATGCTAAAGGTCTTGGAAAGATCAGGAATTCAAGGCCCATATCTAAACATAGTAAAAGCAATTTACAGCAAACCGGTAGCCAGCATCAATCTAAATGGAGAGAAACTTGAAGCAATCCCACTAAAATCAGGGACTAGACAAGACTGCCCTCTCTCTCCATATCTTTTCAATATAGTACTTGAAGTTCTAGCTAGAGCAATTAGACAACAAAAAGAGGTCAAAGGGATACAAATTGGAAAGGAAGAAGTCAAACTATCACTATTTGCAGACGATATGATAGTATACATAAGCGACCCAAAGAACTCCACCAGAGAACTCCTACAGCTGATAAACGACTTCAGCAAAGTGGCCGGATATAAAATCAACTCAAGCAAGTCAGAAGGTATACTCAAAGGATAAGCAGGCTGAAAAAGAAGTAAGAGAAATAATACCCTTCACAATAGCGACAAACCATATTAAGTATCTTGGCGTGACTCTAACCAAACAAGTGAAAGATCTGTATGACAAGAACTTCAAGTCTCTGAAGAGAGAATTTGAAGAAGACCTCAGAAGATGGAAAAATCTGCCATGCTCATGGATTGGCAGGATTAATATAGTAAAAATGAGCATCTTACCAAAAGTAATACACAGATTCAATGCAATCTCCATCAAAATCCCAACTCAATTCTTCATAGAGTTAGAAAGAGCAATTCAAAAATTCATCTGGAATAACAGAAAACCCAGAATAGCTAAAACTATTCTCAAGAGTAAAAGAACCTCTGGGGGAATCAGTATCCCGGACCTCAAGCTGTACTACAGAGCAATAGTGTTAAAAACCGCATGGTATTGGTACAGTGACAGACATGTAGATCAATGGAACAGAATTGAAGACCCAGAAATGAATCCACACTCCTATGGTCACTTGATCTTTGACAAAGGAGCTAAAACCATCCAGTGGAAAAAAGAGAGCCTTTTCAACAAATGGTGCTGGCTCAGCTGGAGGTCAACATGCAGAAGAATGCAAATTGACCCATTCTTATCTCCTTGCACTAAGCTCAATTCTAAGTGGATCAAAGATCTCCACATAAAACCAGACACACTGAAACTAATAGAAGGGAAACTAGGGAAGAACCTTGAACATATGGGCACAGGGGAGAATTTCCTGAACAGAACTCCAATAGCTTATGCTCTAAGATCAAGAATAGACAAATGGGACCTCATTAAATTACAAAGTTTTTGCAAGGCAAAAGACACTGTCAAAAAGACAAAGCAGCAACCAACTAACTGGGAAATGATCTTTACCAACCTTACATCCGACAGAGGGCTAATATCCAATATATACAAAGAACTCAAGAAGTTAAACTCCAGAGAGGCAAGTAACCCTATTAAAAAATGGGGTACAGAGCTAAACAAAGTGTTCTCACCTGAAGAATATCTAATGGCTCAGAAGCACCTAAAGAGATGTTCATCATCCTTAGTCATTAGGGAAATGCAGATTAAAACAACCCTGAGATTCCATCTCACACCAGTCAGGATGGCTAAGATCAAAAACACAGGAGACAGCAGTTGTTGGCGAGGATGTGGAGAAAGAGGAACATTCCTCCACTGCTGGTGGAATTGCAAGCTGGTACAACCACTCTGGAAAGCAGTCTGGCGGTTCCTCAGAAAACTGGGCATGACACTCCCGGAGGATCCGGCTATACCACTCTTGGGCATATACCCAGAGGCTTTACTTGCATGCAATAAGGACACATGCTCCACTATGTTCATAGCAGCCTTATTTATAATAGCCAGAAGCTGGAAAGAACCCAGATGTCCCTCAACGGAGGAATGGATTCAGAAG
Organism: Tokudaia tokunoshimensis; assembly: GCA_036184795.1. Taxonomy (NCBI): domain Eukaryota; kingdom Metazoa; phylum Chordata; class Mammalia; order Rodentia; family Muridae; genus Tokudaia; species Tokudaia tokunoshimensis. The sequence goes on from BTHU01000012.1 coordinate 106,189,656, forward strand.
ATGTGGTATATTTACACAATGGAATACTACTCTGCAATTAAAAACAATGAATTCACGAAATTCCTAGGCAAATGGTCAGATCTTGAAAATATCATCCTTAGTGAGGTAACCCAATCACAAAAGAACACACATGGTATGCAGTCACTGATAAGGGGATATTGACCCAGAATCTCGGAATGCCCTAGACACAATCCGCATATCAATAGATTTCTAAGAAGATGGAAGGAGAGACCCCTGGTCCTGGAAAGACTGGATGTAGGGGAACGCCAGGACAGAGTAATGAGAGGGGGTTGAATGGAGAAAAGAGGGAGGGAAGGGGGCTTATGGGACTTTCGGGGAGGGAGAAAACGGGAAAGGGGAAATGATTTGGAATGTAAATTTAAAAAAAAATAAAATAAATAATTAAAAAAAAATAAAACCTTGTCAATTTTGTTAGACATTTCATAGAACCAATTTTAAGGATTGCTGCTACTTATATACTTTATTCTTTATATAGTTTATCCAATGTTTACCCTTAATTATTCCTTTTGTTGTCTTCAATATTGATGTCCACTGTTTTATGGGTTTTTTCCCCCCTTCTGGCACTAATTTCTAACTCTGACCCTGAGTAAGGGATGATACTTTCTATACATCTTTCAAAATCATTTATTATATTTTTGTCACTTAACATATAGTGTATCCTGGAAAATGTCTCATGCACTTGGGAATAGTGTATGCATTATTAGTATGGACTAAAGTGTGCTATGTTTTCTTCTGTACCTAGTTGGTTTATAGAGCTATTTAGGACCTCAATTTTCTTACTCATCTTCTAGTTGTTTTATCCACTATTGAGAGTGGAGTATGTCTGCTTCCCCTCTCAGTACTGGAACCCATTAGGCTTACACCCATTCAGACCCTGTGCATACTGCCACAGTCTCTGTGATTCATACATGTGTTAGTCTTGCTATGTTTGAAATGTCTTGTCTCCTTGGTGTCTTCCATTCTCACCAATTCTTACAATCTTTCTGCCTCTTCTTTCATCTCTAAGGAAAGTGGTTTGATGGAGAAATACTGTTTAGGACTAAGCATTCTAAGGTCTTTCACTCTTTGCACATTGTGCAATTGTGGGTTTCTGTATTATTTCCCATCCCCTGTAGGAGAAGGCTTCTCTGATGATGTCTGAGCAAGTCACCGAGTCTCACTGGGTATACAAACTACTCTTGAGGACAGACCCCCACCCCATGTCCATCATTAGATAGACAACACAAAATAAACACAGTGGTATTTTTAGAGATTCTTTGTCTTATAATGCTTTGTATGGGCATTTTTTATTTTTTCCTTTGTAAGTCTTTTGTAGATATAATATAGTTCCCAGTGTTATGCTTTTATAGAATTTCTGTGTGCTTAAACTTATATCTCTCTGCATCTATATGTGTTCCTTGTGAATTTTCTTTAGCTCCTTTTATTCTATTAGTTTGTCTTGTCCTATTCTAGTTTGTTCATTTTTATTTTATATTAATCTATTTTATTATTTTTTTTAGCTAGATGCCAGATTTGTAGTCTAATGAGAGGAAGAAAGAGAGGATATGGATTTGGGTGGGTGGGGAATTGGGAAGGAGGAAACTATAATCAAAATATATTATATAAAAATTTATCTTCAATAAAAAGAAAAATATAAATATATAAATAACAGAACTAAAAAGAGAAAAAGTGGGATATGGAACTGCATCAAGTTAGAAACCATACTCCATTAACTTCTTCAGTATATTTTTTACATATTTGATGATCTTTTATCAGGTGCATAGTATAAACACATAAAAACAGAGTGAAAGTGGATTAAAGACTTAAATATAAGACTTTGGAAGATCACTATAATGAAACATAAGAAACTCTTCATAGATTAGTATGGAAAAGTGTTTTGGAGACTATGATGTGAAAGCATAAGCCGTGAAGAAGGTTTCTTCACAGAAGGACAGTTACCAGAATGAAGAAAGTCGAGAGAATGAGGAAATGCTTGCAAGCTACTCATCTAAAAACGGGCTAATACACAAAATACATAAAGAACTAAATCCCAATGCAATAAAACTGCCTGACTTTTAAAATGGGAAAAAGGTTGGAATGTAGCTCAGTTGGTAGAGTGCTTGCTTATTATACTGGGTGGGGGGTCCCAGCACTGAACTGGGAGTTAGTGGAGGCAGATCCCTTAATCCCAGCATTTGGGGCATGGAGACAGGAGGATCAGAAGCTGAACATCATCCTCTGTCTTTAAAGAAGTTTGACTCCAGCCTGTGATATATGAAACTGTTTTAAAATAGACAAAAAACCACCAACAAGTATGTTAGAAAACATTCAGGGTCGTCAATCACTAAGAACATTCAAACCACAGGGCTAAAGAGGCGACTCAATGATTATGAAAATTGCTCTTGCAACAAATGGAGGTTGGTTCTCAGCACCCACATGGCAGCTCATAACTGTGTGTAACTCCAGTTCCAGGGGATGTCACACCCTCTTCTGAGCTTCACCAGCACTCCATACATACAAAATAAGAGTGAATAAATAATGAATAAATAAAAGTAAAAGAAAGTAATGAATGGAAAGAAGGAAGGTAACTATAAATAAAAGCTACAGTGATATGTCAACTTTTAGAACTGCTATTACAAAAAAAAAAGAGACAGATGACAATTAAGTAGTAAAGAGGATGTATAGAAAATGGTACCCTGATAGATTGTTGTTTGGGTTGTAAAATTGTCGAGTCTTTACTAAAATGGATTTAAAGTCTAGTTAAAAGATGAAAATAGTACTGTTCTAGAACCTTAAGAAAGAACAGAGCTATGTTCAATAGCGAGTGGGGCAGTCACAAGAAAAAAAAAAAAGCATCCTGACCTCTGCTTTAAACTCATATTTAAACCCATCATACACAATGTATTTCACTGAACTCTCATAGCATGGGATGATGGTCAATTTCTGATGTCCGGAGATAGCAAACCTTCAATGAAGATACACGATATTTTGTAAAGACCCTTCATGATGGGTGAGAGTTGACAACAGTTCTCAACATGTGAAGTGAAGACCCCTGAAGGTGTCTGTGGGAGTCAGTAAAGTCATAACTAATTTGCAAAAAAATAAATTAAATGGCAAAACATTATTTGCATTTCATTACATTAACATTTATGCCAATGGCACAAAATTTGTTGGGACTAAAATTTCTAATGGTTTAGCACAAGTCCATAGGGCAAAACTATCTAAATCAGCTGTGTTCTTTTCTTACAACAAAGTACCTGACAAAAGTAACAAATAAGGAAGGGTTTATTTTGCTTACACTTTGAGGGTACAGTTTATCATGAGGAAAGCTGTGAAGGCAAGAGCAGTAAGAGCTATGGGGGCACAACAGGGCAGCTGGTCCCATTGCATCCACCGTCAGGAAGCACAGAGGGATGGATGCAGATGCTTGGTTCATTTGTCTCTTTTGATGTAGCCTGAGACCTCAGCTAATGAAATGTTGCTATGAACACGCAGGACGGACCCTCGCTCCCCAGTTAAACCTCTATGGTAAGATATCATCTGCACTAACAAAGTGTGTCTCCTGGGTGAATCGAAATCCAGTTGTATTAGCAATGAAGATCAATGATTGTGTTTGTGTGTGTGTGTGTGTGTGTGTGTGTATTTTCTTCTATATTTTTAATAACTGCTTTTTATAATGTAAAAATGTTTCATCTTTATGGATTATAAGATGGAAAAGATTTAAGTTTGCTCCCAAATGATCAATTGATTTAATGCATTTCCAACAACACAACAATAGTAAAAAAAAGAATCTAAGATGTATTCTATCTGTTGGCTAGTTTTGATATAAAATCTCATTACATAGTCCTCACTGGCCTAGAACTCTCTATGTAGACTAGGCTGGCCTTGAATTCAGAGAGATACTCCTTACATCACCACGTCAGTATTTTTAAACTTGATTTAATGATTTAAGAACCTAGGAAAATCAAAATATAAAATAAAAACATGGCTAATAAATTTATACCATCTGATTTAAAGATTTACTATAGATAGTAATCAAGAAATTTCAGTATCAATTAATAAAATAGTCACATATCCATGGAACAGAATAGTCTAAAATTGGAGCCAGAAATATAAAGTGTCTTCTCACAAGTATGTCAAGACAAGTGGGATAAAAGGAATGTAAATCACTTTTTAACAAATGATGCTAGACCAACTAAATATTTGACTGATAAAAGCAAATATTGTTACTAATACTCAATACAAAATATTTACTTTGATACTGGCACTGTGGATTTGCTACTGTTAACCTTTTACAAGAAAACAGAGAGAATAATTGTACCTTGTATTAAATAAATGTATCTCAAAAACAGAAAAGCACAAACCAAAGAATGAACTTCATCAAAATCTAAATCATTGACTCTTCTAAGGGCACGATTTAGGAAACACAGCAAACAGTGAAATGAAAGAAAATGCTTTTAGCAAAAATATCATACAAAAAGATATGTTAAGGATGCAGAAGGAAATTTTGTAACTTATAATTACTCATAAAATCTAATAAAAAATGTGGGTAAAGATTTTTCCAAGCACTTCACAAAACATAATATGTAGCCAAAAGTATATGTAAAAAGATTAAGCTTGTTCTTTATTAGAGCAACTAAAATTGAAACACTGGGACATAATCACCTACCAATTATACTTACCATAATTAAAGAGACCAATCAGAACATACAGGATACAGAGGAGCTAGGCCTCAACACAGCAACAGAAAATGTAAAATGATACAAGGGCTTCAGGAAGAAGTCTGGCTGTTTCTTGCACAACTAAATATAATGATTATTATGTGATTCCTTTCCTTTCTTTTCTTTCATTTTTCCTTCCTTATCCCTTTATCTTCCCTTACTCCTCTATCTCTTTCTTTTCATCTTCTTTATTTCCGATAGCTCAAACTTGGAAATATTGGGATAAAAACTTTGTATTATAACCACACAAGAGACTGCTACTACAATTCAGAAGCAAAAGAAACTCTTGGTATTTACTGCAGTGGAAATCTCCTAAAATGTCCCTCAGCGGAGGAATGGATACAGAAAATGTGGTATATTTACACTATGGAATACTACTCAGCTGTTAAAAACAATGAATTCATGAAATTCTTAGGCAAATGGGTGGAACTGGAAAATATCATCCTAAGTGAGGTAACCCAATCTCAAAAGAACACACATGGTATGCACTCACTGATAAGTGGATATTAGCCCAGAAGCTCAGAATACCCAAGACACAATTCACGATGTATCAAATGATGCCCAAGAAGAAGGAAGGAGAGGCCTCTGGTCCTGGAAAAGCTTGATGCAGCAGTGTAGGGGATTACCAGGACAGGGAAGCAGGAGGGGGTTGATTGGGGAACAGGGGGAGGGAAGAGGGCTTATGGGACTTCCAGGGAGGGGGGCACCAGGAAAGGGGACAACATTTGAAATGTAAACAAAGAATGTATCTAATAAAAAAGAAAATTCAAGTGAAACTGATCAATGTTAATTTATATATATTTCCATCAGGTCACTGGTTGCTTAGGATTCAAAGTAAGGGTGGGAGTGGGCATAGATTAAACAAAAGCATTAGGGATGCTTTGATAATGAGCAGAACTCTACTATGACTGTGTTTCTGCATGTGTTTGTATATATGCCCAGACTATAAAATGGTAATTTAAAAATATTTAACCCAGAAATAAATTTTAATTATCTCTTATTAATGGCATCCTCCGAAGTGATGAATATGTGTAGTCACCATAAGAGAAATAGGATTTCTGCAATTAAGTGATCCTCTTGCTTCAGTGCTCTAAGGACCGGGAATACAGGTGCATGACACTGAACTGGGCTACCCTCCTGAATTTTAATGGTTGATTATCATGCATTTTGTCATCCCTGCTCTGTTTTGTTTGGCTCTGCCAATTAATTTTTACCATCACCATAATTACATATTGGTATGTTGCCAAGGTTGGTTACTGGGTAAGCTTTAGGTATGAATAGAGGATATATGAATATCTCAGCTATCTTTGGTTTACTACTTGAATCTCAAGAGTCTCAGAATGGTAGAACCTGTTTTCCAAAAGCAAAAGCCAAAACAAAAGCCCATGATATATCTTTCAGAAAGGAATTTGGTGATATTTTGTTTCAAGCATATCCACTATCATCTCAAAATTATGATTGTTTTTTTTTCAAAAGTGTGACCTATTTAGTAAGTATTTGATATTAGTCACTTATCTTAATAACTTCAGGCGCCTGTCAGGCTGATGTGTAAATGCTCAGTTTCCCAAGTGCTCTCTTCCCTCATCCGATCCTTGCCATCAGCTACTTGGCAAGGTTTCCAGTAGATCCCAATAGGCCATATTTGCTTCAATTTTCCTGTTAAAACTAGATCCAATGAACAAGTTCACACTCTCAGTCATCTTGGTATCATCAGTTCCATATCCAATCCCAGGAATTGACAGCTCTAATTTGCCCTGCTCTTCTTTTCCCTGGGCATATTTATAAACAGTTTTCCCTTGTACTCCATAACCCTTTTCAACTTGAGTCATCCATTACCTTTCTTTTTCCTGCTCATTTTTAAATGACAGGGAATGTTTTTGCTCCATAGATGACTCCTTAGAATGTCAGGTAAGGATAGTATTCTCTCAGCATTGTGCTATGATATCACATTGAAAGTTTCATGTGGTTGTTCTAAGAAGAACCCAGACCATCTCATCTTATTATCTGAATTTGAGCTCTATCTAGCTCTGATTACTCATATAATTAACTCTTTCCATATGGAGACGTAAGTATGAAGAAAGAGAATCGGGAAGATGGAGCTTTAAGCGGTTTTTCCCCCCTCATTTTATTTGTATTTATTCACTTTGCATACCTCTCACTGCCCCTCCTCCCGATCACCCCATCCAATAATTCTTCCTCCTCCCCTTGTCTTCTGAGAGGGTAGAAGGTCCCTGGGTATATTCCTACCCTGGCACATCAAGTCTCTGAACTTTGCAGAGAGTGATGATCTTACAGCCTACACTTCTGAAAGGAACTTCCTGCTGACCACCAATATGCCACTTGCCTGGTGTCCTTCTATTTTGAGCTTCTCTCTGTGTGTGAACTGCTATATAGCTGTCCAAGCCTCAGCCACTATCTCACATAATCCAGGACATTTGTTCTTTTTTTTTGAATCCATGTATCTTTGGTGAATCAAAAGGCTCAGGGGTATATCAGAAGTAAAAAGAAAGATTACCAATCAATCTTGCAAACTCCATATATTGATGTCAAAATTTTATAGACACATTAACTAAGACACAGGACAGCAAATATGCCACAGAATTTTTCACAGAAAATCATTATGTGCATACACAAAAGGTATAAACTAGTGTGCCCACACAATGAAAAATCCTAAACTGGTTTTAGTTTTCTCTTCGATTAAAATGTGTATGTAATTCAAAACTTAAGTTAAACCAGGCATGTAATCTAGGAAAAATCAGGACCAAGACAGAAGAGTGATGACCTCACAGAAAGAGAGACAATGTCAGGACAAGATGAACATCTCTCTTCTTCTGCATTATCTATAGGGATATGCAAGCAGAAAGCTCCCTTGCAACATGAGAAGTTCTTTATTCAACATGTCTAGGATTTAAAAACGACTGTTATCTAAAAGTAGATGGGGGCTGGTGAGATGACTCAGCAGGTAAAGGCACTGGCTACCAACTCACACACCACATGCACACACACACACACACACACACACACACACACACATGCACTAAATGTACTTTGAAATTGTTTTCTTTTTTTTAAATTTTATTTTATTTTCTAAGTTTTTTTTATTTACATTCAAAATCATTTCCCCTTTCCTGTTTCCTCCCTCCCTGAAAGTCCCATAAGCCCCCTTCCCTCCCACTTTTCCCCACTCAACCCCCTCTCGCTTCTCTGTCTTGGCGTTCCCCTACATCCAGTCTTTCCAGGACCAGGGGTCTCTCCTTCCATCTTCTTGGAAATCTATTGATATGCGAATTGTGTCTAGGGTATTCCGAGATTCTGGGTCAATATCCCCTTATCAGTGACTGCATACCATGTGTGTTCTTTTGTGATTGGGTTACCTCACTTAGGATGATATTTTCAAGTTCTGACCATGAAATTGTTTTCCAAGTAGACATTAAAGAGGAAGATTCATCTTCCCTATGGTTACTCTCAATACCTAAGGAATATGAACACATAGAGGATACAAGCCTGAGGCTTCACAAAGAGTCCTTTTACGCCTGCAATGTTTCTCTAGCTCCTACAAAAGACACTATCCTTCCTCTGTTCTCATTTCCTCCTGAAAGTTGTCAATCTGTGCTGTGCCTTGGGTATGCACCAATGTATTTACATGCCTGTATGTGTATGTGTGTGTGTGTCTGTGCATGTGTGCTCACACACACATTCATTTGTAACTCATCTGCTGGTGTCCAAGAAAAGCTTGAATTTTTTCCTTCTTGCCTCTCAGCTTGGAGTCTTTGTGCAAGAAATTCTGACTGAACACCACCGCCTACCACTAGAGAGCAGCCCAAGCCAACGATTTCCTGGGCTAAACCCTCTGTGTAACAAGTTGTTTTCAAAAGATCCAGGTTCTCTTAGTCTTCTCATGTCTTTCTCTGAGCAAGACACTACTAGTTCCCTTCACAAGGAACATTCTCTGTACCTGTTCAGATGTCATGGGAAGACTGAATACTACGCTAGTTCTGCCAGAGATTTCACTGTCAAAAACATTCATTCTTGAGGTCTCCATGCTTTAAGCATTGACTAGTGTCAATCATAAAAGAATTGAAAGTGAAGAGAAGGTTGTGGTTTAAAAAAAAAAAAAGAACCACTTGAGTTCATAGGGAAATAGAATAAGATCCTCACTGATTCTTCCCAAGCTTGTTCTATTGAGACCAAAGGCCGCCAGGAAAACCTAAGTAGGTTCTTATGCATGCCTTTAGACATGGCTTAGCCCTATGGAAACTGATTTCCAACATTTTTGAAGACAGTGATTTTGTCCCATATGGACTGATTGTTAAGCTTCAATAAGTCAGTGTCTACATTACCTAATTTACTTTAATGAACACAGAAAATTACTACTGCTAGTTGTCGTGTCATTGTACAGGAAGAACTCTCATGTCTACTGCACAGGGATATGAACGTGAGGAGAGAGCTTTTGGAAACTGATGTAGGAGAGTCTCCTTCAATCTAGATGCAATTTAAGATGACGTTTAGTGCTGTCTCTGTCTCTTGCCTCAGGTGTAACCTCAGGCAAATGACTCAAATTTACCCTCAACCTCGGTTTCCTCTTTTTTTGCAAAATGCAAGTCATAACTGTTCTCATCAGACAGGACTGAGGATTAAATGTAACAACACGTAGAAAGTGTTTAATAAAGATTGTCACTGTTCAAAGAGCCCACCACATTCCAGCATCCCTGCTGACTTCTCCTTGCCTTATTCATCTTGCCGTTTTATTTCCATTTATCCAATTTCAATTTTAATTTTGTTAAATATTCATTATACATGTGTTATGTTCCAGGTATAATAGAATTCGGCACCTCAAGAGGATAGCATAGCTTACAAAAGAGAAAAGCTGTCAGAACGAATACAAAGAAAGCATGTTTCACATTTCCTTTTAAAGGTAACAAATAAGACAGACTTTGTTTATTGTCAGAATTGCTTTCAGGAATATCTTGGAGATATATATCATATATGATTTTAACTCTTTTTATCCAGTATTGTCTGAGGCCTATATTGATTTTCCACAGTCACTTTTGATACTGCATCATTAACACACTGTGTGAACACCTGGTGATAGGGACCACACCTAAGCTGTGACGGAGTATCCTTAACTTGATTTGCATAACTTTCCGAAATGTTCAGGCTTTCTTGCTCTTGCTACTTGAGAAGTATGGAAAACACAATGGCCCTTCTGCCAAGAAGTTTGTGTTGGTGTGGTTCAAGTGATTGGCTGAGTCATGTGACTTTCATGTTTCACTGTAACCGGAAGTTCAATGTGCATGTGGTTGGAGCACAAAGAGGTAAAATAATTACTGCTAATAGGCATTGATGGGAGGAGCCATAGATGAAAGTGTTGAAGTCTAATGATGACTGGGATTTTAGTTAACATTGAATGTGTGGAAGAAAAAGAGGTCTACACACCTGACATGAGTGTAGTTAAGTACAATGAAAAAGAAGAAGAAAGATATGAATTAACTCCTGGGAACCTTAATATATTCCAATGAAAGACTTTGCAAGTGAGGAGTCATGAGCTTATGGGAATGTCTCAAAATCATACATTCAGTAAGCAATGAAGTCAGAATTTTAATTAGCAGTGTTCCAACATGCATGTTTTCTATGCCACATTGCCAGAGGTATAAAAAAAGATAATTATAGAAAAGAATATAGTGAAATAAAAAGAAGATGGAAAAACAAACAAGCAAACCTTGCACTATTTTCTTTAGGAGACAATAAAAATGTCAACACAGTTTTCCTTTTCATTAAAATGGGTGTGATAAACATTAGAAATGTCATCACAAACTGCTTTTTTTTTTCTTCAGGGTGGCTAGGATTTGCTTGTATGAGATCACTAATAATTTAAAAACAGGCAACAATAACTGACAAAAAGTTACCAAAATGGTAATTTGAAGCTAATCAGATAAAAAGTTGCAGGCTAGCTAGAAAATGATGCATGGTGAACTGGAAAGGAAGCTGGGGATGGGAGGAGAAGCTGGTCATTATGACCACACCATGTGTCCAAGTGTACCCTCCTCGGGAAACTGTTAGCCATCTGTTTGAAATCAGGATATATCTTTTCCATGCTGGTCTTCAATTAGGCTAAGATTCTGAACCTATTCTAACCTCTATTCTAACCTATTCCTTAAGTACCTAAAAAGATTCATTCTTGAAGCATCAACAGAAATGTCTATCCTCAAGCCCTATTAATCCTTCTAGTTGTGGTTCACCCCTCACTTAATTTATCTCTTTAAGGAATATTTATTTGCATCTGTCTTTGTTTCTTTGTTTTATGTTTCTTTTGTTTCTTTGTTTCTTTGTTATATATATGGCCTCACACTCACCATCTTCCTATCTTAGGTTCTTGAGTGCTGGGATTACACTTGTATTTTACTATGTTTTGCTATGATGCTATTTATTGATGGTGCAGCCTTTCTTAGTAGACAGAGAATTAATTTCTTTCCTTGCTGCTATAATAAAATAACTGGGAAAAGTAACCTAAAAGAGGACAGGATCACTGTCCTTGTAGGTTAGGTATATAATTCATCACAACTGTAGAGGAATTGTTGCATGAGGTTTGAGCTTTATGCTCTTGGCGGGTCATGCTTCCAGCCACCTGCCCAGAGAATCGTTGGATCCAGGAATGAAAGACACACACACATTAGCTTATGTTTAATACACCATCTAGATCAATGGCTGGGCACTTCTAGTCCTCTGCCTGATACCCTAGGTTCAATAAGGGAAGTGACTAGTGGCCATTTACCCCAAAACACGCATGGCTGGTTGGCTTTACCTCCTGCAGCTCCTATGTCCATCCATACCTCTCCCCCTAGTCATGGTGATTCCTTTCTCCTCCCCCCTTAGTCCTAGACCTCGCAACTCTAAGGGTCCCATCCTGTATCCGTTTGCCCAACCATTAGGCACTAGTATCTTTGTTTATCTATCAAAAACCAATTGAAGACAAGGACCTTTAGAGTTTGGACATGCAGAATCCCAGCTAAATCAAAGCATTTGAACCAATCTCCAACACCTCACCTTTTTTTGTCAAAATTTAAAAACAAATCAAAGCAAAATAAAAAAAAAACCCTTCTCTCAGACATAAATTGAGTATAACAACAATTATGTAAATCACAGATTATAATATACAATTAACATACAGTCCATTGTATTTGTCAATTAGATAAAGCACTCTACCATCATTCCTAACTTAGAGTTTACAATTCTACACCTGAATGTTTTTATTTTATCTGTTACACCTTCTAAAAATCATGCTTTCAACTCTGTACCATATCTTTCAATGCTAAACAACATACGTTTGCTTATTAGACTATACCTAGTCTTCAACCCCATCAGAAATCCAAGAATGAATTAATTGCCTGAATATATAGGAAGCATAAAAATAGCTTCCAAAACTTAAACAAATTGTAGAGACAGCTGACTACCTTGACAGTCCCCTAATTTTTTTATAATGTTGGATAATCTGTCTTAAGCGTTTTGGTCCAGAGCCATCTGGCAATCCAAGAAATTAAGTAGAAATATGAAGGACTAGCTTACCCTGCCTTGCCAGAGCTTAGGAGTCAATTTTCCTGCATTGCGCATCTTTTCCTGGACACTATTTTTTGTCTGTAAATGGACAGGGCAATTTCTGTCCTGTAGCTACCTTGCCATGATAAACAACCTTACCTGGAGGTAAAGACGCCCAGTTCTTTGAAGGAGAATGGAGAGGCTGTCAGGAGCAGACAGATTTCATTGTCAAAGGATCCTTAATAATGAAATAACATTAAATGTCACATTCTGTGGATTTCTGATGTTTTTGAAGACTATCTAGTTATGTAAAGTGCATTTAAACTGGTAAACTTTAGCTACTTTTATTCATCTCTGAGCTGAGGCTTTCCCTGGTAGGGGCTGAGTTCCTTTGTTCCAGGTTTGCCTGTGGGAACCACTCACTGAGAAACCAATTCTCTCCCCTCCTAATCTCTATCATTGCATGTGTGTATTCCATCCAATAATTGCTAAATTATTTTTAATAATGTGTTCTCACCAACCACGTTCCTTGCCATACTTTGCGTGAAGTTTTAGCTACTCTGCTTTATGCTATAGCTGAGTAACATTTCCAGTCACCCACCCAGGGAATCTTTGGCTCCATGAATGAAAGACACACACACACACACACACACACACACACACACACACACACACAAGCTTATTTTTAATATGTCATATAGCTCAATGGCTGGGCACTTCTAATCCTCCTCTCTGCCTACTATCCTAGACCCAATTAGGGAAGTGGCCATTGGTCACTTACCCCAAATCGCAAATGTCTGGTTGGCTTTATCCCTTGCAGGTAAGTCCATCTGTATTTCTTCCCCTGGTCAGGATGATCCCTTTCTCCTCTCCCTTTAGTCCTAGCCTGTGAAACATTAAGGGTCCTTCTCTATCTCCTTTTGCCTGACTATTGGCCACTGGCATCTTTATTGGTTGATTGAAAACTAATTGGGGACAAGGACCTGTAGCATTTGGACACACAGATTCCCAATTGAATCAAAGCATTAGAACCAATCTCCAACAAGGGATGGCAACAGCTATGTGATGCAGTTGATCACATTAAGGAAGGAGACTGAGTATTCCTCTTTCTCTACAACCTCAACAGCATCTGCTGTCCCCTGAGTTTTTCATCTTAGCCATTCTGACTGGTGTGAGGTGGAATCTCAGGGTTGTTTTGATGCATTTCCCTGATAACTAAGGATGTTGAACATTCCCTTTTTTTTCCTTTTTTCTTTTTTTTTTTAAGATATTTGCTTTGTCTACATTTTAAATGGCATCCTCTTTCCTCCTTACACCTCTGAAAACACCCTGTCACATCCCCCCTCCCCATGCTCACCAACACCCCCCTCCACTTTCCTCATTGACATTCCCCTACTCTGGGACATCAGGTCTTCACAGAAACAATGGCCTCTCCTCTCATCGATGTCTGAAATAGCCATCTTCTACTACATATGTAGCTGGAACCATGGGTCCCTCCATGTGTACTCTTTGGCTGGAGTTATGGGTTCCTCCATGTGTACTCTTTTGGTATTCATGGGTATTTTGATCCATCTTCCAATAAGGATCAAAGTATCCACACTTTGGTCTTCCTTCTTCTTGAGCTTCATGTGGTCTGTGAGTTGTATATTAGGTATTCTGAGTTTTTGAGCTAATATCCACTTATCAGCGAGTACATATCATGTGTGTTCTTTTGTGATTGGGTTAACTCACTCAGGATATTTTCTAACTCCATTCATTTGTCTAAGAATTTCATGAATTCATTGTTTTTAATAGCTGAGTAGTACTCCATTGTGTAAATGTACCACATTTTCTGTATCCATTCCTCTGTTGAGGGACATCTGGGTTCTTTCCAGTTTCTGGCTATTATAAATAAGGCTGCTATGAACATAGTGGAGCATGTATCCTTATTACATGTTGGAGTATCTTCTGGGCTCTTTAGGTGCTTCACAGCCATTTGAGTTTCCTAAGTTGAGAATTCTCTGTTTAGCTCTGTACCCCATTTTAATAGGGTTATTTGACTCTCTGGAGTCTAACTTCTTGAGTTTTTTATATACTTTGGATATTAGCCCTTTATCAGATGTAGGATTGGTAAAGATCTTTTACCAATCTGTTGCTGACCGTTTTGTGCTATTGACAGTGTCCTTTGCCTTACAGTAGCTTTGCAGTTTTATGAGGTCCCATTTGTCGATTCTTATTCTTAGAACATAAGCCATTGGTGTTCTGTTCAGGAAATTTCCCCCCTGTGCCCATGTGTTCAAGGCTCTTCCCCACTTTCTCTTCTATAAGCTTCAGTGTATCTGGTTTTATGTGGAGGTCCTTGATCCACATAGGATTATAAGCTGGTACAACCACTCTGGAAATCAGTTTAGCTGTTCCTCAGAAAATTAGACATAGTACTGCCTGATGACCCAGCTATACCACACCTGGACATATACCCAGAAGATGCTCTAACATGTAATAAGGACACATGCTCCACTATGTTCATAGCAGCCTTATTTATAATAGCCAGAAGCTGGAAAGAACCCAGATGTCCTTTAACAGAGGAATGGATACAGAAAATGTGGTATATTTACACAATGGAGTACTACTCAGCTATTAAAAACAACGAATTCATGAAATATTTAGGCAAATGTATAGAACTAGAAAGTGTCATCCTGAGTGAGGTAACCCAGTCACAAGGGAACACACATGGTATCCACTCACTGATAAGTGGATATTAGCCCAAAAGCTCAGAATAAACAAAATACAAATCATAAACCACATGAAGATCAAGAAGACCAAAGTGTCTATGAAAGGGAACAAAATACTCACAGGAGCAATTATAGAGACAAAGTGTGGGACAGAGACTGAAGGAAAGGCCATTCAGAGACTGTCCTACCTGGGGATTCATCCTATAAACAGTCACCAAACCCCGACACTATTGTTGATGCCAAGAAGTGCTTACGTAAAGGAGCCTAATATAGCTGTCTCCTGAGGGTCCCTGCCAGAGCCTTACAGATACAGAGGCAGATGCTAGCAGCCAACCATTGGACTGAGCACAGGGACCCCAATGGAGGAGTTGGAGGGAGGACCGGAGGAGCTGAAGGGGTTTGCAGCCTCATGGAAGAACAGGCCAACCAGACCCCCCTGCCCAGGGCTCCCAGGGACTAAGTCATCAACCAAGGGGTACACGTGGTTCCAGTCGCATTTGTGGAGGGGGAATGCCTTCTTAGGCATCGATGGGAGGAGAGGTCCTTGATCCTATGAAGGCTCAATAGATACCCCAGCATGGGGAAATCAAGAGGGGGCTAGGTAGGAGTGGGTTGGGAGGAGGGGCATCCTCATGAAGGCAGAGGGGAGGGAGGATGGGTTGGGAGTTTTCTGGGAGGGGGGAAGCCGGGAAAGGGAATAACATTTGAAAAGTAAATGAAGAATATATTCAATAAAAATTAAAAAAAAAAAGGAAGGAGGTTGAGGTAGGTGTTGGTGTTCAGCTGGTTTTCTTGTTCTTATTCATTCAGAATCTAGCCCATAATGTGATACAGACCATATTTAAACTGTCTTTTCATTTCAGTGAACTCAATCTAAACACTACACCCATAGATATACCCAGAGGCTTATGTCCCAGGTAATAACTAGATAACATTGAGTTGGTAATCAATACTAACCATCACGGACAGTAAGTTCCTAAAGTTATATTAAGTCTGATTCATTATTTTATGTGCTGATGCTGCTTTATACATAGAAATCACTCAAGATACTTGTTTGGAGGGGTGTGTGTGTGTGTGTATGTGTGTGTGTGTGTGTGTGTGTATGTGTGTGGTTTTCATAGATGGAGAGATTTTTCTCAAATCAAATACCATGCATATATAAATTACTTTCACTTTATTTTTTGTAGGTGTCTTTCTTACATTAGTCATCCAATTATTACTGTAGGAATGAATCATAGACAGTAGTACAGCATCCTAGTTAGATTTGCAACAACAGTGAATCAGGATATTTATCTCATTTGGGTTTCCAAAAAGGAAACTGACATTAAAATATGAGAATTCTTCCTGCTGGGCGGTGGTGGCGCACGCCTTTAATCCTAGCACTTGGGAGGCAGAGGCAGGCGGATTTCTTAGTTCGAGGCCAGCCTGGTCTACAGAGTGAATTCCAGGACAGCCAGGGCTATACAGAGAAACCCTGTCTCGAAAAAACCAAAAAAAAAAAAAAAAAAAAAGAGAGAGAGAGAGAGAATTCTTCCTACACTTAACTATTGCTATTGGTACAAAAGTGATTACAATTTTTGTTAAAGCCATCTAGTAAAACTTATTAGTAAAATGTTTTTTATAATTTCAGGATTCAAGATATTTAGAAGTGACATTTAAAGTTCAGCAAATTGGGGGGAGGGGGAGCCACAAGACATAGTTCAGTGAGAATTTAGATAAATAACTATCAAGGAAAAAAATCCAAACTCATTAGTGAGGTTGAAGTCAAGACTGGGTCTATGGTCAAAGCAGTCTGGGTTAGACAGGGATGATCTACTTTTTGAAGAACCTTAGTGACTGCAAGCACTGAATGAGAGCCAATAGGTAAGACCATTCACCTGTTTGAAGTCTCAAAGGTATGCTTCTTAATCTTGAGAAGGGGATAGTTGCAGAAATTGGTTCTCCGTGGAGCAACAGCCATTTAATAAGGCTAGCTTGGAGATAGTTTTAACTTTCAGAAAAAAATTATATAACTGGAAATATATTTTTTTCTTATTCCTTAATTGATAACATTTTAAATGATTTGATTTATGATTGCCATTATGTATAAGTTTATTAATTATTATTTTTACTGTTTATAAACCATTTGAAAAATACAATAATCATGTATATTCACTCTCAAATACATGAATTTCATAAACACAGTAGAATTATATGAAGTGAAGTAACCTTGAAGCAACAGTGCTATAAAATAAACAAAGTTCATTAAAACTTTACTTTTATAGGAAACCAAGGTATTTTACACCATGTGCTCAACTTTATAGAATTTTTTTGTCCCCCCCAAATAAATCTCTTTGAATCATTCCCTCCATCCTTTCATCTTCCTTCTGTCCCTCTCTTGTCTTAGTCACATAAAGCCTCTTGAACATTCATTTGTTATTTCAGAGATATCTCTCAAGTTTTGGACATCCATTTTTTTTCTTATGACCATATTTGGGCTGATTTTATCCTTTTATCAGTAATATTACAGAAGGATATTCCCTTGTGTCTGGAAAACAAATTCTTAACAAAAAACTCTGCCATAATTTGTTTCTTTTGGCCACTAAGTGTAACTATCTCCACCTCCTGCCACCGTCCTTTAAAAAATTTGTTGATCTACAACCAGTTTTTCATAAATATAATTGCCAGAATTGGTGGTGAAGTTTCTCCAAATATAAGATGAGTTAGCTAATGTTATATTATATTACTTAATCTCTATTGATGTTTTTAGTCTGTTTTTTTCTATACTCAATAAACGTATTTCTACAGCTCTACAAATGTGCTGTCTGTCCTGCTGAAGACAGACAATAAATTTTAGTAAATTGCTTTTCTTAATTTCAGATTTTTTAATAACTAGGTAATTCTTTCAATGTTATTATATCTCCTAGGTCTCTCCTCTTGATGTTTCTATTTTCTTCAATTTTTTGGGCCCTTTGCACATAGTATCTATTTAAACATCATTTTCTGGTATCTTATTTCACTGTCTACTTACATTAAATTAATTTTTTCTAATTACCAGCTATTTTCCTGATTCTTTTCATTTGTATGCATTTATATATTTCATTGAGAGAATCTGGGCTGACTTAGTAAAGAACATTGAGACAATATTTACAAAAGGATTGGGAATGTGAGTATTTCAGAGTTGGGGACTGGCATACAGAAGACAGGATGAAAACCCAGCACTGACATGTCAGTGATTGTTCTCAATATGAGAGAAATGAGATAACTTAGAAGAAACTGTTGTTAGTCAATTTTATGCTTGTGGTGTGAGCTAGTCTTAAAAAAAAAATGAAGTGAGTGGGGACTCACCTACGCTTGTCATGTAGGAACAAAATTATATTAGCCTGTTGTCAGTAATGCTGATTGTTATTGCCCCTGACAATCAATCAATACATATGAAAATGGTGAATTTGGCTTAAAGGGTCAGCTTACAAATACACACACACACACACACACACACACACACACACACCGAGAGAGAAATATAGAAATTTATTTAATCCTCTAAATAAGTGATTAAGATATGATATTTGAAGCACTCAGAATTCTTTCAGATACTATTTTCAATATGAATCAAAATGCACAGACCCTAATTGACATACTCACAAAGTTCACAGTCAAGTGGGGAATTAAATCTCTTTCTGCCAGGAATTAGAATACAAAGATGACAAAATTATATGTATAGTTAATTTGAATAAGATTAATATAACACATATTTTAATATAATTCTGCATATAATAAAATTATTTTAAGTACTTATAGACTATTTGTGAAAATACCCAAAAATAAAGTCTAATTCATTCCAAGGAAAATGATGTTATGGGTTGATTTCTCTGAGTACAATTTGATTACTTAATAAGAAAATTGACATCTTTGGGAAACAAATATGTAGAGCTTAAGAATTTTTAAGTGCACTCAGAGAGCCTACCAACTTGGACATCAACTGTAAACTAAGCTCACACAATCCTCTCTCTACCCATTGCCTTCCCGTCTCCCAGTGTGTGTAATTAATAAGCCTGACAATTGTGAGACCAGGATTCAGCTATGGTTCATATTACAACACAAACTTCAGAAATCAAAGGGCTGTGTTGAAACATTGAGAAATAGTGCATTTGTTAATTTTTTGAATCAAAGGTTTTTTTTTTTTTAAAGAAACAAGATTGCTTCTGAGAAATGTGGTAAAAATAAAAGAGCCCTTTGTATATTAATAAAAATACAATAAGAGATTATTAATGCAGTTTCAATATTTTGGAAAATGAATGCTTTAAATTGCATATTGTGGTACATTTCAATATTTAGTATTGCAACAGGAGCCTTTTACAGTGAGTTTCAGGGATTACTTTTCTCTTCCTCTTCTTAACCACATTTGACAAATAGTTGCATTTTGCCCACAAAATACTTTTAAGTTTCCAAACTCCCAGTCAATGAAACATGTAATGTTCTTGTTGTTACTGCTATTACTGTTATTATTACTATTATTATTACTATCATCATCATTAATTATTTCTAAAAACATTGCTTTGATGATACTGATAAAAATTTATGAAGGTCCTTTCTGGGTTCTGTTTTGTTTAGAAAGTCTGTTAGTTTTAGAGAGAATTTATCAAAAAGAAGATGAGGTTGAAAACATCCAAGTTGCTTAGAGCTTAGAGAACATGTCATAACTGTGAATAAGCAAGTTTCAAGTACAGCATCCTAAAATATCTTGACTTTCTCAAGCTGTACACCCAGAAAAGTGACCCACGATGCACCTCTGATTTGATAAAGAAAAAATTCAGAGCTTATACACTCTGTAAGTAGAGAAAAACCTAGTTGAGGTACTAGTGAGATTAAGGGAGTGATAATACATGTACCTCCTTCTTTCAGATTTACTAGGCAGGAAAGAAACTTTCAGTAAGAGTAAAAATAACGGGAGAGTCAGAATGAGTATCCATGAAGACTTTTGAGGTTAGCATCACATAAAGCACAATGAATATGTGAAAATCAACTTCACTGTTTCCTATTTTCTTTGCTAATTGGTAAATATGTAAATGAGGAAAATCACAATTTTGAGTGTTTAGTTGTTTCATCTCAAATACAAAGGAGAAAAATGCTAAAAGTTTCTCCTAAGATTCAGGTGCTAGGGCCATAGTGTGGAAGGAAGATGGACAATACCAACTTATGAAATCAAACAAGTTGAAAACTTAATATGTAACAACACAACATTAAGAGCAAGACATAAGGTCTGGTGAGATAGTTCAATGGGTAGTGTTTGCTCTAGAACCATGAGGCATGAAGACCCAGTTTTGGATTCCCCAACCCATAATTAAATGCCAGACATGTCAACATACCACACACACCTGTAATTCCAGCACTGTGTGACATGAGAGGACAGGCTGACCACAAGGGTTTACTGACCAATGACAAAGAGGTCTTGTCTCAAAAACTACAGTGGAGAGTGATAGAGGAAGGGATTCGAAGTCAACCCTGCCCTCCACAGAAATACTTGAGTGCACCCTGAATTATATATCACAAACACAGCCAAATATGAGAGAAAAGTCTATAGTAAACACAGCAGAAAATTACTTCAGCAGAGTTACCTAATGAGGATTAACTTTGGGGGCTACTTCTTAAATTGATCTGTTGTTTGTTTGTTTGGTTTTGTTTTTGTTTTGACATTCAAAATCAGCTCATTATAGTCAATTGAAGAATTTTGGGCAGTTATGCTCTTCTCAAGTTAATGTCTCAAAGAAATTATTTCTTTCTTAATTTCTTTACTGACTCATTAACAAATTCATCTTAGACCAACTTCCACTTACAGAATACCTACAAAGTAGTGTAGTTTACACAGACCACAGAAAAATTGAGGAGTTCAAATAAAGTTTATCAGAAAGACTACTGAAATATGCCTATAGAAGTAATTCCACTGAAAGATTGCTTTATTAAGTGCTTTCTACATTATGTGTTTTTCATAAAACATTTAAGCATTTTTCTTTGTTTTGTATCAAGGTTTTTCAGGAAGATATAAATGTGAAAATACGGATGGCTGAAATGTAACCAATGAGAACAGAAACTCTTGAAGATAACATAAACATTCCTAAGAGGTCTTTATAATTTGAAAGTCATTTTAAGTTTGCAATTTAAATTAGAATTTTGAAAGAAAAAATAAAGAGGAAATATTCATGTAAATACAAAGGTAACTGCCCTTATCAAAATCTTAACTAGTAAATAGATCTAACACAATGACTCTGGGATGGAAACACAGGTTTGGGGAGTGATAAAACTAGGGTTTAAAATAAAGAAATGATCATAAATATATATGTAGTTTAGATTTCTCTGAAAGTAGAACCTGAATATGGAATTATATATGAGTAATCCAAGAAAGAAAGACTCACAAATGAAATGAGGAACAGAAAATACCAGGATGCTTTATGCAACTGGAATTCATTCTTTATAGAATCTCCAGATCCCCTCAATACCTTCTGAAGTGCTGGAGGCTGGAATACTTACCCATGAAATCTGAGCCTTATTGGATGGGCATTATCCCTGGTGGAAAAATTCTTCTGTTATGCCTTCTCATTTACAGTCAACAACAAGGCACATGCTGTTTTTTAAAGGTTTCTATCAGCATGAGCTGAAGAAAAGACTGCCACAGCACTAAAAGAGTTTTTCCACAGAAGACCTTCCTTATCAGTATTTAGAACATGTTTTGGACAGGTAGAATGTTTTTATTATAGTGATTGATTAGCTACATAAATAACTATCAGTTCTATTCCTTTAGAGAGCCATGACAAGGCTTTCACACCTGGAGTGAATTACATTATCAGCATTCCTGGCTTTCTAGTTTGCATATAGTACATTGTAGGGTTCCTTAGCCTTTAAGTCATGTGTTCCAATTCTCATAACAAAATTATATATAATATTTTATATAATACATATGTATCTAATAAAATTATATATAATATTTTATATAACATATGTATCTGTATCCTATTCATTGTATTTCCCTATAGTACACTGTATTAAAGTACTTCTTTAAAAGATCAACAGAGCTGACAAACTTTGTAGTAAGCTAGTAAAACAAGACCAAAGACATGTATTAACAAAATCAACATGAATGAGGCAGCATCACTACCAAACCTACAGTTATTAACAAGATTTCAAAAGAATGTCATGGAAGCTAGTTATCTGAGATACACATAGATAAAAGTTATTGAGTACTAAAAAGATTAGACAAACACAACTGAAGCAATGAAAGCCAGGAAAGTCTAAATAAGCACAAAACAATTAGGAAATTAATTAGCAGCTTGAACTTCCATTGGGCTCATTGGTAAAACAAGTGAAAATGCTAGCCATGTAAACCTGATGATCAGAGTTCTATCTCGGGAACCCCAAGTAGAAGAAGAGAACAACTCCCCAAAATTGTTGTCTGAACTTAACATATGTACATCTGTAATCTTATACACACATACAACTGAAAAAACAAACAAAACAACAACAAAAAAATCCCACAAAGAAAAACTTCTGTCCAGATAGCTTTGGAGATTTATAACAAGTGGTTTAGAAATACATATTTCTGAAAATAAAGGAAAGTACAATTTCCAAATCATTCTACGGGGCAAGTATTTAGATAATACCAATGCTCACAAAAACGCCAAAAAAATGAATTAATATTCCCATATGAGAAAATATAAAAGTATTTTAAAATTAGTAAATTGAGTCCAATAACATTATACTATGTAATGAGGTAGGATATACTGATATACAAAAGATTAGTCTAGCTTCAAAAATCAATATTAATAGTATAAAAAGAATCATCTCTAAAGAGGACAAAATGTATATGACAAAGTTCAACTAACTTCATGATAAATGTCCTCAACAAATTAATAATAGAATGGAATGTTCTTAACCTAATAAATACCTTAGGGTTTCTAGAATAGCCAACTGCAGCCATACAAGGAAAAACTTGTCTGGATGAAGGAAATGCTCTAAATCTATGCTGTATGACTGCACTTTTTAATCATATACAAAAGCTTATAGAACTACATACTTTAACTATTTGCATTATTTTTATGCCAATTTAACTTTATAAAACTGTAAAATCTATAACCAACACGATGCAAGTGAAGGTGGAGATATTGGTTAAAACAAATTTAATATTATATTTGTAATTTACTAAGACCTTGGTAATTGTTATAACCAATTGCTTCTGCTTGTATGTGTTTAAAATATAAAAATAAAATTTATATTTATGCAACCTGATAAGATGGAACAAACAATACTGAGTTGAGGAGAGAACTAAAACACCTATTTAGTTGTTCTCACAATCTTTCTACATCTCCTTTAAGACATACACTTCCTGAAGCTTCTGGGTTCCTTACATATTCCCTTGGGTGGTTATGGCATTTGATCACAACATTTCAGAACAAGAATCTCTGTTACAGAGATGAAATTTACAGTCCAAGGTGACCAAAATGGAAAGGGGTGAAGCTGAGGACAAAGTTTAGATTTCCAGTGTTCTGTCAATTATGCTGTAATGCCCTTTGGATGCCAATCCCTGGTCAAGGTGGGACCCATGCCAAATTACGCAGTAGATGAAAATTCTCTGTATCATTGCCCCAATCCTTAATTGCCCTCATGAGAGATCTTTCCCCTCACCTGACCTCTTTGACATTTTAGTCCAGCTTTCTATCATTGCCCCTCAAACACATACACAATTTTTAAGTACACTTTGAGAATCAACCTTCCTTCATTTTACCCTATACTCTATTTCCCTTTCATCTATTTACCTTCCACAGATGATTAGTACCTTCTCTCTAAAATCTAGTTAAAAATAGCTTTGGAAGTTTCTTTTTCTATTTATGTGTGTTTTTATATGTGTGCACATGTTCGTTTGTGTCTGTGTGAGTGTACGTTGGCCTGTTTATGCATTCCTGTAAAGTATAGAATAGAGTGTTGAGGCCCCTACAAACTGGAGTTATAGATATTCTTGAGCCACCTAATGTGGATGCTGAGATTTGTGATTGGGAAACAAGTGTTCTTAATGGCTGAGCCATCTCTCTGCCCTTTGGTTATAAATACTTAATAAAATATTTGCTTTGAAGGGTTACTAGATTGATACCAATTTTATAAGGGACATTTACCATTTGTAATAGAAAGTAATAAAAGAACTGGATACCCTTCTGATAAAGCTTTAAGACTAGAATGTTGATAGGCAGAAGAGGTTAAAGAAAGGTCCCTTTATAGCTTTTCATAATAAATTTAATGCAATACATTAGGCCAACTTTTAGACCCAAGATATCATGAATAAATGCTGAGCAAGGTAAACAATCTCCAGGACAATACGTCAACTTTCCATTTATTCATGGGTCAAAGTAATTCTTCACTAAATAGTAAACAAAGAAGAGTTATAGTGAATCAGATATAAATGGATTAAGTGTAGGCTTAATCAGGCAACAGTGGCAGAAGGTGTGTGAGAATTTGTCTATCCAGAGAATTTTCTATCTTATAATATGAGAAACAAAGGTCATTCTTACACCCCACTGTGTCTTGGTAAATAAGAACAGTTTGGTGCACTTGTTGCTCTTGAAAAGGAACTAAGTTTGATTCTCAGCACCCACATGATGGCTCATGATTATCTATAACTCCTGTTTTAGTTCTGACACCTCTTTCTGACATTTGCAGCAACTAGACATGCACATGGTATACATGGTATATATACATATACACAAACATATAGCACATACATACATTCAGTCAAAACATATATATACATATACATATACACGTAAATAAATATAAGTAAATGACTATAGTATTGTGTATTTCAGTAAAAGCGGATATTTTTCTATAGAAATCTCTCCCCAGTGCTTGTTGAGTCTGTTATTTAAATGCTTTTTAAACACTTAATTGGCATTATTGTGTTGCTTATATATAGATATTCAGAGTATCAATATTATATAAAGGAAAATTATATAAGATGGTTAGAATTTGTAGGTCTTAAGAAAAGTTAGTAACATAAACAGGTCAACACTAATGCATCCAGGGAACATTTGAAGACTACCAGAGAATACAGTTCCCTGGAGAAAAGTGAATGGGGTAGGTTTGATAGATAAGGCATGTAAGAAATGCTCATCAGCTTTAATAGACAAGGAAAGCTTTGTGTTGGCTGCTGGAGGAGAAAGAGCATCAGTCTTACCCAGTTGTAAGCCCTGCAAGCTTCAGTAACAGCTTAAATGTCAAATTATGATCATGAGCACAATATCATTATGAATGTTACAAATGTAAACAGCTGGTTACTGAATGGATTTAAGATCAGCTTCATAGGAAGAAATGCATGGCAGGTAGTGTAAATTTGACTAAGAACACATTTGTGGTAAGCTCATAGCCCTTGAAGCTTTGAGCCCACTACTATTACCCAGTTAAATCTATGTAGTATAAAATTTATCTTTAAATTGATATTTCTATACCCATAAATTCATGCAGTTCTCAGTCCTCATCAGGGAAATTTTATGAAGTTAACAGTGGTCAATGCAGAAACTCATAACTGGTCAAAGTGCAGAAAATTAGCATCTGTGGGGTGCTCAGCCATAAACAGGGTTAATAACCTTGTACCCTATGACTGCACATTGTGGCAGAGGGTAAAATTGTATAAGATTTAGAGGTTGAAGAGGACCAAAGTGTAACAGTTTCTTCCAGATATGAAAGGGCCATTGTTCTCGTGAACTCCCAGCTTCTTTGGTCACTTGCACAAGACTGGTACAATATTAAGTCAATCAACATTCTAGCACACCCAAGGGGAGGGTCTTACAGTCTCCTTCACATCTAGATGAAGACCTATTGATAATTGGTGGCTTCAGGGGGAAAGAGAGTCAGTTTTATTTAGACATGTGGCCTTCTCACAAGTTAATATCTAGTAAATATGCCAACCCACCCATGAGTATATGAGAAGCACATAGTGGAATTACTATGGCTTTTTTTTTCAAGAGGAAATGAAGTTGGAGGGAAATAGGATATCAATTTAAGAGGAGGCAAGAATAGCAGTTCAAGTATAAAGATCTCAAAGAATTAATAAAATATAGTAACAAAAGACAGAGCATAGGATCTACCTTTGCACCAGGTGCTGTAAGAGCCAACTTTGATATTGAGCAGAAGAATGGTAATGACATGGTTCACATTTCACACACTTGCTGAGTTTAGATTTAAAAAGCTGTATAAATGAGAAGAGAACAGTTGTAAAAATTAGTAGAGATTAGTTATAATATCATTAGAAGAAACTAGGTAAGAAAAGAAGACCAAAAAATAAAAAATCCTTATACATCCTATAGCACATCCCTAAATCTAGAAAGATTTACCCCCATAAAAGGACAAGTCTTTCTCCGTTCCCAAACTGAATTTAGCATTCCTGAGCATATAATATGCCTAAAGATTTGTGATGAATGAAGGAATGAAAAAATAAATAAATGAATAGTGGGGAATTAAAGCTAATTTGAATTGTAAAGCACTTAAAGACAGCATACCTAGAATAAACATTATCCATATCTGCAAACATTTAATTATTGTAAAGAATAGTTATAATTATCTCTGTGCTCAGAAGCCACTGGCAATTTTCATTAGCAAATATCTGAAATAGATTTTTCTGATAGAGGTTTTCTGTACAAGAGTTGTTTCCATTAAAGGTATGAAATGAACTCTCCTTCCTTAAATAGTTGTTATTAAGAAAATGCTTGCAAACAACATACAATTTTGAGTTAATATTCGCTAAATATGGCCTGTGGTTAACAGACCAAAGCAATGGTCTTCTAACTCTTCTACCCCCAGTCTTCCATGATTTTCTCAACTTCCTACACCACTCCCAGACTATCCTGCTTTAACTGTATTTCTGTTTAAAAATTTCAGCCACTTTTCATTGTTTACAAAGTTAAGAACAATCTTCCCTGTCTTAAAACCTGTAGCCATTGCTCAAATTCAAGACAAAACAGTCATTGAAAGAAACCTAGTAAAGAGAGATCAATTTTAAAGATAAGTTGACAGGGTTCTGATGGGAACTGAATATAATTACAGACCTATACAATCCCAATGTCATCTTTTAGAAAAATGGAAAAGTAGCAGTTCCTACCAAAACCTTGAGAGGATTGGATGTGATAATAAATATGTGCCCTGCTAAGCCATAAAATCCATGAGAGCAAGAATTAAATGTATATCACTGCATTCAGAACTTTGTCACATTTGCAACAGATACATGTGTCCACTGCATTCCTGTGATTTTCTAAAGTCTGAGATAGCAGTCATTCTTTTTATGAAGTTCAGCTTTATAATAAAAATCTACATATCAATACATATTTGAATTTTTTTAAATTGGTAAGTGCTATGTTAAAAAGATAAATGCAGAGTGTATGGGAGGGGCCAATGTGGTCATTGAAGAACTCTCTGAGGAAGCTACTCATCAACTCATATCCAACTATTTGGAAAGAGAAGTCATGGAAAGCTAAGGAAAGTAAGGAACTTGAAGCTAATGAACCTCAAGGTAGATATTTCCAAAATATAAAAATGACTAATAATACTAGGTCATTCCAACCTGGTGATTGGCACAATATGACATTAGATGACAGGAGTTTTTGTTGAGGAAATAAAATGAAATTTTATGTTTCATGTTCAGTGTAATAGTACATTGCTGGAAACTTTGTGGAAGAATGACTACAGTTTACTGGGTCGTAAGAGAAGCAGACATGATGAGAATTGATGCAAGAATCAGGCTGAGACCTCAGATTGTAATCTACATTCAAGATCACAGTGCCTTGGCTTTTTTTCTGACACAGTGGAAATGAAAAGAAAGTACTACATTTGGGATGTAGCTTAGAGATGTATATGGTAATGAAGGGCATGAAGGGTGGCTCCGTGCAAGGCCACAGTTTGTTTCTTTTGGTCCCTCCATACTTTGACTTTCATGAATCTTCCATGAAAATAGTAACTAGCACTATAGGTTTGTGCTGTGTTAGTATGAATACCCTGGACTATAATAGATTTTTCCCTGTGATTTAAAAAAGAAATTTAATATTTTCATGAGTCCTCTAAAATACTTTGGGACCTTAAACATTGTACTTAATAAATAGGTTGATCCTGGCTCTGTTGTTAAAATAAAAGAGTAAAAGTCTTAGTAGACAAAATTGAAAATAATAAACCCAAAGCACAATAGATAATCCACTACTATTATATTTTTTATCTCTTAAATAATCCCTGTGCATCTGAATTTGTATACTTTTATTTATATTGCTTCTTAAATTCCTTCCTTACTAAGCCCAGTCATTCTTCAATGTAAAAACAAACAAACAAAAACCCAGCTCCTTCATTATAAATCTTTCTTAAGTCTTCAACTTGTCTTGATCCTTCTCTTCTCTGTCTCTAAAGTTCATTCTAGTATCTGTCTCTCAATTAGATGCTTTTCACTTATGTTAATGTATACACTTCTCTTCTTTGATGTTCAGTGATATTACACCATGGCTCTATCTCTTTCAGTGCCTAGCCAAGTATCTTATTTAGAGCGAAGCCACAATTACTATTTATTGACCTTAATATTCAAGAAAACAGTCTGTCAGCCAATTATTCTCACCAAAGCCTATTAAGGCAAGATAGATCCTCAGTATTCTTGCTTAGACTGTGCTGTGTGATCACCGTGAGGCTATCTGTTAAGCAGAAAAATGTTAAGAGGAATGCCAACTACAACTCCTCACTTCATGAAGGATGCTGCCAGGACTCTAAATAACAACTTCATGGAGAATTCATCCAGTATCGTCTGGAGCACAGACAAAGACTTGTACCTCCTTGACTCCCAGAGCCAAAAGTCGAGAGTCTTAGCCAAATGGAGACTTTAGTTAATGATGACTGCAATCAAAATAGTTGAAAGATACGGCTTTTGATGTCACATAGAAAGGAAATTAGATCCTGTATGCATCATGTTTACCTAACTCATTTAAATCACACTTAATTGAAAATTTGTTAGAAGGCACTATGCATCAAACCCTGGAAAATACAAGTAGACAAGAAAATCTCATACTTTCTCAATGGGACTTTTCTATAGCACGTCAAAGGGGTAGAAGAAAAAGAAAATGTGAAGAGGACCATGTTTCCAATAAGAAAACAAAGACATCATTACTTCCTTCGTAGATAGTGTCTGCCATCTTGGATAAATTATTCTATACTCTTTAACTTCAGTAATTCCCTGGGGGCTATCTCTATCAGGACTGCTGGAGAGTTTCACTACTTAGTAAACACAGAAATTCCTATATTATTCAATACATTTTAATTACTAAATTTTTAATTAAATTCATGTGTTGCATTTTAATTTGCAAGCTATTGTTTTGAAGAAGGAAAGTTAATATCACAATAAATTAATAAATAACCATAATTGAAATCATTAATTCAGAAACTCATCAAATGTATTTATTATGAGCCAAGGAAGAGCAATTAATTTTGGTTATGTACACTGTTAGTTCTTAAGGGGTGGCTATGTTTCCCCTCTGAGACACTTAGCAGTGTCTGCAGATTTTCTTGACTGCCTATTCTTTCTTATGAATGACACTTTCTCCTAGAAGATCTTGCTTGGCACCTTTCTTAACCAACATTGTTCTCTTTGTACTCATGAAGTCATAGTAGCAATAGTTGTCTTCATAAGATCTGGACAAGACCAAACCTATCAACCTCCTATCACATGGAGGGCGGAGGAGCTTACCAAACTACATTCTTGACTGAGGAACATTATTGGGCTCAGTGGGTTATAAACAATAACAACAACACCGTGAAGTTGGAGGAGGACTCAGGGAGGTAGTTTTGGAAGAAGTTGTTGGGAGAGAGTGGTGGGGGAATACAATCAAATTACATTATATGAATGTATGAAATTCTCAAAGAATAAATAAATACTGTATTTAAAAATAATCAAGACTCACCTGGAAAACATAGTGAAAAAAATTATAATATTGCAGACCAGATGTATTTTAATAAAAAGAGTGGTATTGTGGATTGGAAGATGTGTGACAGGAGTCCCTAGCCCTACTATCTAGATGACCAGAGGTATGAAGAAAGGGATTGTCAAAGGAGGTATCTTAGTCGGTGCTCTATTACTATTAAGAGAATGCCATAATCACTTCTGCAAGGACATGTATGTTTGCTGACTTTAGAATGTTTATTCTTTTAAAAAATCAGTTGCTTTTTATGGATCTACACAAAGTTCTTAATGTTTCTTTGACAATGGAATATTATGGAATTTTACAATTATAGAAAAATGTTACCTTTGCCTAAGAAACAGTATCGGCCTATGTGTACAGTTGACTGACAAAATTCTCTACCATCCAGGACCCTAATATGCTACCTCATATTATAGGATCTCCAAAATACAAAGAGAAAGATACACACACACACACACACACACCGCAAGCACACACACCCACACAAATATACATACACAAAACTTTCTGTGACTCAAAACACGGAATCACAACCTATCTGCAGGCAACTAGATATAATTGCTGAAGAATTAATTAGTGATGAGAAAAATCCTCTCAGTGATGAAAAAATACTTAGCAGTTCCATTTAGCTTGCTTTAGTTCAACCCTAAGCAAGGAATGGCAAGCATCTGCTACTCCACATACACTTCACACTTTTTGAAGAAGGACTTGATTTTGTAGTAGTAGCTCTTCCTCATCAGCGTTCCCTCGATGTTTGGCATGTAGATCCCAGAGTCTCCTTTCTCTTTACTATGAACAGGCTTCTCTTGGTTCTCAAGTTTATCTTCCTTTAAGTTTATTAAGAAATTCTCTGTCGATTTGCTCCTTTTTAAATTTTGCATTTGCTCTTTCGAAGTCAAAGTCTTTCTCAAATTTCATTGGACCATCTCCATGGATACCAAATCTTTCCCTGCTACCTCAGTAACCCCTCCCCTCCATGTCCTGTCTTGGAGTAGAAGCAATCCCTGCAACTAATTGACTCTTGGTATCATTTCTGATTGCCTGTTTTCTGATTTGGCCGTGGGACTTTGTGTTCTTCAGCTCCTCTGTACTCTTGCTTGTCTACTGCTTTCTGGAAGGTAGGGGGCAAAGACCTAGCTGGAAAAAAAGCCCCTTTTCCCAACGTGTGCTGGAGCAGACAAGTGGGCCGAGATGGTCTATACTGCTTGTACCATGGATGAACTTTTTCTCAAAGGGTCTGAGGGTTGATCGATCATGAGCTAGCTGTGGTTTTACAGATCTTGTGTTCCGTGTGAAGGCAGAACCAACCAAATGCATGGGATAAGGTACCACTATTTGATGCTTCTGTTTCCAAAGGGTGTCAAGGAACTACAAGTAACACCAATAGCACCAAACTAATGGCCATCTAAAG
Organism: Tokudaia tokunoshimensis; assembly: GCA_036184795.1. Classification (NCBI taxonomy): domain Eukaryota; kingdom Metazoa; phylum Chordata; class Mammalia; order Rodentia; family Muridae; genus Tokudaia; species Tokudaia tokunoshimensis. Next base: position 106,220,989 of record BTHU01000012.1, read on the forward strand.
TACTTGTATTGAACTGACTGTATGCTAGCAACCTTCCGAAAGGTTCGTAGGAATTCACTGATTGGAATGAAGAAGATGAACCCAGTGAAGACTGAACAGTAGCTGGGCAAAGAACATTGCGATTTCAGTGACTCATAGATAGAGCTCTTTAATATCAGTCCCCTGGAATATAATATATTCAAAGACTTCATCTGGAGGTAGTTTTGGATGATCTGTTGGTCTGTCTGCTCTACTGAAGGATCGAACTTTGGCGAAGGATACCACGGCGTTCTCGGTGTCATTGGTGTAGAAGATGCCCTCGTAGAGGATCTCGACCTTGGAGATGAAGCTGATCTTGCTGTCAATGTAAGGGGTATTCCCGCTCATGGCACTGCCTTTGCCCACTGCCTGCACTCAGGCAGAGCCCTTGCTGAATCTGCCGCTCCACACACCCACCAGTTCAATCCATCTGAGCCACACAGGAACCACCGGAGAAACAATGTGGCAGTGTCTGAGGACACTCTGTTGCCCTCCCCCAACCTCCAGCCCCCCATCCTTTTTTTTAATCTTGAAGGACTTTTGTTTATGTATTGTGGCTTCAAATTTTGTGTTTTTATGGGATTTCTGGGTCTGTGAACATGTGAGTCTCTGCATTTATGTGTGTTGCTCGTCCGTTATCTCTAGATCTTTTCTTCTGCTTGTTTTGTCCTATTCTGATTTGTTTATGTTTTATTTTATTTTTATTTTTATTTTTAGATACATGTTTGTTTTCTAACAAGAGACAGAAATGGTGTGGATCCAGATGAGAGGGGTGAGAGATGGGAAAGATCTGTGCAGAGTTGGGGGAGGGAAAACCATAGTAGAACTATATTGTATATTAAAAAACTATTTTTAATAAAATAAAAATAGAAAAAGGCAAATAAGGTAACGTTATTACTTTATAAAGCTTTTTGGGACCTTTATTTCAATTTCCAGAGTAAGCAAAGTAGAACCAGGAATGACCTGGCCCATCCTCCAACCACTAGTAACAGATGGGTTGGCTAGCAACTGCACTGGGATTTACCTGTCCTGCCTCCCGGGCCCAGTGCTGGGACTCTAGACAGATGCCATCAGGCTGTGCTTTTATGTGGATTCTAGGAACCCAGACTCAGGTCCTCAGGTTTGCTTTCAAGCACTATACTCACAGAACCATCTTTACAGTTTTTTAAATATGGTTATTTTTCTTATTTTTCAATTCTGTATGTTTTCCCATAATATATAGATATTGGCAGCTTCCCTCCTCACCTTTCTAAGCCCATTCTAATATGAGATGGTAAAGTGGCATCATAGGTAGTATCCTCTGTATTGAGGGACTAAGCATTATAATGCTTTCTTCAAGCCTTTTATGACATTATTTTGAAGGAAGGAATATTGACTGTACAGTTGGCTTTCTGTTTTGTTTTGTTTTTTTGTTTTATTTTTTTGGGTTTTTTGGGGGGTGTGGGGGGAGAAAAGAGCAAATGATCAGTAGTTGGTCCTTCTTTTGCCCCAAAATTTGGCATCCAAGGCAAACCTCTGATGAAGTGCATTTGCATTTGAATGATATCCACCCCCAGAGCCAATCCCAGGTCTCTTCCAAAAGCTTTTATGTGCGTTGTGAGTTCTTGTTCAGCATGTTCCAATAGTGGGCTTCGATTCAGATAAATGACTTCCAGTTTAACAGAGTGAGCGGAGGGCCTGCCAAGAGCAAGCAGAGCCATTGCCTTATGAATATGAAGCCTTCATAAAACAGGAAGCTTCAGTAGTTCATTCCTCAGAGGAGATGCTGACAGCGTGAGATCTCTACAATAGTGCTGCGGAGATGGAGTGTCCTGTGCCTATGGGAAAATACATCTATTTATTGTCCTCAAGGTACCATTTTCTTCTAGATGATTGGTTGTGCACAACTTAGAATCAAGCAGAAAGATGTTTGAAAACATAACACCAATGTATAGGAATTGTTTTTTTTTTTAAAAGAAAAAAACTTTTTGTAGTATTAAATTAAGTGGTAGGTGCAGTGTTTGTAAAGGATACAGCACACACACACACACACACACACACACAGCCTGGAGGTGACTTATCTCAAGCAATGCTGGGAAACATAATTTATTACTCTCTTTGTAGTCATACCTCACTGAGTGAATGAAGGAGAGCTTTGGAAATTGATCTTTTCCTTAGCTATGCTGAATTTGTGGGTAATCAGACACATCAAAATAACCATGATTTGCTTTCAAGTCAAGGAAAAGTGTCAATATCCTCTCCCTGTGGTGTTAGTCAATGTCGGTTTTTCCCCAAACACCACTGGACAATGTTGTTCCATTTGGTGAGATGCGACAAATATGTTCCACAAATGATGTGCTCTGCCAGGGGCAACCACTGTGAGAGTGGAATTCTTCATTCTCAATGGACAACTTCAGCTGGTGCCTGAACCCATCACTCCTCTCAACAGCATGCAATCTAGTAAATTTTCATGGAAAACCCATCCATAATGCCTCATCTTTTCTGTGCACTGTGGGGTCTATCATATGTAGGGCTAGCTGAGTGGCCTGGGATCCTGTGTAGAATCATAAATACCCAATGTAGGGACAGAGATTACCTGAGGGCATAGTCTTACTTTCAAACTCACATAACTGCCTTGCTTTTTCCACAGCAGTTTGAGCCCTGCCCTTCAACACAGTGACATTTGAAACGAGGTGTATTTCAAAGAACTTAGGTCAAGAATGAAAGCCAGAGACTTGTTACTCTAGTCTCTGCCTGCACTATTAACACACAGTTCAAGGGCTTCTGGTATGCAAAGGGATAAGCAGACTGCAAAACAGACCTTTTCTTTTATATAAAACTTGAACCAGCCTTATAAATTTGACTCTATTACCCTCGCTTAATAAGTTTAAAAACTGAACCCCAGAGAACAACTCAGTGAGTACTTATAGCTGATAAAAGCAAAAGAGAATGGAAGATTTTTTAAAATATATCTTGTTTGTATCAAGAAATTATTTAAGCAACTAAGGTATAGCTCTGTCCAGAAACTGTTTGCCTTCGTTCTAGTCCCAGCACCCACATATAAAAAGCCAGGAGTGGTAGCATATTGGTAATCCCAGGACTGTGGCATAGCAAACAGGAAGATCCTTTAGGCTTAAAGCTAATGAGAGTGGTAGTATCACAGCTAACCTGGTGTATTCTATGACAGACACTTAGTGTCTTAGTTAGGGTTTTACTGCTGTGAACAGACACCATGATCAAGGCAAGTCTTAGAAATAACAACATTTAGTTGGGGCTGGCTTACAGGTTCAGAAGTTCAGTCCATTGTCATCAAGGCAGAAGCATGGCAGCATCCAGGCAGGCATGGGGCAGGAGGAACTGTGGGTTCTACATCTTTATCCAAAGGAAACCAGGAACAGACTGTTCATCCTCATGTATCTAGGAGGAAGATCTTCAAGCCCATCCCCACAGTGACACACTTCCTCCAACAAGGCTACACCTTCTTTATATATATATATATATATAGGACATATATATATTGGAGATGCCAATACCATGAATGACCACCAAGAACAGCAGTGACAGTGGAGTGCATCAACCTGAACTTAGAGTGCTACAGAGGGCAGAGCTGGAGAAGAGACACCAACGCTTTGGAGGTGCACAGAAGATCATGTGTGTGGATCTCAGACACATAGTGGAGCATGTGTCCTTATTGCATGTAGGGGAAGCCTCTGGGTATATGCAGAGGACACCTTCTAATAGTACCACTACCTGAGATAAGCATATACAAACCATCACATTCCACTCCCTGGCCCCAATAGGTTTTTTCAAACATGAGTATATGGGGGGAGGGGCACACTTAAACATAGCATAATGTAAAATACATTTAGTCCAACTTCAAAAGTCCCTGTAGTCTATAGCTGTCTCAACAGTGTTAAAAGTCCAAAGTTCAAGGTCTCTTCTGAGATTCATGCAGTCACTTAACTATAATCCCCAAAGCAAGACAGGAAGCCATCTGGGCAAACTCCCATGCTTCTCCATGTCTGATGGCAAAGCGGTCTTCAGATCTCCAACTCCTCTTTCATCTTTGTTGACTACAACAAGGTTCTTTCTCCTGGGCTGGTTCCACTCCCTGTTAGCAGCTTTCCTTGGTAGGCATCCTGTGACTCTGGGATCTTTAACATCTTGGGGTCCCTGAGTCAACTTCAGTTTCACAGCTTCTTGTTCCAGTGTCTGAGATCCACACACATGATCTTCTGTGCATCTCCAAAGGGCTGGTGTCACTTCTCCAGCTCTGCCCTCTGTAGCACTCTAAGTTCAGGTTGATGCACTCCACTGTCAGTGCTGTTCTTGGTGGTCATTCATGGTACTGGCATCTCCAATACACGGGGGTCTTCCATTGCAACTAGGCTTCACCAATAGCCTCTCTTAGGCTCTCTTCATGTTACCAAGCCTCAACTCCTTTGCATGGCCCCTTCAGTTCTGGGCTGTCAACTACAACTGAGGCTGTACTTTCATCAATGGTCTCTCACAGTGCCAAGCCTCAGCTGTTCTTCATGATGCCTTCATGCCTTCAAAACCAGTACCACCTGGGTGATTCTTACACCGTACCAAGTACAGCTGCAGCATGAGGTACAACCTTGGCTATCTCTGGAACACAGCTTCTTTTTACTCTCGGAAAACACTTCCCTGAAGATTTTACCTCAGTGAGAATTGTCTCTTCTTAATCACCACTAATTTCTTAGCTCCAGCTAACCAGCATCAATTGTCCCAGTAGTCTCCTTCTCCTCTTGACTATAAAGCCAGAGACACATGGCCGAAACTGTTGAGTTCTGCTGCTTGCAGGAGCTGGAACATGGTCCCCTTGTTCTATTACATTATCACTAGCTTCCTTTTTGCCAACTCCTTCACTGCCTAAGTTGGCTGTCCTAGATCTTACAACATAGACTGACTTTGAATTCAGAGATCTGCATGCCTATCTTCTAAGCACTGGGATTAAAGGTGTGGTCCACCAAGCCTGGATTTAAGTTTTTCTTCACCTAGAATTTGCTCTGTTCTAAATTGGCCTTGAACTCAGAGATCTGCTTATCTTTGCCTCCTGGGATTAAAGGAGTAAAGCTTGTACCATACTTGGACATAAATTTAGCTGGGTGAAATCTTGCCCCAAGGTCACTACTCCCTTAATTCAATTTAATATCCTTGAATTCAGTTCCACTTCACTTCCAGGTGTCCCTTTAATACTCAAACTATATATTTTGTATTTTTTCTTTCTCAGCTTGCTTATGTTTATTCAAAATGCTCTTCATCAGACTTAGCCAGAGAACAAAGTCTCTGTTGGGCTATTTTGAGACTTCCTTTGTCGATGCAATTAATATAAATCTCTTCACCTTAGCCTTAGGCAGTCTCTTCAGACAATGGAAAAACGCAGCCATGTTCTTCACCAAAGCATTACAAAAAACAGTCTTTTGGTCAGATATTAAAGTTTTTCTCCACTGAAACTTCTTGGGCCATAAGGCCTACACAGTTCAAATCACCCTCAGCACCACAGTCTTCTATATTCCTACTAGGATGGCCCATTCAGCCCCACTTAAAGCATTCCAATGCTTTTCAAAACCAAAGTCCCCAAATCCACATTCTTCCAAACAAAAGCATGGTCAGGCCTATCACAGCAATACCCAGACCTGGATATTAACTTCTGTATTGGTCAGGGTTTAAAGAGGTGGGAAGAGAGAAGAGAGAGAGAGAGAGAGAGAGAGAGAGAGAGAGAGAGAGAGAGAGAGAGAGAGAGAGAGACAGAGAGAGAGATACAGAGAGAGACAGAGAGAGACAGAGAGACAGACAGAGACAGACAGAGACAGACAGAGACACAGAGACAGACAGAGACAGAGACACAGAGACAGACAGGGACAGAAAGAGAGAGAGAACCAAGGAAGACAGCCCCTGAAGAATTACTGAAGTTGTCCCCTGGCCTCCACATACAGGCACACATGATCACACACATGCACATATTGCAAAAAACTTTTCTGTGTCTTATAAATTGTAAACTAATTTAGAAATTATACAGTTTTTGATCTTTTCAAGCACCATTTTCATCAGATTAGCATAGCAAAGATTTTACTGGCATACTGAATTTTATAATCAATATCCTTTGTATTTTTAGGCATGTCTAAAAATGAGCTTGTTCAGGAATAGGGTCTGAGTTCAAGGTCATCAGCAAATATACTACATATATATTGTATACACAGATGTTTAAGAAACAGGGGGCCTGGAACAGTGTCTGGGATGATGCCAAATAGAGACCCATATCAAAGGATGGAAACACCCAAGTTTAAAAAGGCAGCTAAAGTCTGGTGGGGGGGGCATTCTTATGGAGACAGGGATGTGGTGAAGAGATATGGGATATAGAACAGTAGGAGGGTGGACTGGGAGTGGACCGGGAGGGGAATGAAATCTGGAGTGTAAAAAATAAGTAAATAAATAATAATGATTGATGATTATGATGTAGCTAAAGTCTTAGACATCTTAAAGGACCCTCAGAATATCTTAGGTTTGATGATTATAAATATTTACTCATAATGAATTCCACACAACTCTGAAGAAGAGTTTTATCCATGTATTCTTTCTCTTCTAACCCTCTTTTATAGCTTCCTTCATAAATTAAGTAAGATATGATGAATTTTGGTGATGTAGCACACACACAATCTATGCATTAAAATAAATTCTGGAATAAGGCAATTTTAGAACAAAATATACATCTCTAAGGGGATGGGATATAGCTCAGTTGGTAGACTGCTTGCCTAGCATGGGCCAGTACCAACCACCAGTACCTGCCCCCATGCCCCGCCCCCACAGTGATCATTGTGAAAAACTATCCTGTAATCCTAGCACCCAGGACACAGAGGCAGGGGATCTGTTGCTTAAAGATAGTCTAAGTTATAGTGAGTTTGAGGTGAACCTGGACCACATAAGATCATCTCTAGAAAAAGTGTTTCAGCATTGGTAAAGAGGGATGAGAATTCTTTTGGGACTCTATAGAGTTCCTCCTATTCAGACGAAGTAGTAGCACACAGAAGGACAATTTTCTATATTTTCTTTTTCCAGAAACTGTCTTAAGATAGTTCTTGGTGTACAGAAAGTTACTAGTCACCATGTCTGCATCTCATCTCAAATGTTTTCTGAGTTCTCAAAGTCCCTATGCATCTTCCCGTCACTGGTACCCTCTTGCTTGCAAAGAATCTAATCCTTCCTCATCTTTTCATGCTTCACTTCTTGTGCTATGTGCTGTCAGTGTTGCTCTCCATCAGTCCATGCTATAATATACTACTTAAGATACAGATTTAAAGCCATACTGTGGTGGCATATGTCTTTCATCCCAGTACTCAGGAGGCAGAGGCAGATGGATCTCTGAATTTGAGGCCAGTCTGGTCTACAGAGAGACTGTTCCAGGACAGCCAGGGTTACACAAAGAAAATCTATGCTCTAAGATCAAGAATTGACAAATGGGACCTCATAAAATTACAAAGTTTCTTTAAGGCAAAGGACACTGTCAATAGGACAAAACAGCAACCAACAAACAGGGAAAAGATCTTTATCAACTCTATATCCAACAGAGGGCTAATATCCAATATATACAAAGAACTCAAGAAGTTAAGACTCCAGAGAGCCAAATAACACTATTAAAAATGGGGTACAGAGCTAAACAAAGAATTTTCACCTGAGGAATATCGAATGGCTGAGAAGCACCTAAAGAAATGTTCAACATCCTTAGTTATCAGGGAAGTGCAAATCAAAACAACCCTGAGATTTCACCTCACACCAGTCAGAATGGCTAAGATCAAAAACTCAAGAGACAGCAGTTGCTGGTGAGAATGTGGAGAAAAAGGAACACTCCTCCACTGCTGGTGGTATTGCAAGCTGGTACAACCACTCTGGAAATCAGTCTGGCAGTTCCTCAGAAAACTGGGCATGATACTACCAGAGGACCCTATTATACCACTCCTGGGCATATACCCAGAGGATTTCCCAGCATGTAATAAGGACACATGTTCCACTATATTCACAGTAGCCCTATTTATAATAGCCAGAAACTAGAAAGAACCCAGATGTCCCTCAATAGAGGAATGGATACAGAAAATGTGGTATATTTAATAGCTGGAATACTACTCAGCTATTAAAAACAATGAATTCATGAAATTCTTAGGCAAATGGGTGGAATTGGAAAATATCTTCCTAAGTGAGGTAACCTAATCACAAAAGAACACACATGGTATGTACTCACTGATAACTGGATATTAGCCCAGAAGCTCAGAATAACCAAGACACAATTCACATATCAAATGATGCCCAAGAAGAAGGAAGAACAAAGTATGTATACTCTGGTCCTTCTTAGAAGGGGGAACAAAATACCCACTGAAGGAGATACAGAGACAAAGTGTGGAGCAGAGACTGAGGGAAAGACCATCTAGAGACTTCCCCACCTAGTAATCCATCCCATATACAATTACAAAACCCAGATACTATCATTGATGCCCACAAGTACTTGCTGAATGGAGCCGGATATAGCTGTCACCTGGGAGACTCTGCTAGTGCATGACAAATACAGAGGAGGACACTCTCATCCAGTCATTGAACTGAGCACAGGGTCCCCAATGGAGGAGCTAGAGAAAGGAGCCAAGGAGCTGAAGGGGTTTGCAGCGCCATAGGAGGAACAAAGATATGAGCCATTCAATACTCCCAGAGCTCCCAGAGCTCCCAGAACTCCCAGGGACAAAAACATCAACCAGATAGTACATGTTGTTACCCATGACTCCAGATGCATAGGCAGCAGGGGATGGCCTTGTTGGACATCAAAGGGAGAAGAGGCCCCTGGTCCTGGAAAGACTTGATGCAGCAGTGTAGGGGAATACCAGGATAGGGAAGCAGGAGGAGGTTGATTGGGGAGCAGGGGGGGGGGGAGACGGCTTATGGGGACTTTTGAGGCACGGGGGACCTGGAAAGGGGAAATCATTTGAAATGTAAATAAAGAATATATTAAAAAAGAAGGAAAGAAAGAAAGGAAGGAAATAAGGAAGGGAGGAAAGAAGGAAGAAAGGAAGGAACTAAAAGAAGTGTGTGCATGGGGAGAAACAGATTTATTATATTTTTCTTTCACTTTAAAACATTGTTCTTTAGATGATATCAAAATTCAGACTCCTTGTGAGTATAGGCTGTATAACATCTAACCTGATCAACTTCTCTATTTCTAGTAAATATTGTTTTCTAGAAAGATAGTGTGATTGCACATGCTTGACCCAGGGAGTGGCACTATTTGGAGGTGTGGCCTTGTTGAAATAGGTGTGTCACTATGGGGTTGGGCTATAAAAACTCTAGTCCTAGCTGTCTGGAAGCCAATTTTCTGCTAGCAGCTTCAGATGAAGATGTAAAACTCTCAGCTCCTCTTGCACCATGCCTGCCTGGATGCTGCCATGTTCCTACCTTGATAATAATGGACTGAACTTCTGAACCTGTAAGCCAGCCCCCAATTAAATGTTGTCTTTATAAGAGCTGCCTTGGTCATGGTATCTGTTCACAGCCGTAAAACCCTAAGATACATGGAAACATCTATCTCTTCATTGTCTAAATAGGCCATAAAATTCCTATCTATGAATTATTTTAATGTAATCAAACTTAACTTTCAATCATAATTGATATTCTGCATTTATTCTTGAAATTGATTTGTCATATTCAACTTAAATTTTAATACAGTGTAGAAGTGTTTCTGGTATAATAGTTTCATGGTTTTTATTGTTTCTACTTCCACATGGTAATGATGCTAAATCTCAGGGTAGTTCAATACAGAGCATTTATATCAGAGTAAGCACTCAGTTATTGCATGGAGTTATGTGGGGCCATGCTGACATGTGCAGCTGAAGTCCCCACTATGTCTAATGCCAAGTTTAGAGGATTCCCAGTGTTGTTTGACAGATGGCAAGCAGCCCGTCTGCCATTTTTGCATTGATTCCTACATATGTTTATGTCATCCACGTCTAACATGAATGAACTGGCATTCTTTCCTACTCTATTCAGGTAACTGGAATAAAGATTGGGCACTGTGGTTCTCTGGATGGCATACTGGCCTTAAATACTTCTGTCTTCAGAGGATACAAAACATCTCCAATTCCTTTGAAGATCTAGTAAGAGTATTGAGGGAGATCTATGTGTGTCACCATGTAAACAAGGACTTGAGAATATATTATGTGTACAATCCTTCATTGGGAGCATATTTCCATGCTACATAAATAGTGTTATAAATAAGCATATTTTATTAGTGGCAGAAGAATGAACAATTTTCAAATTCTCATTGGACAATAATTGCATTCTTGTCCTACAATTTAATTTAAAATGACTCTGCTAATACCCAGTGAATATCCAGTCAATAATTTAGTCTACCCAAACTGGCAAGGAAAATCTAAAATATGACGGTGTTATCTGGGACCTAATGTCCTATGGAATTTTTAGACAAATCTACTTTGTTTTATAAGGAAGTTGCCATTTGGGGGTCAATGACATATTACCATGTTTTTCTGGTCTCTTTTCATAGTATTCGCTGCCTATTTCCTCATTTGAGAGGAAAGATTTTTTTTAAGGATATTGGTACTTCTGTCTTGATATGGGGTTCTGTCTAGTAAACATGGTGCTTGAGTGCCAAGGTGGCGATTTGTGAGCAGTGACGATAACAAGGGAGAAGAAGGTCTTCATTAGCAGAACTTATAGAATGGTCTCAGCAAATATGAACAAATAAAAACTGAATTTTTTAGAAGTATATTTTATTTCGATTTCAATCCACAACTAGGAAAGATAGTTCAAATAATTTAACTTAGCAGCAATTGTTAAAAATATAGAGGGCCATGACTTTAAAATAAGACCCTAGAAGTGTGTGTGTATGTGTGTGGGGGGGTGAGTGATTTCAGGCAATAATATGAGTGTGGGGGGGGGTGAGTGATTTCAGGCAATAATATGAAAACAATTTTGTATGGTAAGGCTCTTGAATGAGCCAGAGTTTAATCCAGAGACGGACCTTTTTTGTGCCTTTGGACATGCAAAATAAGCTGCATGATGAGACAGATAAACACTAAAAACTAAAGACATAATGAAAAAATGGGAAAAACCAACTGAATGAACACATTCAATGAACAGGTTGCCCCTGGTCGGTCTTAAGGAATAGTACAGGGCTATGCTAATCAGCAGTTATTACTTTTTACATGAATTTGGCCAAGAGTCAGAACTATGACTCCAAGCACACATGAGCTAAGCATAGGGCTGTTATGTATACAGCTGAGATTAACCTATACAGTTCATTTCTCCCAAGTCTCTGCCAAACTTTCCTAATTACACGTGCATCTCATTGAATTTCCTTCTGCCTCATTTATGATGTTCCTATGCAAAATCAGTAGACCTGTCACAATTGAATGAATCCTATTTGAATACTGTTGGGTTGCATATTTAACAGGGAGTCTAGCTGGGATCTTAGCTTGTTTCTTCCTATGATCTGTGTGGGTATTCCCATCCCTGCTCTTCCTTATTTTGCAATAATCATATACTTGACAGTGATATAAAGAATACTGAAAGAGTGGAGGCATTCAAAATCTTCTCTGCTATGCATTCTTCATTGTTATTTAGTAAGTATGAATTATGACCAGATCCAGTAACACATGGCAACCAGCACATTGACTGTTACATACAGAGATAAATGATTCTGCCACTAAGCTCAAATAAGCTTTGAGGAACACAATGACACTTTGGGAAAGTGTCTAGGATAACTGAAAACTTCCTCCTTTAAAATTAATCTATTGGATTAATTAAAGTTTTAATCATACTGTTTGTATACACACATACGCATGTGAGTATTGTGTATGGCCATTCATTCATTGAACCATCTGATAGAAAGGTATGGTCCTATCATCCTGGTTTTTCTCACATATTCCAAGATATATTTCAGCATAGAAAACCAATTTAGGAATTAATTTTGAGCAAGTGTTTCATTTTAAGAAAAGATCTGTGAGTCCACGTATCTTCATAGCCATTCTGCCGCAAAGAAACAATGAAGTTAGGAGGTAGGTACCCATCTGAATGCTTTCTTTGCAAGATATCAGGGGTCTCCCTGCAATGCTAAGACCTTTCTAGTTAGTCACTAATCAAGAAGCATATCATCAAGAGGTTATTTGGAGGAAATAACTATCTCTTTTTAACTTCTATCAATAAAGACCTTAAAGTATACTGTGTTTAGGAAATACATGTGGAGAAATATGACTATGAATCTGAAGTAACACATTCTTCTTTAACAGTAGAATTTTATAGTCCCCAAGAACAAGCCTGCTGAGATGGTAGTGCTGTATGTCATTGTCTACCAACAGGTATATCAAGGAAAGGAGATGCTGGAAAGAAACTGAACTAAAATCACTGTAACAGGACATGGTACAGACCTCTGCAGGCCCTGTACATGCCCCCTCAGTTTCTGCGAATTCATATGAGCTTTGATTGTGTAGATTTAAAGGGCCCAAATTCTTGGGATCCTCCATCCCCTCTGGCTCTTATACTCCTTCTGCCTCCTTTTCTAATTCATTCCCTGAGCCCTGAGAGGAAGGATATAATGGAGACATCCCATTTACGGCTGAGTATTCCAACATCTCTCACTTCTTACATAATGTCTATCTGTGGGTTTCTATTTGTTTCCATTTGCTGCTGAACGAAGCTTCTCTAGATGGCTAAAGACAGCTAAGGAAGACATTGATCTATGAGTATAGCAGAATATCATTTTTGCTACTTTTTTTAAAGACTAGTAGTATTTGGTTTTCTGCTAGATATCTGAGCTATCTGGTTTTGGAACACCCAAACAGTGTTGAGTCTGGGCTCCAACTTGTGAACTTGGTCTTAAGTCAAATAAAATATTGGTTGGTTACTTCAACATGCTTTTGACTACCATTGCCCTAGCATATCGGATAGGCAGAACACTACTGTAGATTAAAGGAATTGTGGATGGTTTGGTGGATCTGCCTGTCTAGGGATGGTACTACCCACAGTGAACTGTGCCCTCTCACATCAATCATCAGTTAAGAAAATACTCCACAGGTTTGCCTTTAGGCCAGACTGATATGGACATTTTCTCAATTGAGGTTTCCTCTTCTCAGACCAGTCTACCTTGTGTCAAATTGATACAGAAAGCCTACTGACACAGAACAGTAGGCCTTCCCACTTGGATGAACATAATCAAGATAATTTCCTCCCACCCATGCCTAGAAGTCCATCTTCCAGGAATTCTAAATTCTGTTAAGTTAACAATTGGCGATAGCCCTCAAACACAGGAATTGGAATGCTTGTAAGTCATGTAGAACTTGAGTTCCACTAGAAATCCAGAACAAAATTGACTTAAATTGTTCTTATTTTTAAGGGGTGTCAATGGGGTGGCTGTCCATAACAGTGAGGACAGTGATGATCATGATTAGGAACTGACCACTTGGATAAAATAAAATTTTGGTAGGATTTCCTACCTGTGATGGTTAGCTTTTTCAATGTTATGACCTAGAATCACCTAGGAAGACAGTTTTAATAAAGGATTGTCTATACAGGCATGATTGTACAGAATTATCATAGTTAATTGGTATTATGAGAAAATAGCCTACTCTGGGCAGCACCATTGCCTAGGGAGAAGATCTTGAACTCTATAAATGTAATAAAAGCAAGCTGAGAACAAGCATTGGCCCATCCTTCTTCTGAGAATCACATCCACATTCATTAGTTGATGCCACTAAAGTCTGTTCCCATCTTCCACCTTGATCATAGTCCTATGAAGCAGGTCAGTTTTATAAAAACCTCACATCTCCTGACACATGCCTAAATTATCACCATGAAAAACTAATGCCAATGCAAAACTATTGACATTTCTATCTGGAAGGTAGAATTTGCTCTCAGTGGTATTGTTAGCCTTGTTAGACAATAAAGCTGAAAGCCACAGTTAGTTGTCTATCTTTATACCATATGAGAAGAGCTTGCTAAGGAGTAAACATACACAGAATAAAAGGATGCCCAGATTTAAGAGAAAAATATTTTAGACAAGCAATTGGAAGATGTGGATCAGTCTATCCCAGCCAGTCCTCCAAGACATTTTAGTTACACAGACAAATAAACTACTTTCCCTTATAAGTAGTTGAGATCAGTTTCCTATTATTTATCATGGAAAATCTTGTGCTCTTTAGTTCCCTGGAGATGTATATATCTTTCTTCTAATTTACAAACTTACTCCTAAGATTTGCTAGGAAACTTTGAACCAGTAACCAACAAACCAGGATTCTTATCTTAACCCTGCTCTGCCTCATCTGTAAGTTGGTGAACTTCTAGACACTTCAATGTCATCATCTAAAGAAGTAGAGGCAAATAAAATCAACCAGTGGATATCTTCAAAGGTTGGTGTGTGGTGATAGAAAGCTAGAGCATTGCACGAGAGAGCATGTAACAGATTGCAAAATTGTTCTGATGCAAATCAATATTGCAGTCATTGGAGCAAGCATTGCAATGTATGAAGACCATCCAAGTGGTCAAGAGCCATGAGTGGTCAGTCAGAACGTGACCATGTGTATTTATTTTTCCTGAGCTTGATTAATGATTTACTGATCATAACCCTCTTTCAGGTCACGTAACCTCTGAAAATTGTTGTACACCTCTGGAATTCTGCCCAAGTTTGTTGTTTCCTCTTACTCCATTTTGAATGCAATACTCAGGCATAAAGGGTAGCAGTAAGCTGTAAACTGTCCCCAGGACCCAGTGAGCATCATCTACCTTATTAGTTTCCCTTCCACCTATGACTCTCTGACCCACATCACAGATTGATTTGATGAGCATCCCCACAGAGCAGCATCATACCAATTCCTCCCAGTATATATCAGTCTCTTTATTTAGAAGCAGTTTAAGAAAGCAGGAAGGAAGAAGAAAACCTCTCCTAGAGATATCTCTTGACATCTTCAATATTTTTGGGAGGTGTTCACATATTTCAATGGTCTGTGTTGCTTAAAGACCTTAAGTCATAATTACATAGTCTTGAAATAAATAGGAGGGAAAGGAAGAACACTTGATTTCAAAAATTCTTTTCTGTGTAAAAAACTTACCTTGGACAATGAAGCATTAAAAGATGGGGTAGCAAATTGTCCTAAACAGAGAACTGACCAGAGTTTTCATTAGAGCCTTTCAGTTCTTTCCTGAGAAACCATTCTTTCTATGTACATAATATTGAGTATTAGGAGTCTTTGGTTTCCTTCTTCTTTTAATTGGTTAATTTATTTATTCACTTTATATCCCAATGTCCAGCACCCTCTCCTCCAAGTCTCCTTCTTACATATCTCCTCCCTCAATTCTCCTCACCTTCTCCTCTGGGAGGGGAGTAGCCTGCCCTCCCTCAGTATCAACCCACCCTGGCACATCAAGTCTCTGAAGAACTAGGTGCATCCTTTCCCATTGAGGCCAGACAAGGCATCACAGTTAGAGGAAAGGGATCCACAGGCAGGCAACAGATTCAGGGACAGCTCCTCTTCCAGTTGTTGGGGGACCCACATGAAGACCAAGCTGCACATCTGCTAAATATGTACAGGTGGAGGAAGGATGGGGTGCTATGTCCAGCTTATGCTTGCTCTTTGGTTCCTGGTTCAGTCTCTAGACGCCCCCAAAGGTTTGTAGCTTTGCTTGTAGAGTCCATATCTTCTCTTGGTCCCTCAATCTTTCCCTCCACTCTTCCACAAGACTCCCTGAGCTCTGTTTAATGTTTGGCTGTGGGTCTCTGCATCTGTATAGGTCAGGTGTTGGGTGGAGCCTCTCAGAGGACAGTTATCCTAGGCTCCTATCTACATGCATGACAGTATCATTAATAGTGTCAGGGATTGGTTCTTGTCCATGGGATAGGTCTCAAGTTGGTCCAGTCATTGTTTGGCCATTCCCTCTGTCTCTGCTCTGTCTTGTCCCTGCACATCTTATAGTCAGGATAGGTTTTGGGTAGAAAGTTTGGTGGGAGACTTGCTGAACTTATCCCTCCACTGGGAGTCCTGCCTGGCTATAGGAGATGGCTACTTCAGGCTTCATATTCTCTACTTCTAGGACTCTCAGCTAAAGTCACCCTCAGAGATACCCTGGGACCTCCCCCAGGCCCAGGTCTCTGGCATGTCCTAGAGATGCCTCACACTACCAATTTCCATTCTGATCCTGCTGCCCCATTCACCTCTGATATGTATCTTATTTCTCCTCTGAGAAAGATTCGAGTATTTTCCCTAGTCGTTTGGCTTCTTTGGGTTTGTGGATTGCAGTGTGGTCATCCTGTACTTATCTAATATCCACTTATAAGTGAGTACATACCACGCATGTCCTTTTGGGTCTGGGTTAACTCACTCAGGATGATATATTCTAGTTTCATCCACTCACTTGCAAAATTCAGGTTGTTCTTGTTTTTAAAAGCTGAGTAGTATTCCAGAGTATAACTAAACCACGCTTTCTTCTGAAAATCAATTTGACGGTTTCTTAGAAAGTTGTGAATATTTCTACCTGAAGACCCAGCTATACCACCCCTGGGCATATACTCAAATGATGCTCCTCCTTTCCAAAAGGACACATGTTCAACTATGTTTATACCAATTTTTTGTATTATCCAGAAACTGGAAACAATCCAGATATCCCTCAACAGAAGAATGGATAAAGGGAATGTGGTTTCCTTCTTAAGGTTAAGGGCGAATCAAATTTAACTCCCAAGAGAATAGAATAAACTTAATTCCCTCTACCAAATTCTATAGCTTTTGCCTTCCCAACTTCATATTTACATGAAAGTAAATTTTCATCTACATACCTAACATCCTAGAGAGTAAGTACATCATTATAATATAAATAGCTGATATCCACTGCTTTTTGAACACCAAGAATTTGGGATAAAAGACATTCCAAGAGCAGTGATGAAGATAGTAAGAAATAAGGCCAGGCATAGAACTGTGCAAACAATGGGGCACCATCATACTCGATATAGGTTATAAAAGAGTCCTAGAGGACATTTGGTAACAGCAAAAAGCAAGTTTTGTGCTTATGGTTCTTGAAACAATTAGAACATTCTGCTTGGTCTCCTTCCCTCAGATAAAACCTCATACAAGTCTCCTGTCAAGGTCTTACCCTATGAGTTATCCAAAAGGGAGAAGAAATTTTCTTACTCAGAATTTATAAGCAATATGTTCAATCTGAGGCCAAAAAGATATAGTCCCCTGACTTAGGGTCTCAGTCAGCCTCTTCCATGTACACAAATTAGAATTTGTTATATATAGTAATCATGAAGTCACATACTTTGGGAACTAACTGCATTTGTGAAAATAGAGGAGACAAGCAATGAGTCATTTGTATGCAGATATAGCCACATTCCTCCCAACCCATTAGCACATGGAAGCCTTATGAGCTATGACTAGGCATTCACAACACAGTTCTGTCCACATCCGGACCAGCACTGGCAAGCTTATTGAATCTCTCTAGAATTCCAGTTTGGAAGATTTTTGGTTTGTTTTTTCTTTAGTTTTTCAATCTTAATTTCACAATAAGAAAGAAAGAAGCATGACTTAGAAAATAAGCCACTGGATGATCTAGCATTGACTTCAATGTCTATTCGAAAACCAACAACAAAATTCGTGACAGTCAAGCCAAATTATCACTTAAATAAGGGTAAAGTAACTCAGTGGCCTACTGAAAGAATACTTCTAAAGTAATTGAATTGCTTTTAGAAAATAAATGTAGCTGAAAAAGTTTCACCCCAAACAGGATAAAACACCAGATAATTTTTATCCACCTGAAAAATAAAATTTGAAGTGTTAAAAAGTTATATACAAAGACTGCAACAGCTTGCAAAAAGCAAAGCCAGAGTAAAAAGTAGCAAATATTTCATTAAAATAAGCCTTTGGCTGTGGATTTCAAAGTGTTTCATGATACATAAAAGTAAATAATAAGAATAAAGAAATACTTTTCAGTTCACTTATGTTGTTTTAAAGAACTGTTTCTCAAATCAGGCCTGGTCAGTTCTTCCTGTAATTCTAACACTTTGAAGGAAGAGGAAATAGGATCATGAGTTCAAGGACAGCCTTAATTCCATAGCAAGTCTGAGACCAGCCTGAGCAACAGGAAACCCTGCCTTTAATAAATCACTAAAAAAGGAAAGGAAAAGAAAAAAAAAAGTTCCCTAAGAAAGTTGGCTTATTACTCTCTTTGCTGAAAGCTCGTATCCCTAAATTAGCAAATGATTACAGTAATAATGATAATGATGATAATAACAGCTGTCCTCATATCCCCAAGATGAAAAGAACATCTGATTTGAGCCTGGGAAAATTGACAGGGAGAGTTGGACTATCATCCCACTTCTGCTACAGGTGGTAGAAGCCCTTTGACTGCCACTTTCTTGGTTTCTTAAGACAAAAAGCTGTTCTCAAAGGAGTGGACAGTATCCTTCTAGTGAGACCTAGATGGAAACAAACTTCTTAGATAACTTCTCTGGACACTGGTTTGCTAGGAGATTCTGGGCTTTAAAGGGGACTCAGGCCTGTGTAGCACAGTATAGAGCTGTGATTCTCAACCTTCCTAATGCTATGGCCCTTTAGTAGAGTTCCTCATGTTGTGACCCCAACCACAAAATTATTTTGTTTCTACTTCATAACCACAATTTTGCTGCTGTTATGATTTATAATGTAAATATCTATCTTTTTTCAATTGTCTTAGGCAATTCCTGTGAAACTGTCTCTTACCTCCTAAAGAGTCTGGAACTCACAGTTCGAGAACCACTGATCTATTGAATTATTTGAACCTCCCATTTTCTTCTGTACTACAGGATGGGAAACTAGTCATGAATTCCACACAGGCCCACTCAGTTCCTCAAGACCACATCAGCATTTTGAATGTGGACACAGCATTTGGAATCTCAGGTACTTGTAGGGAGCCTGTTCTATGGATTCTTTAATCATTCCATACAGAAAGAAAGAAATTATAAGAAGGTTATTCAGGGAATCTTGTCAATACTTAATCTTCTAATGTAGACACTTTCCTTTCCCATTAGAACTGGACTGCCAGTCTGAGGAGACTGAGGGTGACATTTGTAGAATTGTGTGTGTATGCGTGTGTGTGTGTGTGTGTGTGTGTGTGTGCACGCGCGCATGCACACACACACACACACACACACTCATTTGTATGGTTATAGAATAACATGTTATATAACATACAGAACTCATGCAGGAGAATAGGTCCCTTATTGCCATGAGGCAGGCAGCAGCTGCTAGGGCTAGGGCTTATGTAAGTTTCTGTTCTCAGCCCTGGACCTCAGTGCCCAGTTTCCAGCCAGGATCCAAGGGGTCAGCGTGCCAGGTGAATGAAATCCTGCCTTTGTTTGACTGCCCCAGAGCCTCTCTCACTCTGGGACGTTCCGTGCAACAGAAACCCAGACACACTTATTATACAGAAACTCAGAAGGAGAAGAGGAAGCAGGCTTTTGGTGCCAAAGACAGTGGCAGGAACTGAATAGGCAGAGAGCGCTTTCCAGGCCAAGGCAGCAGAGTGTCCCAGCGTCTCAGAGATTCCACAGGCTGGGAGGATGGGAGAAAGTATCCAATGAAAGCAGTCTATCAGCCTACATCCAAGATGGTCTTGTTCTGAAACACTATTATACAGAAAGGATTTTTTTAAGGGTCTTATAAAACATATTTCCTGGCTTTTCTGAATTGTGTGTTAGCGGAATGGGAAACTCCAGACTCAACACATACAGAATATGTGCCACCATAATGATGTCATTGATCAACCAAATTAATAATAAAAGAGCCACAGTAAAATTATTAAGTGAAGTCATGTAAACCACATAATTATTTCATTATAAAAATCGTAGAAAACAAACAATGAAGGAAAATATTTTAATAACGCTAACATTCCAATTACCATGATAAGCAAAAAGTTGTAAGTTTTAAGTCAAATTTAGGCTTTCCACAATTAAATTATTCATTCTCAGTTCCAGGTCCCATGAACATGACCAAACCCAAAATGTGGGGTGGGAATTCTATACTAGAGACTTGCAAACATTCAAATTTAAATATGAGGAAAGGTACGGAGAAGTACTGAATCCTGCCAATAAGAAACATGCATTTGTTGAAACCTCACCCTATGTCTTCCACTGAGTTATTATTACTATTTCATGTTTCCTTACTTTCCCTAACACTCAGTACTTTCTTACCCATTCTATAAAGCGCCCCCTTTATGGCCGTGCAGCTGCTCTTCCTCCATGTGACAAAGGTCCACGTAGGCTTAACTCATACAGCACAGCCTTCTCTTTTCCAGTATCCTCCAGGCAGCTGCTGAGATTGGCAGCTTGCCCGTCTTAGAGATTTTGTTTTTTTTAATTCTAAGAAAACCATCCTAAAACTTCAAAAGATAATAATTCATGATTCCTATAAAGTAACCAATATGAGAAAGTCGTATGTCTGAGACTGCCTGTTTCAGTCACTCTTCATGTATTAGGATGTGTGGAGTTTTTTGCTCTTGCTCCAAGTCTACAGAATCACAGGCTGTGAGGGTGTTTGAATGTGAGACGTCTCAACAGTCCAGCAGTCATCCAGCAAAACTCCACAGACATGCACAAGAGGGGCCTGGACTGGTTAACAAGCAATTTCTGACTATCTACTCAATGTATTAAGATTAAGTGCTGAGATAAATAAAAATAAAAGATTTATCAAAGTCCTGAAAGGCTTTCATCTAAATTTAGAATCCATACCCAGGGACTGACATGGAGGCTTTACAAAGAACCGTGGGAAATTAGTATACTTCAACCTGCAGTAGGGGAAGCTTTTATAGCATATGCAATAGAAGAGCTGGCATGGCTAGGCAGGGTCCATCACAAGTCTCTTGGAGGGAAAGAAGTTTGGGGTCTGGTTTGTTTCATTTGGAAGCCACATGCTTCAAACTGCACATTATTTCTGCATTTCAAAGGTTTGTTTTCTTTTTTTAATCTGCCAGTTTGAAAATAAAACTTTCGAAACCACTGTTGGAGACTAGGCTCTACGTAAACTCCTGGAGACTAGGCTTAACTGAATTAGTACTAGTGGCAGGAGACTGAAGGCCCCCTGTGCAGTTCCAGAGTGACTCTCTAGAAGCCTGTCTGACCAATAGCAACAGTGCAGGATGATAGCATGACAGGATTTGAAGGTGGTAAATCACTCTCCCTCAAGATCTGGGATAACTGAAGGATGAAGTCCCAAATTTGTTAAGAATTCAAGATTTTTATTTCATTTTGTCTACCTATCTGTTTAGTTGACTAGTTGGGTATCTACCTATATAACATTTAATCTGTCTGTCTGCCTATTTATCTATCACCTACCTGTCTGTCTACCTGTCTGTCTATTATTATCTATATATCTATCATCCATATATAATATATAATCTATTATTTGTTTATAATCTATGTATTATTACTATCTGTTGGCCTGTCTCTATCTATCTATCCATCTGTCTATCTATCTATCTATCTATCTATCTATCTATCTATCTATCTATCTATCATCTAGTTATCTACCTATTTATCATTTATCATCTATGTATTTATTATCTATATATATACATATCATCTATGTTATTTATATATCATCTATCATCTAGCTAGCCATTATTATTTACTTATCTGTTATCTTTCTACCATCTATCTATCATCTATAAATTATCTAGCTACATAGCTAGGTAGCTATCATCTGTCTGTATGTCTGTATCTATCTATCTATCTATCTATCTATCTATCTATCTATCTATCTATCCATCCATCCATCCATCCATTTATCTGTCATCTATGTATCTGTTTATCTGTCTACCTATTTATCTATCCATCCAGTATTAAGACCTATGGAGAGACATGTCTACTGTCCTGTCATTCACTCCAGCTCTGTGGGTTGGGCATTCTCTGATCAGCAATATCAGGAGCATTATCAGGCAGGAAATCCTTCCTTCCTAGCCTTGCTTTATGTCACCATGGGCAGTGTGCAGAGAACCTGTCTGTATTTTTGCAAAGCAGTATACATTTTTGCAAAGAAAGTGCTACTCCCAGAACAGTGAGGGGAGAGAGCACTTGGAGACTGAGAATTCCCAGGAACCAGAGTCATAAGATTGGCTACAAGAGTACCAAGGAGAAGTCCTGGAAACACTGTTCAAAGAAGACTCAAGCCTGGTGTGGAGAAAGGCTACAGCTATGGTAAAGTGAGGAACTCAGAGTTGTGCAACTTCAGAAGACTCCTACAATGGATATTCTCAACATTGGTTTTGTTATTTTTTAAATATAGTCTAAACTAATATACTCTGATAAACATGTTCATATTAAACACTTTCAAGCTGCAACTTGACTATGTACTCATTCACTCAAAAGAATCTTCCAGAAAATGAATAAGTATAATGATTAATATTATATAAGCATTCTAGAATTTGTTCTAATTTTAAATTTTTTCCATTTAGTTAACAGTTTAGTTTGAGAGGATGGTTGCAATCAGTATATTAAGGTTGTATAAGCTATAGCTGTTAAAATAGATATATTTATTTAAAATAGATATTCCGTGAAAAATTTTAAGAATCCAGCTATATTCAGGGCTGAGGAGATGGCTCAGTGGTTGAAGCACTTATCCACAAGTGAAAGGACTAGAGTTTGAACCCCAAACCCAACATGAAAACCAGGTGTGATTGGCCCACCAGTAATACCAGTAAGCAGAAGATAAATACATGGGCTCCCTGGAGCAAGCTGGCTGCTCAGATTAGTCATAGCAGTGAGCTCTCGAGTCAACTGAGAGACAGACCCTGCCTCAAGGGGTAATGTGAAAAGCCATAGGGGAAGTCACTTTATGTCACCATGAGCTTCCATATGCATACACAGCCATATATACTCACCCACAAATATGTGTAGATGCACCTACACTTATACTCATCACATACACATGAGAAAAATCATAGTAACCTCAAGAAAATTCCTCTGTCACTTCTAAGAGGTATATTTTTAAACATCAGGAGCCAGTAACTCTTGGATTCAAAGAAAGAAGGAAAAACATCCAAGAGTCAATTTGCTTTCTCCTCCTCTTAAATGTCCAAGATATCACACACATCACTGTGCTCCATTTAGCTTGTGTAATTCCAAAATTATGACTAACCTCAGCACTTTGAAATCATGCTAATAAGACTTATGTTGCTGAGCTATGAATTCTGTTTTCCTTATCTTTAATAAGAAATTAAATTTTCTTCTTTGTGTCTGAAGTTTATATTCGCTTTTAGATTTCTCTCATTTCTATTTCTTAAAGAGGATTATTTATAGTCCTTGATACTTTATCCATTAGCAATTACAGTTTGCTAAGGCTCATAAAAAATGCCAGTACACTGTACCACTGTTTGAGACCACACGGGCCCTAGGCACTTCCCTTAAAGGCATTAAGTCAAGGAGAAAAAAAAGTGCATAGGAGACTAAATGAGAAAGACTAAAGAAAGCCTAGGTTCACCTGTGTCAGGAGCCAGGAAACACACTTTTGAGTCCAATGCCCTGTAAGAAAAGGCAGTGAGACACACCTGGAAATATAGATTTTTCACTATAGAAAAAAAAATCAAGGGATCTTTTAAAAATGTTTAGCAAATTAGTGTAATGTCTTTGATATACTGTGATATAGAAACCAGGTGTCACATTGGAGGACAGACCATAATTAAGCTCAAGATTTATTAGTGTTCTGTAAGATTATTTGTGAATATGTATGAATATGTTTTTCAATGAAAGTCTAAAAAAACATAGAGTCATTGTAGCACAAACTAGCAAAATTATTATATAAATCTTTTTTATAGGGCTAGAGAGAGAGTAAAGAGTACCGGATACTCTTCCAGAAGATTAGGGATACTTGCATAGCCTTCTCATGGTGGATCACAGCCCTCTGTAACGCTGTGATCTGACAGTCTCTTCTAGCCTCTACAAGCACTAGGTATGTACTCAATGCACAAATATACATGCAGACTAAACTCCCATACACATAAGGCTTTTTTGTTTTTAATTGAAAAATCTATCCCTGGAAGATTGACAAAAAATGGCTTTGGTCATTATTTTGGTGCTTAAATGACATCTACCTGGCTAGGGTTTATCATAATAGAAGCATGTTTTTAATACCTTATTCATTTCAGTTACATATTTGAGAGTCAAGTTCAAGGGCCTGTTCTTGTCTCTTGAGATGTAACAATGAAACTGTTATAGCTCTTGTCTGAGACCCAAATGGAAACACTTTTCATTTGCCTATGTCAAGCTAGGTTGTCATGGTTTCATTTTGCAACTCACTGAAGTTTCTTTGACTTTACTATAGCTGAGTCTCTTCTCCACATGATAGGCAGGTTCCCCACACAGGCTCCAAGCCAGGTACAGATGCACTTGTTTTTCTCTGTCATGATTTCAGCAGAGAACTGCATTGGAATTCTAAACAAAGATTCCCTAACCTCAGTGAACAGAATTACCCAACACCCAAGAAATAATCGGGTTGATTAGTTCCTTCTGCTCAGGCTGGATAATTTTGTTATGAACTCAGAATGAAAATCAGGAAACCAGAAGAAGCAGAGGAAGAATGCTCATAAGACATTCCCAAGCCAATCTCCTGATATCCTTGTTTTACCTTGCTCTCTTTTTATTGAGTTTTAAAACAAAATCAGCAAAGGAAAACACACAAGAAATGTCAAGGAGACGAATTTCAGCTAAGACAAAAACACCAGATTTTTGCAATGAAATAGTTTTCTGTTTATTAACACATTCATCCACAATTTCCTCAAATGAAACACTCCTTTCATTGTGTGATAGACAAAATTCTGCTCTAAATTGTGAATAAATGTCCTTTCAATGAATAAAGCTTCTTACACATAAGTTGGGCAGCATTTGCCTCAACAGACTATCAGAATGGAATAGCCTCCAACTTTTTCTTTTCTCTTGCAGCCAGATTTCTTTGTTTTCCTAGATACAAAAACGGGGACAATGTAAAATATAATTGCCTGCTCAAAAGTTTGGTGTTGAGAAAAATGTGTGTTTTTAATATGGCTCTCACATAAGGGCAAAGTTCTAGAAATGAGGATTCCAGGTACCAAAAAAATATAACTTTTAGGTCTGTTTCGGAACCATAAAGAATAATTATTCAGAAACATTAAATAAGAAACATATTTCATGATACTATGTCCTAAAATAAAATGAATAAATAAATTGCAAATGAGATGTGTTGACCTGCCCATCATTTTGACTTTGTCATGTCTTCATTCTGCTTATCGCCCACATTTGCTATCTTCATCAGGCATCTGAGCTCTTCATAGAAGATGGCAGATCACTTTATCCAAATATTACCAAACTAAGGATCAGCAAATTCATGGTTTGGCTTGCCCCTAATTTCCAATATTATATCCCTGGCAGCAGGTAATGATTGCATGACAGATTCCTGGCTTTTAAAGGAAAAAAAATGTTTTGGAATATTGTCAACACAACCATCAAATTAACATTAACTGTCCGTTGGAGTGGCTTCACAGATGATATTTATTTCCTATCAAACAACAACCTTAACTAAGATGATGAGCATAATGAATGAGGTCACCAAATGCTTCTGTCAGGAGCATCTAAATGATCCTAAAGTTTAATTAGTCATTTACTGAGCATTTTGAGTATAGTTTTGCACTTTACTGGGAAAAACCAGTAATTTTAATATATATATATATTCATATGTAATTATATATACATATATATAATCTTGTACACTAAATAGTGTTACAAGCAAAATAGAAAATTAATAGTAACATGTCTAAGGCTCAGAGACCATTTGAGAAAGAGGACCTTGAAAGACTGCAAGAGCCAATGGGTAGGGAGGTGTCCTGCATGAAATACTGATGTACAGACATGACAGAATGACTACACTCATAGACCTATGCCAGCTGTGGTTGCTTCTACAAAATAAAGCCAATCAATATTCTAGCATGCAAGGGGAGAAGCCCATGAGCCCCTACCCGTAGCCAGCTGAGGAACTATGAAAGTTGGTGGTTTCTGGGTTAAGGGGAGTCAGTTTTATTTAAGGATGTGGCCCCTGATAGATGACAATCCTTCAGTGGAAAGCTCCCACACCCATATAAATATATAGGCAATACAAAATGGAATTCTTAGATCATAGAAGAGGAGGAAGAAGGAGGGGAAGGAAAAAGAGGGGGAATAGGGAAAAGAAGAATAGGAAGAAGAGGAGAAAATTGTGAGGGGTTGGGAAGTCTGGGTCAGAATTTTATAAAAGTTAGGGTGGAGAGTTCAGTGAATATGATCAAAATATGTTGTATGAAATTCTCAAAGATTTAATAAAAATATTACATTAAAATATATTTTACATTTTAAAGGGACAAAGAATACTATTGAAATTTAGAACAAAGGAAATTCAGTGATGTTTGGAGCTATGAGCAAAATTTTCACCGCATTGATGAAACTTAAAAGGTATTTAAACAGAGTAAATTTGAATTATAAAAGGGAAGTGCTCAGAACATTCCAAAGTGAGGTGGGGGTGCGGGGTAATCTGATATAAACAAGGCTGTGGAACTGCATATGGAATAGTCATCAGAAAACAAAGACTTCCAATCATTAGGAAAAAAGAAACATGGTAGTAAGATTCAAACAGAAATAAAATAGAAAACCTGAAAATGCAGGCCCAGAATCCCAGACACAGGTACCTAGAGTTGACACAAGAACCTGAAATGACTACCTCCTGTAGCCAAACAAGACTTCCGATGGATAAATGGGGACACCAGCTCACCCACAAGACCTTCGATCCACAGTTTGTCCTGCCTACAAAATGTACAGGGATAAAGATGAAGCAGAAATTGAGGGAATGGCCAATCAATGACTGGTCCAACTTGAGACCCTCCTATGAGAGAGAGATCATCCTTCACACTATTAATGATATTCTGGTATAGTTGTAGATAGGTGCTTAGGGTAACTGTCCTCTGAGAGACTTCCCCCAGCAACTGAGGGGAACAGATGCAGAGACACACAGCTAAACATTACACAGAGCTTGTGAATCTTGTAGAAGAGGGAAAGAAGGAGAAGGAGCCAGAGAGGTCAAGGATACTGCAAAAAACCTTCACAGAATCAACTAACCTTGACTCTCTAGGGACTTTCAGAGACTGAACGACCAACAAAAGACCATAAACCTAAGCCCCCTACACATATGTAACATACGTAGCTTACAACTGGAGCAGGGGCTGTCTCTGACTCTGTTGCTTGCCTTTGGACTCCTCTCCTCTATCTGAGATGCCTTGTCTAGGCTCAATAGGAGAAGATGCGCTTAGTCCAACTACAGCTTGATATGCCAAGACAGATTGATATCCATGGGAGGCCTCCCATTCTCTAAGGAGAAAGGGAGGAAAGAGGGAGTAGAGGAAGGAAGAGAGAGGAACTGAGTGGGGAGAAGGAGAAGCTGCAATCAGGGTGTAAAAAAAATACATTTTATTTTGCTTATGTTGCTTTTAAGAACTGGTCCTCAAATCAGGCCTGGTTAGTTCTTCCTGTCATTCTAACACTTTGGAGGAAGAGGAAGTAGGATCAAGACTTCCCCCATGAATAGCGTCCCTTCTTAGCAGTATTGGAAATTTCTGGCCATTTAAAGTTGGCAGAAAGAGCTACATAAGGAGCCACTGATATTTGCTCAACTATCCAACCAATCAGCAGAAAGTTCTTCTTTCCCTTCCCATCTTGCTGACTGTTGAAGGAAAACTGCAAGCAGCATCGCAGGGAGGCAATGCCTACAGTCACCCCAGGCTGTAAAATCCTATGCTGAAATGTCCAACAATGAAGAGAGAACCATCCACATGACCATCTGGAACATCACCCACAGGCTCCTAATGGATGGTCTGATGCAGGGAAATGAACTCATCCTGCCAGATACAATGAGATCAAACAAAAGGCAAATTAAAATTTTACCAAATAGAAATGGCTCTTTCCGGTGATAAGTACATTCTGAGAATTACAAATTTGGCATATATTTATTGATTACTCCTATTCACAAATCATTTATGAACACTGCTGAAACAACATACTTAGTTTAAGGAAGGTAATGACCAAACCTGGTGAAGCTGAGTACCAAGCATTCATGAGAATGAAGGTTTTCTTGGTTGCAGTAGTTCTTTTATTATTTATTTATTTATTTATTTATGACTCCAGATTTTATTCCCTCCCAGTCTACTCTCAGACTGGTCCACATCCCATACCTCCTCCCTGGCCCTCTGTCTCCATGAGGATGTCCCTACCTTCCACACCCAACCCCACCAGATCTATAAACTCCATGGCTCCTCCAGTCTCTTGAGGGTTAGGTGCACCTTCTCTAACTAAACCCAGACCCAGTAGTTCTCTGCTGTATATGTGTGGGGGTCTCATATCAGCGGGTATATGCTGCCTGGTCGGTGGTCCAGTGTCTGAGAGATCTTGGGGGTCTAGGTTAATTGAGACTGCTGATCCTCCTACAGGGTTGCCCTCTTCCTCACCTTCTTTCAGTTTTCCCCTAATTCAACTGCAGGGGTCAGCAGCTTCTGTCCATTGGTTGGGTGCAAATATCTGCATCTGACTCTTTCAGCTGCTTGTTGGGTTTTTCAGAGAGCAGTCATGATAGGTCCCTTTTTGTGAGTGCTCCATAGCCTCAGTAATAGTGTCAGGCCATGGGGGCTCCTCTTGAGCTGGATCCCACTTTGGACCTGTCTCTGGGCCTTCTTTTCCTCAGGCTCTTCTCCATTTCCATCTCTGCAGTTCTTTCAGACAGGGACAATTATGGGTCAGGGTTTTGACTGTGGGATGGCAACCCCCCTCTCACTTGATGCCCTGTCTTTCTGCTAGAGGTGGGCTCTACAAGTTCCCTCTCCCCAATGTAGGGCATTTCATCTAAGGTCCCTCCCTTTGAATCCTGAGAGTCTCTCCCCTCCCAGGTCTCTGGTACATTCTGGAGGGTCTCTCCAACCTCCTACCTCCTGAGGTTGCCTGTTTCCATTTCTTCAGCTGGCCCTAAGGGCTTCAGTTCTTTTCCTCTACCCAGTCCCAGATCATGGTCCCCTCTCCTCTCCAGCTCCTTTCCCTCCCAGGTCCCTCCCTCCCTCCACCATTGTGGTTTCTTTCTTCTCCCTCCCAAGTGGGACTGAGGTGTCCTCACTTGGACCCTTCAGCTTGTTGACTCTTTTGAGTTCTGTGAACAGTATCTTGGGTATTCAGAACTTTTTTCTTTTTATTTTTCTTTCTTTCTTTCTTTCTTTTTTCTTATATCCAATTATTAGTGTGTACATACCATGTATGTCTTTTTGGGTCTGAGTTACCTCACTCAGGATGATACTTTCTAGTTCCATCCATTTGCCTGCAAATCTCAGGATGTCCTCATTTTTAATAGCTGAGTAGTATTCCATTGTATAAATGAACCACATTTTCTGAATCCATTCTTCTGTCATGGGACATCTGGGTTTTCCAGCTTCTGGCTATCACAGACAAGGCTGCTATGAACATAGTGGAACATGTGCCCCTGTGGCATGTTGGGGCATCTTTTGAGTGTATTTCCAAGAGTGGTATTGCTGGATCTTCAGGTAGATCTATTTCCAATTTTCTGAGGAAGCTCCAGACTGATTTCCAGAGTGATTGTATCAGTTTGCAATCCCACCAGCAGTGGAAGAGTATTTCTCTTTCTCCAAATTCTCTCCAACATGTACTGTTGCCTGAGGTTTTGATCTTAGCCTTTCTGATTGGTATAAGGTGGAATCTCAGGGTCATTTTGATTTGCATTTCTCTGATCACTAAGGACTTTGAACATTTTTTTTTTTTAGGTGTTTCTCAGCCATTCAAGATTCCTCTGTTGTGAACTCTTGGCTTAGTTCTATACCTCATTTTTTGATTGGGTTGTTTGGTTTTTTTGGTGGTTAGTTTCTTGATATATTTATATATTTTGAATATTAGTCCTCTATCGGATGTGGTGCTAGTGAAGATTTTTTCTAATCTATAGGTTGCTGATTTGTCATATTGACTATGTCTTTGCCTTACAAAAACTTTCCAGTTTCGTGAGGTCCCACTTATCAATTCTTGATCTTAGGGCATGCACCACTGGAGTTCTGTTTAGACATTTTCTCCCTGCGCCAATGAGTTCAAGGCTCTTTCCCACTTTCTCTTCTATTAGATTTAGTGTATCTGGTTTTCTGATAGCATCCTTGATCCACTTAGACTTGAGCTTTTTGCAAGACGACAAATATGGGTCTATTTCCATTTTAGTTCTTTTTCTAAAGTAAATGAAGGGGTAGAGTGTGGGTACATACTTGCATTCTCAGTATGCAGGAAGTAGAAACAGGAAGACCTATATTTGGGCTACATACAACATCCTCCAAAACTTCGTAATTGATAGTAAATTAATGAAGTCATATTGCATAGGGCTCACAAAATAGAAGTGCTATTATTCTCTGAGCACCTAATATTTCATATCTCCTTCTTCACTGAATCCTCCAAAAAGTCTCACAAACTAATGATCACCTATATAGATATAAACAAATTGGGTTCCAGAGGTAAAAACATAACTCTCTAAATCATCCTGCTAGGAACACATTGATCTGAGATTTGAACTTTGGATGTTAATACTCAAAGGATTCCCAGGATGTTTCTCAATCTCCTTGGATGCCCACAGAAGAAGGTTTTGTCAAAGTCCAGGCAGTTAGGAGTCATTGAAAATTACTGAGCAAGAACATAGGTTTGGGTTTTGAAAGACCAATTTGGAATTAATTAATAAAATAGATTAGAATAGGAATGATATAAGAAGGAAAACCATTAAATAACTGTGTTGTCTAATTGGAGGGAATAAAGGTCTAATCTAGATCTGTGGCAACAGGATTAAAAAGATGGGACAGAGATAGGCAATGCCATGTTTGCTATATTACATGTGGCAAGTGTCTATTGTAGAAGAAATCAAATTGAGACCGTTAAGATCACTGGTAACTAACTTGGTTACTTATTTCTGAAAGTACAGAATCTTGTTCTCCATCTGCAAGTAAGATGGGCTTGCTTCTTAACTACGAAGTTCCATAATTTTAAGAAGTATATAAATGATTGTCTATTATATCAGAAAATGGATTTTAAGTGCAAAAAGTCTTCTTACATCAAGCTTCAATGCAAATCTACAAAACAGTTACTCAAGGAATATAAATTGTTCTCAAATGTCCATCACTCCTTAGGATATGTAACTCAGGCTCCCCTTATCTGTGACTTTAATTTCTGTGCTTTCACTTATAATTCAAAGATGTCAAATAGAATATTTCAAACATATACAGTAAGTTTAAGTTACACACTTTTCTCAATAGTGTGATAACATTTCACATAGACCTGCTCAGTTCTGTTCTATCCCAAAGAGGGGAAAAAAACCCAACCCTCCCTCTGTTCCCCATGCTACCTGTACTGCCCAACTGGAGCCAAGGGGACTAAAAACACAGTGGTAGTGATGACAGCAGTTCAAAACTGTCAATTGGAATCCCAGAAGTGCTTCCCATATTTGAAAGGGTATACATTCTTTATCCACACAGCTCATTTAATGTAAGGAGGTTGAGCTTTTGCCTACATAGAGCCTTCAGCCTCCATTCTGGACTGTGGCACAAGAGTGTACTCTATAGTCTTTGGAAAGAGAAACCTAGATGCCAACTCATCCACAAAACCCTCAAGCTATGATCTGTCCTTTATGAAAGGTGTGTTGGCCCAATGGTGGCACAGAACTTGTGGGAGTAGCCAACTAATGTTTGCTTTAACTTGAGGCCCAGGCTTCATAGGGCCTAAACATGCCCTATACTGACTGATGGCCAGGAACCAGAGACTGGATATCTCAAAGACCTAGGGTAGAACCACACAACTGGTATAAAAACTCAATGAAATTAGTCCTAATTATATTCTGCTGTACTTGGTGCCTTGTCCAATCATCATCAGAGAGGCTTCCTCTGGCATTAGGTGGGAATGGGTACAGAGACCCACAACCAGACATTATGAGGAGAGAGAATTTAATGGAGGAATCTATCAAGTGCCTCCCAGGGAGTGGGAAAGCCCATGAAAAGGGAGAGGATTGTAGGACTCAGAGGGCATGTAGGACACCAGAAGAGCATGGACCACGGAGGCTCAAATGGGCTCAAAGAGACTAAAGCGGCAAGAATGGGGACTGCAAGGGGAGTGGATCTGGGGGAGAAGAAAGTAAGAGAGGGAACTGAGATGAGTGGAGAGAGGGAAAACTGTGGTCAAGATGCATTATGAGAGAAGAATCTATTTTCAATTTTTAAAAAAGGTAGTGTACTGAGGTTCATAAAATCAACAGTGGAATGAAATGCTTACCTATGAGATTGTGAAGAAGAAAAACAATCCTTTCCTTATAAATTATGGCTGGTAGCTTCGTGTTTGTGTGAGACTCCTGACAGTAGAAATAGGTGTGTCTCTAACTCTTTTGTTGTGCTTAAAACTTTTCACATATTACCAACTCTTTTTAATTTTTTTTGTACAGAAAAGTAACTTAAGAGTGATAAGAAGAACCATTTCAAAGTATAGCATGTTCTGAAACAGCATGTGCCCTGAAGGCTTCATGGCATGCCAATTTAGGTGCCACTTACCTCTTTTTTAAATTGACACAGCTTTCTGGCTCTGAGAATCTCTCTGGCCACCTGGGATTTATTCCCACATGTGTTAGCAAGTGACAATGAATAATAACAGATCTAATATGCAAAAGGATTGCAATAGCAAACTCCTTCCTGCCAATTTTAATAGCATTAAAATGATTGCACACATGTAACAGATCTGCTGGCTTTGATCAACTGGAATCTGACCAGATTCACCTTCTGTCTGCTGCATGCAGCCAAATCTATGTATATCTGAAAAGAAAGAGTGTTGGTACTAACTCTGACCTTGCGATCTTTTATTACCCCCATTTGACTCAACCCTGGAAGGCCATCTTTCTGCTCATTTGGAAACGGGGCAGCTGGACTGTAGAACACAGGGAGTTATCACTTGGAGCCTTATAAATCCAGAGAGATGAAACTACAGTGAAGTATAAATGAGGCAGATGACTCAATTTGTTCTTATACACATAGAAATTAATCAGATTTTATCAGAAGCAATATGAAAAATATAAAGAGAAATTGTTCTGGGGGGGTTGATATGTAAAAAAAAAAGATCTAGAATTGATGAGAGTTTAATGGGCACAGAAGAGAACTGACTTCTGCAGGAGTGGGTACCCTGATGGGAAGAGGAAGGACTGAAGATGAAATCCACTCTGCAAAGAAGAGCCTGATGAGATCACAGCTCTCTTCTTGTCACCCATCCATGCTGAGAACGTGGAGAAAAGGCAGATTTCCTAAGAGATGGAGCAAACTACATAGGACAAAGAATCTCTGTCCTCAGTCTTTGGAAGCTTGTAGTGCATATTAGGAGTCATTGATACTTTTCAGTCCTTAAATTTTAGCTAGACCAGCAGTTCTCTTCCAACTCTTAGAAAATTTAATGTGTGTGTGTGTGTGTGTGTGTGTGTGTGTGTGTGTGTGTGTAAGAGGGTGGGGATTCATACTGTTAATTCTAGAAGTCAGAAAATTAGTAGAGCTTTTGAAATCACTGACCACAATTCCCATTTCCAGAGTATAAAAACAATAAAGTCACATGGCATTTTGATATCATAAGAAATTTGTTATTATTTTTTTTTATTTTCTAAGTTTTTTTACTTACATTCAAAATCATTTCCCCTTTCCCGTTTCCTCCCTCCCCGAAAGTCCCATAAGCCCCCTTCCCTCCCTCTTTTCCCCATTCAACCTCCTCTCGCTTCTCTGTCTTGGCATTCCCCTACATCCAGTCTTTCCAGGGGTCTCTCCTTCCATCTTCTTGGAAATCTATTGATATGCAAATTGTGTCTAGGGTATTCTGAGATTCTGGGTTAATATCCCCTTATCAGTGACTGCATACCATGTGTGTTCTTTTGTGATTGGGTTACCTCACTAAGGATGATATTTTCAAGTTCTGACCATTTGCCTAGGAATTTCGTGAATTCATTGTTTTTAATTGCAGAGTAGTATTCCATTGTGTAAATATACCACATCTTCTGAATCCATTCCTCCGTTGAGGGACATCTGGGTTCTTTTCAGCTTCTGGTTATTATAAATAAGGCTGCTATGAACATACTGGAGCAAGTGTCCTTATTGCATGCAGGTAAAGAAATTTGTTATTAATTATCTTGTGCCCAAGTGTGCATAAAATTTTTTCATCTTTTTTCCTTTTATAGAAAATAGATTTTTTCTCATACAATGTATCATGATTATAGTTTCTTTTCCCTCGCACCCATCTGGATTCAACCCTTTTCTGTCTCTCATAAGAAATCACAGACTTCTATGAGATCATTAAAATATAACTAATATAATATAATATCTAAAACATTGGAATTTGACAAACACAAAACATAAGAAATAGAACCCAAGAGAGGATAAAAGAAACAGAAAGCTACTCATTCACACACTCAAGAATACCATATAATCACTGAACTGGAAGCCAGAATATTTAAACAAAGGAGGTGTAGGGTAAAAAGAGAAAATATAATAATAATAATAATAATAATAATAATAATTTAAAAAATAAGGAAAAGCCAAGACATGACATTATGAGACAAGAACCTTCCAAAGATATCTTTGACTTTGTTTTCTCTTGGCCCTCTACTGATGGGCATACAGCCTACCCTTAAGAGTATTTTGTTTTTTCGGTGAGACTCCCTTGGAGGAAACTAAATTTCAATTATAAACTCCTACCAATTGTAGGTGGCTTCTGGGTTAGGAATGGGGGTATATGTCCATTTCTCCTTTTAACGCTATGAACCCAACAGGTGTAGATCTATACAGGCCCAGTGCATGATGCCTCTGTCTCTGTGAGATCATATGTGCACTGATCCTGTTGGTTTAGAGAACCTTGTTTTCTCCTCTGGTTCTTTAGTTCTGTCTGCTTCCTTGTCCAGCAGGTTCCCTGAGCCCTTAGAGACATTCCATTTAGTGTTGAGTGTTCTAAGCGTCTTACTCTGTGCATATTGTCTGTAGGTCTTTTATTCATTTCCACCTACTGCAGGAGGAAGCTTCTCTGATGATTGCTGAGCAGGCAATAATTTAGGAGTATAGCACAATGTCATTAGGATAGATTTTATTGCTTTTTCCCCCTTTAGATGGTGGTATTTAGTTTTATCCTTGGTTCCTGGATTATCTGTGTGCAATAAAACATATTAACAGAAGCAGTCTATATTTTAAGATGTTTTTGTCTGGATCAAGTTCTGAAGTTACAAGTGATATCTACATTTTGTAACAAATAAATATTTTCCTAAAGATCTAATCTCACTGAGTGAGGGTAAAAGTCAAATTCCACACAATGACCCTAAGGACCCCACAGAGTCTCTTACTCCCACCACTCAGGCTCCGGTGCATCTTCATTTTCCTTCCTCCCTGCTGAACCATGGATTCAACTTTCTCCAACCATATCCATCTTCTCATTGCTCATATATAATATGACAGGTATACTCCACCATATGGCCTCTGCAATCTTACTCCACTCTGAGCAGAATGCTTTTCCCTGTGGGACATATAGAGGAATTGGTTTTGTGGCCTCACTTAAAATCTTCTCTGAAGGCCACCTGGCTGAGAATTGTCTGAAGATTTGTTAAAAAAAAAAAAAAAGAAGCTCCATTATTCCTATTGGCTACCTTAATGCTAGAAGGTGCCACACATGTTACTGGAAGACAAAATATAAACATCGATCATGTCTAGCTCTGAATCTTGCTTGCATCTTGCAAGCTACATCTACCATGATAAGATATGCATGTGGGTACAATATTGTCAAAAATGTTATGGGAGTAACCACTTTGTGATTGGAACTAAGAATCACCTCAAAAGATGGAACTCATACCTAGCACTATGACTAGGAACAAATTTGTAGCCAGATAGATCATAGGCCACAGGAGAGTATGCTCATAAACAGACTCTTAATGACTTATCAGTATACCCATAGATCTCACAACATTCATCAAGAAGTTTCTAGTAACAGACCTCCATTAGCACAGAGATACATGACTGGTAAACATGCATAGAATATTTACTGAAGAGTCTTCAGCCTTCTGTTGGACACCTACATCACATCTCCTAAGGCTCAGATATAATCATGGTGGAGAAGAATGAAGGTGTTTAAGAGCCAGAGATGGCAGATGAGTATAAAAACAGTATTTTCCAGGCACAACAAGGTAGTTTCACATAGGAGCTCATATCAATTAGGACAGAATACAAAAGATCTGTGCAAACTCAAGCCAAACAAAATCTCAGCCAGGAGAATGAAGGAGATATAATTCCCACCCTTAGCTGAGAAGTTCTTGGGAATTGATAGTTGTTCAAAGATGGACAGTGACATTTTGCTCAGTGATTGATGCTCATGAGAGATTTGACCCAACAGAGAGGCTGATGCACAAACGTAAAACACAGTAGAAGATCTGTGAATCTTGACTGAAACTATGGCTTTATGCCTAGTCTACCCTAAAGCAGTAAGTGTACTGCATGTACACCATACTTCAACAGTGAAGTAGTGTAAAGACATTTTTTCCTTGATCTAGCATCAACATTGATTGACTAAATCCATGTTGTTCCTGATTTCCTATATCCAACTGTTTTAAGTGTTTTGCATTCAGTTGCTTTCAATGTCTATGAGAATGTGTGCCCTAGAGTTAGAAAGACCAATTTTAAAATTCATTTGGAATAACAAAAAAACAGGATAGTGAAAAATACTCTCAAAAATAAAAAAAAAAACTTCTGGGGGAATCATCATCCCTGATGATGCAATAGTGACTAAAACTGTATGGTATTGGTACAGGCACAGGCAAGAAGATCAATGGAATAGAGTTGAAGACCCAGAAATGAACCCACACACCTATGGTCACTTGATCTTTGACAAAGGAGCTAAAACCATCCAGTGGAAAAAAGACATCATTTTTCAGAAATGGTGCTGGTTCAACTGGTGGTTAGCATGCAGAAGGATGCAAATTGATCCAATCGTATCTCCTTGTACAAAGCTCAAGTCCAAGATACACTGAAACTAATAGGAAAGAAAGTGGGGAAGAGTCTGGATCACATGGCCACAGGGGAAAATTTCCTGAACAGAACACCAATAGCTTGTGCTCTAAGATCAAGAATTGACAAATGGGACCTCATAAAATTATAAAGCTTCTATAAGGCAAAGGATACTGTAAATAGGACAAAACAGCAACCAACAGATTGGGAAAAGATCTTTACCAATCTGACAGAGGGCTCATGTTCAATATACACAAAGAACTCAAGAAGTTAGACTCTAGATAATCAAATAGCCCTATTAAATATGGGGTACAGAGCTAAATAAAGAATTCTCAACTGAGGAATACTGAATGTATGAGAAGCACCTAAAGAAATGTTCAACATCCTTAGTCATATCAGGGAAATGCAATGGAGGAAATGGAGGAGTTAGAGAAAGGAGTGAAGGAGCTGAAGGGGTTTGCAACCCTATCGGAAGAACAACAATATCAACCAACCAGACCCCCAGAGCTCCCAGTGACTAAACCACCAACCAGAGTACACATGGAGGGACCCATGGCTCCAACTGCATCTGTAGCAGAACATGGCCTTGCTGGAGGCATCAATGGGAGAAGAGCCCTTGGCCCTGTGAAGGCTCCATGCCCCAGTGTAGGGGAATGCTGGAGCAGGGAGGTGGGAATGGTTGGGCGGGTGGGGTAACACCCTCATAGAAGCAGTGGGAGGAGGGATGGGATAGATGATTTCCTGGGAGATAACAGGGGATAACATTTGAAATGTAAATAAAGAAAATACCCATTAAAAAAAGACAAATCAAAATAATGAATTTTAAGAAGTTCTTCAGTTTTTTGTTTGTTTGTTAGTCTCTTGGTTTTTTTTTGTTTGTTTGTTTGTTTGGTGTTTTTTGTTGTTGTTGTTTGTTTTTTTTTTTTTTTTTTTTGAGACAGGGTTTCTCTGTGTAGTCCTGGCTGTCCTGGAACTCACTCTGTAGACCAGGCTGGCCTCAAACTCAGAAATCTGCCTGCCTCTGCTTGCCTCTGCCTTCCAAGTGTTGGGATTAAAGGTATACACCACCACCGCCCGGTTTGAGTTCTTTAGTTTTATGTAACTTGTTTGTTTGCTTACTTGCTTACTTGGTTGATTGATGTACAAATGGTAGTTGTGACGCTGCTTTATCATATAAAGTTAATATTTATATTTTACTCTGTCATCTTCCAAATAACCCAAAATAGCCTGGTGAGTATTAAAGGAACAAAGGTAATTTTAATCTTTCTCTTCATTATATTTATTACCTTGCAAAGTCAGAATGTTCTTCTGAGTATTACAATGAGTGCTAGCAAGTCACAATCATAACATTCCTTTCCCCATTTCCTTAATAAGTGAACTCACTTATTTTCCAGGCCAAACATCCCAAATTCCTTACTAGTTGGGGGTTAGAACACAACAGTTTATGTGTACCGGCTTGTATGATAAAAATCTTTTTTGATGAATTCACAAATATGAAGTACCCCAGGGAAAGGTTAGTTGAATTGAACCTGTGAACTTGCTTTTGGAATGAGTATCAGACTATGAGTCAGAAGATCCAACTTTTTTTTTTTTTATTTTACACTGCTCTTTATTAGCTATTGTTATGGACAAGTTATTTAACCTCTCTGAGCCTCATTTTTCTCTTCTTCCTAGAAGAATAAGAATATTGTTTTCTTCTTTTACCCCCAAGGAATATGTGAGAACTATGTAAAATGATGCATTTGCCTCGCTTTCCAAGCTGAGTGCTACTGGATGAATGTGTGTTTTTAGAATGTTTCCAATAATTCAGCTCTGCATTTGGTTCCTGTCTCATCTCTTCCTGAGTGATGTGCGTCTCTTTGAGAACTTGGCAATCCACAAGCTGCACAAGTGACTTAGCTGCATTAGATATTTGTGAAATTGTTTTAAAATAGATTTTTTTTTTTGCCCTGAGATATTTTTGTGTATTTTTCCAGTTAGATTGAATCTAGGCAAAATTATGCAAGTATATTTCCAGTACCTTCCATTATTCTTCTGTGTTACCAA
This sequence comes from Tokudaia tokunoshimensis, assembly GCA_036184795.1. Classification (NCBI taxonomy): domain Eukaryota; kingdom Metazoa; phylum Chordata; class Mammalia; order Rodentia; family Muridae; genus Tokudaia; species Tokudaia tokunoshimensis. Next base: position 106,260,124 of record BTHU01000012.1, read on the forward strand.
TCTTGAACTTTAAAATGTCCTTAATTTACCTTCATAATCTCTAATGCTTCCTCTGACTTTGGTGATAGAGGAAATGTTCTTAGCTATGCTCATTTCTCAGCAATGCATGGAGGGAGCATTCCTTGGTCCCCACTCTCTAATAAATCTCGTCAAACGTTATCTACCTGGAACTCTATTCTAGCCAAATGGAGTCATTCTGGTTGTTTCCTATTGACTTAATTTAAATGTTAGATGTTAAGATTTTTTAAAACCTTAGGTCAAAAACCATAAGGCCTTCCTGGTTCTCTTTCCTCCTCAGGGCATCCCCATTTTATACTCACCCTCCTTTGTCAATGTAATGTTTCTTTGTTTATTCTATTCATATTATTAACAAAGAAGTCTTTTCTGACCTCAAGACTAGATTAATTGCTCTCAACAAATGTTACTTCTCATAGAATCATTGTTTTTGTTAATGTTATAATTTTTTAAGACAGGGATTCGTGTGTGTGTGTGTGTGTGTGTGTGTGTGTGTGTGTACATCTCTTTCTCCTCTCTCTCTCTCTCTCTCTCTCTCTCTCTCTCTCTCTCTCTCTCTCTCTCTCTCTGTGTGTGTGTGTGTATTTGTGTGTGTGTTGTGAGTGTGTGTCTGTTTCTGTTTCTGTGTCTGTGTATTGGGTCTTAACTATATCAAGCTATGAGCTGCCTTTAAAGTTCTAATCATTCTGTCTCTACTGTTCAACTGCTAATATCATAAGCATGTACCAGTTATTTTATTTTTCCCTCATAGTTTTAATTCTGTACTTACTTGACAAATTATAGTGTTGTCATTCCTAATGCTATCTACTTCCAAGAGAAAACAGACTTTCACATATCTTACCTTTCATCTCTTTTTGCCTGAGAGCCTAGAATATATCAGACACTGAATAAATAGTAAATGCACTGGAAGTCCTAATTATGAAAAATTCATGTCCATATGCAAAAGATTTTAGTGTTGAATCACTTTTCAAAGATAGGCAAGGAAGGTCAGTGAGGTTTCTTAATATTAAACATAAATTTGACCTCTGTTCTGGGGATGTGATGTCATGGCTGATTTCTTTGGACAACTTTGGGAAGATGGAAGCAAGTAGCCATCAACAGTTCATCTGGTTGCTGGGAGATCAGATGTGAACACAGAGAAAATGAGAATTCCTGATGTCGGAGAATAGAGGTGAAGAGTAGCCATCTCATAGGCAAGAACAACTGGTCTTGATGCCTCTTCTGCCTTTTGTACGCTCTTGTTCTGATCACTAGTACTCCACATCTCTGGATCAGAATGAACCATATTTGCCAAGGTTATCATATTCCTATGTTAAGCTTTACTGCGCTTAGTTCACAGGGCAGGCATTGCTAGAAGAAGGGTCCTTTGTAAAAGGAGAACATAGAAATCAGGTAACAGGAATTATAATAAACCTGAACTATATATACACTATAGGAAGAATTATGCAATCTTATAAGTAGATGTGGATTAGTCAGGAAAAATATATGAATTTTGGTTTTCCTCAAAATACTGTTCCGGGAGTCAGGGTTCCAAAGGTAGGATAACACATAAAACCTCTAGTTTCTTGCATTTCTTTTATTCATCCTAACGCACTTAGATGCCATCACTGGAATTCAGTGGCTAGATGTTTTGGTCATAAGCTCATCACATGGTCTGAGAGGAACAGATCCATCACTGTGGGTGCTGCAGAGACAATTCTGTAATTCTTCCTCCTTAGCTGAACTGATTCCTACATCCATGTAATGTGTGCCGTGTTTTGGTATCATGAGCTCCTTTAACTTATTTTCCCTTTGTGATGTTTCTGTATTTTAAACATTTTGTAACTCACATAAAATGAATATGGACATATATAGGTCACTCTGTGATATTTCAATATATGAATAATGATCAGATCATACTAATGGATTATCCATCAGTTCAAACATTTATCATTTCATTTTATTGGAAACACTCAAAATCCTCTCTACTGATGACTTCACTTTTTGTTCTATTTATTTTTATTTGTTTACACAATATATTTTGATCATATTATTTCCTTTCACAGAGTATCCTCAGAACCCCTTCCCTACTCACAACATTTCAGATTACTTCTTTCTCATACAAGAAAGACAAAAACAAACTGAAACCAAAAAGAGCATGCACATACACACAGAGAGAGTAGGAAATGTGTAGGAAGAGGAAAAGACATACAGGCAAATAGATGACAGACAGACAGACAGACAGACAACAGCCTTGTTGGACATCGAAGGGAGGAGATGCCCCTGGTCCTGGAAAGGCTCCATACAGCAATATAAGGGAATACCAGGACAGGGAAGCCGGAGGGAGTTGATTGGGGAACAAGGGGAGGGGAGATGGTTTATGGGACTTTCGGGGGGGGATCAGAAAAGGGGAAATCATTTGAAATGTAAATAAAGATTCTATCTAATAAAAAAGTAATACACAAAAAAGTAATACAGAAAAAAAAGAAAAAGAAAATCCTAACGCATAATCCATCCTAAACTCTGATGATTCTTCCCTGTGGAGGAAACTATTTCAGAGCCAATGCTTCACAGCCACTGGTCCTAAAAGTCACACTTAGCTAAAGCCTAGTGAGGAACTACACTCCTAGGAGTGCATTGTTTTTACCCTTCCCTTCAGCACATGCATTCTGTTGCTCCTCTAGGGCCGGAGCTTTCTCCTCCATAACCATGCCCAGTGCTGTGAGACTAGGAGCTTAGATGAGGCAAATTCTGGGAGAACAAGCTCTTGTGCTAGGCTCGGTTTCTTAGGAACTTGAGTCCATTCTCAAGAGCATACTCCTTCCCTAGTCATTGATCCTTAGTCATTCAGAACTTACATCCCAATGAAGTACTATTTGTTGGCCCTTCAGAAATAAAAACCTCAAACACTTTCACTGATTTAAAACTTAATAGTATTCTTATCTCCACCTTTACTTTCATTTATCAATTTCAAGGAAACTGGGGAGGAGAAGTGAAGTTTCCAGGGTTTTTGTTTTGATGCTGGTAGAAAAGGTATGTCCCTCTGATGTCAAAGCATGCTTCTCTGACTCTTCATAAGAACTGTTTAAAATGAGAAAATCAAGGTAGACGAGTTTATAGAGATGAACCAACTGGTACAGTCCCAACAATGTCATCATGGATGCTTCAGGGATGTTTGTTGTTCTATATTATGTTGTGTGCTTTGCAAAAGAATGGAGTGCTTCAGTCCTCTTCGGTTGCACAATTAGTATCAAATGATGCATGAAGTGCAGTTGTTCAGCCCCTGAGTGATTTGGCTCCAAAGAAGTCAACCGCAAGCTGGCACTTTCTCTACCATTCAAATTGTAGCTGGCTACTCCGTCTACAGGACACTATCCCAGCTTCATCATTGTGCCCAGCATGTATGGGCTCCCAGTAGCTTAGGGAACACAGAGGGAGGCACATTAGATGGTTTTTAGACCCAATTCATCATGCTGGTTGTCTATAAAGGGTAGCAACAATAGGTCTAAGATGTGGTTCTAATTGCAGAGTACTTTTATAGCAGTAACGCCAATTGTTTAAAAGTAATGCTACAACAATCTTCATTTATTCTACAATTTTCATAGGGAAACTAACAAAATCAGAAAAGCTGTTTGTAGAGAAAGAATGAACTAGGTTATTATCCTGACTCACCTTTACAAGGTCACTCTCTCATCTCACTTTGGCATCATGGGGGACTTGAGAACCTTCTGGAGATTTCATGACATTGGTTTTCAGAATAATATCCCATAGAAGTAGATTACAAGGTCCTACTTGAATCATGTTCAGTAATAACTCTTTGGCCAATACAAGCCATTTGGGTCATGCCCAGAACTCATGCAGAGGGGACAAAGCAAATCATAAACATGAGGAAATAGGACTCAACTGTGACCAAGACACACTGATACATCAATCTGCTATGAGTTTGGAAGATGAATTTCTTATAAAGATGATATACTTTTTCAAGGTGCCTCTTAGAGATTATAGAAAGTAGTCATTATTGGATCAGAACAATAACAACAAGAAAATAGTAGCTAACAGATCTCCTTGAAACTCTCAGGGGGAAAATTCTCTTGGATCTTCTAAGAAATAACTAGAGGATAACACAGGAAGCTAATTTCCTACTGGATCTTGGTATCATAATTTGGATATTAATAGAAATGTGACTTCTTTTTTAGTTAAAACCGGGCAAGACCTGCACACAGGAGTTATAGGGAATGAGAACAAAAGTAAGTATGTAGAATATTTTTAAACCTAGACTATTCAGTCAGCTTTCCCCCCATTTTTAAATACCATTCAACACATATGCTTTTGATGATTCTCATGATTTAAAGCAAAATAACCAAGTAGGATATCTACTTCTCTGGTGGACAGCATACAATTTAGCGTAATGTCTTAGTCACTGTTCTTTGCTGTGGAGAAACATCATGACCACAGCTACTCTTATAAAAGAAAGCATTTAATTGGGGCTGGCTTTCAGTTGCAGAAGTCAGGCCATGATCATCACAGCAGAGAACACGGTTCTTGAGCAGTAGTTGAGTGTTGCATCCTTACCAACAGGCCTAGAGAGAGAAAGAGAAAAACATTGGCCCAAGTGTCGGCTTTTGAAAGACCCGAAGCCCACCCTAGTGACATACTTCCTCTAACAAGGCTATACCTTTTAAGTTTATCAAAGAGCCCAACTCCTTTGTGACTAAGCATTCAAATTTATGAGCCTATGGGACCAATCTCATTCTAACCACCACACCTAGATTGTAAATTCACAGTCCCAGTCTCCACTACAGGAACTTAGCTATACCACATTTCTATGAAGTAAATACCAGCTATCTTTTTCTCTTTAGTCTGATGTTGGTTGGTGCTACAAAAACATTTTTAGGAAGAAAATCATGCAGATTTAGGCATAGATTTTCTCTCCATTTCCCTTTAACTACTACAATAAACAAGAGGAAACTATATATATCTTCCTTGCCAATTACTGGTTATAGCAGAAGACCTCTTTGAGAAGGAAGTAATCTTATTAACATTTCAGATGGGAACATAAGCTGAATTTTATATGGGGTGATGATATAAGTTGTCTCACTGACACAAGGTTTCCAATTAAGGGAAAATATCAAGAAGAAGTATGCCATCCCCAGTGAAAAGAGGAAGGATGGGCCATTTCTATAGGATGTAGAGTCATTATTATTCTAGCTTTGGTTTCTAATTTTTTGCACCTGACAGATTCTAATCCACAACTCAGCCAAATTGACTGTCAACCACTTGAACCCTTCCAACTTAGTTAGGCCACAGTGGAAAAGAGAACACATGCCATTATTGCCTGTCTTCTTTAGCACTAATACTTGGTTTTTACTTCAGTTAGCCAACCAGCCTATATTTTTTGCCCTTCTAATATTTATTAGGCATCATTCTACACATTAGGGTTACAAATGTGACTAAAACACAGCCTTTGTTTAAAGATACCTCTGTGTAAGAGACAAAGAGTGAGAAAAATAGTAGACACATATTAAAATCATGGAATGGCACATACTGATAATATTGTAAGAAGATACATTCAGATATCAATTGTCTAGGACAAGGAAGACAGAATGGAATAGTCTAAGAGCTACTTGGAGATGCTGTAGCTAAATAATAAGGCTCACCTTACTGAGACCCCAGGGTTTTAAACATCTGGTCTTAAAACATAGATGAGCATGCTAGGACTATACTTACATTTCCTTTCTTTAAGATTTAAAGAGAAATAATCATCCTTTGTCCAAATTGGGGTACTACCAAGAGACAAAAGGAGAACGCCAGTTCTAATTAATTCAGAAGCAAAGGCGTCCATGGGAAAATCTTGAGTGGATCAAGGCATGTAATGACGATTATTTCACTTATGAGAAAAATCCCACTATCAATTTAGAAAATGAAAAGCCACGTCCCATGGAGTCATTAAAGTAATTTCACATATATTAATTATTTAATTTAATTTCTTGAGGAAAAGAGAGCCTCTCACAAATAATTCTTATTTAAAATAAAAAGACAAAACAATTTAAATAAAGTTCAAGATAGTTTCTGGCATTTCCTAAATTCAATATTAAAACATTTAGAGTCCTTATTTAAATATAATTTTCAACTAAGAGGATATGTATAAGCAGTAAATCATCAAGTATTTATTAAGCATATAATAAACACCAGGTTCTAGAAGACCGAGCTCAGTAGGAGAGGACCTTTTCCTGGAAGAAGCCCCATTGAACTGATGAAAGAGTGCTGCGTGTAGCTCACATATGCTTTTATGTATCAGAAATAGATAATAACCATAAGTAGTTTCTCTCTCTTAGTTCCTCTGTCAGTCCCTAGAATGTGGAGACATAGGCTGAAGTTAAGTCAACATTATTGACAGGATATTAATGCTACTATTCCCACCATGTCCAGGCATTCCTGAAAAATGAATATGATAGCACCTTTGACTTTGTCTTTGTAGGTGTTACAGTTTCAATATAAAATGTATCCCAAAACTTGTGTGTTGAATGTTTAATCCCAAGTTGGTGGTGTTATTATGCAGGATAGTGTAAACTTTAGAACATAGACATATTCTTAAATGTTGTACCTCCATCCCACTATCCCCCATCCCTCTGTCTCTCATTCCTGGCCACCATGAAACAAGAAGCTCTATTCTACAATGTGTTTCCACCCTTTATATTCAGCTGCTCCGAACTCCTTCAAACTCAGGAGCCAAAATAAATCTTTTCTTCCTTTAAATGATTTTTCTCTTATCTTTACCATAGCAATAAGAAATGCATCATAACACAGTGTGAATTCTATAAAAACAAGAAATGGGGATGAACACTATTCTGAGAAGTTAAGAAAAGATAACAGCATACTGGGGGGATCTTCCTCTTGCTATTGTAACATAATATAAAAATATACAACTGGTTTCAGTCCAAGACTCTTGCAGACAGTGGTGCAAGGGGAGTCTTTTGTCTCAATATTTGCTCTCTGATGCTGATTCCTATAACAGAGTTCCAAAATTCCTTGGAATCTTGTGGGTGATCAGAATATATTTCATTTTCCCTAATAAAGGAACTTTGGTGAGTATCTAAACAATAGAAATATCAATTGGTGATGAGGAATTTTAAATTCCATCCCCAGACCCCATCCCCAGCTTGGGTGAGGCTAAAACAGTGAATCTTGTCTCTGTGGCAAAGCCTCTGTAAGAACTCCAAAGTTTACAATTTGGTAAGTTACTTGTTGGCTCAACATATAGAGGGATTTGGGAGTGTTATGCTACAAGTAGATTTAATATTAAGTCATGCAGCAGTTGTTGGAGGAGTAGCCAGCATGGGAGACTAGAACTTTCGAAAGCATCTTATAGACCAGAAATGTTAGATTAGAGTGAACGAAAACAAAGCTTGCTTTGTCTTACCTTCTAGTTCCTTGTCTACTGTGAAATTGGTCTTTGGGACTAATGTTACATAAATTTCAGAGGTTTATAAACAGTGAGCAAAAAAAAAAGTTAAACTAGAATGATCTTGAAGGCTCTACATTGACATCTTGCATTGAAGAGTCTCAATTACTGATTTTCAACATGTTTTAATAAATATAAAAAATAAACAGTGAGCATTTTTTCACAATTCTAGAGATAGAAATATGCAACCAAGTCACCAACTAATCTGGCACATGGTGATGGCATCCTTCCTCTAGGTGTCCATCCTCAGAAGAAATGCACTTTGGCAAGGGAGGGTTTCATGCTTCTTAGTAAGAGCACTAATCCTATTTTAAGAGTATATATCTCATGGTCTGACCAACCCTAATGATCCCCCACTCCAAATGCCCTCACATAAGATCAATTTTAGCATGTGAATTTTGGTGGAACACAAACATCCAGACCACAGGAGAACCCAATTAAATCGATTGGCTTTTTGTCCTTGGGCATTTGTGGTTTAGAATTTTTTACCAGTTGCTAAAGATAGCCATTGACCCTACTTGGAAGAGTTTCAGGAAACTTGAAGAGAACATGGAGGGAAGTTCTAGAGATAAAACACATTCTTATAAAGTGAAAAACGCTTAGTACAAAGGAAAACTGAATTCAAGATACATCAGAGAAAATAGCATATCCACACCTTTTGGAAAACAGGCCTGGTAAATGGCAGCAGAGAGAAAGTAATGGGAAATTACAACTGACTTTGTGGATGATTCAATTTTCTTCGAACCACTGTTAGATACAGCAGCTGGTTTCAAATGTGTACTAAGTCACTCAGCAAGCTGGCATGGTTAATAATTGAGGAATTATAAAAAGCTGGGATTTATTTTCCAAGAAATTGATAGGAACCCAAGGTTAGAAGACATTTTTTTACCCTACCCATTCCTTGCTGACAGGAGATAATGAACTGAGACCTCCAAGGCATCTGGGAGAACAGCAGCCTGCCACAGTCTGTAAGCTTCCTAGTTCAAAAATGATCGGTGGCACTAGCCTGGCCTGACCTCCTACAAGTTATATAACTCTGGTGCTTACGTGTAAGTTGTAGACACAGGAGAAATCCAATCATAGAGTTGGTTGTCAAGAGTTTTGTTAAGCCAAGTGCAGCAGTGAATGTGCACTCGGAAAAGTCAATACACATTGGTCAATTGGATTGAAATGAAAGAGCCACAGTGGGAAGACCGCGGTATGTTATAACCTGCCCAGCTTCCCACTTATGTGAAGTAACAGCCCAAATGATGGGGGAAGACGGTCCAATAAACACCCTGATGATTGCGCCTCTTTCTTGCAAATCACTCAGATGAAACCTTCCAGGCGGATGCAGATGAGAAGAATCTCACTGCCCAAAACAGGGTAAAAGAAAACTTAAAGCACAGTCATAACAGCCTCATCCATAACTCCATGACACCATCTTTACCATTACTTCTTCTATGCAGGTATTTGCTATGATAGTGAGCATTCACTGGACCGCTCAGTGTAGTAAGCATGTAAGCTCAGGACAGCATTCCTAACCTCAAGTGCATGATTCTGTAAGGGAAACAGACAAGTCAGTGAGATGCCTTAACAAGAAGAGGAAAAGGGTTCTCATTCGGGAACCTAGTGACCAAAGTATGAAAGGAAGTGAATGAAGATGAGATGAGACTTAAAGAAGTGATATCGACCTGTACCTGCAAGACCAGTATGAGTCACTCCAGTAAAACTGTTAGGAATAGGTGGGTGTGGTACACTAATTCTTCAGACAGAAGTTCAGTACATCTCGTCTCAGTGAGCCCCACTTTCCAGTGTTTATAGATTGGCCAGCCACATATTAGACACACTGCCAAGCCCTGAAATGAACAAGATACTATTTCAGGTTTTAGTAACCTTGGAACTTAACAAATCAAATTATTTTCATGCTTGTGAGACAGCAAAATTTACATGCAGAATTTCTTGGAGGTCTGGTCAGTTGAGTTAATTTCCCTAGCCATTCTTTCCACCCAACAGTTTCCAGCCCAAGAAGGGAGTTGTTAGGGTTGCTGTCAATTAAATAACCATTAGGAGATGATTTTCCTATTTCAGTTCTTATACTATTGTGAGAAAGGCAAATAATTAAAAGCAATCTGCCTTTATTCACTGGAAGGATGGTCAATTCAATAGTAGGAACTAGCCTCTGTTGTACCTCATTATATCGGCATTGATTTGTTCTGTCTAGTCAACACTATAAGCTTCTCCTATAACTATGACCATACTAACTTCCTACTTAGGATTTGTTTTTGACTGCTTTGCATTATTTCATTTTGGGCTGACAGTCCAGATCACATTGATAGGGTTTTGTAGGAACATCTCATTTCCTCTGTGTTCAGTGTTCCCTCTACATCTCAGAAAATTTGCTTTATTCCTGAATGCCTTAGCCTATAAAACAAAAGTATTCAAAATTTATATATTTAATATTTGAAAGGTACATATACAAAGGGAGAAGAACTATCCCCTAGCTACATCAAAGATCATAGAAGTCAGGGCAAACTGACTTAGGGAATTGTCTCCTGAATTGTAACTGATATTTTCAGTCATATGGGCTAGGACTCAATGGTTCATGGCTTACCTGGAAAGATTGGATGTAGGGGAATACCAGGACAGAGAAGTGAGAGGGGGTTGAATGGGGAACAGAGGGAGAGAAGGGGGCTTATGGGACTTTTGGGGAGGGAGGAAATGGGAAAGTGGAAATCATTTGGAATGTAAATAAAAAAACTTAGAAAATAATAAATAACAACAACAACAACAATAATAATAATAATAAAGAACGCTTTGGGTCCTCTAGATAATCCTTGTCTAGAATTATAGATGAACTCTAAGGGAAGCCTGTAGTGTCTCCTCTGGTTGATGGAGGAACTGATCTTATTTTATCTCTTCTACCTCAAATTTCAGTAGGATTTAGTTGTCCACTGGGGCTCCAATAAAGCACAGTTTGCCCTGAACTCTGGTGTCTTGCCTCATGGTCTAAGCTGTGGCTGCCAAGGCACCAGAGCAGATCAGATTCCTGGCCTTCTGGCTTGCCTCTGTCAGAATCTGGTCATGTAATGAAGTACAGCCTCTGCTTTCCTGGCATTTCCCAACATCTGCTCCATTTCACTGGCATTTACTCCACTGGCTTTTGACAGGTCACTCTGTAGATGAAACCACTGTTGAAACTGGAGTCTGATGAGACTCCACAGGGCTCTCTCTGGGAATGAGAGGAAAGCCAACAAATGAAGAGCCCCTTGAGGGCAAGCAATTAGGGTGATGTTCCTGGTTATGATGCCTTCTCCACCATCTCACTTCCTCTTCTCTGCTCATCTTGACTTCTTCCCAAAGAGATGCCAGCTGAGCCGCAGAAATCAGTTGGAAGCAAGAAACTTCAGAGACTAAGAGAATTACGATCGGCCCCACAGAGCTTTGAGTTCATGGCATACAGCTTCATGCCTACAATTAAAGATTACAATCATATGGCAAGACTAATTTTCCTTTCAAGTGTTGTAGAAAGACTACAGGCTTTTTAATGTTACCAGTTAAGAAATGGATAGTTGTGTTATGTCTCTGCTTAAAAGCAGAGTTTGTAGTTTTCAGTGCACAATCAGAAGATCAAGTTGACATTTCAGGATGCTGTTCAACCAAAAAACAAAAACTAAACAAAAGCATTACTTTTACTGTATCCCGATTGTCAACTATGCTTTTAAGCATTGCTCACCCCAGCAGTTTAGATAACTAATCAAAATGGAGCAGCTATATTACTCCTTGGCTTATACCCTAAGGACTCTATATCCTACCACAGAGATCCTTGCCCATTTATGTTTAGTGCTACTCTGCTCACAAAGAAAAGCAAGAGACATTCATCAACAGAATAGTGGAATATTCAAACTTTTGCAGTGGGATTATACTCAGCTATAAAGAAAACTGGAAGGTTGGAATTTGCAGGAAGGCATACTGATGTGGGAAGGATTATACTGTGAGGAGATTCAAACGGAAAGACAAAAAATTCATTTTCTCTCTCATGTGTGGATTTAGTTCTTAATGCTTATAAGTATTATACACAAGGTATTAAGAGAGAGTAAGTCTGGGCTGTGAAACTAGACAGGAGTCGAGGAGAGGCTAACAAGAGATGCTGAGAAAAGATATGGAGACAAAAGGACATACATGATATGAAACCAGAAAGGAGAGTTCTCAGCTGGGTTAGTTTAGAGAAGAGGTAACAAGAATAAGTTTTCTCAAAAAAAAATCAGTAATGGCCCCCAATTACTTTTTAATTATGCTGGAAAAATGTATGCTGTCAGGATAAAAGATGAATGTCACACCCGTTTCAGAAGCAAGTTATAATGAGACTTCCTCCACAACCATCATTTAATTTCCCAAGACAGAAGCACACTGTGAACTATTTGTATCCAAAACATAAATGGGCAATTCTCTTATGACCAGGTTGGTGGAGGCTGGAACTAAATTTGGAAGTAGTACTCTCCTTGGGGTTATTGGTTCTTTTTTTTTTTTTTTTCATCACTAGGGGTGACTGTGTTGCTAAGTTCACCTAAGATTACAAAGGTTTTCAACAACCTCAGTGTGCACATGGGTCAGAATGTGGCCCCATGTGGCAGCTGCCTCTCTAGGACTGCAAGTCCTAGTCATATTCCTCTGGGGCTCTGCCATGTCACAGCTTTGTGAACATTGTTATCAAGCCCTTATTTTGACCTGTGGCTGCAACAATGGACTTATGTTCCACTTTTCTATTTTCACTTTTAAAATCAAGACATGTTTTGTTTGGTTTTCAGGTAAGATATTTGATAATGGGTTACGGGACCTCAGTGTTTGATTTGATTCTATGCATTTTTGGTTTAAAAAAAAATCACCATAAACTTCCCTTTTCCAGAACTCTTTGAAACATGGTTCTTCCTCTTGGGAAGGGAAAGACCAGCTTTCCTCCCCAGAAGAACTTTCAAGGTAAACTCTGAGAACACAGGGATTGATGCTTACAAACTTCATCCTGTCCTCTGATTACAAGGTTATAAAATGTAAATGCCCGGAAAGGAAATACAAAGAGGAGTCGCCTCTCCTCAGTAAATTCCCACTTCTCAGCTGCATTGTATCTAACATAAAACAAGCATATCACATCAAACATATCATTTCTTCCAAAAATAAATCCACATTGATATTTCTTCCTTTCCATAACTATGTGATAGACTCAGATGCATTTTTAATTAATTAGTGCCTGGGCACTTGCTCAAACCTTGGTATTATCTTTGTCAAATGTCAGAAGAGTATAATAATTTTAAACTGGAGCTCAGAGGGTAAAGTTTTCAATAGTTCATAGCAGCGGTCCTCAACCTGTGGGTCACAATGCCACTGGGGGTTGAATGGCCATTTCACAGGAGTTGCATACCCAATATCCTGCACATCAGGTATTTACATTTATGATTCATAACAGTAGCAAAATTACAATTTTGAAGTAAGAGATGAAAATAGTTTTATGGCTGGGGGTCACCACAACATCAGAAATAACCACTGCTCTGTAGCATTTTCCTCTCCCCTAATAATTTCTGTAATATATTCTGGGAAAATAGCATATGAGTGTACTCAGTTTTTGTTTGTTTGCTTGTTTGCTTGTTCTGTTTTCTATGTGGGTGCTGTGGATCTGAATTTAGGTCCTCATGGTTGTGTGGCAAATACTTTACCAAACTATGCCATCTCCCAACCCATTCACTTATCCTCATATACTTATTTTTTTATCCTTATCTTGGCAGGCACGAAACAGGAAATGTGGCCCCTCTTAACTCATAGATTAAAATCAAGACTTCTCACAGAGAAAGAGGATGCATTGCTGGCAGGGACTGCCATGCCTCTCAAACAGACATAGACAAGCCAGTTCTTTAGAAAGAGCTCTCTTCCCCAAGAGAGATCTAAAACAGGAGTGAAAAACCTAGGCAGGGGAAGTCAAGGGCTGCTGCAATCTCTGACTGTCCTGACTTCATTCACACAAGTCACTGTGAGAGCTGATGAGGATATGCTCTCTCTGTGTCACAGAATTTCACCCTGCCTGTTATAAATTCCCTGACTGGTTCTATGTCTATGTCTTTTTCCCTCTGCAGGAAATTATCTAAATGATTGCTTGTATTTTGTCTCTGTTTCTTCACTTATATATCCTGCTCAGATTTTCTCAATAGCTCTACCACTCACCCTGGCTTCAGTCCCACCATTCCACAGAGACTGCTTTTGTCAGAGGCAACAGTGACCTCCATGTCTCCTCTCTTGTAATCTTCTAAAAGGAACAGTTTCAGTCCCTTCTCTCAACCCTTGTAACAATATCCTTTTCTGTGTATTTTTCTCCATTATTTGTCCCTTCTCTTTTCTCCCCTTACCCATTTTCTGAGCTTTTAAATATGCCCAAGGTTGTGCCTTGAATTCTTTTCCCTCTTCCTTCTTTCTTTCCTTCCTTCCTTCCTTCCTTCCTTCCTTCCTTTCTTCCATTTACCTTCCTTCCTTCTTTTCTGTCTTGCTTGCTTTCCTTCTTCCTTTCTTCCATTTACCTTCCTTCCTTTCTTCCATTTACCTTCCTTCCTTCTTTTCTGTCTAGCTTGCTTTCCTTCTTCCTTTCTTCCATTTACCTTCCTTCCTTCCTTTCTTCCTTTTTTTCTATCTGTCTGCCTTTGTATGTGTTTTGGGGAGGTATGTTTCTATGGATGTTCATGTAGAGTTATGCATATATATAAGCAATTGTGCATGCATATATGCATATGTGGTATGGAGGCCACAGATTGACACTAGGAATTTTTCTTAAATCCTCTCTACCTTATTTTTCAAGACATGGCCTATCACTGAATCTAGAAATCACAAATTCAGGTAGGCTGGCTACTCAGTGAGCTCTAGGGATCCTTTTCTCTTTGACTTAAAGAAGTGAGTGGCTGTGTTAATCTTTTAATGGGGATTCTGGGTATCTGAACTGGGGTCTTCATGCTTTTATAGGAATCACATTTTCAGAGACTAAACCATATCCCCAATCTTTCATCTCTATTCATATATGTGGTATGTGTGTTGGGGACTAGTTATGGTTCTGTGTCCTACGTTTCTTCTGTCAGATGCTTAGGTGCCATTGCTACACACTAGGCTAAAAGGATGAAGTGGAGTCCTGAACAGGTAGGAGTGAATGCCAGGGGGTGTGGCTGGAGCTTCTCTAAGGAAGGTCTTCTCCAAGGATTTTAGTATTACAGATCTTTTAGACAATACTCAATGAGACAGCTCTCTTAGACAATCTTCTATGAAATAGCTGGTGCATGTAGACTTTATTTGTGGTGACCAGGGCTATATATGAACTTTAGAGAGTGGAAAGATTTCAGAGTGAATGTAAAATCACTGACCAGGGCTTAACATATTGTGCATGCCTCACTTGTATAAAAAGGCATTCTAGAAATCCCAGGTACTTGTTGGGCAGGTTCTTATCAGGAAAGAGGAAGTAGAACTTGTAGGTTTGCCAAGGGCTACATGATCTTCCTCAGGTAGATGGTGTGGGTGTCATGCTCCCCAGATAATGTCAGAGAAGGGGAAGCCCTGGTAGAAAAAGGAGTATTCCATTTTGCCTCCAGGTCATAGGAGATATCTGGATATGTTGGACTACCACCTTACCTAGTGGAGTTTCTCAACACATATACTAATTTTTTTCTCCTCAATTCTGCAGGATATTCCTCTTCATTTAGATTTTTGGAACATATTATTTTTTCTTTTTTTTTTAATTATTTATTTTATTTTTTTTTTAAATTTTACATTCCAAATCATTTCCCCTTTCCCGTTTCCTCCCTCCCCGAAAGTCCCATAAGCCCCCTTCCCTCCCTCTTTTCTCCATTCAACCCCCTCTCGTTACTCTGTCCTGGCATTCCCCTACATCCAGTCTTTCCAGGACCAGGGGTCTCTCCTTCCATCTTCTTAGAAATCTATTGATATGCGGATTGTGTCTAGGGTATTCCGAGATTCTGGGTCAATATCCCCTTATCAGTGACTGCATACCATGTGTGTTCTTTTGTGATTGGGTTACCTCACTAAGGATGATATTTTCAAGATCTGACCATTTGCCTAGGAATTTCATGAATTCATTGTTTTTAATTGCAGAGTAGTATTCCATTGTGTAGATATACCACATCTTCTGAATCCATTCCTCTGTTGAGGGACATCTGGGTTCTTTCCAGCTTCTGGCTATTATAAATAAGGCTGCTATGAACATAGTGGAGCATGTGTCCTTATTGCATGCAGGTAAAGCCTCTGGGTATATGCCCAGGAGAGGTATAGCCGGATCCTCCGGGAGTGTCATGCCCAGTTTTCTGAGGAACCGCCAGATCTCTTTATCCCAGCTGCCTACCTAACAGTTTGACTTAAAGCCTTATGGTCATCTCAGGTTTCATTTTCCCAAGACAGATTTCCTCATCAGTCTCCCTTTCTTTTAACAGTTTATAATATAATTATACACATAACTGCAAAAACTAAGTATCTATTAAGCCTTGCTTATCTTTGTCTGTTATCTTTAGTTTAACTCCCAATTGTATCTGTTCAAACAATAAACTCAGCCTGCCCCTGCTTCTGCATTTCTATATCCATCATCCTATTCTAACAATCATGGCATCCTACCATTATAACCACTGTCAGCTCTTGATACTATGTCCTTCTTTTTTGTCATCTATCCTTATCCAAATTTTCATGATAGTTAAAATAATCTTTAAGTGCATAAAAAAAATTTCAAGCATTTCTAACTCTGTGCCTTCAATAGGTTCCCAACGCGAAGAATACAATCTACATAGCTAGAAGGCTCTGCTCTGTGACTCTATGATGTATCACCTCTCTCTCTCTCTCTCTCTCTCTCTCTCTCTCTCTCTCTCTCTCTCTCTCTCTCTCTCTCTTTCTCTCTCTCTCTCTCATCTATATCTATCTATCTATCTATCTATCTATCTATCTATCTATCTGGCTGGCTGACTGACTGTGTCTGTCTTTCTGTCTTTCTATCTGTCTGTCTTCCTGTCTTTCTCTGTGTCTCCCCCCTTCTCATTCATGCTGTCAACATTTTATCAAGGCAGCAAGTAAATTATCATCATACTTTTCCAATTATTTTCTCTGTGAAATATATCATAGGTAGCAATGGCTCAGAATCTCAAACCAAAATCTATGTACACTGTCTTATATAGTAACAATTCTTCCAAAATATAAGGGGCTTTGCACACATGTGCATGAATGCACACACACACACACACACACACACACAGAGAGAGAGAGAGAGAGAGAGAGAGAGAGAGAGAGAGAGAGAGAGCATCATAGAGCCACAAGGCCTTGTAGGTGTCTAGATTTTATTCTTTGCATTGGGAATCTATTGAAGAAACAGGACAAGCCATTCTGGATTATCCAGCAAGGCCCTAAATGGAACCACAAGCATCTTTATAAAAGGAGGCCAAAGTAACTCTTACCACATAAAAGGAGGCAACATGTTCAATGAATGCAAATATTGCCATGGTGCCTGCCACAACCAAGGCATGTCAGGAGCCACCACAGCTGGTAGATGATGGATTCACATCTGGAACCTCTTGGAGGCACATCTCTTAATTTTGATCAGTATTACTGATTTCAAATTTATGCCTTGCAAGAGAACAAATTTCTGTTGTTAAAGTCAGTAACTTTGTGTTAACTTATTGTGGCAGTAGAAACTAATCTAAACTTATGTTAATTTCTGATAGCATTATTTACTTATTTGCTTACCTGTAAGGTAGTTCATGAGTACTTTGAGAGCAGAGGTGACATCTGTCTCTAATGGGCATGATTATATTCCTGAGACTTTGATGTTAAGATCCCAACATGTTGTTCACTCAAGTAAAGTAATTTCTTTCTTTTGCTTTTCAAACAATAGGTCAGGGGCTTTAAATTAAGATATCTCTAAAGGCAGAAATAATTGATACAAAATCAATGAAACATGCAGCATTTCCTTCTATATTATCTTTTCCAAATTTATAACCAATCATTTATGCATCTATTTTTCAATCACCTGAGTTTATATATTTCTTTAACATTATTTCAACCCCACAATTTCTCAAACTTCTTAGACTAATAAAATCCCCTCCTCATTCATTCACCTGCATCTGTTCTTGCTCTTTCTAGGCTGGTCATCACAAAGCCATTTCAGCAGGATGATATTTAAAATAGATTCGATCATATAACTTTATGCTTAAAGTTCTTCACTGAATCTTTTAATCAAACCCTTCATATTATCTTCAAGACCCTTTATGATGTGTCTCTCATACACAGTTACCTCTCTGGAGCATTGTTGCAACACCTTCTTACCCCTCCCTAGCTCTCAATACTTACCTATCTCCTGTGCCCTATGAGTGAAGGAGGTATAGTAGAATGTATAATTTTAGATCACTGCCCTAAAAAACTGTGATTATTGTGACCGCTGAATTTAACAGTATCTGATACAGTAATAGATTTCCAACATAAATTCTAATGAATGGTTTTAAACTTTTTAAAACTTCCTAGGGTTTAGATGAGTTCTTATACTATTGTATTTAATCTTCCTCCTAGGAATCCTTGGAAACAGATTGGGCAGGTCATCTGATTCTTTCCATTTAACAACATGAAGAATTGGACTCTTGGGTTTCAGTGACACTGTGACAACCTTGTAGGTGGAAAAAATTAAAGGCACAATTATGTACCAGCATATGAAAAAAACCTGTATATTAAGTACAAACATATCTATAATATGTCTTGAGTACAGCATGTCAAGAATGTGCTAAACACTGCAAATGTATTGATTTCATTTAGAAAAACAACCTTATGAGATAAACACTGCTACATTCTAAGGATGAAGAAATTGATCTTCCGTCAAGTAGCTGTCTCTAAACCACAGGAGAATTGAAAATTAATCTTACATCTGTATTATTTCACATGTGAAATTCCTAACCACTTCTATATGAATTTCTTTTTTAATCTTGAGATATTTCAGATACACAAAAAGTTCAAAAACACTAAAATAAAAATCCTCTGACTCACGATTCAACATCAGAAACTAAACACTACAATTCAGATAAGAGCGAATCCTCCTAAATCTCACTTATTATTTCTCCCACTGGTAAGATTTCTACCTACTAGTATTTATCTGATCTTTTCTATCTATGTTTATACTATTTCAACATATGTATGCATACCACAAAAGCATATGTGCCGCTGTTCACAGGTGACATAGGGCCACACAGCAATCTGTCTCCTACCATTCCCTTTGTGATGTTCATCTTTGTGAGCATAGTTGGTACTCCACCTACAATGAAAGTAGCTTTACTTTAAAAAAAGATAATCTTTTAAGAGTGGGGCTCACTTATTTTTTTAGTCTGTGAATATGAGAAATGGAAAAGGATAGTTTTATATCTCTCCATCTTTGTAGCATTCAACCCTATGCAACATTTTGGTGACTAAAACAGGTAATGCCTCTCTCCATTGCCAAATCAGATACAAAGACAGTTCTTGGTAAAAGAGAAGACACTGTTAAAGAGAGCATTCCTAGAAGGATGTGTCACAATTTCTTTCCGGCAGAGCACTAAACACCTCCTAAGAAGATGGAATTATTTCAACAGTCTATTGTCAATTCCACTAAAGAATAGTTCATATTTCAATAGAAGTAATTTTTAGAATGTTTTTTATGGAGGGGGAGAAGTATTTTTCAGAATATCAGACCATGTAGGCATCAAGTTTCATTGTCAACCAACTTGTTATTAGAATCACTTAGGTGAGAATTAATATGCTATATTAATATTAATACAACTAATGGTTTCCAACAGATATAATACACAGTGCCAGAATTTGTAACTCGAAATCCTACTTTCAGAAGAAAATGGAGTAGATATTTGTTTTCCATGAAAATATAGCATATCTGTATGCAATTTCTATACAATATTTGTGCTTACCTTCTGTATTGGTTACTTTTCTATTGCTATGATAAAAGATCATGACGAAGGTAACTTATAGAGTATATTTGGACTTAGAGTTCCAGAGGGATAAGAGTCCCTCATTGCAGGAAGGCATGGCAACAAGTGGCAGGCATGGTGACAGGAGCCAAAAGCTAAGGGCTTATACCTCCAACTGCAAGCACAAAGCAAGCAGAGTAAACTAGAGTCATTCAAGGCTTTTAGCTCTCAAAGCCATTCTCTGGTGACATAGTTTGGCCAGCCACACCAAAAAATTTCCCCCAAACAGTGTCACCAACTGGGTACTAAGTGTTTAAAAGCCCCACACCATGGGGAACACTTTTTATTCAAATAACTAAATGTTTTCTTTCAGCAGCTTGTTATTTGGAATATGATATTTGAGTTGCCTCTTTGATTTAAAGAGCTTGTAGGTAGCAGTTACGGTAGGGAACACCCATCACTCCACACTTGGTTGACTGAGGGAAAGACATAGATTTAGAAGTTTGAACCCAGCTTATAGTACATAGAGAGAACATTGCAATATTGTACAATGGTATGTTTATTGGAAACAATACTTTTTCTTTGCAGAGACTCTTTACCCTTGGCTTGTGAAACTTCTATAGTACTTCCTTATTCTAGAAAAATATACTAATCTCATTAAGTGAAGTATAGCCCTATGTATCTGAATTATTATTACATACCTTCCTGCAGGTTAACTATAACACGGAGCCACTCTTTTTTATGGTAGATATCTATACTTGCATGTTTACAAAAAATATAGAGAAAACTAGTTTATTTTGAAAGGCCAGGTATAATAGCTCACAACCTTAAACCTAACATTTGTGATGCTAAGATAGTAGGATTGATGTGAGTTTGAGGCCAGCCTGATCCAGCTAATAAGTTCTAGAGTAGCCCATGCTATGATGTGATACCTTGACGAGAGAGAGAGAGAGAGAGAGAGAGAGAGAGAGAGAGAGAGAGAGAGAGAGAGAGAGAGAATGATCATAGACTACAGGATTAAACTGAATACTATTTGAGTTTTATATTTTTATTTTCCCAAGTAAGTTCCCCCTTTTGTTTGCTTAATAACAAAGTTCAAAATGAAAGTTAACAATGAAAAATAGCAGTTAAGAACAAGGGAAGTTTCTATCAATCTTCAGCAAATTAATACTAATAAGAGTTCAGTTTGGATATCCTTCAAAGAGACTTTTAAAAACTGCTTTGTTGTCTGTCCTGTCTCTGGAAAGGCTTTATAGGAAGTCTTGGGACAGATTAACCTTGGTAACAGACAGAGATCCTTCTGGAAAAGTTAAATAAACCTTAGTAAATATCCCCAAATCAAAAATGAATGTTGCAAGCCATTGCAGGTGGAAATCTGTCCTGACATCAGGCACCACTGTCTACTCTTGTCTGGGATATTTCCACACTTAATTCCCTACTCAATTTCTCCCCTTCCACTCCTTGCAGTCAAAAATGATTCGTAATGGAATGTTGACTTGGTGATCTCATTCCAAGGCCCTGTCTATTTAGACACAATAATTTGAAAAGGAAATAAAACTAGTCATGTTGGGAAAGGAAAACTAATAAAGAGGTTTCACTCCATCTCTTAAAAGGAGTAAACTGAATTAAGTCTCTGTTTCACTTCCAAGATGGTTTGTATACAAAACTAAGCCTGGGAAGTACTACAAGCCTAAGGTATTGTAGGTAGTCTTGAGAGACTTGATGTGTAGCTAAAAGGTTCTGATATTAGAGTACCACATTCACAGGTTGGTTTGAAGGTGTTTTGGAGTGGAGTTTTCCAGAGGTTCCAAGTTAGTTACTATTTAATACTGGTAGTAATGCTAAACAGTGACCTGAATTTCAAATAACAGGGTGCCAGAGATGGAAAAATAAAGTTCAGAATAAAATCAGGTTGGGCTATAGCTGAATTTTTAAATTCATATTCATGATATTATTAAAAAGGGTCAAAAAACCCTACTTGGGCACAGAAATTTAAAAATATAGGTCATTCTGTTAGAAAACTGGGGGTAACATATTAATATATAAAAAGACAACAAAGCAAAATGGAGGAGGGATAACTTCTGGAAGAGAACATATTTTCAATGAAATTAAATACTATGTGTTCTTTGCAGTCAAAAATAAAATAACAAGCACATCTGTTTAGGTCCTACCCTTGTGCTGGAATATTTAAATATATTTAAATTAATATTGTCACAACACTCCAATATGCCTCCAACAAAGAGAAACAAATGTTCTTACAATGACATTTTAGTGGTATACAACTAATATATACATATTATTAGTAATTAGTATATTTAGTAGATATATTAATAAAAGAAAGATAAACATTGCTTTTCAGCAAAAGTGGTATTAGGTGGAGAGAAACTGTTGTAATTTACTTGATCTTGATCTAACAATTTCCCTTGTGAGTAAGGTGCTAAACAATTTTGTAGCGAAAAGAGCCCTATTATAGAAATGGTAAAGAAGAGCTTCTTGCATTTGAAAAAATGTCTAGGGTATTCCGAGATTCTGGGTCAATATCCCCTTATCAGTGACTGCATACCATGTGTGTTCTTTTGTGATTGGGTTACCTCACTAAGGATGATATTTTCAAGATCTGACCATTTGCCTAGGAATTTCGTGAATTCATTGTTTTTAATTGCAGAATAGTATTCCATTGTGTAGATATACCACATCTTCTGAATCCATTCCTCCATTGAGGGACATCTGGGTTCTTTCCAGCTTCTGGATATTATAAATAAGGCTGCTATGAACATAGTGGAGCATGTGTCCTTATTGCATGCAGGTAAAGCCTCTGGGTATATGCCCAGGAGTGGTATAGCTGGATCCTCTGGGAGTGTCATGCCCAGTTTTCTGAGGAACCGCCAGACTGCTTTCCAGAGTGGTTGTACCAGCTTGCAATCCCACCAGCAGTGGAGGAGTGTTCCTCTTTCTCCACATCCTCGCCAACAACTGCTGTCTCCTGTGTTTTTGATCTTAGCCACCCTGACTGGTGTGAGATGGAATCTCAGGGTTGTTTTGATTTGCATTTCCCTAATGATTAAGGATGATGAACATCTCTTTAGGTGCTTCTCAGCTTCAGGTGAGAACTCTTTGTTTAGCTCTGTACCCCATTTTTTAATAGGGTTACTTGCCTCTCTGGAGTTTAACTTCTTGAGTTCTTTGTATATATTGGATATTAGCCCTCGGTCGGATGTAAGGTTGGTAAAGCTCATTTCCCAGTTAGTTGGTTGCCGCTTTGTCTTTTTGACAGGAGGAAACGGGAAAGGGGAAGTGATTTGGAATGTAAATTAAAAAAATAAAATAAAATAAATAATAAAAAAAAAAGAAAAAATGTATGCAGCTAAGCAGAATTGAAGGGCAACTATTCAATAGGATCTGTGGAGCTTGTTTTACAAATGAACTAAAGAACTGATATTAGTAATTGTCCTTTGGTCCATAAATTTGAATTGAAGATTATTCTATTCAACTACAGTGTGTTAGTTAACTATTACATGAGACAGTCATATATACAATAATAAATGATGTGTGGTCATTTCTTTCACACAGCTTACTAAACAACTATTAGTTATGTCTATGCAAAGTAGTATAGAGAGTAGGAAGTTGTGAATAATGAAGTATTTGTCATATGTACACATAAACAGCTATTAGTTATGTATACACAAAGTAGTATAGAGAGTGGAAAGATGTGAGTGAAGAAGTGTTTGGTCTTGCTCACTCTACTAATGTTTAAAGAGGTTAAACAAGCTTTGAACAAACATGTAGTATGGGGTGTAGGCAGGTCAAACTCAGCTGTCATCCTTGGGTGCAAATCTACCTTTGGTTGTTAAGACAATCTCACAGTGGCCTAGAGATAACCAGTTCAACTAGGCTGATTGGCTAGTGAGTTCCAGGGATTCTTCTGTCTCCACCTACCCAGCACTGAAATACCAAGTTCCTATAATCAAGTGTAGTTTTGGTTTTGGATTTGTTTGAATGCGTATTCTAGGAATCCAAGACAGGGCCTGATTGTTGTATGGCAAACCTTTTATTGATGGTATCTTGAATGAACTTTCTAAGTTATTGTCATTCAGTAATAATTTCAATGTTTGACAAATAAAGAATATGATACTCTGAGTAGTAAAGGATTAGTTGATTTTAAGTGGCTGACTTGAACAAGGACTCTTTGTTATAATCAAGGGTTTCTTCTCTACCACATGAATCCTTACTAACACAAACTATTTCTCAATCTTTTTCTGAGCCATAACCAGTGCACTGAAACCATGATTTGGCTAATTTGTTTATTAATTTTAAAGGTCTGACCAGTTGTTTAAGTTGTTCAACTAAGCACAATGGTCAGACTTGTAAATATTATGTAAGTCCAGATTTTAAGGTTTATCTCTTTATGACACTAAGAATTATGTCAGTATACAAAGCTGTTTGTCAGAGGACAACATCATCAGATAATCTGCATGTCTGGACAAATTCAAGTGCCCAAATCTGATGATGGAGTCTGTACTTGGCAACATATTAAAGAAAAATTAGAAGACATATCCAATCTATTCTATCACATGTTCAGGAGTTCCCTGGTGAGAGAAGGTACAATGTATCCATGCCTGTGTGATATTAAGATAACAATTCTTATAGTAAGATATGAAATACATTGGAAATTTGCATTGGTAATATTAAGCAATGATTCCTTGAATCTTTGTATAGTATTACAATTAAGGTATACCAGATTTATATGTCTTGCACATTTTAATATCATGAGACCTGCAGTATACATTGCACATTTTGTTGGAACTGCTACCATGCTCTATATAAGCTTAGTGCTCTGAAGTAATACAGTGAAATACATTTACAAACCAAAGATTCTGGTAAATTTGTGGAGAAACTATCCAGAATTACCACTAAAACTCTTCTTAATCTTCTTGACACATCACACTGAATCATGGTTTTATAACATACTCCAAGTGAACACGTTCAAGAAACTGGTGACTTATGTAAGAATTGGAGAAGAATTATTTCTCTTGAATGACTACCTCAAAACTCAGAGATACCGTCAGACCTAAGGTAACTACAGTATTTGGATGAGACGAATAGACTGCAATACACAGCTTCATTTCAAATTTCTTGGAAGGAATAAGGAATGCAGTGCTGAAAGATTGCTTATCAATCTTAAAGATTAATTGATGCCTCTCCTAATCACCACTAGTATAAAGCTATTAATTAATTGGGGAGCAAATAAAGATATTAGATGACACTATTACCTTTGTCTCAATTGCCATTTAAGGCTTCCTGTTTTACATTCTTACCTCACAAATCCATTACATAAATTAATTATATATGTATATATTTACATTTATACATATATATGCATATATATGTATGTATGTACCACTCATCATTAGGTCACCGAAGATTTCTACAAAGTCTATATAGAAGGATGATGTTAGTCTAAGTAATCAACTTATCTAAGGGATGAACTATGACAAAGTAAGCCACTTTCATACTCTTTATATAGTCATTTTGTTAAGATATAATTCAGGATATTTAATTAAGTATTGATAAGCTAATCGGTGGAAAGTATATTTTAAATATAGTGGAAATATTTAAATGTCTTTTAATAAACAGAATAGTATTGAACAGAACACCAATGACTTATGCTTAAGAACAAGAATTGACAAATTGGACCTCATAAAATTGGAAAGCTTCTGAAAGGCAAAGGATACTGTAAATAGGACAAAACAGCAACCAACATATTGGGAAAAGATCTTTACCAATTCTATATCCAATAGGGGGCTAATATCCAATATATACAAAGAACTCAAAAAATTAGATTCCAGATAATCAAATAACGCTATTAAAATGGAGTACAGAGCTAAACAAAGAATTCTCAACTGAGGAATATTGAATGGCCAAGAAGCACCTTTAGAAATGTTCAACATCACTAATCATCAGGGAAATGTAAATCAAAACAACCCTGAGATTCCACCTCACACTAGTCAGAATGGCTAAGACCAAAAACTCAATTGACAGAAGATGCTGGCAAGGTTTTGGAGAAAGAGAAACACTCCTCAATTGTTGGTGGGATTGCAAGCTGGTACAACCACTCTGGAAATCAGTCTGGTGGTTCCTCAGAAAATTGGACATAGTATTACCTGGGGATCCAGCTATACCACTCCTGGGCATATACCCAAAAGGTACTACAACATATAACAAGGACACATGCTCCACTATGTTCATAGCAGCCTTATTTATAATAGCCAGAGCTGGAACAAACCCAGATGTCCTTCAACAGAGGAATGGATACAGAAAATATGGTACATTTACACAATGTTACACTATTCCAATATTAAAAACAATGAATTTATGAAATTCTTAGGTAAATGGATGGAACTAGAAAATAATCACTCTGACTGAGGTAACCCAATCACAAAAGAATACACAAGGTATACAGTCCCTGATAAGTGGATATTAGCCCAAAAGATCAGAATACTCAAGATACAATTTTCAAGAAGAAGGAAGACCAAAGTGTGGATACTTTGGTTCTTAGAAGACGTCACAAAATATTCATAGGAGCAAATAAGGAGACAAAGTGTAGAGCAGAGACTGAAGGAAAGGCCACCCAGAGACTGCCGCACTTGGGGATCCATCCCATATACAGTCACCAAGCACAGACACTACTGTGGATGCCAAGAAGTACATTCTGACAGGAGCCTGATATAGCTGTCTTCTGAGAGACTGTGCTAGAGCCTGACAAGTACAGAGGCTGATGCTCACAGCCAACCTTTGGACTAAGCAAGGGATCTCCAATGGAGGAATTGGAGAAAGGACTGAAGGAGCTGAAGGGATTTGCAACCCTATAGGAAGAACAACCAACCAGACCCCTCAGAGCTCCCAGGGACTAAACCACCAACCAAAGAGTACACATGGAGGGACCCATGGTTCCAGCTGCATATGTAACAGAGAATGGCCTTATTGGATAACAGTGGGAGGAACAACCCTTGGGCCTGAGGGGGTTCAATGCCCTAGTGTAGGGGAATGCCAGGGCTGGAAGGCAGGGGTGGGTAGATGGGTAGAGGAGTACCCTCATAGAGACGGGGGGAGGAGGGATGTAGGAGATTTTTAAAGGGGAGACCTGGAAAGGGGATAACATTTGAAATGTAAATAAAGAAAACATCCAATAAAAGGAAAAAATACGTAATTTCCAAAATTTTCTTTACTAAGGTAAACTAAAGCTGTTAGAAGCATTAAGAATATTTAACCTGCCAACCATATGATTGATTATAGATCACATCAGTATCCAAGAAGACAAAATGGTCATTTAATGTTCTTTTAAGACATTGTGTTTAGGTTCAGTTAAATGACTGTTCTTGTCACAGACCCACTGCTCAGGTCATGGTCACACATTCCTGTGGTATAACTATTTAGTTCTCAGTTTCTGGTACCATTTGCTTCAGTTTAAAAAGTTTCCTTTACTTTCAAGTGTCCTTCAGCAAGTAAGCTAAAACCTCTGCTTCCTCTCGTATTCAACTTTCTTGGACTATTATGAGTTGGATTATTATGACATCATATATGTATTGATATATATCCTTATCTTAATACGAATGAAGTGACTTGAATATTCATGGTATTGAGAATTTGGTAAATAAGACTGTTATTTTCCGTTGGACCTGATCCCTTTATCTCTGTCACATTGGTAGATAAAGTTTCTAAGGTACTTTAGCTTATAGGTAGATTTCCCTCTCCTGGCTTACCCATAATACCTCACCCTAACTATTTATCATATGCATGTCTGTCTCTTCACCTCTTACCTCAACCCACCCCACAGTACTTTAAAGCAAAATAAAACCTAGAGTGAGAAAAAGTGTTGTGCACTTTGCTGAGCAACATGTTTTGCTCATTACATCATTTTCCATCTCCTCCTTGCTCCCCTTCCCATGTGTGGTCTTTCCCTCCTAAATGTATAGCCTCCACTTCTTTAACCATACTGTTACACTTACATATGAACAAACCAGCATTATAAATACAATCTGCTGAGTCTGTTCTATGTTTCAATGCCACAGACTAAATCTCCTTATCTCGGTAGTTATTAACCGCTTGTAGTTCTTCATTTAAGGATGGGACTTCATGAAAAAATATCTCATCTATATTGAGATGGCAGCTGTCATTGGAATTGTTCAGGTCTTGTGTTTGTAACCATCACATTGTTGGGATTTCATCATTGTAGTGTCCCTGTCATAGCTACAAGGCAAAATCTCACTGTAGACTTCCTGGGCCTATAGTTTTTCTGCCCCAACTTTGGTGATGTTCCCTGAGCCTTGGGCATGAAGTGTGTTGTAGATGTAACTGAGGCTCAGGAGCCCAAAGGTAGTGGTTCTCTGTAGTTTGACTAGTTGTGGCTTTCTGTAATGCTCTTATTTCTACTGCTACTTTATTAAACCACTGTATCTCCTAGATGCACACTAAACACTTATCTTCACACCCATAGATAAGTGAAGATTTTACTTCTCATCAAAGAAGCTTTATTTGTTTGCATCAGAAAGAGATAATTTATTTTTCTGCATTAATTAATTATCCTACACATTCTCATAATACTCATTTTTGACTATTGTCTCAGAACTAGGTAATTCTGAGTAGGTAATTAGGCAAAGTAGGGAATATAAGGTGGATTGGATTCTGAGCTATAAAGCAGTGAACTTTTAAATTTTGATTTTTTGCTATATTCTTTTTAAGTAAAATGTGCATATCCTCTGAGAAAGAATAATTTGACTAAGGCTTATAGTCTGAATATCAGGATCTGTTAGTGAGACTCTAGTCTCACATGTGTTCTTGACCCTTCTCTTTTTACTTAATAATTCATAGAGTGCAAAGTAATGAATATATTGTAGGTCATCCCCTATAACATTTAATGGTGTGTAGTCAGGCTACTTATAATAACTCTTTCAATAAATCTCTACAGTGGTGTTAGGTCATCTTACAAAGACAGCACAGAAGAAAGTGTGCCTCATAGACAATTTCTTGTTAAGGGATGAACAGGGAAGTCTGTTTCAATAAGTGTTTAACTTTAGCCACACAATGTTGAATGAATTAAATGCTATATCATATGGGAAAATTCAAGACAGAGAATGTAGTCTGATTTCAGTGAGTTTCTCTATTAGAATGAGACACAGTGAGGTGTCATGGGTAAAGTAGGAGAGAGAAATGTACCTACGAGCTAAAGAAGCTAAGAAAATTTATCTACCAATGTGGCACAAATAAAGGGATCAGGTCCAAGTGAAAACAGTCTTATTTATCAAACTCTCAGTACCGTACATACTCAAATGACTTCATTTCTATTAATATAATGATATATATCAATACATATATGATGTCATAATAACCCAATTTATAAAAGTCTAAGGAAGTCGAGTCTGATATTCTCATCTTGTAGATGAGGAAGCAGAAATATTAGCTTACTTGCTGAAGGACACTTGCCTGTAAAATGTAGGAAACTGCTTTTAAATTGAAGCAAATGGTGCCAGAAACTGAGAACTAAATAGTTATACAACAGGGATGTGTGACCATGACCTGAGTAGTGGGTCTGTGATGAGCACAGTCATTTAATTGAACCTAAACACAATGTCTTAAAAGAACTTTACATGACCATCTTGTCTTCTTGGACACTGATATGATCTGTAATCATAATCCTGGTAGGTTAAACATTCTTAATGCTTCAAACAGTTTTTGTTTACCTTAGTTCAAAAAATTTTAGAAATTACATAATTTTATTAAATAAATAATATTCTGTTTATTAAAAGACATTTAAATATTTCTACTATATTTAAAATATTTTAAAATATATTTTCCATCTATTAACTTATCAATACGTAATCAAATATCTGGAATTATATTCTTAACAAAATGACTGTATAAAGAGAATGAAAATGATTTTGTCATAGTTTATCCTCTTTTTTTTTTTTTTTAGTTTTTCGAGACAGGGTTTCTCTGTGTAGCCCTGGCTGTCCTGGAACTCTCTCTGTAGACCAGGCTGGCCTCGAACTCAGAAATCCGCCTGCCTCTGCCTCCCAAGTGCTGGGATTAAAGGCATGCGCCACCACTGCCCGGCAGTTTATCCTTTAGACAATAAATTACAACTGAAGAATTCAGATTCTGTTCTTGTCCAGGAAAACAGAAGTCAACTATATATTATAGTTTACAACTGCCTGTGTTGACCCAGTTTGAGACCATACAAAGTCAAAGAAAATAAAATGAAGTCATATAGCAGAAGATCCCTAAGTCACTTATTCAGGAAATAATAAAATTCCCATCTACCTCTAAAAGAACCCCTTTCCTATTGAACCTTATCTCTTCAAAGTTAAATAAGATGTTTTATTTACATCTAGAGGAGTTGATTGACAGATAAATCTGAGATGCCCAAGTTGTAGATGTTTCTTGAAATGACATTTTTGAAAGTTCATCTACATCAATGATATACCTCAAATATCTTAGAAAAAGATATTCCAAATAGCTGTATAGAGATATTTAGCACATTACCTATGATTAACAACCCATATATATTATTGATAAATTCACCTGTTTATTAGGCAGAATCCACCCTCCTAAGCAAAAATGGATCAAATGGCAAGATTTCTTACTAAATTCTTATTGTTCTTGTCTTAAGGAGATTAAATTGACATCCATAAAGCCCTTTGAGCCTAACAGATATTAAAATTTAAAACTTTCAGGAGCTGTTGTTTTTGCTTCCTTTCTTTGTGGAAGCATATTTTTAAATTCCCAAATGTTTCCTAGTAAAGTAGGTGGGTGGCAGTTCTATTTGTTTCAAAGATAAGATTTCTTTTCTATGAAACTCACCTCACTACCAATTCTCCTCGAGGCAAATGAAAGTTCTAACTGGAAAAACAGGGGTCATGTAATTCTTTGGAGCTTTCAAAACTAGCCTTAGCCCAAGTCATGCATAATTCAACACACTGACTTCATATTTTGGCAAAGATAAAAAGCAGCTATTAACCTTAGTGATAGCTCTTAGATACCAAACTCATACTTGCATTCTCATTTAGTTTTTGATTGTCAAGTCTAATTGTTTATTTGTTTAATGATGTTTAACTGCCTTGATGATCAGCTATGAGGAATTTTTCCCTTTGGTTTATCTTTTAGTTTTAAATTTACAGATACTTTTAAATTTCAAATATTTTACAACCTGAACCCATATATACTTAATGCTACATGTTCTGATAAAAGGTCTGAGGGAGACAGGATGTCTCCCTCAGGAAGACAGGAATTCAGAGACAGCTTTGTCAGTAGGCTGCCCCTTGGCTCTTCCATTCATCATGAGGCCCTATTCATTTTGGTCTTCAAGCTTTGTTCTCTGCAATTCTCATACAGGAAACATCATAGGTCAGAGTTCACCAAGTTATTGTGGGAAATTAAATCACTGAAAAAATAAATGGTCAAGAATCATGTACATTTTAAGTTCTTGTTGTTTGTAATGCTATAAAAAGTTGCTAAAGTGAATGAGATTCTGGCTATTAGCATAACTTGAACAACAAATTACTCTTCTTCAGCAACTATTCTTTTAATAGAATAAATTAATGAAAATAAAATGCATATATTTTCCTTTAGTACAGATATTATTGATTCTTATACATTGATATTTACTTGGATTTGAGTACATACATAGGAATAGAATGTGTGTGTACATGAACATATATGTACATGCATGTATGTGTACATGGGTATATGTGTACACATACATATGTGTGTATGTATGTGCACATATGTGTGTGGGTGTATGTTGGTTTGTGATTTCTTTTACTAATCCTTACTTAATTCCTTACTAATAATAAGGAAACTGCATCTGTGTTCGCTACTTGGAATCAAGATCAATCAAATATAACCTTGCAAAAGAGTACCATGATCTAATGTTTTCTTAGACCTTTTGTAATAATTATCAATATAAAATATTGATCTGTTATCTGTTTAAAGATATTAGTGCTTACATTTAAATGTGGACCATTCATCAAAATTTTAGCAACATTTTTGCCATAACCTATTCTAGCCAATCAAGTCAAATATTTTAATAATGTTACAAGGTCATTTCTCAGAGGTACAGTATTTACTTGACAATATTGAAAACTTTCTTGCCAAAGAATCAAAAACTCATCCTAGGATATAAAAACTATCCAACTCTGTCTGTATTGGTAAATACCTGTGTTTGAATTTCTTGGAATTATACAGTTGAGAAACTGGTCTTTTATAGGAAACAATGTCTCATAGTCTAATAAAAATAAAGTCACCAGCTGTCTTCACAGCACTGCAGTTTTATGTTTGTGTATATATACATATATATACAATATAGAGAGAGAATATGTAGAGAATATATATATAGAGAGAGAATATATAGGGAGAATATATAGAATATATGTGGAATACATGTTTATATATGTACTCTATATAATGTGCATATGATTTTCAAATACATTTTCCCTCTCTGTTCTCAGTAGTTTGATTATTCTCCTCTACTTTTTTCATGAGGAAATGCATTTGTGAATAGAGCTAACTGGGACTTGGTATGCAGTATGTATTAAAACTAAATTTTTACTGACTGGTTTTGTGGTCCTCGCCTCAATAATAGCTCACTCTCAGCAATGAAATTATCTGATCTACACTTACTATTAATTGAAGTATGATAAATTAAACTATCCCTTACATGGCTTTAACATACTTTCTTCCTTAGGAAAATTTCCTTGTTGGCAGGTTCCCCTGATACAATTAATACCATATCAGCTCTATGCTTGATTGTTATTGATACTAAAACTTTGGCCAACGTAGAACAATTTTAGACTCTTTGATTAATCTCCAATTGTGTTTTCCACAATTGTGAGCTGGCTATTACTGCATTTAGAATTATTTTATAATAAAACTCATTATCTTTTCTTTTTTACCACTATCATTTTCTTTTTATTGATATAACTTATTATGCTAAATATTTTTGGCATTATATCTTATTTTTGGTTTTTCTGTGAAGTGGGCTTGTCTCTGAATCATTTTCTTTGTTTTGTCATGTTTTCTTCTTATAATCTGTTCTTCCTTTTAAATTTTCTTTTCCTAAGTGGAAAGAAATATTTCTGATCATTTTCTTAAAGCAGAATTCCATCACTAGGACAAAGAACAAGAGTTGACTAGGAAAGAACAGCAACAGAGCTTAATGTATCCTAAGATTTTTCACAGGGTTCTCATAGTTGCTCAGGGGTCTGCAGATGATCTCCCACGGCTTCAGGCTGACATTTAGTCCTTACATGAAGTAATAACAATAACTGTAACAATTAATTCATATTGATCTAATTTTAGGAAGCATAATTTAATGGCACAATTATAAGTATAGGCATAAAGCATTGAGTACGAATTTATTTCAAAACATCATATGAAATAATACAAATGTGCTATAGTTATCCATCAATACGGAATCCTTTTATGAGTGTCTTCTGTGGTTTGTTGAGAATACAAGGCAGCAATTCCACTTGCCTTTTATAGTTTGCATTTTCTAGTTGTGAAAGCAAAAATTACAGGAGCATTTCTCTTCTCTTTCTACCACTTAATTTCTATTTCTTCTGGGAGGTGATGGTTACCCGATTAGTGAGCTTTCAGCTTGCCTAACTCAATCCCTCCATTTCATACAACTAAGATGCTACTCTGAGAAGTATCAGTCTTAATGCAGCATTATAATTAGAAAGTCCTGTGTGGATAGACATTTTTTTCTTTTGTCTTTTTTTTTTTTGGATATTTTCTTTATTTACATTCAGATGTTATCCCCTTTCCCGTTTCCTCAACCCCACCCAGAACTCCTATCCCATCCTCCCTCCCCCTCCTTCTATGAGGGTGTTCCTCCACCCATGCACTCTCACCTCCATGCCCTAGCATTACCTTACACTGGAGCATGGAACCTTCACAGGGCCAAGGGCTTCTTCTCCCATTTATGTCCAACAAAGCCATCCCTTGCCACACATGCTGCTGTAGCCATTGGTCCCTCCAAGTGTACTCTTTGGTTTGAGGTTTAGTCCTTGGGAGCTCTGGTTGGTTAATATTGTTGTTCTTCGTATGGGGTGACAAATCCCTTCAGCTCCTTCAGTCCTTTCTATAATTCCTCCATTAGTGATCCCTTGCTTAGTCCAAAGGTTGGCTGTGCGCATCAGCCTCTGTACTTGTCAGGCTCTGGCAGAGCCTCTCAGGAGACAGCTCCTGTCAAAATGCACTTCTTGGCATCCACAATAGTGTCTATGTTTGGTAACTGTGTATGGGATGGATCCCCAAGTGGGGCAGTCTCTGGATGGCCTTTCCTTCAGTATCTGTTCTACACTTTGTCTCCTTATTTGCTCCTATGAGTATTTTGTGACCCCTTCTAAAAAGGACCGAAGTATCCACATTTTGATCTTCCTTCTTCTTGAGCTTCATGTGGTCTGAGAATTGTGTCTTGCGTATTCTGAGCTTTTGTGATAATATCCACTTATTGGGGACTATATACCATGTGTGTCCTATAGTGATTGGGTTACCTTAGTCAGGATGATTATTTTCTAGTTCCATCCATTTACCTAAGAATTTCATGAATTCATTGTTTTTAGTGGTGGAGTAGTACAACATTGTGTAAATGTACCACATTTTCTGTATCCTTTCTTCTGTTGAAGGACATCAGGGTTTGTTCCAGCTCTGGCTATTACAAATAAGGCTGCTATGAACATAGTGGAGCATGTGTCCTTATTATATGTTGGAGTACATTTTGGGTATATGCCCAGGAATGATATAGCTGGGTCCTCATTTCTCATTTCCAATTTTCTGAGAAACCACCAGACTGATTTCCGGAGTGGTAGTACTAGCTTGCATTCCCACCAACAATGGAAGAATGTTCCTCTTTCTCCATGTTCTTGCCAACATCTGCTGTAACCTGAATTTTTAATCTTAGCCATTCTGACTGGTATGAGATGGAATCTTAGGATTGTTTTGATTTACATTTCCCTAAGAACTACTGATGTTGAACATTTCTTTAGGTGCTTCTCAGCCATTCGATATTCCTCAGTTGAGAATTCTTTGTTTAATTCTGTACCCCATTTTTAATAGGGTTATATGGTTCTTTGGTGTAACTGCCCGCAGTTATGTCGAACAGATTACTGGGTTACCTGGAAGGAAAACTGGGGATAGATTAGGGTTGGGAGAGAAACATGAAGCCAAGACAAATTTCCTGATCAAGGCTCAAAGTTTAATGGGGGTCTCCAAATATATAGGTGTGGGGGGAAACCCTTCCCCCAAAGACTGGAAACTGGTCTGCAGAATAGGTCCTTGCTCAGCAGGTGGCTGGTGCCTCTCAGGAAACTGCAGGTCCTTGGAGAACAATGAGTTACACCCTAGGTGGGAAGTAATGACTAGCATCCAGGTCTGAAATTCTTGCTCAAAGGCTTGGGGGGGGGTGAGGGTACACTTTGGAGTTTAATTTCTTGAATTTGAATATATTGGCTATTAGCCCTCTATCAGATGTAGGGTTAGTAAAGATTTTTTTTCCACTCTGTTGGTTGCTGTTTTGTCCTATTTACAGTGCCCCTGCCTTACAGAAGCTTTGCAACTTTGTGAGGTCCCATTTGTCTATTGTTGATCTTAGAGCATAAGCTATTGGTGTTCTATTCAGGAAAATTTCCCATGTGCCCATGTATTAGAAGCTTTTCCCCACTCTCTCTTCTGTTAGTTTCAGTGTGTATGGTTTTATGTAGAGGTCCTTGATCCACTTGAACTTGAGCTTTTTACAAGGAGATAATAATGGATTGATGTGTATTCTTCTATATGATGACCACAAGTTGAACCAGCACCATTTGTTGAAAATGCTGACTCTAACCAAGCAAGTGAAAGATCTGTATGAAAAGAACTTCAAGTCTCTGAAGAAAGAAATTGAAGATCTCAGAAGATGGAAAGATTTCCCATACTCATGGATTGACAGGATTAATATAGTAAAAATGGCCATCTTGCCAAAAGCAATCTACAGATTCAATGCAATCCCAATCAAAATTACAACTCAATTCTTCATAGAGTTAGAAAGAGCATTTTTCAAACACATTTGGTATAACAGAAAACCCAGAATAGTAAAAACTATTCTCAAAAATAAGGAACTTCTGGGGGAATTACCTTCTCTGACCTCAAGCTGTATTACCAAGCAATAGTGATAAAAACTGTATTGTAATGGCAGGGAGACAGTCAGGTAGATCAATGAAATAGAATTGAAGACCCAGAAATGAACCCACACACATATGGTCTCTTGATCCTTGTGGTTATACTTTTAAGTATTCAGTAATAAAGGTAATGTCTTCATCTTAAACATTATAACACATTTTTGTTCTTATCAATCAAGCATTTCCAAGTTTAGATAGTAACAAGAATTTTTCTTCACTAAAAGAAAGAAGACAAATGCTACCTATGAATTACCATGGTTAATATGGATTGCTCCAGATGTTTAAGATGATTTCACTTCTTGGTCTCATGTTAGACCAAGAACAATGAACAAAATTCCTCTGTGATTTCCCCACTGGCACATTCAAGAACCAGGGTTTTGCTGCAATCTCATACCTCTGTTTTCTTCTTCTGGGGACATCATAAAGTAAAGTGAAAAGTGGCACTCCATCACAGAGAAGCTTTTTTAGACCCAGACCTCGAATGAATATTATATATAGAATTGTCCTACTGAGGTATATTTGTCATGAAATATGAATCTTGATTAGGAAAGGTCACAGTCATGAGTTTGATCAAGATCTACAAAAAAAAGTTAGATGGCACTAAGGACAAAACTAAGGACGAGAACCAGAGCCAGACATAGAAGAAATATTGTTTTGAACTTAGGCTGAAGACAGCTGACACAAAAAAAAAACTTGGAGGTGTGAAGGTCATGGACCACTCCAAGAAGTGATGGAATCACAGCTGAAGCAGGTCTGAAAAATTAAGATTGTTGCCCAGGTCAGCTTCTTCAGAGGCTCAAGCTTCCTCATCTCCATAGTCAATACACCTTTGTCTTTTCCTGCTTTTTACTGCCTACTGTAGGCTTTTAAAACTCAAGTTTTGTTTAAGTCATATTAAATCCAATCATTTCTCACTACTCAAACAGCAATTATAGTACAATATTTGCCTGTGCTTTCATCCAACCTCCTCCTCCTTTTCCTTTCTTTTCTGTAGTACTATGGATTAAACTCAGGGCATTACACATACAAAGTTAAGTCTTTACCAATAAGACACATTCCCAGTCCTGTCTTCTTTTTAGTAGGCATTCTGAATTGGGAGCAATGGAATGCCAAACTCTTGTTCTTAACTTGTGCTAAGGAATTTCCTCAGCTGCAAATTGATAACACTTTGCATTGTGTTAGCACTAAGTTTCTAGAACTCCTTTCCTGGGCTAAATAGTCTATTATAGCATATGATAAATTCTATTATTGTTATTTATTACCAGGTGTGGTGGCACATGCTTGTGATTCTAGCACTTGGGATGCTGCTGCAGAGAGATTTCTCTGAATTTTGAGCCAGCCTGGTCTACATGGTGAGCTTCAGGACAGCAAGGACTACATGTAGAGACCATGTCAAAAAAAAGGAAAATAAAGAAAGAAGTTGTTATTTATAGTTTGTATTATTATTACGTATAGATGCCTTGTGTTCTAAAATTTTTATTTAATTGTATTCCTAAAATTTTAAACTACTAGATGGAAAATATTGCTTCCTGTAAGTTTAACCAATATATGCCATTGGAAGGCTTGAAGGCAGTGAGGAGGGGAAATGCAGTTTAAAAGAATGCAAAATATGGATTCACAATTGAGCAGGACATGCTTTATAAGAAAGTTCAAGGTTCTAAGGACCAGGAGTCACAGCCTGGACCTGCTCAGATTCAGTATGATTCAACTTCCACATCAGGAACAATTTCTTTAGTATGAACTAAAGACTTCATCTGCTCTCCTAGAGCTTCCTAGATAGAGCTGGCTGGAGAATGAGGTCTTGTCCATCTTGTTCAGGGGCACGGGGCTATGAATAAAGTTTTTCTTATAGAATGTCATGGATACCTTCGAGCGGTGACAATAATGCCTTGAATTTGATTGTAGTGATCTCACTATTTCCTTACTTGCCCTTTGGCCAAGAGTAAGCTGCAAAGAGACAATCATGTAACCATGGTTGATGAGAGGAGAGAAGAGGTTGTTAATCATGTAACCAAGGATGAGAGGAGAGTTATCCTTGAGAAGATCAGACCTTTGCATAAAAGATACTACTGCACATCAGTAGCAAGCTTGACTCTTGCATCCAGTGATGGTGAGAACAGAAGTTATCCAGTTATATTTATAAGAAGCTATGGTTTTTGTGAATGTCTATGTACAAATACAGAAGGATTTTACAACTGGAGAACATCACAAAACTGAACATGGTTTAGGGCATCAAGATACTAGAAAAAAATTCATTCTACCTTGGCAAGATGAATTCATACTGATACTGTGTTTATCAGTATGAGTCTAAACACATGGTATTCTATGTCACAAAATAGCAGTGTTTCCACATACATGATACTCAGTTTAAAAAAAATCTGGAAATCTCTAGAAGCTTTAAATAGGTGACATCATCTGTCAAAAACTGTACATGATACTAAGGAGTTGTACTCCCTTGGATTTTCTTTGTTTGAAATCAAGCCCACCCCACCATTCAGACTTGAAGCATCTTTGCAAGTGTCTGAGTACCAGTCTATGCTCCTGTCCTAGCTTTGCTAGAGAAGGTGGCAGGTACATTTAAGATCCTGGTATTGGACCACTGCCAAATAACTGACTTTCAGATTAATGGTATTCTGCTTACCCTAAGCCCATGAGCTCCCAACTCACCACATTCAGTTGCTATAGTAATAAAATATACATGCATGGTCTAGAGAACATGTTGGGCCATTGTAGAGGAATTTTGATCCAGCAACATGGCTGCTCTGGCATGGACTCACACCCAAAGACCTTCTTGGTCTGTGTGATCCAGCTGGAATAACACAACTTTAATCACTCTGGGTGGAATATAGATATGCTCTTAGTATGCATATACTTTTAATCCCAAACATTGGTGGTAAAATTAGTTTATAGAAGGAAGCAGCCATGTTTGAAAACTTACATCTAATTGAAGGGCAGACAAAGTGATGAATTAGAAAAAGATATTATAGAATGAGTCAAAGATAGGATACACCCAACTCTCAGGATAATAGCACAGTAAATAGAGGCGAATTAAGAGAGCAGTGCAGAGAGAAGGAGCAGTTCAGTAAGTAGAGCTCAGTTGAGTTCATACAATTCTGTTCAGTTTGTACAGTCAGTAGAGTCAGTAAGTTCAGTCCATGGAATTCAGAACACTTCAGTGAGGAGCTGAGAGAAGCCAATTTGAATCAGTCAGCTTGGAGGTGAATTTTCAGCCAGAACAGTTGAGTTGAACCAGCCAGCCAGAGCTCAGAAAAAGTTAGAAAGGGTGAGTTTATTCAGCAGTAAGTCTCGGAGATGACAATTACATCTGGCAAATAAAAATTACATTTACAGGCCCCAAGTTGAGTCAGTTAAAGCACCTTCAAACAAAGGTGCATTCTGTACCTCTGAAGAACTATATTCAATGTTGAATCTGCTATTGTTGACCTTGAAAATCTGTCTAGATCTTTTCTAAATTGAAGCAGTAACTGAGGTTTTTGTAAGATTAGAACATAAGGTTCATCAATGCCAACTTCTACGGTTAGGGATAGTTTCAGTGTTTGGTTTTGGAGCCCAGTGTTCACTAGGAATTATAAGAGTGTCAGAACCCACATTCCTATGTCACCATTACTGTGGTGTCATATGCAGATATGTGCAGGCATTATATACCTGCAATCTGACTGAGGCAGGTAGATCTCAAGTCCAAGGCCAGTCTAGGATACATAGAGAAATGCTGTCTTCATCCATCCAAATAAGGAGGGCCAGGAACAAAGGGAATCTCCATGTGAAAAACAAACAAACAAACAAACAAACAAACAAAAGAAATCAAAATTCATGTGCCAGCATTTGCTTTTCCAACTTTAAAGTTATATGTGCCAATTATAAAAACTTTAATATAAATAAGAAATAAAAAAGAACTTTCAATTCCCTTAGTATTATTTATCTAATAATGTCTTTCCTTTGGTTTTCTTAATTTCTTGTAGATTATGATGGTCTCTCTTTATGTATGATGGGAAACTAAACTTTGTGACTTGTGAATCACTGTAGTCATTTACAAAATAAAAGAAGAATTGAAAAATGCATCCCCATATGCTTTTATTTAAATGGATACTATATTTTACTGGCCAAACCTGCAAAAATGAGGAACAGATGCTATGTTCATTCCAAATTCCCATGTCTTTAGCCAGTTAAGTAAAAAATGAAATTATGATGCATCATACCAGTTTTAGACATTGTTTTATAATTGACTAACAAATGAGAGCATTATGCATTATATTTTATAGAGAAATTGAAGACAACATAATAAAATAGGCTGAAAGATTTTATACAGAAGGCAATTTTGTATTTTAAATTTAATTTTAAAAGTAATATATGCCCATAATTAAAATTAAAGCAGAATGATGAAACAAATTCTATTATCCAAGATAAAACTAATAAAAATAGTTTCCTGAAATTCTTTCAGATTTTTCTATTCATTTTTAGGCTTTCTTTAAAGAATATGTTTCATGTTATTATAAAATGCTTCCTCTACAACTTCTTCTCCATTAGAATAGTTTAGAGATACTACATATTAGTATGCATGTGTGTGTATGTGTGCATAGGTGCATGTGTATATATGTGTATGTGTGTGTAATGGAAAAA
Organism: Tokudaia tokunoshimensis; assembly: GCA_036184795.1. Taxonomy (NCBI): domain Eukaryota; kingdom Metazoa; phylum Chordata; class Mammalia; order Rodentia; family Muridae; genus Tokudaia; species Tokudaia tokunoshimensis. Next base: position 106,300,365 of record BTHU01000012.1, read on the forward strand.
ATATATCTTACTTTCATCCAAGTGATTGCATTAGATTATTTCTGGTATATTAGTCGGTATTCACAGAAAGACAATAGCATTAAAATACAACTGAGAGGACAATAAGAAGACACATTTATTCTGGAAATTGGCTAATGTCATTATGGAGGCTGGGAAATCACAAAATACAACACATTATTGGGTGTAAGGACCAGAAAATCTGGTGGAAGAGTCAAATTCATGTTAAACAAAAGACAGGGGTAGAATTTTGTGTGTCCAGTGGTCTGAGAATCCAGAGGGTCCTTAGGAAAAGTCCTGGACCTCAAATACTCAAGAACCTAAATTTCTGTTGTCTAAGAGCAAAAGAAGGCATTCTAACTCCAAGAGACACCTTTTCTCTGCTGTTCTGTCCTCTCTGTTCAGCTGGACAGTATCTGCCTACACACAGGACATATTGTCCTCACTTGCTCCACTGGCCAATGGGCCAGTCTCCACCAGCAACATCCTCCAGACACACCAGGAATAATATTTCACCAACTACCTAGGTCTTTCAGAGTGGAGCCAAACTAACATTTAAAATTAACTATCATAGTGCTTTATTTCAACAATGTGAAAAAAAACTGTTTGATTCTTTTGTTGTAGTTTAAGTCCAACATGAAAACAATCTTTTTCTTTTAAAAACTAATATCAGTTTACTATAAACTATAATATGTAAGTTTGTCTTTAAACAAGCTTATTAATACATGCTACATTTTCAAAGTTTGTTGATGTATGGTACTTTATCTATCTTGGTTTTGATTTTTTTAAAATATTCCTAGTGAGTATGTTTACAACTTATACTGAATGCTCTAATAATGAAATCTCTGGATATTGATTTTTCTTTGCAACTCCAAGCACTATCCTCAGCCACCAGAATTTTTTCACCTCTCATTTCTTCCAAAGTCATATAAGTATACAACACATGTTGACTCTTAAATTGTGAAGATTTTGAAAATCAACAATGTATAATCATAATACTACAAGTGCTCAGAATAAGGTCAATATTTCCATTAATTCTTTGTTCTCGCCTAAGTCCTTAAAAGCAAAGTTTTCCTTTTTCTGCATTTTTGGTTTACTCATCTCCAGGGAGGTTGAAGTGCATTATCAAGAAAATTTTCCATTTTGATATGTGTTTCTTGTCATTGAAGACATGTTCACTGATGCAATAAGAAACTCCCCCTCCCACAAAAAATTCTAGTCTTGGATAGCATAAGTATGCCCATGCTTCATTTGCCTCTGACCTCTGTCTGCTTTGACCATGTCATACTTAAAGCTATGCTGGTTTGGGTGTTGGTCTTGACTTTGTTTAAGTTTTACTCTATCTCTATATTTATAGAATTGACTTCCCACCCTCAATAAATAATTTTGCTTTCCTTTATTTATAAAATTTTCTTCGGTTTTATCTTTGACTGTATTTCCAATTCTATATATTTATGTATTCAATATAATAATTGTTTATATTTCCTGTTGTGCAGTATTTTCTCTGCATTCAATTATTACATCCTGTAGGAAAGCTTATTAAGAAAGATACTCACAAAATTCTAAAGGGCATTTCCTTAAGATTCTGGAAGTAAACAATGTATATGTCTCAGGAAGTCCCTGAAATGAATCATATACACAACACCCTCTCTCTTCAAGGTTATTATATAAGCAAGTATTTAGTACTCTTCAAGGAGTACTAAGATTCAAAACAAGCTATTTAATAAAAGGAAATTCTGGCCTGTCATGCTGCCTGCAAGTTATATGAAGAGCTCTAGGATTCCAATCTTATAGGTATCTATGCTCCAGTAAGTAAACCAAAGAAACTCATTGGTTAATCTATGCAGACTTTGATGGAATCATTACTTTGGTTTGACAGTGGTTCCCTATCTTAGACAAGTATATATTTGTCCATGTCTCCCCACAAATAATGTCATACATTGTCAGACAAAGCATACCAATATTTTTCTATCAACTAATTGTATATACCTTAGTGACCTATATAGCCTGAATATTATGTCAGTGATAAGCTTTTTCAATTTAAACTATTATGACTTTTTATTTCAGTTGCTCCCTTTAATGTGGTTTCTAGCTGTGTAAAAGTGCTAGTTTTTTACTGATAGTGGTATCTCCATCCTGTATTTTCATGTCTAACCTTCATTTTTTAAATTTTCTCAGTGTACCTTCCATTGCTTTTAAAATTCTATGTATGTCCTTTACTATTTTCTCCCCAAATATCCACTATGTAAAGAATAATTAGCTGAAATTTCCTTCCACTTACTTGAATGTGTACATTGTTCTAAAGTACATTTTCATTTGTCACTTATTATGAAATAAAGTAAAATAAAATTCTTTTGTTTTTGTAGCATCTGGCCTAAGTATCCCATTTTGAAGAGTTTCTATGCCTCATTCCACTTTGAACATGAACATTTCTAACTATATAATTTAAGATAAAAATGGAAATGCTATTGCTACAAAATCTACTTGCCACTTAAATTCTCTAAGTCTAACGTCCAATTATGAACAAATGGACTTATTGTTAATATTCCCCAGAGATCACAATGATTGCTTGACTCAATGGACCACACTGTCATTAATGAAGAAATACTAGCCACCAGCCATATCAAGTACTATTGACACATTTTCAGAGAACAGCAATTCACATATTTCCTTCAAAAGGTAAAAACGTATCTTAAACTGATATAGTGTGCCTATTCTAGGTACCTGCAAGGTACTGGGAATGGTTTACAACTCTTGTTGAGAGTCCTTATGAGTCATTTTCTCTGGATTATTTTTTCCATTAGTGTGGAAATGTTGCTTATCTTTGATTACATAGCATCTAGCACACAGTACATGATTATGAAGTGGCTTTTGAACTAAAATTAGTCTCATTAGATCATTTTATGTGTGCCCATTCATGCACACATACATGCACACACGTGCACACACACACACACACACACACACACACACTCACACACACACACACACACTCTTTTTTTATTTATTTCCTAAGATTTTTTTTATTTACATTCAAAATCATTTCCCCTTTCCCGTTTCCTCCCTCCCCAAAAGTCCCATAAGCCCCCTTCCCTCCCTCTTTTCCCCATTTAACCCCCTCTCACTTCTCTGTCTTGGCATTCCCCTACATCCAGACTTTACAGGACCAGGGGTCTCTCCTTCCATCTTCTTGGAAATATATTGATATGCATATTGGGTCTAGGGTATTCCGAGATTCTGGGTTAATATCCCCTTATCAGTGACTGCATACTATGTGAGTTCTTTTGTGATTGGGTTACCTCACTAAGGATGATATTTTCGAGTTCTGACCATTTGCCTAGAATTTCGTGAATTCATTGTTTAATTGCAGAGTAGTATTCCATTGTGTAGATATACCACATCTTCTGAACCATTCCTCCGTTGAGGGAAATCTGGGTTCTTTCCAGGTTCTGGCAATTATAAATAAGGCTGCTATGAACATAGTGGAGCATGTGTCCTTATTGCATGCAGGTAAAGCCTCTGGGTATATGCCCAGGAGTGGTATAGCCGGATCCTCCGGGAGTGTCATGCCCAGTTTTCTGAGGAACCGCCAGACTGCTTTCCAGAGTGGTTGTACCAGCTTGCAATCCCACCACCAGTGGAGGAGTGTTCCTCTTTCTCCACATCCTCGCCAACAACTGCTGTCTCTTGTGTTTTTGATCTTAGCCATTCTGACTGGTGTGAGATGGAATCTCAGGGTTGTTTTGATTTGCATTTCCCTAATGACTAAGGATAATGAACATCTCTTTAGGTGCTTCTCAGCCATTAGATATTCTTCAGGTGAGAACTCTTTGTTTAGCTCTGTACCCCATTTTTTAACAGGGTTACTTGCCTCTCTGGAGTTTAACTTCTTGAGTTCTTTGTATATATTGGATATTAGCCCTCTGTTGGATGTAGGGTTGGTAAAGATCATTTCCCAGTTAGTTGGTTGCCACTTTGTCTTTTTGACAGTGTCTTTTGCCTTGCAAAAACTTTGTAATTTAATGAGGTCCCATTTGTCAATTCTTGAGCTTAGAGCATAAGCTATTGGAGTTCTATTCAGGAAATTCTCCCCTGTGCCCATATGTTCAAGGTTCTTCCCTAGTTTCCTTTCTATTAGTTTCAGTGTGTCTGGTTTTATGTGGAGGTCCTTGATCCACTTGGAATTGAGCTTAGTGCAAGGAGATAAGAGTGGGTCAATTTGCATTCTTCTGCATGTTGACCTCCAGTTGAGCCAGCACCATTTGTTGAAAAGGCTATCTTTTGTCCACTGGATGGTTTTAGCTCCTTTGTCAAAGATCAAGTGACCATAGGAGTGTGGATTCATTTCTGGGTCTTCAATTCTGTTCCATTGATCTACATGCCTGTCACTGTACCAATACCATGCAGTTTTTAACACTATTACTCTGTAGTACAGCTTGAGGTCCGGGATACTGATTCCCCCAGAAGTTCTTTTACTCTTGAGAATAGTTTTAGCTATCCTGGGTTTTCTGTTATGCTAGATGAATTTTTGAATTGCTCTTTCTAACTCTATGAAGAATTGAGTTGGGATTTTGATGGGGATTGCATTGAATCTGTATATTGCTTTTGGCAAGATGGTCATTTTTACAATATTAATCCTGCCAATCCATGAGCATGACAGATTTTTCCATCTTCTGAGATCTTCTTCAATTTCTTTCTTCAGAGACTTGAAGTTCTTGTCATACAGATCTTTCACTTGTTTGGTTAGAGTCACACCAAGATACTTTATATGGTTTGTGGCTATCGTGAAAGGTATCATTTCTCTTACTTCTTTCTCAACCTGCTTATCCTTTGAGTATAGGAAGGCTACTGACTTGCTTGAGTTGATTTTATATCCGGCCACTTTGCTGAAGTTGTTTATCAGCTGTAGGAGTTCTCTGGTGGAGTTCTTTGGGTCGCTTAAGTATACTCTCATATCGTCTGCAAATAGTGATAGTTTGACTTCTTCCTTTCCAATTTGTATCCCTTTGGCCTCCTTTTGTTGTCTAATTGCTCTAGCTAGAACTTCAAGTACTATATTGAAAAGATATGGAGAGAGAGGGCAGCCTTGTCTAGTCCCTGATTTCAGTGGGATTGCTTCAAGTTTCTCTCCATTTAGATTGATGATGGCTACTGGTTTGCTGTAAATTGCTTTTACTATGTTTAGATATTGGCCTCGAATTCCTGATCTTTCCAAGACCTTTAGTATGAAAGGATGCTGAATTTTGTCAGATGCTTTCTCAGCATCTAATGAGATGACCATGTGGTTTTTTTCTTTGAGATTGTTTATATAGTGGATTACATTGATGGATTTCCTTATATTGAACCATCCCTGCATCCCTGGGATGAAGCCTACTTGATTGTGGTGAATAATCATTTTGATGTGTTCTTGGATTCCGTTGGCAAGAATTTTTTTTTTATTTTATTTTATTTTTTTAATTTACATTCCAAATCATTTCCCCTTTCCCGTTTCCTCCCTCCCCGAAAGTCCCATAAGCCCCCTTCCCTCCCACTTTTCTCCATTCAACCCCCTCTCGTTACTCTGTCCTGGCGTTCCCCTACATCCAGTCTTTCCAGGACCAGGGGTCTCTCCTTCCATCTTCTTAGAAATCTATTGATATGCGGATTGTGTCTAGGGTATTCCGAGATTCTGGGTCAATATCCCCTTATCAGTGACTGCATACCATGTGTGTTCTTTTGTGATTGGGTTACCTCACTAAGGATGATATTTTCAAGATCTGACCATTTGTCTAGGAATTTCGTGAAATCATTGTTTTTAATTGCAGAGTAGTATTCCATTGTGTAGATATACCACATCTTCTGAATCCATTCCTCCGTTGAGGGACATCTGGGTTCTTTCCAGCTTCTGGCTATTATAAATAAGGCTGCTATGAACATAGTGGAGCATGTGTCCTTATTGCATGCAGGTAAAGCCTCTGGGTATATGCCCAGGAGTGGTATAGCCGGATCCTCCGGGAGTGTCATGCCCAGTTTTCTGAGGAACCGCCAGACTGCTTTCCAGAGTGGTTGTACCAGCTTGCAATCCCACCAGCAGTGGAGGAGTGTTCCTCTTTCTCCACATCCTCGGGTTGGCAAGAATTTTATTGAGTATTTTTGCATTGATATTCATAAGAGAGATTGGCCTGAGATTCTCTTTCTTTGTCGGATCTTTGTGTTCTTTTGGTATTAGTGTAACTGTGGCTTCATAGAACGAGTTGGGTAGTGTTCCTTCTGTTTCTATTTTGTGGAATAGTTTGAAGAGTATTGGTGTTAGGTCTTCTTTGAAGGTCTGATAGAATTCTGTACTAAAACCATCTGGACCTGTGCTTTTTTTGGTTGGAAGACTTCCAATGACGACTTCTATTTCTTCGGGGGTTATAGGCTGTTTTAGATTGTCTATTTGATTCTGATTTAATTTTGGTATTTGGTATCTGTCAAGGAAATTGTCCATTTCCTCAAGATTTTCTAGTTGTGTTGAATACAGGCTTTTGTAGTAGGATCTGATGATTTTTTGAATTCCTCAGTTTCTGTTGTTATTTCTCCCTTTTCGTTTCTGATTTTATTAATTTGGATACTGTCTCTGTGCCCTCTGGCTAGTCTGGCTAAGGGCTTATCTATCTTGTTGATTTTCTCAAAGAACCAACTCCTCATTTTGTTGATTCTTTGTATGGTTTTATTTGTTTCTACTTGATTGATTTCAGCCCTGAGTTTGATGATTTCCTGCCTTCTACTCCTCTTTGGTGTATTTGCTTCTTTTTGTTCCAGGGCTTTCAGGTGTGCCATTAAGCACTAGTGTATGCTGTCTCCCGTTTCTTTTTGGCGGCACTCAGGGCTATGAATTTTCCTCTTAGCACTGCTTTCATTGTGTCCCATAAATTAGGGTATGTTGTGCCTTCATTTTCATTAAATTTTAAAAAGTCTTTGATTTCTTTCTTTATTTCCTCCTTGACCAAGTTATCATTGAGTAGAGCATTGTTCAGCCTCCATGTGTATGTGGGTTTTCTGGTTTTTTTTTTTGTTGCCACTGAAGCCCACCCTTATTCCATAGTGATCTGATAGGAGGCATGGGATTAGTTCTATCTTCTTATATCTGTTGAGGTCTGATTTGTGACCAATTATATGGTCGATTTTGGAGAAGGTACCATGAGGTGCTGAGAAGAAGGTGTATTCTTTTGCTCTAGGATGATGTTATATATATATATATATATATATATATATATATATATATATATATATGTTAGTTCCATTTGGTCCAAGGCTTCAATTAGATTGACTGTGTCCCTGTTTAGTTTCTGCTTTCCTGAACGATCCATTTCAGAGAGCGGAGTGTTGAAGTCACCCACTATTATTGTGTGAGGTGCGATGTGTGCTTTGAGCTTTAGTAAAGTTTCTTTTATGAATGAGGGTGCCCTTGCATTTGGAGCATAGATATTCAGAATTGAGAGTTCTTCTTGGTGGATTTTTCCCTTGATCAGTATGTAGTGCCCTTCTGTGTCTTTTTTGATGACTTTAGGTTGAAAGTCAATTTTATCTGATATTAGGATGGCTACTCCAGCTTGTTTCCTGGGACCATTTGCTTGTAAATTTTTTTCCAGTCTTTTACTCTGAGGTAGTGTTTGTCTTTGACATTGAGGTGTGTTTCCTGCATGAAGCAAAATGCTGGGTCCTGTTTATGTATCCAGTCTGTTAGTCTATGTCTTTTTATTGGGGAATTGAGACCATTGATATTAAGAGAGATTAAGGAATAGTGATTATTGCCACCTGCCATTCTTGATGCTATCTTTATGTTTGAGTGGTTATCTACTTTTGGGTTTGATGCAAGAAGGTTACTATCTCGTTTTTTCCAGGGTGTTGTTTCTCTCCTTGTATTGGCGGTTTCCACCTATTATCCTTTGCAGGGCTGGGTTTGTGGAAAGATATTGTGAAAATTTGGTTTTATCATGGAATATCTTGGTCTCTCCATCTATGGTGATTGAGAGTTTTGCTGGGTATAGTAGTCTAGGCTGGCATTTGTGTTCTCTTAGTGTCTGCATGAGATCTGCCCAGCATCTTCTGGCTTTCATAGTCTCTGGTGAGAAGTCTGATGTAATTCGGATAGGTCTTCCTTTGTATGTTACTTGGCCCTTTTCTCTTACTGCTTTTAATATTCTTTCTTTGTTTAGTACATTTGATGTTTTGATTATTATGTGACGGGAGGTATTTCTGTTCTGGTCCAGTCTGTTTGGAGTTCTGTAGGCTTCTTGTACATTCATCGGCATCTCTTTCTTTAGGTTAGGGAAGTTTTCCTCCATAATTTTGTTGAAGATGTTTACTGGCCCTTTAAGTTGCAAATCTTCACTCTCATCTATACCTATAATCCTTAGGTTTGGTCTTCTCATTGTGTCCTGGATTTCCTGGAAGTTTTGGATTACACTTTTTTTGCAGTTTGCATTTTCTTTGACTGTTGAGTCGATGCTTTCTATGGAATCTTCAGCACCTGAGATTCTTTCTTCCATCTCTTGTATTCTATTGTTGATGTTTGCATCTATGACTCCTGATTTCTTCCCAAGGTTTTCTATCTCCAAAGTTGTCTCCCTTTGTGATTTCTTAGTTGTTTCTACTTCCTTTTTTAGATCCTGGATGGATTTGCTGAGATTCTTCACTTGTTTGTTTGTATGTTCCTGTATTTCTTTAAGGTATTCTTGTGTTTCCTCTTTCAGGATTTCTGCCTGTTGATCCAAGTTCTCCTGTATTTCTCTAAGCGATTTTTGTGTTTCCTCCTCATTGGCTTCTGTCTGTTGATCCATATTCTCCTGCATTTCATTAAGCAATTCTTGTGTTTCCTTTGTAAGGGAATCTATCCGTTGATTCATTTCTTTAAGAAATTTTTGTGTTGCCTCCCTATGGGCAACCATCTGTTGACCCATATTCTTCTGCATTTCTTTATGCGATTTTTGTGATTCCTTTGAAAGTGCATCTACCCGTTGATTCATTTCTTTAAGTGATTTTTGTGTTGCCTCCTTGTGGGCCTCCATCTGTTGATCCATGTTCTCCTGCATTTCTCTAAGCGATTTTTGTGTTTCTTTGTAAGGGCTTCTAACCATTGATTCATGGTCTCCTGTAATTCTTTATTAGATTTATTTGTGCCCTTCTTGTGATCCTCTAATAGCATCATGAGAAGTGATTTTAAATCCAGATCTTGTCTTTCGGGTGTGGTGGGGTATCCAGGACTTGCTGCTGTTGGAGAGTTGGGTTCAGATGGTGCCATATTACTTTGATTTCTGTTAGTAACGTTCCTACGTTTGCCTTTTGCCATCTGGTTACCTCTGGCGTTAGTTGATCCTGCTGTCACTGGCTGTTGGTTGGACCTCCTGTGAGCTTGCAAAGCTATTTCTGGCCCCCCTGGATTACCGGGATTCCCCTGGCACCGATTTCTGGGGCCTGCCCTGCTCCTGAGTGACTTTGGAGCTCTGATGTGCCTTGCCCCAAGTGATGTTATATTGGGGAGTCCTTGCACATCCAAAGGCTCAGTGTAGTGGATTCCCGAGCAGAGGTTGCCAAAGGGAGGCTGGGAGGCTCCCGCCCTGAGCAGGGGTGTGTGATCTCTCCCAGAGGGGGGGTGGAGGGGGGTCCCTCTGCAGAGCAGAAGTGCCACAGCAGAGCTGGCGCTTCGGTTACTGCAGACCTGCCCAGCTCTTGGGAGCAGGGTACACACAAACTGCCTGAGACCCAAGCGATATTATGCCTGTCTGTCTCTGAGCCTGGCGGTCCCAACTGCCCCAATGCTGGAGCCACACACACTCTTTAATCTCCCTTTTCAAAGGTTTTTGGAGAGAAGAAAAGAAAACAATAACAAAACAGTCTTCTTTTTGTGTCCCTTTTCCCTTTAGTCCCTGGTTTCATTCTCAAAGATAAACATTTCAATCACTGGTAGTTATTTGTTCTCTGTATTTGCTTCTGTGTAGATACACAGTGTAGAGTATCTTTTTTATTAAGGAGAATATGAAAATGACTTCTGTTCATATGTGCTAAACATAAATTCATTTCCCCACATCTATTGTTATCTTCCTCAATATTCCAATACATTTAAACTTGGTGACCCCCCCAGCTTTTCTGTTCTCTTGCTCAATTATAAGTTTTGAGGTCTTCTTCACAGCTATTCTCTTTGGATTCTTCTTCACCTGCAACTTAGCTGTGCCTCTCAAACCTCTACTGTGTTGACTTTGAATTTTCTATATCTTACATAGAGTTGTGATATATTCTGTTTTTTGTATACTACATTTTGAGCATTTTTTGATAAGAAAAACTTTGTCAAAACTAATATTCCTCTGGGAGAAGTAATATTTTTAAAATCTTGTTTGCAGTTTTAAACCTTTTATTCTACTTTAACGAATGATGAGATGCTTGACTTGAAATAGAGTTCTAAATTAGAACTCTATTTCCCGGGGAGTTGTGAAGTATCATCTGACTTAGAAGATCTCATTGAACTGCAGGTAAAGGACCTCAGAGGCTGTGAGAAAAATTGAGTAAGAAACAACAGGAGTAGAGTAACAGAAGTGCCTTGGGGGAGAGAGGTAAGAGATCATCTCTAAGCTCAGAGGCAGACATTCCAATTCATTGAAAAATCTTGAAAGAACAGGGCAAAATCAAGAAAGCCTTCTACAAACATAAGACTGGAACTATAGACATGTATATGAAGCCAGAAAAAAATGTCAGGCAAATATCAATCAACCAAATAAAAGATCTTTAGTATCTTTCAGTTTGGTGACAATAACTGGCTGAAGACGTCTCTTCAAGGACTGTCCACAGTCCTGACACCTGGTCATTCTCCCACCTCAATTACACTTTCTTTGATAAGGTTGTCTCAGCTTTCACTTATTCTTATAGGATGCCAAAACCAGCGATGCAATCGTACAAGGCTTTAGGCTATTTTTCTTTTCTTAAAAATTGATGTTTCAGTTCAGCCACTATACCCAAGGACAAAATATGGCTCAAATGCTCTCACATTTTCCTGCTGAAGAGCATACTTTAATTCTACATTAGGCAGGTGCCATCTACAAAATGAAATAGTTAGGGAACTTTCCAAGCTCATAGACACCTGTGAGGATACTGAGAAGCCCTGAGGAACTGCTGAGTAGAAGACTCATGTAACACCTAAACATGCAGAACTGCAATCAAGTGGGCAGCTTGACTTGCTGAGAAGTATCCTTTTGACCTATATATAATGCACAACTGTTACTCTTAGGGAAAGTATGTCTACATCTTTTGCCTATTCCATAGAAGACCTGCTACATATTTTCTCTGAGAAAAACACACACACAACAATCACTATTTTATTTCGAATGCTAATTACTTGAGTTTAGGATGTTTATGAGACCAAGAAACACTAGATAAAGATAAGGACTGCTCAGCATTCAGTAAGGTAGAGAAAATTCTGATGGAAGATCATAAAACAACCATCCTCTTGCCTTCTCTCCTTTTGCTAAAGCAATAAGGGTTCCCCTCAGGTCTTGATTCATAAATGTAGTTCACTTGACAGCAACAGCCCACCAGTAATCTTATTCAAAATTTAGAGTCTTAGACACAGCCCTTCTAAATCAGAATCTTCTATTTGAATAGATCTAGATGAGATGCTCATTTGGGTAAGAGTATATCTACAAAAATGTACACACACACACACACACACACACACACACACACACGGCTATCTAGCTTTCCAGCCTTTGAGTAAGTTGTTTCTCTGAGATATTGGGAGCCTTCAATTAGTGACAAGTGTTTAGGAGCAAAGATCTAGAAGCTATGTGCTCATTTTGCTATGAGACTGTCATTATTTACTGGTTATCTCAGCAACAGAGCTAGATAAATGTATGCATGTGTGCTAGTCCATGCAAGTCACATCTGCACTTCCAAGAATATTAAAGGCCATGGACTAATACCTCTGCTTCTAAACCAACAGCCTGGCTCCTCCTTAACCTTCCCCTTTCACCTATTTGCAGGTTCCATCACAAGAAACTAGGCCTTCAGTATCAATAATACTCATTTATTTGTAGCATACTCTAGCATACAAAAAAAGAAGTGTGATAATTGCTAATGCATGTACTGGTGAAGAACACATCGATTGACTGTAGCCCAATATTTGTGTGAAGCTTTAATATATTTAAACTTCTAGTACCTAGTTGAAATTGTTCTCCAGGATCAATGAAATTGACTCTTTTCTTCTCCATTTTTATTGTGGAGCTGTGGTTTGTAGCATGCAATAAAGTTCATTTATCATTATATTATTTTATTCACTCTTGGCTTGTGAAAAAGGGAAAGTTTTGACTATCCAGAGAACCCACTTCAACAAGGAGCTATAAACAGAAGCATTATTCTAGCCTCTCTTGCATTGTAAGGTATTGGACAGAGAATGGTTAGTACATAAGTATCAATATACAATAACTGCTGTCTTATCCAACATGAAGAAAAAGGTCATGATTCCTATATTTTCAGGAGTTATTGACAACTGATAGTTTCTGGAGGAGGAGTGTGGCCCTTGGTGGGTTAGCCACATTCCCTTAATGGGGTCATATCCACAAATATGGGCAGTATAAATTGCAATAGGTTGGTTATCAAAAATACAAGAGAGAGGTGGGAGGAGTTGGAGTTGAGGGTGAAATGTAAAACACAAAATATCCTTAAAGAATTAACTCAATACTTTATTTAATAACAAATTGCTATTTTGAGTTAATTCAAATAAGCTAAGCATGATCTAATCCAAGTGAGAAGCAATCCTAATTTATATTTGCTATTAAGATGATATACTTCTTATGGAAATTTACTAAATATTTTTATCTTGAATATTATAACCAAACAAATATGGCTCACAGAAGTGACAATAAGTTTTCAATGAAAAAGAACACTAGTTATTTATTGAAATACATAAAGAAATCAAATAAAATAGTCTAAAGGTTACCTAACATTCCACATAGGAGATGAGACATACACAAAAATCCCTGTAATTTCTAAGAGTAAGATGCGTAATCTTTTGATCTGAGCATCTGAAATAATTTTTAACACTCAATATCTTTTGTGGACTTATAAAAACCCTAGCCAACTCCCTATAGTTAGTAAGGTTATGGACCCTAGAAGAGGTATTGCTGCTACTGCTGCTGCTGCTGCTGCTGCTGCTGCTGCTGCTAATAATAATAATAATAATGACACTATTACTGTCCTAAACAAGTATATTTGTATTCTAATTGCATTCTAAAATATTTACCCTTATGACCAAAGATCACTCACCCCTCATCAAAGAAGCTTCTTTGTGCAGCAGCCAGAAACCATTTCAAAAGTCCACAACTGGTGAAATGTAGAGAACAGCTGACCATGGAGTGGTCAGCTCCTGTTGATCCTCTACCACACAACCCCTACACCTAAGACTAGTAGAACATCAAGGAAAAATGGGGCAGAAATAGTGTAAGAATCAGACAACCAGGAAGTCTACTATGGAATAGTGTTCCTATGCATGAGAGAGGAACTGTATCTGTGAAATATCAAAATATATGACCTCCTGAACAAGACTTTCATAGAGATAACATCAATTGACCTCCAACATGGATGGAGGAAATCTCCCAAGGCACTACCCTTAGATTATGAGTTACACACAATTAATGGTCTCTGAGAGGGAGAATCAGTCTTTTCCAGGGTTAAACCCCCTGATGGGTTATCAAATTCCAAGAAGTTAGCCCCAAATGCATACACATGTAATCAACAACAAATTGACCTAGCAGAGTAGTGTGTGAGTGTGTGTGTGTGTGTGTGTGTGTATGTCTGTTTCCAACAATAATCAAAGAAACAGTCATGAATTATTTGAGATAGAGAGAGGGAGCTATGGGAGAAGTTGGTGTGGGGGACAGAAAAGATGTACAGTACAGATGTACAGATGTACAGTGAATGATGATCAATGGGAAATGCAGTACAACTACATATTTCTCATGGTTCTTCAAATTAAATTTAAAGTTTAAATCAAAATAAACACACACACACATACACACATATCACATAAAAGATATATAAAAGTATCCACAAAAGTATCTTTTATTAGACAACTCATAGGCACTTCTCTGGGGATAATTGACCCATGCAAGTTTCATGGAGAAGCATGATTTGATATGGATTCTGATTACCTGGAAATATGCTGTTTAGAAGAGGGTCGGAGCTAGGTGTGGTAGAGTTCAAGGCCAATAACAGAGTGAGTTCATGTCCAGTTGGGGCTACATAGTGAGAACCAATCGAGAGAGAGAGAGAGAGAGAGAGAGAGAGAGAGAGAGAGAGAGGAAGAAGAAGAAGAAGAAGAGGAAGAAGAAGAAGAAGAAGAAGAAGAAGAAGAAGAAGAAGAAGAAGAAGAAGAAGAAGAAGAAGAAGAAGAAGAAGAAGAAGAAGAAGAAGATGTGGAAGCATATCAGCAAAGCCCAGAATAACAAGCAGGGCCCCTGTAACTGGGGAAGACACAAAAAAGGAAAAATCCACAGCAACTTCAACTAAATACCAAGTTCTGTACTGTTTGCTCAGATGCTCTAAACATTCTAAGAAGAGAGTCATCTGGTAGGGACAGCCTGGAGTCTTCATGACAAAATCAGAACCTGAGCTGGACTGTGAAGGACAAATGAGGTTCCATTACCAGAGAGAAAAAGAGAAGGAATTATTTTACTTTGAGGTTACTGAAACCCAGCAAGAGAATGAAAACACTGCAGGGCTGAAATACTCTAGTTTTACATAGATGTAAGATCTTGTCATTTTAATTCCTAAAACTGTTTATTTAAATGCCCAATTTTAAAAGATTAGTTTCTTATAACTTTGTATGCATGAGTATTTTACCTGAAAATATGTATGCATACCCATATGTTCAGTGCCTGTGACAGCCAGAAGAGGGTATTGGAACCCCTGGAGTTAGGATTACAGATGGCTGAGAGCCGCCATGTAGGTGCTGGAAACTGAACCCAGGTCTTCTGCAGCAGTAGCAACTGTTATTAACCATATGTCTCCATCTCCTAAATGTGCATTTTTTTACATATAAGTTACATTAGCTTTGAGTTCAAATATATACAATATATTAGTTTTTTTTAACTAAAGCTAGAATAAGGTTTAGATATAGGGAAAATTAGTTACACTATTATATAGAAATATATAACTAGCACATACACACACTCACACACATTTTGTTCTAGAATGGTCAAGAGATTGCAACAAAATTAGAATAAAGGAATAAGGAGGAAAAAGGAATAAGTCACATAGTTTTCAACATGCATGAGAAGAAATTATACTAATCGTTCATGGAAAGAAAAAATTAGCATGTACCTACCTGTGAAAATTTTTTTCAACTTTATCTGAGATTCTAAACCATGTTCACACATGTGGGATTGTGAACCACAGAAGTTGCCCAATGATCCATTCCCTCCTCATTGTTGAACTTCATGACACATCAATTGTTTGCTCACAAACAGCCAAAGAAAACTTGATTTTTCAATATTTTCCTTGTTGAGAGCTCTAATACTCTTGGAAGAAGAACGATCATCCGAAAGGAATGTTTCTGATGTGTCTGTAAAGAGTTGGTTCAGCTGCTTTGATTTAATTAACTAGTCAATTTAATCAATTAACAATTTCATTCCTTGAAAAGCATTCCACAATATGCAGCAATGTGGAACTTAAGTGCATTACTAATATTGAAGATTTTTATCTGTTAAGAATGCTATGTAGGCAGAAGAAAGACAGAACTGGTTTTGTTTTCCTTATTTTTTAAAAAAATATATAATTCTGAGTAGTTCCGAAAAGTGACAACTCAAATCTGATAGCAATGGTTTGCTTTTGCACCATCCTTTAAGAACTGTCTTACAAGTTAAAGCACCCTAGAAGTTTGTGTTTATACCTATGAAACAGGGAGGAGTTTAATGACTTGGCCAAAGTCTTAAGAGGGAAGAAAGAATGGAATCATGTGAAGAAATTAAACCTAAGTTTATTGTTAAACCTAAGTTTACTGTTTAAAATTTGTACTAACTGGTTATGTGGATTAATATTTTGTGCCAAGTTCCAAACACTTCAGTCTAAATTCTTAACAATGGACCTGGAATCATTTACCTCTAAAGTTAGTTTTAAAAATCTTAAAATTTGCCCTAGTTTCTCTCTCTCTCTCTCTCTCTCTCTCTCTCTCTCTCTCTCTCTCTCTCTCTCTCTCTCTCTCTCTCTCTCTCTCTCTCTGTCCTCTTTGTCTCCCTCTTCCCTATTCCCTCCCCCCTCCCTCCCTCCCCCCCTCCCTACCTCCCTTCCTCCCTTCTTTCCTTCCTTCCTTCCTTCCTTCCTTCCTTCCTTCCTTCCTTCTTTTTCTGCTTTTAACTGAAAGAGTATCAATGGATTGCTTATCTTAGTTGACTTGTATGAGATGGCCTGCCTCACTCTGGCAATATGAAACTCCATTTTCATGTTGGTCTTTGGCTAAATCAAATACAATAGTCTCCAAGGAGTTGCAACCTCCACAGGCACTAAAAACTAGCATCCTATTCATCACAAATGGAACAAGTAGAACATAGGTTAAAGACTACAGATGCCAAAGAGATGAAAACAGAGAGACTATGCATTGGTATATCTCAAACACAAAGCAAGTATCTTGTCCAGAGAGGTGAGTCAAGTGGGACTCTCCAAGTTATATCAAAAGACAAATATAAATGGAATATCCCCTTCACTTCTATTCACTGACTCAAATGAACACACCACTTTCTATCAGTGGGAAGTTCACTTTATGAACAATGCTATTTTGTAGCACTTTTTCCTGAAGAGAAATAAAGAATCATCCATGTATCACAAAAGAGAAGATACCAATGACAAAATAAAGGATTCAACCTAAGTCCTGGTTCAGGAATCAATGAACTGATACCATACGTTGCTTTTCTGGAAGAAGCATGGATCACTCAAAATGGCTTTCCTACCAGGAATTTCCTTGGGAATTTCTAGGCACCATAGTCTCCTACCCACAGAACTGATAACGCACAAAAGTTGCAGCAGTGAATAATTCCTGAGTTCCTTGTATACAGATTCACTACCCAAGAACCTGAATCCCTGGACCATTGTTTAACTCTTATGTAATCTAGGAGGTAGTCTCTCAAATCTCATGGACATCTTTAGCCTTTCCTTTCCATACATGAGGGGATGTTAATCCAAATCTCATGAGAAGGGTTGCATGCAGGTGATCACAGTTGCTCTGATTCCAGAAGAAAACAACCATGTCACACCCAGAGGAAGTAATTATACTACTCTGCTTTCTCCATCTCTTAGATTTTTCCACTCCCTATCCTGCTATGTTCCCTTGAGCCTTGATCTGTTTAGAGCTGCACATTGGACCATTGTGCCACTTTAAGATTAGAAGCCACAGTAGCAAACATTTGCTACAGGCAGTAGCATCATTTATCAATTATTAGTCTCTGAGGTAACTATAAAAAGAAGCTTCTTTCCATTCTAGCTGACAACATCAGCTATTTACAGACATAAACACAGATGTTTAGAAAGCAGTGTTAAAGCATCTTATCCACTTAACAAAATAATAACAGTAGCCTCCCCCCGTGGTAGTCTGCAATTTCTCTAGCTCTAGCCTTTTGCTTAGGCTATGATGCCCAGCATGAGTTTCTTCTTGTGAAATAATTGGTCACACCTATAACTGACGTCTCACTATAGATAGCATCAGTAGCACATCTTGCCTTGGCATACTGATTGCATAAATTATAGGGACCACAGCCAAGTAGGACCATTCATGATATATCTCCCCAGCACCTTACATGGTGTTTTTCAGCATTGTGAATGCCAGTCCATAGAGGAGTTTCCTATTCAATCAAGTCTGACTTTCTCATGACTTACAACAAGAATGTGTAATTTCTTCAGCATGGGAAACTTACTGTTGCATTCTGGCATGCAGCCAACAGCAATAACATTGATCTGTAGTATGTGGGAAGTCTTGGGGACCTTCATGGGTGATATCACTCATAGGGTTGGCACTAGGGTTTTCGTGCTTATTTTTAACATGGAGCAGGATAACAAAGAAAAATCCTGGGATATTACTCAGAATCTAAAATATTGTGCATACTAACAGATAACCACTACATTAGGGCTTCTGGTTGGCTTTCATGTCCTGCTCCAGGTGGTAACATTTATTAGTCACCTCATTAGTGCGGCAGCTGAGGTGGTTCAATGCCACGGCATGTTGTTGTCGACATCACTGCACAGGCATGGAGAGTGTGCAGTGAGGAGAACACGTACCTCCCTCTCACAATCCTTTCAGAGAATTGTTGTCCAGGCTGTGAGGCCTTCCAGAGGCCTCTTTAACAGTATAGGTCCATGTTTGGGTACCAAGTATCACATGTCATTCTTGGAGAGATTATTCATACCAAATAGAGAAAGCGCCAAATGACCAAAAAAGAAAATAATAATAATAATAATAATAATAATAATAATAATAATAATAATAAAGATTATATCCAATGTCAACCTGCTGAACTAATAAGCTTATTGGGGCTATTTTTAGAAGCATTGGTGACTACATGTTATATCATTTGGAACAGCTGAAGATTTCTACCTACATCATGAATGATTCATAAGATCTTCACCATTGAAAAGTCCTAGCATATAGTACAAAGAATTCCAACCCCCAGACATTGTTTCTCTCATACATAATACTGTAGAAGGAAGAGACTTTGCCAGCCACATAAACCTTTCCTCTCTCTTCACAAAGAAATATTAGCAGGCCATACCTTGTGAGCCTGCTACACAGCTGGTCACAACTACACCGGTTCAAGACAGCCATGGCTATGTCATGTCTGAAGGAAATATCCACATCACGGCTTTGAACTGCCAGGCCAAAGTAGAACTATATGGAATTTAGTCTTTTATTCTGAAATCGCCAGTCTACTTCTATCCCCAAAGCAATTGACAAAATCAGACTTAATTAAAATTATCCTTAATTAAAGAATTATCAGTGAAACAGTAGACTTAAGGACACTGGGAAATAACAAAGAAAAATGAAGCAATTACTTAGTCTCCTATTTCTATGTCATATGGACTCACATATAGGCTTTTTAAAAGAGTGACTCTATGGCTCTTTGATAAAGAGAAACTTGATAAAGTACCAGCAGATGGTATTGTGTATAATAGTACACTTTATTATTGTACTACTAAATGGCTTGTTCTAGCTATTTTCCTGTAACCAATGATTGAAATTACTATCCATAGGTGTGTACCTGTATAATACATAGTCATCTAGTAAATTAATTTGTTTTTGAGGCTTTAGAAATGAGAATCTAAACACAGGCAAGGTATAAAACTCAAGAAAAAGAAAGGAAGAGAGGAGGAGATGATGGTGATGGTGATGATGATATGATGATGATTATTATTATTTGGGAGATTGGTAAAGTCCATGAAAACTGCTTGGGACATCTGGTCTAACCTACTCTGACCTTGCTAGCAAAGATGTAACAAATTCTTATACCTCTAACTTATGCCGAATCTGCTACACACACACACACACACACACACACACACACACAGAGTTTAAACACACACAAAGTTTCACAGAGATCCTAAATAATCTATTGGCACAGAGGATGAAGAGAAATGACTCATTTCTTCAAATAGCTTAATGGCACTCATGTATATCTTAGTCAAGTAAAGTCAAGAATGGTTTTGATACCAAATAGTATGTTTTTATTCACTTTCATATTGTTCCAGTTACATATCAAACAGCTAAAAGCATGTCTTTCAGCAGATTTCCTTGAATTTGCAAGAACAAAAATATAATTAGGAACTTTCCTTAGAGAATGTTACCAGATCAACAGCAATAGTATCTACTCTCTTAAGCATTATGTGGATTTCAGGGTCAGAGGACTTAATGGAACCTGGGTGGCCAATAAGAAGCAGGACACACAAAAAAATGAAGTCTACAAGGATTAACTCCATTACCCATGTTAGATAATGGGATAATGAAGTCTCTAAGACCAGTTTCTATTGAATGCCTTAGCCAAAGCTGAGTCAATTTTAGGCACCATCTGTGACTGGTCTCTGGGACTGGAAATATTAGCACATTATTTCAGGGAAGTCAAGCTTGTCTTTGACCTCTCCTCCTGGTGTCCCAGATAGTCCTACTTGCCTCTGGCCATGATGAGAAGAAGGTCTGTGAGCTCATTTCTGGGCAATGTTTGGATGAAATGGAGACAGAGTCCACTGGGGCTTATATGTGAGGAAAATGTCAAGGCCTTGCTTCCTAAGAGAGCTGGGAAAGACATTATTAGGTGTCGAGAAGAGCTGCCTCTGGGCTTTTAACATAAAATAATAAAAGTCAAGCAAACTGAGAATTTTTTCCCAGGAAAACTTGACTTGGACATACTTTCTATGGGTGGAGTAGCAGACACTAGCTCGGACCTTGCTGGACAACTTTGGATAAAATCAGAGGATGCAAGCTTGTCATTGGGATAATTGTTGAATGGGATCAGTCTGGCCATATACTGTGAGGCTAATCTCAGTACCAGTCTTCAGGGTGCTATCTCTAGAGACGCCCCAACCTCTAGATACTTACTTTCTCCAGCCAAAATCAACAAACTGATTATCTGAGCTATCCAATATAATTGCCAATAGCCACATATGTCTACTGAATCCTGGAAACTTTGCTGGGCTGAATTGTGCTTTAAATTTAAAATATGCAACAGAGATATTTAAAAATATATAACAGGATATTTCAAGAATTTAGTACAAAACTATAAAATATCACACTAAAAGTTGTTGTATGTTGGAATGAAGATAATTTGGAAACATTAAGTCAGAACAAAGTATATTATTAAAATTAATTTAAATTATTTCTCTTTACTCTTTGAAAGAATATGGCTACTACAAATTTTTAAATTACATTTGTGGTTATATTTGTGGCTCTCATTGCATTTCTTTTGGATCACATTGTTCTCTATTCTCGGGACTGTAATTCCTAATATATCCATTTACCCTTGACAATGATAATCATGGGATTTCTCACATACCACATTTGATTTTAACAAGAGTCACTGAAAAGGGTAAGAGGAGAAATAGGTAAATCCTTTCACCTCAACTATGCTTCCTTCTTCTTTATTCTGAAAAATTCTTATTCATCCATCAGGACCCACATCAAAGTCTTCCCTATGGAAGATTTTCAAAAACTCAGTTCAGTCCTACATATAAATCTACCAGAGTTGGTCTAAATCTTACTACAGTATACACAACTATCCTTCTATGCTATGAGTTCTAAATAAGAAGTCTTATGTTTCAATAACATATTGTTGCAGTAGAAATATAATTTTTTTTCTTTTTTGATTGATAAATTTCTTCACCCATCCTGATACATGACCTCATGTACCATTTAGACATTTGTAGAAATTTTATTCCATCCCTTGTTCTTCATATAACCAATAATACCATATCTCAGGTGAGTTGCCAACACAGATACTTCATTTTAAATAATATTTTTTTCTTAATTGTGTGAAAATTTCATAGTGTATTTCAATCATATTTTTCACTACCCTTTACTTCTCCCAGGTTCACCCCTAACACACTACTACACAGTTTCATGATCTCTCTCTTTTTTTTAACCCCATAGAGTCTGATCTGTTTTTGCCAGTTTCTTTTAATAAATCCACCTGGATGTAAGCATCTTAGTGATTGCTGAGGACAAAGTATTTACCATGACCTCCCCTCTTCTGCCTACAAAAGACTCCTGATTATATATCCTGGTACATGTTCTGTGTGATCAAACATAAGCCAGATTTATCTCCAATTCATATCTTTATTTATTTATCTCTTTATTTCTAGTTCTTCTTTCAAGGTTTTGCCCTCAGCTTCTCCTTAGTTCACTCCTTTGAGTACACTCTGACTTTGATATGGAATGTTTATCCCATTGATTGGGTGTTGTCTCTCCTTGAGTCCAGTAGAATATGGGATTCATTAGGAAAATGATGACCTAATGACTAAACAAGTATTAGTTCTTGCCTTGTTTCCTGACCCTTGTCAACCTAAGGACTGACAAAATCAGCCTTCCAACACATTTGAACCAGTTTCTTCTTTGGATCCTGATGGAGATGTTGATGGGCTCTGCCAGATAGACCAGTGTCCCATGTGTGAATTAGGAAATCAGATCTCTGTTTAGTAGATTAGAAGCATTTTCCTTTTATATACTAACATTCAGGCTCATCCAGAAGTCATCTTTACTTCCAGAGCAACCAGCATCTCTCTTTCTAAGGGCTGTTGTGAATCCAACTCCTACCACTTGATCTTGGAAAAAGTCTTTCCAACTTATGTAAAGTGTGGTCCAAGAAGAAGAGGCAGCTTTGGCATTCTCATTAAAGGACATAGTCCAAATTCTGTCTTCAATTATTACTGAGATAGTAAAAACAAACAGGACTGCCAAATTATTAAATTAATTAAAATATTCTGAAGACTGTCTAATTTTCTTTGGTCATGAAGATATATTCAATATGACTCTTAGAAGAAAAAGGAAATAGAATTGACAGGATATTGTCATCTGTTAAATATGAGATTGCCCAATTTTGGAACTTTGATAATTTTGTTGTTTTGCTTCCTTTCATAATTTTTATTTCTCAGATCTGCTGGAATAGTTTAAAGATAAAACTTTGATCTGATTGGAAATCTACCAGACCTCCCACTTTGCCTGAATAACATCTACTGTTTCTCACTCCTCAGCTTGGATTTCACTTCTGTTAGAAAATCTTTGATTTTCCACATAAAAAAATATATATACAACTGTATGCCTCCCAGAATGATGTCCAGACCAGGTATTTATTCAAAGAATGTTTAGAATGAATTAAGAAATGAAGAAATAAATGGTAGCAAAAGTAGATGTAGAAGATCTTTGGCTCATAAAATTTTCTTTATTTAACCATATATAGAGAAAATCCTGAAGACTCCACCAAAAGTCTGTTAAGACTGATAAATTCATTATGGAATTGGATAATATAAATTAGCATATGAAAACCAATTTATATACCAATAGTGAACTTGATGGCAATAATAATGAGAAAAGCTATCTTTTTCATAACAGTAGATGACCAAACAATAAATTTAGTCAATGAAGCGGATGATGTCTATAAAGAAAATTATAAAATATGTTGAAGAAATTGAAGATGACATATAAAAGGAAAAATACACCCAATATTTATAGACAGTCTAATTGCAATATTGTTTAAAAAGTCATACTATTATATACTATCCATAGATTCAATGCAATTTTCATCAATGTAGCAATGGTTTCCTTTATAAAAAGAAAAAAAATAACCTCAAAATTCCTGTGTAATCACAAAAGACTTTTAGGTACAAAAAAATAAACCTGACCAGAAAGAACAAAGCCAGAGGTATACCAAACTGATAAAAGAAAAAAAAAACACAAAAGTATAACAAAGTGCTGGAGAGATGGCTCAGCAGTTAAGAATGCTTATGCTTTTTAGAAGACCCAAGTTCAGTTTCCAGTACCAACTTTGGGCAATTCAGTACCACCTCCCAGAACCCATATGGATTGATTCATAACTATCCATAAATTCAGGTTCAGGGAATTAAGATACCTCCTACTTTTTCTGTCCTTCACAGGTACCAGAACAGAGAGTATAAATAGGTAGGTATGTAGGTACATAGATAGATAGATAGATAGATAGATAGATAGATAGATAGATAGATAGATAGATAGATAGACAGACAGACAGATGCATAGCTACACATAAATAAAACATAATAAGTAGAACATCTTCATTTTCACATAAATCCCAACAAAAAATCATGAAAGGAATAGAGACTTGAGAAACAAATGCAGGTATCCTTAGGCCACACTTCTCCGAAAGTACAAAAAAAATTATAAATATTATATAAAATACAGTCTTTTCAATATATATTGCTGGCAAAACAGTGGAACATTTCCTTGATGAATGATTGATGTGGAAAGGACTAAATCCCTGGGTGATGCCATCCCTAGGACCTGGATGGTATACGAAATCAGACTGTGTAAGTCGTGAGAAACAAGGCAGCATTCCTCCATGATGTATTCTCCCTGGCTTTCATCAATGATGGATTTACAATCTATAATGTAAAGTAAACCTTTTCCTACCAAAAGTACTTTTGGCCATGGTGTTTTATCACAAAAATAAAAACCCCAACAGAAAATATTTATTCTTGTATATTTATTAGGGTCAACGGAATTCACATTTGCCAAAATAGCACTAACTAAAGTGTATTAACCAATGAACTGTGTAAAAATATGACATAGTATGATCATTGGAATATTTTTAGCCATATAAAAAATACAATTTTTACTTTGTGACAACATGGACAGTATAAAAGCTACTACATTAAAAAGAACATGTCAATATAAAGAAAATTATTCATATAAGGAAATACAAAATTGTATTCACATACAGTTCTAATTATTTCATGAAGTAGAGGGTGGTCACTAGGGGTTAGGTAGAATAGAGGAGAGGATGTTAAATGGTGATTAAAAAGTAGATACAAATGTTCAGTTAGGGAGGAGACACACAGCCAAATCTTAAGCAGGATGGTAAGCTGACTAGTGTACAATCTGTTATTTATGATTAGCTAAAAGAGTAGAGTTTAGATGCTCCCAATTTAAAGAAATGATAAATATATAAAAATGTATAGATGCTAGTTATCTAGATTTGACTGCTACATATTTTACATATATATTAGATTTTCAGAATATACTCTATCAATAACATACAATTATAAATCAACCTTTTTCATATCTTTGACTTCATACTGGAGCTGTAACTTTGTCATAGAGCACTGGATAGGTTTAATGAATCCCCAGTTTCAGTCCTCAATACTTGTAAAAATATCAAATCCTTGACTTGAGGCAAACATTACAGCTATTTATGACATTAACTTTCTGAGTCTTGTGAGTATACCTTTAAAAATAGACACAACCATACGACATTCTGAGGTCAAGTAAGATCAAGGTAGAAAAAACATTTTGTAAACCAAAAAGCATTACAGAAAGAAGTGACTCACTTAACAGTCCCCTTTACCTCTCCATATACATGTTTACCTTGAAAGTATAAGTGAAATACATCAGGTATGTGAGGCAAAATTATCTGGGAGCCAGGGAATTCCAAAGGTCTGTAAGCCATCTACAATACATAGTGAATTCTGTCTCTGCATAGTTCCATGGCTGATGTTCAGAGGATTCCTTTCAAGCAATACAGGTATTCCAGCTAGGAGACTCTCTGATATCAGAGCAATAAGGGAATTTGCAATAGTCTGAGAACATACCATGTTTACTCGCCCTGAACCCTACCCACAGTGAGAATAAGCTAAGGTTTGAGACTCGAGGTCTGTGGAAGATTATAAAGGGCTCTAACAATGTTTAATAGCTTTACCCCCCCCAAAAAAAACCTGGATTAAATATGAATCTTATTACCATTCTACCCCATAGAACAGTTTCTTTGATGAATTTTTTTATTTCTTATATTTTTGAGAATTTCTTGTAGATGGTAAATTGTGATCATTTGCAGCACCCCCTGTTCCTCCTTACAAATCTCCATGAATCTACCTCCTAACTCAACATCCTCTTCTTTTTGTAAATAACCCATTAAGTACATTTAATGCTGCCAATATGTACAAGGATGTAGGGCCATCTACTGGACCATGGACAACCTACTAGTGAGCATAGCCCCCAAAGATTGACTCTCTTTCCCCAGTTGCAATCAACTGTCAATAGACCCGCTGTTAAGGATAGATCCTCATGGATTCTTCCTTCATCTATGCTAGAGTTTTACCTGACTTGATTTTGTACATGTCTTATGAAGGTGACACTTCATGAGCATAGTAACTGTGGAGTTGTTACTGGCAAAGTCTCAAACACTGTTCTAGTGAATAGAAGGATGAAAGGGTTGTGCCTAGAGTCATTGCTTGTTGTCTTGTTAATACGATGCAATGTTTATAATGAGTAAGGAAGGGGTGATACAGGGGGAAAAAAGGAAAAATGTTAATCAGAAAAAAATAATCAGCTTATCATAGTATGTGGTTGGCAGATATTTTCAATAAGAATGTTGATTACACTTAGGCTATCACTATTTATGTGTTAGGCATTTGATTAGTAGAAAAGAGTTTGCTCTAAGGACCTCTGAAGAAAAAAGTCCATCCTGAGATTTCTTGCCCTGTTTTTGCCTGAAGTCGTGTGAGTGAACTTGACAATCTGTCTTAGCATGTTTGTATGAGATGAACAATAAGCATGATCCAAATCTAGTGTTGTCAACTATTGAATCTTACGAATAAAAGGATTAGCTGAATGATGGTTGACAGAATCTTTATGATCACTTACTACAAAGAACAGAAACCTGGTTGAGTTCCTCCAAGTATTTATACTGTAATGGCTCTCAGGAGTGGCCACAGATATCTGAGAATAGTGAGACCATATAAGGAGAAAACAGAGAGCTGGTGGTTCCAGGAGTAGAATAATTATGGATTCACTTGAACACTATCGTTTCTACATGTTACTTTCTGTCTATACCCTCCTTATCTTGATGGGCTATCTTATGCCTATTTTTTAACATGGTTTATCTGGTAATCCACCATCACTACTTTCTAGCATCTAAGAATACTGGCTAAGCTGCCATACCTTGATCAAGCCAACTACAGTTTTCATAATAAAAGTGGACATTAGGTATATGGGCTCGAGTAAGTGGCTGGATCTAGTCTGTGAGAAACACTCAGGGCTGATTAGTGTCTAGAGACATGAAAGGAAGTGTGTAATGAAAACGAGCAGGAGAACAATGGTCTTCATCTTAAGATCATTGCCAATAATTGTAAAAAAAAAAGGGGGGGGGGATTAAAATTCAAAGCTGTGCTAAACCAAAGTATCACACAAGTCTTTTCTATGTTTCTCATCAATCAGCTTGTAAAAGAAATGGTGATTTCAGTCCACTGTGAGTCACAAAGGAATGGGAAGATTCCATTAAATGGGCTTCTAATTGTGGTTTGGGAGGAAACCTTGTTTAAAATCTGTACCTAATTTTCTGCTTATGAGCTAATATGCTTAGCATATTATCACCAGTAACCAAAATGTTAAAAACACTTTCAGATTTTTAAGTCCCCTTTCCTTACCATGTTCACTGACTGTTTATCTTTGCATATCAGAAAGCCCCTAAGGACTGTATGTGAATCATGACAAGCAATTACCCGGAGATCTCATACTATGGGCTCACCACCTTTTCCTGTACTTGCCTCCATCTACCACAAAGAACCTTAAGCAAGCACAATAGGCCATGAGTATAACCTCAATCTCTACTCCTACCCTAAAACAATTACCTTTCAGCCTCTGTGTGGGTCAAGAGAAACATGGGAACAGCATAGTTTGTTCTTGGGAACATAGGCCAGTAAAGAATGCTGATCAAGTCCTAAGTAATCACTGGCTTTAGACTCCAGATCATTATAGAAGTGGGGATAGACCTGGGATAAGGGACCACTCTACCCTAAGACTCTGCTGTGGGAAAAGCCAAGCTCCTGAATTAATGAGGCCAGGGATGGAGTTTCAGTTTCTATTATCTAAGAATGGTCCTGACTGGAAATGTCCTAACCCACCCAGGAACTCAGTGATTTAGACGGTGTCAATAGCTATGTTTATAGTCTCTTAACAAAGAAAGAGCCATTCTGTAGGTCATGGCTATGTGGAAATAGAAAAAATCTTTGTTTTTCTACCTTGTGCCTTAAAGGAAGTGTAGAATCCATCAATGAGATCATTACAGGTTCATCGGAGGGATTTTTAGGTGGTTCTAGTTAAAAATGTAAGGTTCAAATCTGCAGCCAGTGTTCCATGAAACCTTCAAAGATATGATTATCACTATAGTAGCAAAAATGTAACATATTGAAAATATCATACACCTGCCCAGTACTGATAAAAGTACTGTTTTATGGTAACAATTTGGTTCCATATCTCTTTAGCTTCTTTTGTTCTTCTACTCATTGATACCAAAGGCTGTCCCCAAGTCCCCTCTACTGTTCCTGTCTATCACATCGAATGTCTCTCCTTTTTCCTATGTCTGCTGCCAAGAAGTGTTTCCTGTCTAGACCATTACAATGAATTCCAGTCAAGAATCCATTTGTATCCAACCTAAACAATAACACTTCTGTTTGAATCTTCTCAAAATACAAAGCTGTTTACATCACTTCTCTTCTTAAAAATCTCTCCAGTGGCTCCCTGTTCATTAAACAATCTATGCAAATGCTTTAACATGGTGCTCATTCTGCACAGTCACCACCTCCACCAACTCTTCCACTGCATTTGTCTATTGTCTACTTACTGGTTTTGTCCTCACTTTAATTACACTAAATAATTCTAGAAAATTTCCAGAAAAAAAATGGGTAAACCCCAAACATTTTACCATCATTCAAAAACATCTTTGTCTATTTACATATGGACTAACTTACAAAAGTAGAAACATCTTGGCTCTTTTTATTTATTTGAGAGTACTACCAGCAGCAATTCTCCCATCTTTAAAATAATTTTACTCATTTGCTGTCATTTGTCACCTGAATAACAGTGCTATTATTTGTTTTAATTGTATAATAGTACATGGTTATCATAAAAATTATATCAGATATACACAAGTCCATATATAACTGAGACAACAGGGTCACACACTGTTGACATTTTTAGTGTATATAGTTATTGGTTCTTTTATTTGATGATCATTTCATAACAATCATTCAGATATATTTTGTTCTACAATGGCTTCAAAACTTTACATCATATTTTATTATGAGCAGTAGTGAATTATTTAGCTATGTTAAAAATATACTAGAGTTTAATTCCTCAAGTTATTACTAAGAATGAAAAGGATGTATATACTTCTTCAAGATGCAAAATTGCATGAATACTTTCTTACACTTGTTTCCCTGACAAGTTTTCAGTTTTTGTGATGATAATCTAAATTTCCATAGCACATTCATGACCTCTTGTAACATACCTTTTTGAGATCATTTTAACTGCACAATGCTACACATAAATAAAATTGATATTCAAAAATTTTATCTCTCAAGACAAAATCTGTTTTATATTTTAGTTGATGGTTTTTGAAATCTCAATTATCTTCACATAGTGTTTATTCTGTTAAATATGTTCAGAAGTATACACTTACCTCATACTCTCCAAGCACCTGTCTGAAATACCTTTTCTTTCTCCAAATTTATCTGTGACAATTTTGTTAAATGCAGGACTCTCCCATAACAGAATGTAAACTTCCAGAACCATTTGTCCTTACCCTCCATCCTTATTGACTTTAATAGCTTGACATAAACTGATGTCAGTCTTAGTTATATTTCTATGAAACCTGCTTCAGTTACCTCTAAAATTTTCCAGTTTACTTCAGCTTTGATCTTAAAATTTTCAATAGGCTTAAAATAGGCAATGATATATTTCCATTAAATTTAAAGGAATAATCAAGTCTTCTGTTTAGAACAATTTCTCATTTTCTTTCTTCCCCCTACTCTTTCCATTTTATCATTCTACAGATTCCAATATTATATGCATATTTTTCTTTAAGTCTGCATTTGATTTTCTCTTTTATTATTTACCATTTAAGAACTCTATTTTAGTACTCCCTAGGATCTTGGAGAAATGTTCAGTTTCCAACATTATTATTCAGTTTCATAGTACTTAATCAACTCTTCACAGTTTCTTAGTTTCCTCCTAATTAAGCATTTTGTACAGTTCTGCAAAATCTCTCTTACTCTCAGAATACCGACCAGTTACAACTGTTCACTCAACTTTCATAAATATGACAACCTCTTGAATCATGATAATAGGATAACAAAACTTCTAAATTTTCCTCATACTTTAGAAAAGACAAAATTACATTTTTTAACTATAGTACAATTGTTATGTGTCTGATATTAGGGGTCTAGTATTATAACACTATTGATTTTTCTCATATATGAAGAAATAAAGTCAGTCATGCTTGGCATTTGCTACGAAAGTGGAAGCTAAGGTAGATAGCTCATTCTCAATTTCTCTAGAAAGAAATCCTTGTCTTTATGGCTTTAACTTCTTATAAATTCTTACCCAATCCTACCATTCCTCTGTAAGACTTCCCATTAAATCTACACTTTGCTAAGCGTAAGCCACATGCCTCCTACAGGAGAGAATATTGCAGGTCACTCTCCTATGTTTTGTTTGCTATGTCTTATATCAAACTTTATCTAGCTGGAATTTCTAGATATTTTCAGAAAGTGGTACACTGTTTGTCTTTCCATCACTAATCTAATGAACATAAAAACTGAAAGGATGATATGAGCTCATGGTTAGATAAGTAAGAGTTCATCGTCAACAATCCTCTTTACTGAAGTTGCAAAGAAACTGCACACCACAGCAAGATAGCACCATAGGTCAAAGAAGCAAAAAGAGAGGAAGAAGAAAGGGTCAGGCAAAACATATTAAGAAAATGTCCCCAGCAAACTGAGGACCTCCCCTAGAATCAGTCTTGTATGGGCTCCACCATACCCAAGGAACACCACCCTAGGGATGAAACCTAAAGTTTATGGAGAACAAACTCCAGATATAGGAAGTAGATGTCACAGTTTCTGCTCCCCATATCTTTTATGGCTTAACTACTTCATTGAAACCCAAGAGTATGAAAAAGTACTGCACATCCTGCTAATGCTGTTACCTTTCCAAACGTTTTACCTCTATCACTTTCTTCATTTCCTCTATTATATTCTATCAATCTCCTTATTGTATACCCATGCTTTCTAGAAATATGCAATCTCTCATTCTATGTGTTTCAGGAAGGTCTATTTATGCCCAATCCCTCTCTTCCCTTTGAAATAGACAAGACTCTAGCATTTGTCAACTATAATCCAAGTATGATTCCAATGTCCATGTTATTTTTCTGTTTTGCCATTCAGATTCAATTAAATTTTAATGAAGTTGAAATGATCTCACCAGGGATAAAACTTAGAAGGAATGTAATTGAGTTAGATATGAAACAACATTAATCTCTTACTAAGTCTACTTAATACCTTCTCTTTGACTGAGTATAAGAATGGACCTCACAGCCTCAACAGAACTGTCTGTGATGATGCTGAAGCCCTTTCTGGACATGTCTTTTCTTCTCTATGATAATACTGTAATTTTCTACTTAGTATTTCTGTAAAATAATTTTGCCATGTCATTCCTTAGAATTTTGAATGAAATTCGAACATGAATAGATTTTTTTCTCATAAAATAGGTACAATTTCATGTTAGAATATTTAATTACATATTATATGATCCATTTTCTGTGTTCAATCTATCTTTTGTAGAAATAACAGGGGAAAAATGATGTGTAGCTTCTGCTGTTTGCTGACAGAATACGAAGTCACTGAGAATGGTGTGGAAAAAAAATTGTTAAAGCCTGAACTATTGACCTGAGGGCCAAGCCCAATTGTGTGTTGTATTTGGTTTGGATTGAATAGTTTAAAAACTATTTGATTTTTTTACAGCCAATATTTAAAAGTTTGAAATCCCATAAAAAGACAAGTTTCTTACTTTAAAAAAATGTGTCTGATCTTGCATTTCTACATGAGAACCATAATTTGGGGATGAAATTGTAGCAGAGATGGCTACTGCCTTCAGTTTTGGACCAGAGATCATGTAGATTTGATATGAAACAAAGAAAATTACAGCATGATAAAACCTCAGCAAAATTAACTCAGCCTTTTCATTTGTAACAAGAAAAAATGATGTGGGATCACCCAAGGTGGTGGTTAGCAGGAGTCTGGCAGTGCAGAGTTACATATTCTGATTACCCAGGCCACTGCTCTTCTTATTAACAAGCTTCAAAATGCAATGAGAACCTCACATAAAATTACATATTAGGAAATTTAAAAGTGAGCTGTACTGTAAAATACCATTCTCCTGTTCCAGGTTCCCCTAACACTGCTCTCTTCTATGTTTACATTCACACATTACCCTATTGAAGGACAAACAGATCTTTCAGGCAGAGATTGCAAGTTAGCTGAGTTACCATAAAGCAATGTCATTCTGGGGGTTGACTTTTTTATAAAATACAATCATTAGTTCTGTGATAAACTTGCTATAAATCCATATTATGGTTCAGAAAAATGTTATATATGAATATCATATTCAAGCAGTTGTTTTGGGCATTTAGTAAAGATAAAGTAAATGAACATAGAAATAAAACTACTGCCTGTGTGGTCATAAATTAGTGGTGTGCCATCAGCAACTGAACTGCCAACAGTGAATAATCTAGATATGCTTTCCAGACCTAAAACTGGTCTATTTCATTATATTTCCTAGATTCTATCAAGCTTAATATGTGCAATCTATAATTTAATCAAAAGTTGGTGAAAAAGTAAAATGAAAGACTCAAATAAAATCAGTAAGTTCATTAATCAGTTGAGTCAATGAATAAAATGGACCTTTAATGATCTATTTCTAGTTAACAAATAGATTGCTTTTGCTTGAAGCTTTATTCTAAAACATATCTATGATAGGAGAATAGTTATGGTCGAAGAAAAGTTTCTAGACACCCATGAAGTCACAGAGATGTTCTAAATGAGTATGTCGAATCGGAGACATTCCTGTAGCTGGAAGAAGCTGAAGGATTAATAATCAACTTTTTTCTAACTCGGAGAGTACTCAACTCTCCACAAGTTTATTTCACAAACATGGCTAAGTTCTAACTATGAGCCAGGCATCAATTTCTCACTGGAAGTATAAAAACAAGATTATTAGGTAACTAATTTCTTATGTTCAAATTTAATTTAATGACATAGGAAGTAGCCTAATAGTGCAGCATAGCAGGAACAATGCCCTGGGTTCAATTCCCAACACTTCAAGAAGTTTTATTTAAAATATGTAGAGTAAAAGAGGTAGACTATAACTAGTGCTTAGTTGGCTGTGGTTTTATGTTTTGTGGATACCTTAAAAACATAGTAAATATATGCAAGCAGAAGCTAAAAGTGAGAGGAGCCAAACAGTCTTTAAGGGAGCAGTGAATCTTCAGAACCTAACAATGGGGGAGGGGTTGGGGAGAGAAAGAGAGGTGGGGATCAAGTGTGGGGAGATGATAAGGGTGCAGAAGAGAGATGGGGTACAAAACAAACACAAAAAATGCTTGGGGGGCAACCTGGGAGGGAGGAGATTCCCAGGAATCTATAGGATGACCCTAACTGAGACTCCTATCCTCTGGGACTGTGTAGAGTGAAGTGGCCATCTGCTATAATCAGGCAGGACTTCCAATGCAGGGAGGGGGATAATAACCCACCCACAAAACCTTTAACCCCAAATCTGTTCTGCCTACAAGGTGTACAGGGATAAAAATGGAGTAGAGATTGAGGGAATGGTCAAAATGACTGGCCCAATTTGAGACCCAACCCATGGAGGAGAGACAACCCCTGACACTACTGACGCTTTGCTGTGTATGCTTGCAGACAGGAGTTTAACATAACTGTCTTAGGAGAGATTTCATCCAGCAGCTGATGGAAACAAATGCCAAACATTAAACCAAGCTTGGAAAGACTTGTGGAAGAGCAGGGGGGCAGGGTGGCGGTGGGGAAGGATTGAGGGAGCTGGAAGAGCCAGGGACACCACAAGAAGACCTACAGAGTCAACTAATCTGAGTCTATGGGGGTTCACAGGGATGAAACCACCCACCAAAGAGTATGCATGGGCTGGACCTAGGCCCCCCTCTCCTCTGCTAGATGAAGAGCTTGGTCTTCATGTAGGTTCTCTAACAATTGGAGTGGGATCTGTCATTGACTCTGTTGCCTCCCTTTGGATGACCTTCCCCTCGCTGGGTTGCCTTTTCTGGGCTCAGTAGGAAAGGTTGCACTTAGTCCTGCTGTACCTTGATGTGCCAGGGCAGGTTGGTACACATGGAAGTTTCCAGTTCTTGGAGGAGAAGAAAAGGGGTGTGGGAAGAGGGATATAGGCTGGTAAGACTGTGAAGAGAGGAGAGGAGAGGAGAGCGGAGGGGGGAGGGGAGGGGAGGGGAGAGGAAGGGAGGGGAGGGGAGGGGAGAGGAAGGGAGGGGAGGGGAGGGGAGGGGAGAGGAAGGGAGGGGAGGGGAGGGGAGGGGAGAGGAGAGGAGAGGAGAGGAGAGGAGAGGAGAGGAGAGGAGAGGAGAGGAGAGGAGGGGAGGGGAGGGGAGGGGAGGGGAAGGGAGAGGAGAGGAGAGGAGAGGAGAGGAGCAATCAGAATGTAAAATGGATTAAAATGAAGAGGAGGAGGAGCAGGAGGAAAAGGAGGAGGGGAACAACAATAATTACAAATGTAAGGAGGGCAGGCATTTCCAGAAGAAGAAACATTAACATCTCAGTGGGATCAGAGATTCTTTCTATGGCAGAATTAACTCTCAGCTACACCCATAATGAGGAATGCAAAATGGCTGGGATAAAATAATACATTTGATGTAAAAAAATTTGAAAGGCTAACAAAAGAAATTTTTAAAAAAGGAAAGAGAAGAGGCATTTACTGTATTTATTGAGCCTGCATTTGCACATAGCTAGACAAAGTTACATCGGGAGTCCATCTCTCTCAGATCACAGCTCTTTCTTTAAATAACTATTGAAAAATTTCTCCTTTCTTATGTCCACCCAAATATTTGTTACCTGTCCCAGGTATTAGAGCAACTGCTTCTATTTAATTAATACTTAATTAAATAATAATATATGAATTTGGTAGTTAATATCTTCTTTGATAGTGTTGTGAAACCAAGAATCTTGAGAAAATGGCCAAATAACATTTGTCCCTTGTATAATCTATAGCAGCTTCTTTGTTATCTTTAAATTTTTAATAGACAAGATGATCAGTAGATATTACTAGCCTTGAAATTTTTATCAAATTAATCTTAAGTAATGTAGGTAGGACCTAGAATTTTAAATAGAAATTAGAAGTGATAATTTATAATACATGGTGGGGGACAACCAGAGGAATCAGTGACAGACTCTTCATATCTTGCATAGTGGGTTCAAAGTCGATGTGCTAAAATAAAAGAGTAATGTTGACATGTTACAATAACAAAATAGCAGACTTTGACAGGAAAACCAATTTGTGAAAGAAGAGAAGTTCTTTACACATCTTGTGCTCTAACAGCTAGTGAAATATTTGAATGGCTAATTCATGTTTTCCAAAGGTCTATGGCAATAGAAAGCAGATGTGGATTTAGTTCTGCATGAGGAGGTTTCAGAATCACTTATTAGCATGGAATTGGGGGTGATGGTGTTCAGATTGGATAACATTCCAGAAGAATGCTTTCAACAATGGAGTGGACTACATATTTTTGGGGCGGGGGAGATTCTTTTACTGTGATCCCCTATTAGATTCTAGAGAAAATAAAAGAAATAGGCTTTAAAACACATAAAGGAATAACAAAGATTTTCATTCTCTTCTGTCATTTTCAGTACTAGAAATATACATATACATACATACATACATACATACATACATACATACATGTGTGTGTTTGTGTGTGTGTATGTATATGCCAAACAGGTGTCAGCTATTCCACAATATCATCAATAAATTCAACAAAACTCAAACTAAAATACTAAGTTATTTCTTGACTCTTGGGGAGTATATTCTAAAACTTACATGAAAGGGACAACTACCAGTAATAATTGAGATGCTCCTGATAGACAAATATAAATGAAGAAAGCAGAAGGGGGATTAGTTTTTACAAAGCTCATCACAAAACTACAGTATTCATTTGAAAGCATAAGGAAATGGCATTGTAGAGCTCAAGATCAAATGTTGGTAAATTCTCAAGGATTAACAAAATAAATGTGTGTGTGTGTGTGTGTGTGTGTGTGTACTAAAATGATATCATCAGTATTACCTGAAGCAGACACTTGGGTAACTGATTACATTTAGTGAATACTTAATTAAATATAATATTACCTGGTCAATAGATAATCTTAAATAGTGATAAGAAACTTATATTTGTGAAAGTGTATACATATATGTTTAATGACAGATACATTTAACATATGCATGTGTACATGAATATGCATAGACATATACATACATATATGTTATTGCTACAGAGATAGAAAACCTATAATAGACACCATTGAGGTACATACGTGCATTTGGAAACATAGTTAGAACTATCATTATAGTTCACTGGTAGTAAATGAATAAAAGGTGCTCTAATAATTACTAGATAGGAAAGCAAACTAAAATTTTTTTCTTACCTAGTATCATATAGAAAATATCTTCATATACACTAAACACATGCTTATGTAATCAAAAGGTAAAACTTCTGAAAGAAAATACAGGAAAATCTTCCTCCTCCTCCTCCTCCTCCTCCTCCTCCTCCTCCTTTCCATTCTCCTTCACTTGTCCTTCTCCTCTTCCTTTTTTGAGGGGACAAGGTCCCAATATGTAGCACGGGCTGATGTGGAACCAGGCTGGCCTCAAATTCAGAGACCCAACGGCCTCTCTCTTCCAAGTGCTAGAATTAATGGCATTCAGCATCATGCCTGGCTTTTTTTCTCTTCTATAAAAATGAAATTTTATATAAACGCATGGGATATCAAAAACTACCCGTTCCAACCTACCTTGTATGACAGTAAGGTCACTGGTGTTGTGTTTGAATATGATCATTCCCCATAGGTTCACATGTTTGAGCCCTTGATTTCCAGCTATCTAGAAAGACTGGAACCTTTAGGAAGAGGAGCCTGGCTGAAGAAAGTGAGTAACTGAAGACAAGACTTGAGTGTATTTATTTATTTATTTATTTATTTATTTATTTATTTATTTAATGTATGAGCGCTCTGCTGCATGTACAACCATATGCCAGAAGGGGGCATCAGATCCACTTACAGGTGTGGTTGGTGGGAATTGAACTCAGGCCCTCTAGAAGAGCTAGTGCTCTTAACTATTGATCCATCTCAACAGTCCCGAAACTTGAAGTTTTATAGCCCAGGCTCATTTCCTGTTCACTCACAGCTTTGAAAGTGTGGATGCAATGTGACCTGCCAACCTCCTTTTCCTATCATGGTCTCTTTCCTGCCTGTTGCCCTGTCACCACCACCATGATGGACTATAGTCCTCCAGAACTTTAACTGAAAATAAACCCTTTCTCCCCTAGGATGTTTTTCTTGGGGTATTTTTGTCATGGCAATGAAAATAACACAAGTGAGTGGCAAACTTTTGGCTAATGGGGTGTGTTTGGAAATGTCTATAAAGCAGCTTACAAGATCTTCCTTAAAAGACAGCTGTCACACATAATGCTTTCTTTACCCATACAATTTTCCTTTCCTACCTTCTATCTGTAATATAGTTGTGTAAGTAGAGTCAGTGATTGGAAGGGTAATACAATCATTTGGGGATCTAAGATCTAAGTGGGCTTTGTGCAGTACAGTCCCATCCTTGTTCTGATTCCCTACCTCAATGATAGAGAAGAACAAGTATCTGTCTTGCTAAGTCCCTATTACATTATCTCTCTGATCCTACCTCATATCACCTACATACCACTGCTTATAGTCTTTATTTCAAAGGAGAACCTAGAAATACTTTGATAGTTATATCCATTTTAAGAGACTGTATGGAAAGGGAGGTAAAAATGGAAAGCTATAGGAGTTAATAATATCAAATGTCATTAAAATATGGAGACTGGGGACCAAAATAATTTAATTGTGTAGTTATCTAGATCAAAGAGAGATCATTGGTGGCAACAGAGGGATCTTTTCCAAGGAGTGACTAAGCAGCCACTAAAGCAACCCAGCCCTCAAGTGATTATTGCACGTTACTTGGAGGCCTTCCAGTTCTGCGCAAAACTAGCTGCAAATGCATTAGCTATTTTTGGATTAGGCATATCTGAATCATAAAGAAATAGAAATAGACCCTTCCCTGAATAATTTCTTGATGCTTTTCAATAATTATGGTATATCTACTAGCATAACTGATCTGCTTGATGTGGTCACTACACTGTGATCTGCCTATTCATTTAAGACCAACTCACCTACATCCTTAACTGGAATTTCAAAGATCACCAACATACACATACCCTAGAATAGACAGCATGGATCACTGGTAACAAAATGGTTTTATTTGTAACAAGAAATGACAAATCTATTCAATATCACCATTAGGGTTGGGCCACGTACTAATCACTGTTCTTTCTACAGAAGCCATGAGCACCAAAACGTAGGGACCAGAAGCAGATACGGGCCAAACTTTGAACTTTGCAAAGTCCAAATCAGCACTGTTGTATATACTCTAAAAGAGACGGATGTCATAAAGTACACAAAATCCTGAAAGTGCCTTGTGCCAAACTCATTTTCCCATAAGAAATAGTAACAAAAAATAAATTTAGGGGAATCCAGTCATTATAACACTAGTCAGCCTTTTTTATTTTGATTTGACCTTGAAGATTAACAGAAGTACCTCGGCCTACAAACTCCACACACTATCAAATTGCCTAAAACACCACATATGTGTTGTGTAAGATGATGACTCAATATTTTTGTCTGAATTATGTAGAATGGTTACCTGTACAGTCCATTCCGGGTCATCTCAACTGCGCCTTCACTGCATGCTAAGGTTGCCCTGCTTTTGTTGTTTGTTTGTTTTTTTTTCTTAGAAGAATAAGGAAAATACGAAGAGGGGAGGCAAAACCAACACAGGAAACAACCCAACAGCCCAAATATCCCCCTCTCCCGAAGCAAGAACAGGAGGCTCAGTCCTTCACATCGCCCTAATTTTCACCAGTTGAAATGTCTGTAGTTTATCAAAAGCCCCTGGAATCCCTGCCACTATCACACGGGCCAAGCCAGCTGCAGCACTGAGAATGGTTCCAGTGATACTTAAACTGCAAGGCATAAACACTTGCAAGCTCTACCCAGAGCAAACTGAAGCTCTTCGGCTCGAGCAAGCCTAAGTGTCCTGCAAGGAGACCCGGGATTCCTGAAGGCTAGATGCTATGCTCACTCCGGACATCCCATTATCTTACCACGGCAGCATCTGGGGTTTCTTGACTGAAAAGTTTTAACTTTTTGCACAGGTCTTATCGTGAGAAACGATTGCCCTTCCTGTGACTCTAGCTAATTTCATTTCCTTTCGGATGTTAAGCAAACCCAGGCCATAGCAATTAAACACATTGCTCAAACCATAGCAGATCCTTGCGCCTGTGAAGCTGTGAGATGACTATGAATGCCCAACGCAGTCCACTCTGTGAATGATTCCATAAACTACAGTTTCAAGTAATAACAAGAGTTCAAGGCTACTCAGCAGAGTCCTTCACTCTGTGTGTGTGTGTGTGTGTGTGTGTGTGTGTGTGTGTGTGTGTGTGTTCATGCAGGTGTGGGAGACAGAAGTCAACCTCAGAGTCCTCCTCTAGCATTGCCCTTTTTCCTTCCTTGAGACAGGGTCTCTAGCTGAACATGGCATTTATTGATAGCTGGACTGGCTAGAAAGCTCTGCTCCCATCGGAGCTAGTGTTCAGATATGAACCACCATTCCAGGGTGTTTCTAAATCATCATCATCATCATCATCATCATTGATAATTTCATATATGAGTACTGTATTTACGTTATTCCCCTCCCTCCTAGCTCATACTTTTAACTATTCCTGTGTTCCCTGCTCCCTTTGGAATTCATGGCATCTGTTTTATTTGTAACTATTACATATAGGAATATAATTTGCTGAGTCTATTTAGTGTTCTTGGCTGTAGATGCTTTTAGGAACAAACACTTGGTATTGAGTAACCAGTTAGGATGCTTAACCATGGAGAAGATTGATTTTCCCTCTCTCATCAGTTATTAGTTGCATATAACTCTTTATATAGGAGTGGAACCTTGTGAGATTTTGCATATCCATATTACATGCCAGGTTTATTACTCCACAAGTATAGAGATGTAAACTGAGTTCCTCATGTTCAGGATCCAAGCATTTTACTAACTGGGTCATTTCCCCAGCCCCTTTCTGTTTTTTTTTTAATTACTTTTTCCAGATGTCTCTTTATATTTATGGAGCCACCTTCAAGATGGAGTTAAATATCAGAACTTCAAGGTTACTTAAGGTGAAGAAAAACCTGGCATTCATATATATGTATATGTATACACACACACACACACACACACACACACACATATATATATATACTTTTACAAAATTTTATTCATTCATTCCAACAGTTCTTAACCTGTGGATCATTACCTTTGGGATGTTAAATGACCCTTTCACAGGGGTCACCTAAAACCAATTTATTACAGTAGCAAAATTACAGTTATGAAGTAGCAGTGAAAATAGCTTTATGGTTGGAGGGGTCACCACAGCATAAGGACCTGTACTAAGTAAGGGGTTGCAACATTAGGAAGGTTGAGACCACTGCATTATTGTGTGTACATGTGTGGTACTTGTGTATGGGGAAATCTGCCATGGCACAAGGGTGGAGGTCAGGGTATGACTTTGTGGAGCTGATTCTTGCTTTTCACCTCCCCGTGGACAGCTGGGCTTGAACTCGGGTCATCAGGCTTGCACAGCAAGCACATTGATCCACTGAACCCTCTCACCATCCCTGGATATTGACTTTCTAAATTTACAGTTACACATGTGAGGCATGCAAACATAGGCTAGTTTAGCAACCTGACACTCCATTCAGCTTGACGTCTACACATACC
Source organism: Tokudaia tokunoshimensis (assembly GCA_036184795.1). Classification (NCBI taxonomy): domain Eukaryota; kingdom Metazoa; phylum Chordata; class Mammalia; order Rodentia; family Muridae; genus Tokudaia; species Tokudaia tokunoshimensis. Next base: position 106,341,034 of record BTHU01000012.1, read on the forward strand.
CCTCCTCCAACAACACACCTAGCCATCCAGGACCCTCGCCCATACTGAGACACATATACATCTCCTTTAGTAATTAATTCCTCCGTTTTGCTTAGCTTCCATTCAGATGCGGTAGAACTTATTCAGGACTAGTTTGATCTGGAATGGACAGATTTGATGGTGCATTGGCTATAAGGCATACTGTGTCTTATGAGTGAATGTTTAGATAAAATAGCCTATTTCTGTTTTATGTCAATGCATAGTTGGGTATGCATATGATTAAGACCTGATGCATTATGAGAAAGAAGATGCATGGTAGAGAAGGCTCTCATAATCCTAGTCTGTCAATCAAAGTGGAAATTCACCCACTCTAAGCCTCTTAGCAACCAACCCCTCCCCCATTTTGATCCTGTAAAAGGAAGCCCCAAATAATAACCAATGTTCATGGACATTTGATCTCCCTCGCAAAGTATCCTGTACTGTCTCTTGCTGTCTTCGTAGCTGTGTGCACTTTTTTCAGTTCTGTTTCCAGTGAGACGCTGGAAACCTCAGGTCCAGATTAAGATGGCAGGCAATACATAAAGCTTGTATGTCACCACTTGTACATTACCCCAACAAGTAAGCAGCTGAACAGGCTTGGAACTCAGCAATGCCTTTTCAATTCATAAGGAAGGTATAGACCCAGGAAAACCCCTTCCCAAAGCTGGAGAAAGAGAAGAGTGAATACATCCCAGCTTACCTAGTAGAAGGCGAAGACACGGGAACACCTGCAGGAACCCTTTCCTGAGTAAGAACAGCCAAACAGTAATTGGTGGCATTTCAGGAACCTCAGTGTGAGGAAATTGCATGTAAGCCTTCCAGGAGGACCCAGTCATGGCATCTCCTCACACTTCTGTAAGTTTCATCTCCAGAAACTGGAATGGGTTCTCAGGGAATATTAGAAAGAAAGAAAAAAGAATCCTCTCTAGCCTATTGCAAGCAGGAGACAGAAGGAGCCATTTTGAAGTACACCAGACCCTGTTGTTTTGAGAAGGACTGCCCTCAGGAGAAACTGCTTAACAGCACCTAACCTGCTAGGCTGCTGTGAGGGCCTGACTGACCTCAGGAAAGGGAACTACTGAAACCCAGGGGATTCTTGTTATTCTGTGCTACCTAGGGAGGATGGGAAGATTCAGAAAAGTGTGAGGATCACAGATCCAAGGAAAAGGCTCATAAAAGGATGGAGGCCTAACAATATGACTACAAAGTAGCTCCCCACCACCACTACATAATTAATGCCCGCTTATATCAGTTTGCTTGAACAAGCATAGTATGCCTATCAGTAGTAGTAATAGTAGTAGTAATTATTATTATTGTTGTTATTATTATTATTGTTACTACTACTACTACCATTATAGAAACACAAGGCACACTAAAAGGCAAAACAAAAAACTGAAAGACAGGGCAAGCAAGCACAGCAGGCCTACTTATATTTTTCAAACTTTAGAAAAACCAAAGTTAAAGAGAGAAACTCCTGCAGGAGTCAAGGGAGACAAACATCTACAGAGAAACAAAGAAAACAATAACATTTGACTTCTCTTTAAGGAAAAACAACCAACGTGTGTGTGAGAAGAGAGTGTTGTGGAATGTTTACAGTACTGAAATAGAAAAGGAAAAATCTAGCAAGCTACAAAAATGTTAACCTTGAATTCTGTACCCTGTGAAAAGGTTCCTTCAGAACTGGAGAAGTAAAGTCAGTCCCACACAAAAGCTGAGAAAGTGGATTGCCGGCAGACCTCCTTCATAAGAAATGTTAAAGGAAATTGCTTCATTGGAGAAAAGGAAAGTGATATAGGTCAGAAACTGCATAACGAACTTTAACGGCAAATCTGAAATAAAACCTCATTTCCCTTTTTGTTATGTAAGAGATAGCGGTGCTTGAAAAATTAGCAGCAATAATTTATTTGACTTACACATGTGAAATAGATGACATTGCTGGCGATAAAGAGGAGGAGAAAATGAAGTTATTTTTGTGGTTTTAAGACTCAAACTACTTGATACAGGTGTTGTTTGAATGGGATGGAAATAGGTGTAATGAAATATTGCAAACGCAGGAGCAACTATTAAAAAGTAGCTGTGTGTGTGTGTGTGTGTGTGTGTGTGTGTGTGTGTGTGTGTGTGTAGAAATGGCTTTCTGAGTACTTAAGTTCCTCTAGAGGACCCCAGATTCTTTCTAGCACCTATACCAGCTGTCTCAAAAGCACACCCTGGGGATTCAGTGCCTTCTTCTGACCTCCATTCATTACTGCATGAAAGTAAGCATACACTCAAAGATGTGCACATATAAATAAATAATAAAATAAATTCTTACAAAATTTTAAAAAATGAGGTACAGTTTTGTCCCAGTCATTTGCAAGGGTTATGTTATCAGCCAATAGAAACTATATTTAAAATAAATAAACAAATAAACAAATAAATAAATAAATCTGTGCATGTTTCTTGTAAGACTATGAAAAATCCCTGATAGATCCCTTGAAGAAGTCTGGTCTTTACGGGCATATCACATGAACCTAGCGTGGGACTTTGTAAGGGAAGGACAGTGAGTGAAAGATTGTACAATAATTGTGTTTTTAATTTTTTTCCGCTAAAATTCAGAGTATCCTATAAGATGCTATAATATTAATAAATTGTGGGTTAAAAAAGTCATGAGAATGCATGGGGTCTCTGGAAATACTAATTTCTTTGTTTAAGTAATCTTTTTAAGAAAGAAAAATTACACACTGAACCCTGTTGCAAATATATTCCTTAATATTTTCAGGCATGGCCATCGTAGGACATGCATTCCTTATGCCTTCTCACAGTGGAACTTGTGAGATATACATAGCTCAAATGTTTTAGTTGCATATTAATACATCACTAATCACATTGTAAATAATGTATGTGTTTGCTCATATGACAGTGTGTGTGCAGGAGCACGTGTATGTTCAGGCCAGTGCTATGCCTAAGAGCGAGCATGTGTGAGTGTGTGCACCATTTCAACCAACTTCGTGGAACATTCCTTACACTTACAAAACCTAGAATACATAGCTAAACTGTGTTTGTTTCACAGCCTAGATTCAGGTCCTTTTTCATGACTCCTGTGTGTCACTTATTAATAAATATGGAAAATATCTGAAGGTTTACTTTCAACTCATTTGGATTTCCTTGAAGACTTTGGCACACCTCATGAGATTAAAATAATCTGGCATTTCTGGTTCCTTTGCCCACAAACCTCAGGAATAAATATTAGGCTGGTGGATTCTCTTTTCCTTGTCAACCATGAGTGTGTGGCAGGCCAGAGCAGGGCCTAGAAAGGTATTCAAAAATAAACAAATAGAACCCAAAGAGTAACTCTATTCTTTTATTCAAAGTTTATTAAAATATAAGAACAAGTTGTAAAAGCACACATACCACTCAGCACCAATATTATAACACTCTTTCTACTGATAATCCCCAAAGCTTTCCTTTTTCTGCAACTGAGAAGCAGTGATGGACACACGTGGTCTCAGTCGCGCTGACTCAGCACTCTTTGCACCATGACCCAAATGTTCTACTTGCTAAGGAGACAGAGATGGAGAGAGGCAGACTCGTGTGACCACATCCAACCACAGACTGAGCAGATGGCTCTTTCGTCAGTAGTTATCATTTGCACACCAGTGAGTTCTCAACATCTCAGTTCCCTCTTTCAGGTGCTGGTTACATGGGCTTGTGAGTCTGGTGAAAACATGATCCGAAAACTAAACAGAACTGGCCAACATTCCCTACCCAAGACCTTTTGATTGCTTTGGTTATAAAGTACTAGGTACGTAGGTCTTCTCAGCCCCGACTCCTGACACATCAAAACCACATGGCGTGGTCTGGAGCAGTCTTGAGAGAATTTTATTTCCCCATCCCCTTCTGTGGGCCTCTTTCATTTCTATGTTTATCTGTTTGAATTTTTTTTTTCCTCAAGACAGATGGGGGAGGGCAGGTTGAGCCAAAATAGTGACTTCATTAAACATCTGCTAGGTCTCCGAAGTCTCAGTAAATATTAAACGAACTCCCTAGAGCCCTGGTGCTGCTGCCCGAGACAGGCAGCAAGCTCTGGCTTGCGTGAGCAGTCTTGTTTGGATATCTGTACGTGTTTGCTTTTTGCTGGTTCAGGCTCACCTTGGAACAGAGCTGAGTCTCTTAAGTCTGAGACCTTGTTTCTGGTGTTATCTAGAACACAGGGTATGAAGAACAGAGTCAATGCTCGCTCATCCTAAAGTCATTCGCTGACATGCGGCAGCCTTCCTCTGAGTATAAGAAGTTTTGTTTCAAATCCTTCCAAATAGATAAACCCAGCCCTTGGGGCTGTGGGTATAGGGGCACTAATTCTTCCCAGTTAGCAGCTCCTCAGCTCACGCAGCTACGAATCCTTCCTGTCCTAAAGGGACTCAGGACAGTCCCAAGATACTACCTTCATCTAGCAGCAAGTGATCCATTGTGTCCATTCTGAAAGTCCATATAAAGAGCTGGTTTGGCTTCTATATTTAAGGCAATGATAGAAGTTAGAGTATAACTAAATATACTTGGATTCTGGTTTGGAGCTATATCATAAAGAAAGCTCCCAGAATTTACAGACTCACAGTCAATTTCCACTAAGACAGACGGCACGGCATTGGACATGTTCTGACAAGCTGAAGGGCTGGCCTAAGTCTTCCTTTATCCTTCAGTGGGACAGAAATCAGCCTAATTTTCCTCTCTGCAGTGGCCAAGGGAGTCTAATTAAACTTATTTTCCAAACCATCAGTCAAAGGTCAGGTGGAACTAATGTCCAGGTTGATCCTCTTATGATTTACATAATGGGAAGCCTGGTACATTAGCAAATCCCTCTGGCTGTGGATGGAGGCTACAGGGCATGCCAAGGGCAGCTTGCATCCGCCTGAGAATCCTATGAAAAAGCATCAATGCTATCCCCCACCTTCCCCTCCAGTAGTTTGTGTGAGGCAGCCCCCACCTGTGACCTCACCACATCTTATGAATTTTATTCAGAATCCCAAATAGTCAAATACATTCAGGTGAAGGGATCAATGACTGTCTATTGATTATTAGAAGAATTTAACGAAATTGATAGACCACTTAGAAGCTGATATTGCTAAAAATCTGGAGATACAATCTATGAATGCCACAGGAGCAGAGAATGAATGAATGTGTTAAATGACTGGCACTTTGGCAAGACAGAGCAAGAACAATGACTGGTTTGACTCCACAGAGGTCATTGAATTTGTACGAAGTATGTCTACATTTTCTGGGCAGGCACTTCATTCATTCCCATTCAAGAAAGTCATTGTCCATTACTTCCTCTAACCAACAAACTAAAGAGAGTTTTGAATAGGTCTAAGATGTCTTTCAAACACTTAGTGTTTGAGAAATCCAGGTATGGTAAGTTCTGAGAAACTATTTCAGTAGTACACAGGCCAACTGAGTTTGAAAGTACAAACTGATATCCCCATGTAAACATATTCTATGGGAGAGATCTTTATGTTCTAAGAAAAATAAGTCCAAGGTGTGTGTGTGTGTGTGTGTGTGTGTGTGTGTGTGTGTGTGTCTCCTTGCGAGAATGTATGTATACACATATTTGCGTTTCCTTGGGAGAATTATAATTATAACTCTTCAAATGAATATACATTATAAAAGGCATGTTAGGTAGGTGGGTACTGACAGCCTAATAGTATCTCTGAGAACAGTAGCTGCGCATTGATTTTCTCATCTCTGGATGAATGACTTCTTATTAATTTTATAAAAAGGCACATCATAGGAATTCATAGAAGTTTACATCGAGATAAATAGGTTATATAATCACAGGCTTATCATACCTGGGGGACCAACCCTACACAGCGTAAGATTCCTGAGCTCTGCTAATCACTTTCTTCCTGGGCCCTTCAATGTTTTTCCTTCCAGTGTTTCTACCATGCTCTACTGAACATGTCTGTGTCCCTGACAGTCAGCCTCTTTGTATATTTGCTTCTTCTTCTTCCTTCCTCCATTGGCCTATCCTCCAAAAGGCAAATGGTATGCACACACAACCTTCTCTTTCTTTAAAAGATGTAGCACAACTGGGTGATTTTTTCCCCATTGTCCCTTTTCCCCAGACAACTAGCATGGCATTAGCCAAAACTCATCCCCCCACCCAATCTCTGACATTCTGCTTCACTATCTCACATGGAAAACAAAGGGGTCATTTGTGGATGATGGTGTGGGTGTGGGGTAGCCAAATTTTCATTTTCCTTCTTTAGGGAGCCACATGAATCTCAAAACCATTTTGAAGATTAAGATGAATGGGGGATCATTCATATAAGCCTCAATTGAAGGCCTTAACACCTGAGGAATCTGAAGTAATCTATCTTCAATATGATTTTACAAAAGTTCACTAGACACCATTGTATTTTGGAAATTTACTGTGTTTCTTTGTGGGTATGTCTTTTACAGAATTTAAAACTCTGGCAATCCTAGACACTTCCAAAAATATTGGCCATGATGCTGCTTCCATGACTAAATAATATATGGGCTAGTGATCTGACTTATTTCTTGCTCCCATTTTTAAAAAAGATACTCTATTTTCCACATTTGGGACAAATATTTTTTCAAATAGTTCAATGTCATGGTTTAATTATTGAATAGATAGACATAAAAACCCTTGATTTGGCATGTAACTATAACCATATGTTGAGATCTTTGAGCTAAAAAAAATTAATTACAATACATTGGTTGATCTGTTGGTGTGTTTTGGTTTTGGTTTTTTGGTGTTTTTTTGTTTTGTTTTGTTTTTTGAGGCTGTGATCTTCAGGTATTTGTTGTAGATACAGCTGGGTTGCTTGTATTTTAAGAGAAATGTATTCATAATTCATAGATATAACCATAGTTATGTACACAGCTATTAAACTTCAACTAATGGGTTAATCCCAGTTGAAGAATAAAGAACCAAGTTCAAATTCAAATGTCGAAGGAAATTTAACCAAATTTAAATGGAAATTTAACCAAATTCCTGTGGTACCAAGAATAAGCTTTGTGTAAGCCCTCAAAACTATGGGTAGAGAGTATGGAGTAAATTGCTCTCATGTTTATGTGAAAAAATCCCTTATCATTACAGTTCTTCTACTGGAGGAGAGGGCAGAAACTGAATGGCTAGGGTACCTGCCTCTTAAACCCTTCACTCAGCACCCAGAGAAAACAATGCTACAGAGGTTAGGAATGGAGGGGGTGTAGCATTGTAACTGTAGGAATTTGGCAGGAACAACACATCAGCACCAGACCCCCCTGGATTTTACTCTTAACGGGTATCACTCACTGAAATGGGTAAAGTTCAATCAGGCCCATAAAGTACTTTCTCCACATTAAAAATGTTCACCTGTTTTTATCTTTTCCATCGCCCACTTCCTTTCAGTGTAGAAATACTGCAACACATCTCCTTTCTATGTGCATCCCGCCTGTGCTATTTTTAAGTTTACACCTTTGTTATCCCAGCTGTGTACACGCCTCAGTGCTGATGCAGTTGAACAACACTCATTACCTACAGCTTCCAGGTAAAACCCCTATGCGATTTCCTCGTCTTTCTGCTTCCTCTGTCTTTGCTTGTCATATTTGGCAACTCGAAGCTACAGAGACTAACACGAGACATTGCATGGCTAAAACTAACACTTCAGTCCTAACTGCATGGCATGGCTTCAAGACCACAATCATAAGTATGTATTTGGGGAGGGGGGGCGCTTTCCAGTTGGGTTTGTTCCTGGTGACTAAAGCTGAGACAATACACTTAATCAGATCATAGGTAGTAGCTCCCTTAACAATAAGGATTCTGGAAACTTTTGTCCTCTGGTCCCAGAGCACACACAGGACAGAATCACTTCTTTCACAAGCAAGAATGAACACAGGCTGCAACAGGGTTTCTTGCACTCCAGTTTGGATCAATTCGCTCAGAAGGGAGGTAACAGGACCGCTATTTAGCCAGATGTCATTTGTGTACTAAAGGAAGTATTGAGATGTTAAAGAGGTCCAAGATCTTCTGACAGGTATGTCCCTGTCTTTCAGTGAGGCAATGGGATTCAGTTGAAATAATAGATTCAGTTCAGTTCTCAACTTCTTTTACATATTTTTTTAAAATAATAAACTCTATTACAATCACACTTTTATCCAGCTAATCTAGAATTCATCTCTTGCTGAAATTCTTCTCCAGCCAACTTCGGACTTCTTGTAGGTTATAGCTGAAGGGGCCCTTCCCTCCTAAGTAAGCAATTTTCCGTCTCTGCACGATGCACACACGTTCAAAGGCTACCCCATAAGCTACGTTGGCATTATTGTCCATGCGGTCAGCCACAACTTGACACTGGGGTGGCAAGGAGAAACGCTCCAGGAGCTGGTGGGCTGCTGCACATCGGTCCTCTTGGTTCCGGTGCTTCTTAACTTCAAAAGACAGAGAGGAGTCCCCAGGCACTGCCCAGCCATCTGAAGGGTGAGCCTCATCAATGTATACCAACAGGAAGTCAGCCACCGAAGAGAACTCTTCCACCAGCTGGCGGAAGGCTGGCAGTTGCCTAGTGAAAGGTGGTCAGGTGGCTGAACCAAAGTTGACCACCAGTGGGCGCTCTGCACTGGCAAAGTCAAGAAGGTGACATTCAGCCCCGTCAGCGGCCTTCTCCGAGGCATAATTGTTACCTGCTTCCGGGTTAGACACGTGCACCACACTGGAATTGGGAGCATCTTCACCCAATTTAACCTGACAGTAAAAAAGAAAGAAAGAAAAAAGAATTACCACACAAATACACTGCTGCAGCAATTTAAATATAATGGGAGGTGTGTGTGTGTGTGTGTGTGTGTGTGTGTGTGTGTGTGTGTGTATGTTTAATGTATATTTATGAGTAAAAACTAGTGTCAGGCAACATAAAGGATGGTCAATAGAAAATAAGCCTTTCATTATGAATATTCATTAGAGGTAAATTTTTTCCCATCTCTGAAGATACCAGAGTTAGCTATTTTCATAAATAAGTTGATTCTGGTAATTTTTTGTTTTTTGGTTTTTGGTTTTTTTTGTTTTTTTTTTGTTTTTTTTTTTTGCTATTCTCACTTTTCTGCCAATGCCTATAGCAAGCACTATAGAATGAATGATTAATTGACTTCATTTTAAAAGTTAAAAGTAAATGGTTCACTTTAAGATAAATTATTTTGGTTTTAAAATAGAGTGTCTCCTTCTGAATTCTAAAAGACTCGGGAAAGACCAGAGTTTTCACACATGAGCTTAATTTATTTTTGCTTGTCCTTCTTTTAAATAATAATTCCATTTATTTATTTATTTATTTATTTATTTATTTATATATTCTCTCACTTTCTGTGGTGTGTGTGTGTGTGTGTGTGTGTGTGTGTGTGTGTGTGTGTGTGTGTCTGACTGGCTGTTTGACTGTTCCATAACAATTATGGTAGTCAGAAGACAATTTGTTGGAGTCATTTCTCGCCTTCCAACATATGACTCCTTGAAATTCAAACTCAGCTGATCAGACTTGGCATCAAGCATTACCCAGGGTGCCATTTCACCAACCCAATCTAAGTTCTTTAAGTGATTCTACAAGTGGGTTCTGTGTCTGGGCAGAGTTGGACAATCTATAATCCATCATTTACAAGTATGATTCCCCCCACTTGCCCTGTGCTCTCCCATCTGGAAAATGTCAGCAATCACCTTGCTTTTCTTATGATGCTCTGGAGGGTAAAGATAAGGACAGGAACTCTACATCTGACTGTGTGTCGATAAGAGCTGCCACTGTCAGACATTACCCCACCACAAAAGACACACTACCCTCCTCTTGAGAAATCCTATGTTCAAGATTAAAAAATAAAAATGGGCAAATTGTTCTGAGAAGAGATGTATGCTCCCTTCTGCATGGTACCACTTCTGTAGGTCCCTGTGACTACTACTTCCACTGTGCGTGCTATGGCTAGAACCTCAAAACGGCCTCTAAGAATCAGACAAGAAATTTCTCATTCTCCATGTATTTGGGGTTTTACCCTCAGTTTTATCTAGGAAGACCCAAACAAACCATGGGTCTTGCTATTGTATAAGTGATTAACAACCTCCCCAGAATAGTAAGTATTCGAATACAAGGCATGTTGACTAAAATTGCTCCACACACGCCCTTAGCACGTGGTTTACATAGTTGAACATAGAATTCTAAGAGTTAGTGGTCTTTGGATTTGTAAATTGATAATAAAAAGCAGGCAACAGAAAAGAGCCAATTACTTCATTCTAAATTAAAACAATTGGATTTCCCTCTAGGATGGTTTAATCAAAGCTAATACCATTAAGGACAGCTTATAACAGTACAATTGATTTTTATACACTATCGTGAATATTACAAAACTCTTCCAACTGGATCGACTCTCTTCTCTCACATAAACAGTCACATATAAAACTGCTGTTAATTGAAGCTACTTAAAAGTGAATCATGGCAGAGCAGTGCTGAGTACTGGTGTAAGAACCCAAAGGGTTTCACTCAGGGGCTTTAGTGTCACGATGTAGCTATTTTAACTTTGCAAAAGAATCAAAGTTCCTTCATTCTCTTCTCAAAAGTCTTGCAGGCCAGGTGTGAAATAGGTACTATTCATTGTCCAAAAGTAATCTTAGAATCATAAACTTCCTTCTTAGATGTGATTTAAATAATATATTTTGATTCAGTAACAACCAGGAAGAAAGGTACTTACATGAATCATCTTAGCCATATTACAATCAACATTAGATAGACAAATCTTACAGTTTGCCTATGATCTCATTGTTAACCCCACTAGTCTTTGAAGCACTAAAATACACACTAAACTTAAAGACACATATTTGAATCACATGATGAGTCTTAAAGTCTTGGGGGAGGGGGTCTCTTGATACACTTCTCAGATGAGGATTGGACTCCCCTTTGTATAGTACAATGTCTCCAGGACTGCTTTGAACAATATTGGTGTTGCAATGTTCCTCCACAGCCAGTTATAAGAAGGTCTGGATGTATTCTGAAGACTGGATGTATTGTAGAGACTTCTTGTGAGGTCATAAACCCATACATGGAGGGAAATTAATCTCTGCACTGCATCCCAATGAAATAATCCACCTGCAATTTGGAGCCATGGTTGAACCCTCTAAACAACTGTGTGGTCTTGATGAACAGGCCGGCATCTCCCTGGCTCTCACCCAAGCAGACCTTTTGATCCTTGTGTTTTTCTTGACTATTCATCTGAACAATCCAATCTGATGTTTTGGTCACAGGTGATCGCTTGTTACCTGCGGTTAATTTCCTTTGAATGTTTAAGCGCTTGTGACTTCTTAGAGACAATGGACAGTTCTGCCACACAACTCTTTGAAAAACAACGAAATTTTAGTTTCTAGACTACCTGGGAAATGTAGAACAAGTCCCACACACTGTCACTCTAAATTTAAAACTTGAGGAAGTTGACAAATTCACAATGTTTCTGGTGATAGAGGGGTTAGCATCCTGTTAGTCCAAGAAACATACATTTTTAAAAGCTTTGTTGAGTGAATTGCTGAATAAATGCCTGTTGATATAATCCCGGGTCAAGGAAGACTTTTACACTGAATAGCAACCTTGAACTGCAGTGAACATAGTCATAGTCAGCTGATGGACAAATTCACTAAAGCATACATATTTAGAAATAGGAAACCTGCCCCTTCCCCAGAGACATGTTGTATTCAACACCCAATGTCATTTACCTATTCTTAAATCATTTCAGCTAACCAGCAAATAAAAGAAATGCAATCAATCTTCTTTACTTTGTTCTGCATCTGTGGAATCCCAGTGAACACTAAGAAGTCGTATATGACTACCTTGTGCATGAAGGCCAAAGAGAAAATACAGGCAAGAGTAATGCTATTAGTAAAATTAAATGCGCTGGGCACTTCGCTAGTATCCATAAATCCATGGGTTGGAGTCCCAGCACCACAAAATAAGCACACACACAGACACAGACACACACACACACACACACAGAGAGAGAGAGAGAGACAGAGAGACAGAGAGACAGACAGAGAGAGACAGAGACAGAGACACAGAGAGAAAGAGAGACTCACACCTATGATATGTAAGCCCAAGTGTTAGTAAACCAACAGTCAGACTTTATAAGCTTCATAAAACTAATCATAAATTCACCATCTTTTTCTAAAATCTGATAAGTGATAAGTTGGTTAAGATAAAAAATAGACTTAATGTTAAAAAGAAAAACTTTTAAAACCCATTTCTGTTCATTGTCATTCTCTGGCCAATCACTATGAAAATGAAATTTTCATCAGATTAGAATTCCCAATGGAGAATTTCTTGATTTGCTTGGTTAGAAACCCTGCTGAGATAGAATGGGAGAAACCCTACTGTCTTCACAGTGGAAGACGGGAGCAAAGTATTCCCTGACACCAAGCCAAAATAACGAAGAAAATAAAGTTGGCCCCTTAATAACATCGAGGCTACAGGAAAGACACTCAACAAAAACAAATCATCCCCTGGTGCTCCCCAAACTTTGTTTTAATTTCCCACAGTGGCACAGAAAGTCTCCTGGCCACAAGTTACCTATCATCTTAATTTCTGCTTCTTAGAGGGTTTGTGTTTGGTTTTTGTCCTTAATGAGACATATTTGCCAAAGAGGCTTTCAAAAGGCATTTTTTGCTCTTGCGGAAGAGTAATTAGGTCGGTACCTCTTCCCCTGCCAGCATCAGCCGCCTAAAGAGAATCCTGCCTAGTATTTAATGCCCAAACACAAGAAGCATCATTTCCACTAATTGGTCCTGAAGTTCCGATGTTCCCAAAGGGTCTTTTTATTTTGCAAAGATCAGAAAGGACACACGTAAAATGTGATAGCGTCACCAGTGACCTTCATTGCTCTCATCTGCACCGTGACGGCCATCCTTTCTTATATTTTTTTCCCCCCAGTGGACAAGAGCACAATGCCAACTAAGGGAGTGAGGAAGGCTTTTGCAAGTTTACTGCTGATGACATCTCTGGGTCAAGTTCAAAGGTCACAGCAGACATGTTTATAAATGAGAGAAAAAGCATAAATGCGTAGCATATACAAGAATTTAATTCCCTTGATGATGGGTCCTTTTTGGGGACAGTACTGAGAAAAAAAAGGATACTGCTGGAAGATGCAGACCCAAGGGAAGTACCGGAGGGACCATTCATCAAATGAGCTGGAAATATAGTATATACTGCTAACCTTTTGTTTTTGTTTTTGTTTTCCTTTCTACAACCAAACAGGAACTTTGGAGTAATATCACACACTCTCATGATGAGTAGGGAAACAAGTTATAGAAATGGGGGATGGGCGTGTAGCAGAATATTTACACAAACTTTTCGTCATTGAAAGCTCTGGAAATGGCCTTATTAACTCTCAGGAAGTTTCCAATTCTTTAACATAACGATCAGGCTACACCAATGTCCTTAGAAACATGGCCAAACAATCATTAGGCAGAGCTCTAGCCATCCCCATTCAGATGGGCCAAATAAATCAGACTGGAAGAACAGACTAGCCACTCCGTCTTCTGGGTTAAGTTCCCTTTCTTGGTTATTCTCTTTTTGACTTGTACCTTGAAAATGAAACTCAAAGCCCTATCATTTCACTATGTTTTATCCAAGTGACAGGCATGCTCTGGCTGTGGCCTTCTTCTCTCTTTAAAGAGCCACTTTTCACTGCAGAAGCCCGGTGTCAAAAGGCTTGAGGTGAATAAAGAGGAGGAGAATGTTAAAGAGACCCTTTCAAAACTAAAATTATATGTTCCAATGAGCATGGCTTCTGTGCCACTGAAACATTAGCTATGCAGAAATGAGCCTGTTTCTCGGTGTCTATACTGTCTGCCTACTTTTACACTTCATTTAGGAGCCAGGTTCCAAGAGAGGACAGCTTGCTTATGGGTTGCATTTCTGAGTCTTTGAGTACCAATGCAAGAGTACTATGTTCACAAACAACAACACTAAGGGAAATAACTTAAATAACAAAGAGTAGCTATTAGCTCCAACCCTTTTACCAGTTCCTAGATTTTCCTTTCAATCTAAAATGCACACAAACCTCCTGACCATTCCCATGTGACCTATGACAACTTCTTTATAAAAATAATTTTAAATCACTTTTAAGCTTTCAATGCAGTTTCTATTAGTACTATTTTCATTCTGTTCTTCTTCCTTCCCATCACTCCAGCTTTAACCAATCTCATCTCCTCTGTGGATAAATACAGCACCTCTAAATACCATCCCAAATACAATAGCTAACATTCGCTAAGCAAGACAGTTGAGAGAACTGAATGATTTGTCTATTTGAATCCCATGTAGACACACCCCTCATCCCGGACAAATCTGCTTCGAGAGTAGCAGTTGCCAAATAATGCAAGTCAAGATTGTGAAATCCCAAGATGCCGTGTCAGACAGGACCGCCTCTGGCATCTCTGGAAACAGTCACACCTAAAGACAAGTGTGTCATGACTGACACAGCATCTGGCAAATGATTGAACCTTTTTGAGAGGCTCTGGGTGAGCTTCTGAGACTACCACCCCCACCACGATGCCAACCATCCTCGAAGAGAGAAGAGGACAGAATTTAGCTCACATTGTACTCTTGACGTCTCCATACATCTCACACCCTGCCCAGCCTTGTTCTTGTTTCCCTGAGGTTTCTTTTGCATATAGTAGCTATTGCGCAAATCATTAGACACGAGCATAATAACATAAGTCAGGAACTTGCTCGCTAATCAAATCAGTGGGCAGAGACAAAGAAATAGAAAAGAAGAATACACAAACCATATGCCAAAAATAAAAGCAAATCACTCAATTCCCATGAACACAAATAATGTATTACAACACAATGGAGCACTATACATTAGTGAAAAAAGATATAACGAAGTCTATTATGGAGGCATTTGCTTGCTTTCTCCATGTCCACTTCTTGATCTGCTTGATGAGCAAAACAACCTCACTTAATGTTTGTGGGAGCTTTTGTAGCCTCCAAAATGGATGTGGAAATAATATTTATATTCTGGACATATGCACATGGGTAAAATTCTTCAAAAATCACCTTTAAATTTTTCCAAGCCAACATCCATCACCTTTCAACAATCAGGCATTTAATATATGCAGACCAAGCCCCTAGCATTCCATATTATCTAAGATATAGATATACTTGAGGGGACTGACTAATCAATAATATTTTAGCATGCAGGTATGACACCCCACTCCTCTAAACTCCTGACACCTAAAGCATACATACGAATGTCATCCGTCCTGTTACACATCTGTGGGGATGACAGGATCTCCCGGTATCTCCACGGCCATATATTTCACTTACATGTATGACATAGCTGAGCTTTAAATACCGGAGCCTCCAGGCACCCGTCCCTCTCCTGACGAGGGCATTCCTTGCTAAGAAGAAGTTTGACATTCAATACTCCCTCCACAGAGCATGACGGGACCTTCTTTAGGGATTTGGCAGTAATGATGCCATGAGTCACACGGCAGTCCCCATTCACAAAAGGCATTTTTCTCCCTCAACATTTGCTTTCCAGTGAAACACCGTGCCCTGGCTTCTTTAATTTTATTTCCCTGGCACCTGGATTTATTTTTCCACTGTTTACTGGGGAAGGACTCCCTCCCTTCCTCCTCTGCTCTTCTGAGTTCCCCTCATGATGCCTACCACTCCACCTGCCCCAGGAGCAGCACTTGGTTGAGCATCTGGCTTCTCTGTTCCTTCCAAACTCTCTTCTCTGACAAGCTCTCTCAGTACTGCTAGAAACACATTTCCTCTTTTAATGGAAATTTTTTGTCCAAATGCATTCATTCTTTCTAATACCCAGGATGCTTTAGGAGCCTATGGGATGGAGGACACTACAAAAGTATTCATTCCACTTTACCCTGACAGATATGATTTGAAAATATTCCCCTAAATATGTCCCAGCAGCAGAAAGGCTGGAATGCCAGAAGTTTTCACATCCGTACATCAATCACTCACCCTGGTGTTTTAAAAGCTGATGGGAATACACTTTCCCCAGGTAAGTGAGGTTACCGCTCTAATGTCCAAAGCCTGACGTGAGAATGCCCTATAGAGCCATCACTTCTTTTTCTATGGGAATTTATTTGTAGATTCGGTTTTACACACAAAGTCTGGATTTCTGACAGTCTATCCCTAGATCTTTCTTTTGCAAACTGGCACTTTAATAACAAGGAATTCACAAATTCCAACTAAGTAGGTGGTCTTGCCCAGCTTGTTTTCATCGGTTCTTATCTCCCTAAGAAATGAAGGGGCTGGAGTGAGGTCACAGCCACCACCACCACCGCCACCACCACCACCATCATCATCATCATCGTCATCGTCGTCATCATCATCATCATCATCGTCGTCATCATCATCATCATCATCATCATCGTCGTCATCATCATCATCATCATCCATCATCACCACCACCACCACCACCATTATTCAACTCTGACCATTTCAGCAGAAAGACAACACTGTTCAAGCCTTCCTCCTACATATCACATAGCCTTTTGTAAAGCAAAGCAGCATAAGGCAGAACAAAGGCAACAAGTTCCAAGTCCTCCCCCCGCCCAAATTCTGATTTTGCCTACAGTTATTTTATACCAGCACAAAACCTTTAAACTGCCAATTCAGTGCAAAGTAACGACAGCTCTTATTAAAGACTCCCGCTGAAGTCACCCAGAGTCCCAGAGTCCCAGTGGCTCAATGCCTGTCACTTCCAAATCTAACCTGAGCAACAGGTGTCCCAAGTGACACTGAGACTCCCTTGAACATAATCCCTGGAGAGGCCACCCCAGATGGAACTCCCCATGGCCAGCAGCCCTACACCTTCCAGACCCCTGGCCCTGCGACCCAGGAGAAGCCCAGTGGCTGCAGCTCACCTGTTTATAGGCATCGAGGAGGAAGCTGTTCCAGACACAACGCAGCCCTTCTGAGGTCAGCATGCGCCTCCACTCTCCGCGAGTGGACTTGGAGCGGCTCAGAAGCAGCGCCACGTGCTTGAGCAGAATGACCGAGTCATAGAGCGCCAGGAAGAGGCAGTTGGAGAAAAAGACTGGCAGGATCTGCAGGGTGATCAGCAAGTCTACGCTGAGGAGTCCCATCTTCTCTGCCTCGTCAGTCAGTCTCCTGTGCACTCGTGCACTCTGCTTCACCAGACACCCTCTTTTTGCAAAGGAAGGTAGTGGTAGAGAAGTGGGGGACCAAGGGGAAGGTTGGGAGGGGGGTTGAGGGAGAGGGAGAAAAGCTAAATTAGAAGGAATCCCAACTTGTCTCTTCTTTGAAAGAAGCAGAAATGGAAAGACCAAGTTCAGTCTCAGCAGCCCAGCAGTTGGAGTGTACCCATCAATTCATTCAATTCCGAGATGCATTTTTTTTCAGGATTTAAGATGGTTAAAAAAAAAAACACACACACCACCAGCAGCAACAACAACAACAACAAAAACCCTGGCGTGCCAGTCCCTAATCCAGTTTACCCCCCTGTCAGAGTCCGCTAAAGACAGGAAGTTCTACTTTCATTTCCAGGCACCTATGAGACTGCAGAGATGGTAAAATTTTTCTTTTAGCTTTTCATGTTCCTTTCAACGCAGTCTGGCTTCTCGCACTGCCAATTTCTTAACTGTGCTGTAAGGGTAGGTTTGCTTGGTTTTTTTTTTCTTTCTTTCTCTCTGTCTTTACTCCGTTGTAAACATACTTTTTCTTCTCCTCCTCCCAGCCTGTCTCCCTCTGCCTGTCCTTTCTCCAGGTTCTCCAGGAGCGGCTGTCCTCTGCCCCCTCCCTCTGGTTTTTCCCTCTTTGCTATCTTCTGCCTCCGCTGCAGAGTGCCTCTCTCTGCAGCCCAGTGAGTCTCCCTGAAGCCTTTTATACATTCCCTGGCTAATTGCTGCAATAGAGAAATGAAAGCCTAATCTTGCTAAAGATCTTGACGTCATTGAGAAAGAGGGCTTTACTTTGGCCAGGAGTGCAGTGAGCAGAAAAGCAAAACTCTACAACTTTTTTTTTTTTTAAGGAGGGGTGGGGGAGACAGACAGTGTGATTTTGCTTTGTGCTTTAAAGGAAGAGAAAGAAAAAAAATGTTACCTTTGACAAGTCTCAAGAAATGCTTCCAAACTTAAAGAAAAGTAATTTGTAGATTGATATGCTAACACATTCCTCTGATTATCATTTTTATTAACTTAGGAGTTTTGGCAAGAAAGATTCCTGGCAGGCAGGTAGAAAAGAGAAAGAGTGAAAATAGATGCTCTTTGCTCCATTAAAAAAAAAAAAAGATATTAATGCTCCTGTGTGAGCTTTACACTTTTACACATGATTTTTTTTCTACCAAATTTCATTCCTGGGTATTATGAATATATTTTCAGTAATGATCTTATCGAAGGGAATAGAAAGTGAGTTTTGAGTCGGAAAAGTTATAAACTATTTGAGATCACCACGGTATATCTTTAAAGATTATTGCCAAACTGAATACAAGTATTAATTTTGATTTTACTAAAGCTTCGATATAACAACAGTAATAATAATAACAATAATAATAGTAATAATAATAATAACAATAATAACTAACCCTCCAGCCATAGAAGGAGCCGAGTGATCAAATCTTTCAGTGTCATTTTCCTTTAACACTGATAAAACAATATTTCCATTCGTTGGCATTTAGATCCCAGGAGGCTGAAAAACTGATTATTTTTGAGAATCTTTTAAATTTACCCCTTCCATTAATAGGCCAGAAGCTTTAGGAAATCATTTATTTTGCTTGGGGGAAAAAAATTAAAAGAAAAAAAAAGGTATAGGTAGTTAGGAGCTATAGATGGTTGGGGCTAAAATGGCTAGGGGTTATAGGTGGTTAGGAATAGAGACAAACCAAGAATTGGCACCAGGTGCCCCTTGGGCCTCAGTGGACTCTCTTGCCTTTTAGTTCCCACGAAAATTATTTAAACAGATACAACCTGGCAGCAAGTCTCCACCCCTTCCTCCTTCTACTTTTCCTCCCTCTCTTACTTAATTCTTAGATCAACTCTAGGAATTTTTTTTCTGAGAGTAGTAGTGGCAATTATAGACACTGGAGTGGAGGCATAAATTTACATTAAAAGTCAGTTAGTAGAGTTTTCTATGTGCACAGAGCTCTTGTCAAGCATGAGCTGAACAGTGGTGAGTCTGTTGTTCTTTATCGTGCCCCCGGTCCCCAACTCCATATTGACAGGACTGTAAAGTCTAGACAGAGGTCATTCTTTTTAGAAAGCATGGGCTAAAACCTGCATACAGATGTATTTTGTTCAGCTAGCAGGATGCTTTTGAAAGAATAATCCAAGGAGAGAGTAAGCTCTACGTGACCCACAACTCTTGTCTTCTCTGCATATTGCCATCTCCCAAGCAAGTAAGAATCCTGACTGGGACATGTTCAGCTCATGAAGATGTTCTGCAGGAATGAATACCTAGGGCATGTAGAGGGCTCAGCTTTGATTCACACTAGGGGGCGCCATTCACATACAACATGACATATTGGAGAGGTGCCCTGGAATTCTAAAATGAGGTAGCTTTTTGCATGGCTGCTCCCCAAAAACAATGGCTCCCTACCATCATATCTTTTTTCTTCTTTCCTTCCTCCTTTCTTCTTTCTTTTCTTTCTTTCTTTCTTTCTTTCTTTCTTTCTTTCTTTCTTTCTTCCTTCCTTCCTTCCTTTCCTTCCTTTCCTTTCTTTTCCTTTCCATTCTTCCTTCTTCCTTCCTTCCTCCTTTCTTCTTTCTTTCTCTTTCTTTCTTTCTTTCTTGCTACTTCTTCCTTTCCTTCCTTTCCTTTCTTTTCCTTTCTTCTTCCTTCCTTCCTTCCTTCCTTTCTAATTGCCAATTGTGAGGTTTGAGTGTATACATCACGGACTAAATTTTTAGAGGAGACTTTAGATGTTCGAAAAATTAACTTAAACCACAGAATACCTCTTTGGACCAGCATGTACTGTTTGCAAAAAGGTATCATTCACAAATACAATATTTATGTGTTCTGTTCTTTCAAACTTCTCAATGACTTTATGGGAGGAAAGAAAGGACAAAGAGAAGGAGGTGACTAAGGTACCTTAATTAATGTAGATGAGAACACTTCAGTTCCTGATGAAGTCCCTGGCAACTAGGATAGAAGGTATGACCCCCCCAGAAATGAAGCTTCTACTCACTGCCCAGCCCTGAAAATCTCAGCCCCTTGCAGAGCTCTTCTGAGAAGGAGAAAAGTTAACCCATTCACCTCCATTCCCAAGACCTGCAGTGTGATAGGAATGGCCTCTTAAGAAGGATTGGCAAGAAGTCAGAAAAATGTTCCCTTTTCAAATGTAAAGTGTGGAACAGAAGTACTTAGAGACCAGAATTAAAACCAGCAGGTGCTGTTTGCTTGTATCTTTTTCTTTCCTTTATGTGAGGTTGGAAATGTCTGCATGGAATTGAAATAAGCTACAATCCTCCAGAGCTAGGTCTCTTTCTGCATGTGGATATATATATATATATATATATATATATATATATATATATATATATATATATATATATTTGTGATATTGAGCATTTTGATCGTCAAGGGATTTACTCTTTAAGTTACAGAACAATCATCACATGAATGAAGGCAAATGGGTCAGCATGATTGGAGAGTCAAGTCCTTTAGGATGTTTCCCTGAACTCTACACCTTACTATTTTTAACAGACATTTCCCTGTTCCTGGTTAGGTCATGACTCTGAGGATCAAATATTCTTGCTGAGGATGACTCGCTAGGTATCTTATCTTCTAAACTGCAACAAGTATCTAGAACCTAACATCTATTTCATATTGCCCCAACATGATCTCTGGGTTCATATGTCACATCACACTGAAAGGGTTTGGATATACCCTCTCAGTCATGAAATCATCCTGAGAAGTCAATATGCTAACGAAGCAGGCGCAAACCAGCACAGGGCATGGTGGCTGAATTTCACCCTACAATGTTTGACACTGGTTTTTATTTCCAAAGACAGGGCCCGGAAAAACATTCTAAGTATTTTTAATTTGAACAGAATCACCATAAAACTGTTTAAAATTTTTCCCTCTTTTCAAAGTAAGAGTGCATCATATTGAGGTATTGACTGCCTTTGCTTAGAAAAAAAATAACACATGAGAAGTTTTCCTTTAGTCTGCTTGCTCCTTGGCTCTTCAAATGACATTAAAAAAATGAAGTCTGGTGATGTGAAAGCTAACTTGATATTTTGGAGCCTGGCAGATACCTCTTCACTTCCCTCATTCTTGTTTAAGAAAGGAAGCAAATACCCTAAGGACTTTCCATATTAGCAGTTCATGCAATGAATATACAAGCAACCTTGGTTTAAAGAATTATAGTCCAAGAAATCATTCATATGACTTGTCAAATGCATAATACACATGATGTTTCATCTTTATTAAGAATCTGTAGACTAAGCTTGGTGATATGGCTCAGTGGTTAAGAACACTGACTGCTCTTCCAGATGTCCGGAGTTCAATTCCCAGCAACCACATGGTGACTCATAACCATTTGTAATAAGATCTGATGCCCTCATTTGGTGTGTCTGAAGAGAGTAACAGCATACATAAAATAAATCTGTAGAATAAAAGTAACAATTATAAATTCAAACATTTATGGAAAGGGCAAATGTGCTGACTATGGTCTTGCAAATAGTGCTTTGAGACATACTTCACTAATTTATGAATTTCTAATCAGAAAAGATCATAAAGTGCACAACCTCCTGGTTCTACAACTGGTTGTACCTGAGAGAGCTGGGATGCAAGGTTTCTACCACATTTCCCATGGATCCATCCCTTTTGTACACACAGGCATGGTTCCTACCTGCCTGGGATGAAATTTGCATCTCAATAGACAACATGCACAGCCCTAGAGTCAATTCTGACATACCTTAAACAAAGCAACTCAGAACAGAGGTCAATCAGGCAGGAAGACACTGTGGGAGGTGAGGCATTCTCTCCCTATAGCCCTTCTTCCCCAGATCCCTGGCAAGTGTTAGCATATGGGAGGTATTAATGCATTATTCTTCTCTCAGGAACTGAGATTGCTCATTTTTCAAGGTCACCTACCTCAAGCAGAAGAAGGGAAGAGAAGGGGGTTAAAGGAGAGATAGAGAACAAGGAAGAGGAAAGGAGAGGTAAAGGTGGCAGTAAATAAATTTGGGGACATGCTGGCTCAGTGGGTGTCTTCTGCTGCTGTTGCTGTAATAAAATACCATGACCAAAAACAACATAAGAGAAAAGGGTTAATTTTATTTGAAACTTCCAACTGATAGTTCATCTCTGATGAAAGTCAAAGTAGGAATTCAAGTTGAGAACCAAGAGGCTGGACTGGAATCAGAAGTCATAGATGGAGAAGTGCTTCTTACTTGCTTACTCTCCCTGACTTGTTCAGTGTTGTATAAAACCCAAGAGCACCTGCCCTAGGTAAAGCACTGTTCACAGCAGACTTACTCCAACCATTAATCAAGAAAATGTCCTAAGACTTGCCTACATGCCAATTTGATAGAAGTATGTTCTCAATTGAGGTTCTTCTTCCCAGACAACCTTGGTTTGTGTCAGGTTGACAAGCACACACACACACACACACACACACACACACACACACATGACAGTAGGTAAAGTACTTTTGGTACAAGCATGAAGACCTTTATTGGAACCCCAGCACAAGTACAAAAGCCAACATACCTCAGTGCTGGCCTATTGATGTCAAGTGAATCCCTGAGGCTCAAAGCCAGCCTAGCTTAATTAATGAACCTAGGTCTCAGTGAGAGACCCTGCCTCAGAAAAAGAAGGTGAGTAGCATCTGAGAAACAATACACAAGATTGACCTCTTGCTTCATATCTTCTTACACACAGAAGCACAGGAGAACATGTATACACATATAAAAATAATGTAGTAGGATGTAGGAAAAAGGAAAGGCTCAATGAATTACCTGTGGAGTCTGGCACAAGAAAACCAATTAATGCCAATTGTCTAGATGCCTCTTGTGAGGATGACAGCCGTCCAGAAACTGGATTGCAGCCACCACCTTGTTTCCAAGAGGCCACCAAACAGCTGTTAGGAGGCAAGCATGTTCATTTGCTACCGACCTGGTCTGTATTAAAATTGATGGCTACTCTCCATCCCTCACTTTCCAAACATCCCCAACTGCCAGGAGGCTGAGTTTTTAATTTAGAGAATTATTCACCACTGGAAATATCCACATTGTGGGATCCTTGTGAACCAGGAGATCACAAAGAACAGAGCAGAATACTGTCTTGTCATGACATGTGTGCACACTCCTCCAGGACAGAGAGGTCTCAGAGTGAACGATTTGAACTCACCCTCTTCTGTAGCTATGATTCAATCATTAAATTTCCCCAACCTCCATGACCCAGTAAAGTAGACCAAAGGAAACAACGGAAAATGGCCAGAACTAGTCCATCACCTTTGGAACAACTTTCTCTTGCCCTTTACTTCATTCCACAGCTGTTGGAAACCAGCAGATGATGTTCAGTTTTCAAATAAAATAGGTCATTCTTTATAAATGGGTTTATAGCAGCTCTTAAAAGAATTGCTTTACCTCATCTTTTTCATAGTGCAGTACATGGGCACGTAGCATGAGAAAAGATGTGGAGATGCATGCTGGCTCATGCCACTCTAGAGGCAGTAGAAGGACTTACTCATGCTGAGAGTGAAAGATGCTGAAGCCCTCTTTTCAATCAGTAGACATTAATACAAAGGGAAAAACCAGATGTTCTCTCTCAACTTCAGCAGACATGGGAAAGCTAATAGAATTAATTGTATCATGGGAAAATAATTCATGTTTGGTATGGGGATAAATATCTGCAATGAAGATGATTATAAATGAGACACATTACCAAGAGAAATTGTAAAAATGTTGCCAATGGACTGGTTCTTGAGGTAGGGAGGAAGGTTAGTAAGATAATTCCTCAAAAACTCTTTAAACCTAGGGTGCTATTAAGATAATGGTTTAGAATAAATTACTGTACAATACGTGCATAAAACCATGCAACTGGACTAATGGCAGAATATAATATCCATAAATGGTGTTTTTCACTTCTATTTCATTTTTAAAGGCAAGTTTTTATCAGATTAAATGAATATTTGTGCTCTTCTGAGAACTGGGAGACAGGAAAGAATTAGTGTGACATACAAGGACAAAAATCTGAGGCATGAAATGCAAATCGAGTTTAAGGTTAACCTTGTTCGTTAGATGGATGTTTGGAGTCTTTTATCAAGATACAACCACTTAACTAAATGATTACTTCCCAAATAGATGTATAAACAAATTTCTGAATAGACATTTTACTTTCTCAGGGGACTACTCTGTCATTCTAAAGATCCCAATAAATCTTCCTTCCTGAAAGAAACCGATATACTTTAAGATTTTTGCATTAGTAATAAAAGGTACACTAACCTAAGAGCCTCAGAGAAAATACCACTACTGCTTCCTGGAACTGTTGAATTTTACAAAATAACAGCATGCCTATTTGTCATTACTTTTGTTGTTGATGATTTGTATATTTTAATTTTACTGCTTATTGAACCCATGCATAGGCCAAACAAGTTTTATCAGTAAGCTACATCCTCAGTTTTTCTATTTTTTTTTTTTTATTTTGACATAGGGTCTCTCCACGTTTCCAAGAATAGAATTCATTTTGTAGCCCAGGCTGATCTGGAATCTGTGTCCTCCCTCACACCCCCAACCTTCCCATCTATGCCTCGTCAGTAGCTGGGATTACAGACCTATACCACCAGGCCTGGCTGACATGTCTCATCAAGAAATGTTATGCTCTGATGGGCTTCAAATCATAAAACCCACAATTTACCTCTGGGATCTTGAAGCCAATGTAATCAGAAACAGACCTCTGGCTTTCATTTTTTTCACTCTGTAAAATGGGGCCAAATTACTTCCCAGTGTGTATTCAGTGTTGACAGTTGTCATACTCTTAATTTACAGGAAAATAGTCAAAAGAAAAGCCAACTTATGATGTCTGTGCAGACTTTCTTAAGTCAATTGATTCCTTATGAATAAATTTTCACCAAAGTTGGGGAAGGAGGAGGGGGAGAAAGAAGAAAAGGAAGAGGTGTTTGTAGCAAGCCAAACATGACTTCACTATGAATTATCAACTTGTTCTTGCTAACCTGATGAAAACTTTGGATCAGGGAGTTAAAGATGAAGGAGGAGGAGGAGGAAAAGAAGAAGGAGAAGAGGAGGAAGAGAAGGAAGAGGAGGAATATCTGTCCCTGAAAATAGTAGGAGTGGGCACCATACCTGAGGAATGACATGATAGGCCTGAAACTCTATCCCACCTTCAATCTAAACTGAAACTAAGTATGAAGTCCCAACAGTCACTTTCCTTGACAATACTTGCAACTTAACTTCTTCTCCATCATCAAAAATGCTAGGGAGAAAGAAAACCTGTGCAAATAACTCTTACTGTAGAGGATAACTCTTCTCTGAAATTGCCTAGACCCAAGGGGAATAAGAAGATTTCTAAAAGGAGATGTTATAATGCACAGTATGTTTGCCAAATTAAAACCTCAACAAAATTCAGTGTTTGGTAATGATTTTGGTACTGCTTTCATTTCTCACTATAACTAGCTCCTTGTGGTACAACAGGTCTCAAAAATCTATGTCTTGGTAAAAAGATTTAATTTGTTGAGAGAGTGTTTGCATAGTATGCTCAAGGCTATGGATTCTTTTCCCAGCTTTCCAAATCTTGGACAATACATTGTCTACAAGACAGTCTTGTGTGACAGAATGATCCTTCTAGGAGAGGTTAATCAGAAGAACTAGAGAGCATAGGTAAGGCAAGCTGGAAAGGTGGTCTATCTGGATTTCTCCCAACCTCAACATAAAGATGGACAGAGTGGGTAATAACAGACAGAATTTGAGTTCCTCAATTGTGATAGGTGCTAATACAGGAAAAAAGACATATGAAAAATATGTTAGCTCAATAAGGGGATAGGAGATAAGAATTCAGTAGGCAAAATATTTTTCTTTTTTTTTTATTTACATTCAAAATCATTTCCCCTTTCCCGTTTCCTCCCTCCCCGAAAGTCCCATAAGCCCCCTTCCCTCCCTCTTTTCCCCATTCAACCCCCTCTCGCTTCTCTGTCCTGGCGTTCCCCTACATTCAGTCTTTTTTAGATGCAGAAATAGTGTAAGAGTATTCACAAAGCAAAGTCGCAGGAGAAAGTAAAAAGATGTATGTTTATATTACACAACCAATTCAGAGATACCCCCAAACTACCCCATGCCTCAGCCACCCACTGACTATAGGCATTTATGAAAACCATTAACAATGATTCCTAGTTCAAAAATATTTAGAATACAGTAGGAGGATGCAGACTTATAAATTAAGGAAGGGAATCCTGTGGTTCAGGTAGCATACTAGTATTACAGCACTCAGTGGGGTAAAATAGAAGAATTAGCTAATATTTATGACATAAAAATAAAGAATGGATTAATGAAATCATGCCCTGGCCTAAGTATATATGGGATGGATTTCACTCATGTGGTATTTGACAACATAAGCTTAAAATGCTGGTTTCTTTATATATTTATGTGTGTAACTTCCTATACACCTCTATTTAAGTAACTTACATATTATAAATCTTTCAGGATCTTTCAAGGAAAGTTATTTAAGATGATAGCTTCCTTTTAATAAACAGAAATCTGCCATAAAAAGCAAAATATTCTTTTGTTTTAGGCTTTTTAAAGGTCTTGTGGATTTTTTATTAATGCATTCATTTATTCACTTTATAGCCCAATATCAGCTACTACTCCTCCCAGTCCATGCCTCACACAGCTTTTTTGCCCCATCCCCCTTTCCTTTCTCCTCTGAGAAGGGGGAATCCCCCCCGGGTATCAACTTACCCAGGCATATCAAGTCACTGCAGGACTAGGGGCATCCTCTCCCACAGAGGCCAGACAAGGTGGCCCAGTTAGGGGATCTGGATCCATAGGCAGACAACAGATTCAGGGACAGCCCCCGCTCCATTTCTTGGGGAACCTGCATGAAGACCAAATTGCACATCTGCTACATATGTGTAGGGGGCTTAGTTCCAGGTCATGCTCACTCTTTGATTGGTTCAGTCTCTGGGAGTCCCCAATGATCTGGGTTAGTTGATTCAACTGGTCTTCCTGTGGAGTCTCTATTCTCTTCTAGTCCCTCAATTTTTCCCCCAAGTCTTCTATAAGACACTCTGAGCTCCATCTAATTTTGGCTGTGGGTCTCTGCATCTCTTTCCATCAGCTGCTGAGTGGAGCGTCTCAGAAGATAGTTATGCTAGTATCCTGTCTGCAAGCATAACAGAGTATCATCTCAATACAAAGATGAAGTAGGCGCGGAGGCAATGGCCAACCAATGACTGCCCTAAATTGAGACCTTTCCTATGGGCAAGAACCATTCCCTAACATTAATTATTAATGGTACTCTTTTATACTTGTAGACAGGATCCTAGCATAACTGTCCTAAAGCTTTGTCTTAATGAACTCTGTTAGTAACAGGAAAGAACCAGGAGCTGGGCATATCCTTTCCTTTCTTCATTCACTCTATAAGAAATCACTAACATGAGTTCAATCAGTCTTAGCATCTAAATATTACCTATGATATGCCATCAAACAACATCAGCAATATTGTCCACTTCTAGTTAAAGAATATCTCAGTGTTATGAAAAACAATGGCCAGACCAAGTTCTAGTTCTCCACAACCACACTTGACTTTGAGCTGATCCTTTTTGAAGTGTGCTCATAATACACATTGACATCCAAAGCTGATAATTAGATAACAGTGTGACTTTTAGAAATTTGAGGCTACGGGGCTACGGGAAGGATACTAGCAAACTGGCTTAATCCAAATGTCCAATCCTCTGGTTCTGTCCATCCTATACTTTACCACATCCTTCCCACTTTACCATGTGTGATGAAAGTTCCGTCCATCCTCTCATGACAAACCACTCTTAAAGAACATAAATAACAGAATTGAGGGACATAGAGGATGTTACCAGTGAGATCATTCCAGAAAGATGGAGAAACTAAGATTGTAGAGTCACACCCCAAAAATAAGAGACTGTGATATCTGCATATAGTGAATATTCTTGTTTCATATTTGGTTCAATTTGTTGCTGGAAAAATAATTAAATTCTGAGATTAAAATTTTTATTTTGTTTTGTTTTTCTCAAGATAGGGTCTCACTGTGCAGCTCAGACTGTCCTGGAATCACTATGCTGACATCAAACTCACAGAGATCTGATGCCATTGCCTCCCAAGTGGTAGCATTAAAGCATTCACTGCTGTGCCTAGCTGAGACTAGTAATGATTATGGAAAAATTAAAGCATAAGTGAAATTTAAGAGCAATATAAGGAAAAGCCATTTTGAACAAATATAAACTCAGGACCAATTGCATTTTACTTCTGCTGCCTCTAGGTACTTCCTCGGTTCCTTTGTAATAATGAAGAGGTTTCTAATGTTTTGTATACCCTACAAATATCTACAGTTTTCAACCACAAAAGACACCATAGAAAGTCGTTGGGCTAATTTATTTACTCTCTACTGCATACTCTTTCTCTTTAACAATCATATGTCAAGCTGCTAAGAAATAAATGAAAAATATAAATTTCTTTCAATCATTTCTGGGCCCAAGTCAAATCTTCTGAGATTTTTTATCCTATGGTAGAGGTATTAACAAAAATCAGTGGGGGAGGGCACCTCTGGGATGGGGGAGGCTTCTGGTAGTCTATGAATTGATCCAAACTGAGACCTCTACCAGTGGAGGATATGGAAATTGACAAGACCACCTCCTGTAGCCAAGTGGGACTCCCAGTGGAGGGTGTAGTGGCTATTCCTGGTTGTCAATTTGACTATATCTGGAATGAACTAATCAAGAATTGGAAGGCTCACCTATGATCCTAATCTGGAGGCTCAGAGATATAAGTTTCTGACCTTGATCTTGGCATGGAGATCTTGAAGCACAGTGGCTATGAATTCCAGAAGATTAAGACAATGAGATCTCCGAGTTCAAGGTCATCTAGGATTAAAGTCTCGGTGGCATGTGCCTTTAATCTGGGCCACACCCTCTGCTGGAGACCTACAGCCTTTAGTCTGGGCCACACCCTCTGCTAGAGACCTATATACAGACATTGGAAAAAGTCTCTCTCACTCTTCCTTGCCTGCTTTCCTCGTGGGACTGAGCAACTGCTAGATCCTTGGACTTCCATCCACAGCTGCTGCTGACCACTGTTAGGGAGTTACAGCTTGTAAGCTGTAAGTCATCGACAAATTCCCTAACTATATAGAGACTACCCATACGTTCTGTGACTCTAGAGAACCCTGACTAATACAGAGGGAGACTACAATCCACCCGCAAGACCTTTAACCCAAAATTTGCCCTGTCTATAAGAAGTACAAAGATAAAGATGGAACAGAGATCAAGGGAATAGCCAACCAATGACTGATCCAACTTGAGACCAACCCCATGAGAGAGAGCCAAACCCTGACATTATTAGTGATACTCTTCTTATATTGCAAACAGGAGCCTGGCATAACTGTCTTCTAAGAGGCTTCATCTAGCAGCTGATGGAAACAGATGCAGAGACCCACAGCTAAACAATAGGGGAGTTTGAGAAGTCTTGCAGAAGAGTTGGGGTGGGAGAATTGAGAGAGCTGGAGGAGTCAAAGAGTCAACTAAACTGGAGTCATTGGGGCTTACAGAGACTGAACCACCAACCAAAGGTTGCCTACACAGATGTAAGAGATATACAGCTTGTTCCTCATGTGGGTACCCTAGCAATTAGAAGTAGGGATATCTCTGAGTTTGTTCCCTGCCTTTGGATTCCTTTCCCATAGATGGGCTACCTTGTCTGGTCTCAGTGGGGGAGGATGCGCTTAGTTCTGATACAACTTGATATACCAGGATGGGTTGGTATTCATAGGTGGCCTCCTCTTCTCTGAGGAAAAGGGAATGGGGCAGTGGGTGAGGGGTGAGGTTAGAACTGGAGGAGAGGAGGGAAAGGACGGTAATCAGGCTGTAAAGTGAATAATTGTTTCCATTGGTATACCCTTTAATGACATGAAGTACACATGCTGGTGCAGAGTAAGAGTGCTTTTTAAGATCTTGAAATGATCTCAGTTTGCTCATTCACACTCATTGAATGGAATGTACCATGAGGAGGAGAGGAGATTGCCTCCTTGATCATAAGAATCTTCAGATACAAGAAGTATAATTAGTAAGAGCCCACACAGGTTCTCAGTACAAAGTCATTATGCTTCATAATGGGGCGTTTCTATTGGGAAATCTCATTGATTTGACAAAATGATGTCACTTACCCAAAATAAATAAATAAATAAAAATCATAAGAATATAAAACTTTTTTAGTAAAATCTGTGATAATGGGTCTTGATGCCTACTTTTCTAAAGCCATTCTCCTCCCTAGGTCATCTAGCATCTTCTCAATCACTTACATAGAAGACCCCCATTCCCCAAATGATGAACAGATATTTTAGAGAACTTTCGGGGGGGCAGATAATGCAATGCCCTTTCTCTGTTATCATTGATGACTAGGTGACTGTAGAAGGTGAAAAGGAGAAGGGATGTTTGTGAGTTTGTGTGTGTGTGTGTGTGTGTGTGTGTGTGTGTGTGTGTGTGCATCTATCTGCTCTGCATTTTCTCCAACTGAAGGTATAAAGATTTACCTGATATTATTCTTGCATCATACACTTGCATATGTATGTACATTAAATTTTGTAGTGATGCGTTGCTATATTGAAAAGCATACTCCAATAATAAATCTCAGTATATGAAAATTGCTTTCTTTTCCTACAGTATATAAAAGTGCCAGGGCAATCTGCTCTCTGTGCTCAGACACCAGAAAGCTAAACTTTGAATGATATCCAACTTTATGAGACACATAAAGATGAAATAAAAATGGGAAAGAAGATAAACATTTAAAGAGATAAACACCATCAAACAGAAATGATTACAAAGTTTGCAACAATTTGTATTTTTCATTGTGTTCTGTGTACCTGGCTTTCCACACTATGAATTTCCTTTGTTCATTTCACCTTCTCTTAATAATGGCTCCCATAACCATTGACATTAAAGTGAAGAATGGGAGCCAAGACTCAGTTGATATTTATTGAGAGAAATATAAGCAACTAGAAAATGGAAAACTCTCCTTACATTGTTGAATGCTTTATCTAGCTACTTTCCTTTGATAGCTCTGGAAAATTGAACTCCTTTTCCATACTGTCTGTGTCATATAGAATCACCACATTCAACCTATATTTAATCTATAAAGTAGCAATTCCCTATTTTTTAAAATTAATACAATGTCAAAAAGCAGAATGTTTACACACTGCTGTTGCATTAGAGCTGTGTATGATTTGTTTTGTCCCACCCCCCCACCCCCATGGTGAAATTCAGAGAGGAAAAAAGTTATTGTTTCCATTGGTATACCCTTCCTTGATGTTAAATTTTTTGTTTCATTAAATTTCATCGTTTTATAATGAAAACAACAATGTTATTTTTAGTGTGACCCATCAATGACTGTCATTGACTAATACAACTCCCAATAGAAATTACATGTTATTACAAATGATACTCATTAGTGTATAAATCAGCCCATCGCACCATCTTCAAAACAACCTAACATGCACATTAGACATATAGAATATTATTCCTTAAAAACACAGTGGGATTCTGAGTTAGAAAAGTTTTTGTTGTTTTTAATTTAAAAATTAATTGTGCCTATTCTGTATTAGTAAGGAGAGCAAAGAGCAGTGGACATACTTAAAGGTAAATGAAAAAGAAGGATGAATGGGAGACTGACTAACATAAACTTGAATGAGACTGGGCTCTCAAGTAACTTAAAAAGAACTTGTGCTACAATCTAACCCTCTGAGGTTTTAGTTCTATGACTGAGAAGTTGATAAAGTAGATCAAAGATGTTTAGAGTGCAGTGCAATTCCTTCTTTGAGTGAACAGCATCTCTCTGCTGCTCTTAAGGCCACTTACTGTTAACAAGACCATTAAATGCTTAGAGTTCAAGTTAACCACTCAATTCTAGGATTCATTTAGTGTGTTTTACTGAGAAACAAATAAATTCCTCAAAGTATATTAAATGCCTTGCTTAGACAGCAATTCACTGCCTTAATCCTATCATCTACCATTGCTATAGTTACGGAAATAAAACAAAGTAACAATAAAGAAATGTGATAAACAGCACAGCATACTCAGGTCACCAGAAACATGTTTAGTTTCTTCTCCATACCCCTCTTCTCTGAGAGAATGATAAGACCAACATGAAGAGCATGAAAAGGAACCATCACTGAGTATTACTGGAGTTCATTATACACCAGTCACTCTCTAAGCATTTTAAATAGCACTAAGTGAAATGACCTTCATAAAATTCTTATGGCCTATTTGTAGGTTCATTTTTTATATGAGAAAACCAAGACTCAGGGCACAGTGACTTAGATCACCAAAGATCACAATCTGCCTCACAGTATCCTAGTGCTGAAACTGCCTGTGAGACACTCAGCTTGTGTGGCCCCTTGTGTGTATGCAGTAGACTAATGATACTGAGTCTTCTTCATCCACAGAAACTTATTTGGAAAGAGTGCCTTGACAGATATGATTACATCAAAGATCTTGACATGAGGAAATTACCCTGAGGGTGAATTCTTGAGGACCCCCAAAAGCCATCTCATGCACCTTAGTAAAATGCAAGCAGTGGTACCTGTGAAGAGTCAAAAAGAAAAAAAAAGTCAGAGCAGAAAGAGATTTGTAGATACTAGCCTTGACAATCACAATGATGCTATGAAGATGTGAGGGACTATGGCACCAAGCAGACTCAAAAGAGGCAGGGAATGTATTCTTTCTGAAAGCACCTTGATGGGATGGGACCCTATAATTACTTTAATTTTGACTTTCAATTTCTGACCTCTAGAATAAATGGACAGTGAGTGAAGGAGTGATATTTCCTCTAGATAAGACATGGCCATTGCCAGCTTGAAGCAGAGATGCTGTGGTGACACACAAGAGATCCTGTCAAGGTCAGACCTCATGGAGGTTCAGAGGAGAGTCATTGGAGTCATGAGACTCACAGAAGTCCCAGATGGTCATTATGGAATTCTCACAAGACCCAACTCCCTTCTGAGATTATATGAGATAAAAAAGTAAAAAACTAACTGGAGTGGGATTTCCCAGTGATATGACAACCCTCATATCACTCAGGGGGCTTTGATGTGGCTGTTCAAGAGTAGTCCCCAAAAACTCATAAGTTTACCAAAAATGGACTTGAATAGAATCCCTGTTTTGGCATGTTTAATGAATTATGTTTCTTTAGATCTTTCCAAGAAAAATCACACAAGAAGTTCTTTGATATTTTAAGTTGACCATTGGTAGTCTGTTACAACCATCAGAGGAAATAAATATGGACTATGATTAGAAGACTATCTGATTCTTTAACTTAACTGCTTCTGCTTTGTCAGAAACTATAAAAAAAAAAACAAAACTATAGATGGTTCCTCCCGCCATGGCCTTCCTGCTCTTGATAAATGTACTTTCCACTTTACAAATCCATGGCTTTCTTTGTCCAGCCTTCTGTGGGAACAGATGTAGCCTTATTTCATTTCTGTACTGGTCTTCCATGTTCTAAATGACTTCTGTCCACATTCCGTAGATTAAAGGCTTCTCACATGTATATCCTCCAAATTACAAGAGCCCTTTCTGCAATCATGACTGTCTGTCTCATTCTCCTCTGATATCTTGCAATAGTTGTGAAATCTAGACATAGTTCTTATAGTTCAAATAAACTACAGGGGTTTTTTTTGAAGATAAAAGTATAATAGGGAGACTGTGGGACATACTGGATCAAGTAGGTGTCATTATGCAATTTTCAAAATTAATTATTTTCAATATTTTTCAAATCTCAAAAGAAATTATTAGTTGTATAACTGAAAAACATTTTAATTGATTCAGTCAATTTAGTCAATGCCCTTTATGTTATTGGTGATTCTACATTTCAGATGCATACCTATCAATATCACAAGACTTACTTTTAGCTATAGTACTACTTGAGGACCCAGCTATACCATTCCTGGGCATATACCCAAAAGATGCTCCAACGTATAACAAGGACACATGTTCCACTATGTTCATAGCACCCTTATTTATAATAGCCAGAAACTGGAAAGAACCCAGATGTCCTTCAACAGAAGAATGGATACAAAAATGTGGTACATTTACACAATAGAGTACTACTTAGCTATTAAAAATGATGAATTCATGAAATTCTTAGACAAATGGATGGAACTAGAAAATATCATCCTGAGTGACGTAATCCAATCACAAAAGAACACACATGGTATTCACTCACTGATAAGTTGATATTAGTCCAAAAGTTCATAATACCGAAAATACAATTCACAGACCACATGAAGCTCAAGAAGAAGGAAGACCCAGAGTGTGGGTGCTTTGTTCCTTCTTAGAACAGGAAACAAAATACTAACAGGAGCAAATATGGAGACAAAGTTCAGAGCAGACACTTAAGGAAAGGCCATCCTGAGACTGTCCCACCTGGGGATTCATCCCAGATACAGTCACCAAACTCTAACACTATTCTGGATGCTAAGAAAGGCTTGCTGAATGGAGCCTGATATAGCTGTCTCCTGAGAGACCCTGCCAGAGCCTTACAAATACAGAGTTGGATGCTTGCAGCCAACCATTGCACTGAGTGTGGGGTCCCTAAAGGAGGAGTTAGAGAAAGGACTGAAGGAGTTGAAGGGGTTTGCAACCCCATAGGAAGAACAACAAATCAACCAACCAGATCCCCACAGAGCTCCCAGGAACTAAGCCACCAACCAAGGAGTACACATGGCTCTGGCTGCATATGTAGCAGAGAAAAGCCATGTCAGACATCAATGGGAGAAGAGGTCCTTGGTCCTATGAAGGTTTGATGGATGTCCCAGTGTAGGGGAATAGAGGGTGGGGAGGTGGGAGTGGGTGGGTAGGTGGAGGAACAACCTTATAGAAGCAGGTGGAGGGGGGTACGAGAGTGGGTTTCTGGGAGAGGGGGAAACCGGGTAAGGGGATAACACTTGAAATATAAAAAAAATAAAATAAAATAAAGAATGTCAAGGAATCATTAAATATACCTGTGACTTTTACATCTACATCTTAATCTATCAGACAGCAGAGCAAACTGAAACAGCAAATATTTCCCAGGGGATATCAAACAGGACATTTCCACATCTACAAGTTCAGGGATGCCATGACCTCCAATCTAATGGGAGAAGTCTATAGGTATACTCATGGGCCCTGAGTGCTCGCAGACTTTAATACCAAGATGATGCATTATACTGAAGCAGCAACAGCATTATCTCATCACAGGATAGTCAACTGGTGAGGCTATCCATACCCGAGCCCCTTCTGTTGCTAAGTAATAATAATAATAATAATAATAATAATAATAATAATAATAATCAATTTTTATAAAATGAAAATATGATTAAGTAATCAGAACCTGTTTTCTTGTAGCTACATTATGTGGCCATAATTAACAATGATACAACAAACCTGAGAGTTCAGAGTCAAGGGAATTTTTACTTGTCAATAAAAATTTGGAGGACAGCATAATTAACAGAGTTCTCTATGTCTACTTCGTTCATACTGCTTAAGTAAAGGCTCCTCAAACTGAGCACTACGGGCTTTTTAAAGGGGACTTTATGTTATAGAATGTCTGCTACTGTCTCTGTCAAGAGCACCATATCATATCAAAGTAGGACAATCAACTATGTGTGCAACAGTGTCAAATGTCCCTTGGGATACAAAATGACACCAAGTTGAAACCACTATTTTAGAGAAAGTATTGGTATTAAACAGTATGCCTAACTTACAGAAATGAGAAATGTTGTTTTGTTTTGTTTTGTATTATTTTGTTTTAAAGAAGATCTCTGAGACATTAATGTTATTTTAAATAAATTAACAAATTCATAGCACAAGCCAGCAAGGGCCTCCTTTGCCAATGAAGACATAGCTCTCTTAAAAACTAAGTTTAATTTTCATCAGTCAATTTTTATGGTTGATCTCTAGGCCAAAAGACAACTCATGTATATTCTGTATCTTTTCAACCGTTTTTGCCTTAGGTTTCTGGGAGTTAGGTTTTAAAGCCAACCCTGGATTTACATGGATTACACTGATAGCCAGGGCAGATGCTTATCCACACTAAGTTCTATTCATATATGTATCTAGAGCACATACAGAGAAGCTGTCCCTCCATTAGACATAAGCAGTATCATTAATTTAAGTGGCTGGCAGGTACATTTTTAATTTTCAGGATCATTTAGGAATAGAGGCAGGGAGAAGACTGGAGAAAAGATCAACTGAAATGTTTTCCCCATTTCACCCTTCAAAAGGAGGATGTGATGTTTTTATAGTAGATAGAATTATACAGTGACCATAAGACATCAGCTTGAAGAGAATCAAGGGCATGTTGGGCAGAGCTGCAGCCCTTTGTTTGCAAAGGAGGAGGAAAACAATAGGCATACAAAGTTTTTGTAAACCATCAGTAGAATAGATGTCTGTGAATAGTGGGAAAATGACATAGTATCTAGGCTGGGTAACTGGTTCATGGCTGGAGGACTGGCTTCACCAGCATGAAGACTTGAATTCAGATTCCTAGCACTTATGTAAAAGGTCAGGTGTGATCACATATCTGTAAACCAGTATTGGGGGTAAGGCAATTACCCCCAGATCTCCAGGGTTTGCTGGCTATCTATTTTAGAGCTCTAAGTTCATTGAGAGACCCTGTCTCAAAGAAAGAAAGAAAGAAAGAAAGAAAGAAAGAAAGAAAGAAAGAAAGAAAGAAAGAAAGAAAGAAACAAACAAACAAACAAAGAAACAAAGAAACAAAGAAAGAAACAAAGAAAGAAAGAAAGTAAAAATATATTAGAAAGAAATAGAGGAATATTGGACATTCTCTTCTGGCCTCTGCACACATGCACATGGGCTCATGTACCTACGTACATACAACACACACACACAAACACACACACATGCAAGCATGCACATGGACACATACACAAAGGAGAACTGACAAGAGACAAAACTGTATGAGTAGCCAGAGTTTTAAGGATTTCCAATTTTGCTATGTTTTCTGTTCGAATCATGTAAATATTGAAATTTTAATATTTAAAATTTTAATAATACCAGAAAATTTCAGGATATTCTACATATGCATGTAGAATGTATATGTCTACATGCATATGTAGAATATATAGAATACATATAGATATATAGATATATGTGTATATATATACATATATATATATATATATAAATGTACATGTATTTTAGGAAAAAAATGACAGCCTGACTACTTTCAGATCTAAATAATTTTCACCTCAAAAGATACTCTTTCTCCTGTTATCAGGTGAGGTCACTCCCCTCAGCTTCTGAGTATTTTTGCTTCTGCCTCTGACACTGTGTATTTTCCTCATTTAATTGAGGGAATTTCACCAATCAAGAAAAGCTACCCTTGAATTGTCATCCCAAAACAAGAGGCTGACAGCTCTAATAGTTAAAGTAAGGTTGATTGATGATGCTGTCCCTGACTGAGAAGTAGGTCATCTATGTCATCAGGAAATCTGCATAACCTGCCAAAGCTGTATATGTTTCTTCCCCCCTCCTCTTCTTTCTTTGGAGCTACCCAAAAAGTGGGGCAGCACACTAGTGTTACTGAAAATAGGAGGCTCCTATGGCTTGACTTTTGTTGACTTTGAAAATGCAATGACTTTGTCTTGGAAATGGGAAGATTCTTCCATCAGTTCTTAGTCAGGAAAAAAACACTGGGAGAAGAGAAAGGCAAAACTAGCTCTTAAATGCTTGTATAATTTAAAGACCCCTCTTTAATAAAAATAATGCAGCCATACATATACAAATTAACTATAGAAATATAGAAGGCTATAAATAGAAACTTCTATAATTAGACACTTTAAAACACTAAATAATACCAAAACCATCCCAAAATCCAGAAACATATTTCAGTATATTTTCATTAACATCCGGATACACTTTTTCATATTTTATGACTATATATTCTTTAGTTGCTGCTTTATAATATGATAATATTGCTATGTAATTTTCTCTTGAGAGAATGCAAAAGGATAATAACTGTTTGTGCAAATCTGCACATAAGAATAGAGTTCCTTATTGCTATTGATTGCTTAAATGATTTTCTTTCAGCTTTACCACCCATTAAAGGCAACATAAAATTTTATTATGGATGTCAAACTTCTTTTGTATTAGTGCTGTCTCAATTTTCTAGCAATATAAGGTCCTAATTTTATGCATTTTCAACATTTTTTCTCCCACTAACACATTTCTTAGTCCTTTGGCTCTATAATCTGTCATGGAAGGTAATGTTTCTAAATGCTTCCTTATACCAGAATGACAAATGTTATCTAGGCATTGTAACTATGCCTTATATAAATATATTCATTAATACCAAGCTAAATACATATTCTAAAATGTCTTGTGATCTCCAAATCAATGAGAACAAAAGATACAAAGGGTCAAAAGAGAAGGCAGAGGATAGGGTATTTTAATAAATTATGATTAAAAATCTTGCTAGTATAAATTTTGAAAAAAGTATGGCTAAGTTCAATGCAACTAAAAGTTCTAAAACTTAGCAGACTGTTGGCTCACTGGTAGATTCTCATCTGCCTGAAATTTGATTTAATTGGCATAATTGGAAATGTGGCTTGGGGGAACCAGTAAGTGTAACCTGCTCTGAGCCTTCTTACCCTGCCCTGATTGTCCTCATACACTTCCCAAAAACAACTATAAAGTGACCATCAATAAGGTTAAACATGCAAATCCTACCAAAAATATTTAATAATGGAATGAGTGTATGCAGTGTAAAGGAAAAAAAAACATGGACATGAACAGATATGATTGATTATCAACACCGTGTGCTCAGGTCATGACAGGACTGCTACACTCTTGAAATCACAGCAGTTATAATTACCTGTGTAAGACCTGAAAAAGATCAAGCCAGTCCTCACTCTGTCTTGGAGTGGGAGGAAGTTTATGAGCTCTCCCTCCACTCCTCACTGAGGATCGATGGACAGTTGATGACTTTTAGGGGAAGGACAGTTTACTTGAAGGGTGCCAGCACTCAGTAGGTTGGCCATGCTCCAGCAGATGGAACAACCATAAATAAATGGGTAGCACATATTGGAGAAGACAGATAATTATTATTGGCAGGCGGTGTGAGGTAGGGATGGATCTGAGAGGTCTAAGGAAGAGTTTAGATAAAGATATGAAAATACACTGTAAGGGATTCTCCACTATATTCATAGCAGCCTTATTTATAATAGCCAGAAGCTGGAAAGAACCCAGATGTCCCTCAACGGAGGAATGGATTCAGAAGATGTGGTATATTTACACAATGGAATACTACTCTGCAATTAAAAACAATGGATTCACGAAATTCCTAGGCAAATGGTCAGAACTTGAAAATATCATCCTTAGTGAGGTAACCCAATCACAAAAGATCACACATGGTATGAAGTCACTGATAAGGGGATATTGACCCAGAATCTCAGAATACCCTAGACACAATCAGCATATCAATAGATTTCTAAAAAGATGGAAGGAGAGACCCCTGGTCCTGGAAAGACTGGATGTAGGGGAACGCCAGGACAGAGTAATGAGAGGGGGTTGAACAGAGAAAAGAGGGAGGGAAGGGGGCTTATGGGACTTTCGGGGAGGGAGGAAACGGGAAAGGGGAAGTGATTTGGAATGTAAATTAAAAAAATAAAATAAAATTAAATTAAAAAAAAAAGAACTAATAAACATAACTTTAGAGGTATGAGGAAAACTGGAAAGAGTGATGCTGGCTAGTTGGAGAAATTAGTATAAATAAATTTATAAAAGCAAGACATTTTAAACATAACTGATTTTAAACATAACTATCTTCATACCTTGTCTTTTGAGCCTTTATATCTTTTGTTTTTACTAGAGGGTAGAAGTTACAGGAAAATAACTCTCTGCATATTCATTTACACACTGGAATATGTCTCTATGGGTCCAAGACCTTTGGACCAGGTAGAAACACACCATTTGGATTTGTCCTGTAAGTAATCTACATCATGAGGCTAATGTGTGCATTCAAATTCATGTACAATGAGAAAAATAAATAAAATCATCAAAACAACTAAAAGAAAAAATAGGTGAACATTTTACTCATTCCTTTTATTGGGATAATGGTTATAGTATATAACAGAGGAAAACAAAATAAAAAAAATCCAAAGATTATTAAGTACATTATAATTAAACATAATTATATATACTATCATCAACCGAATCAACAAGTCAAGGTGAGAGAATGTACACCATATTTAGTGTAAATGAAAAGTGTGTAAATATTGTCAAATTGATGGGATCTAGACTCACCAAAAACACATACATCTGGGTGAATATTATAGTATTGTCTTGGTTCAGTTGGTTCTGGACTGCATAAAAAAATGAGAAAGCTAGCCAAGCATCAGCATTCATTACTTTATCCTTCCTGGGGATTCAGTGTGACCAGCAGCCTCAGGCACCTGCTACCACGTCTTCCCCACCTCTTAGACTGCCTCCAAACTGGAAGCCAAAAGGAACCCTTCCTGTCTTAAGTTGCTTTGATCAGATTATTGTCACAGCAATGATAAAAGCTACTGATACACAGAATAAATATAATTTATATATCAAGATTATATAAATTATATGAGAAAAAATTATATCCAGTAGAAAAATAAGCAAATGTTATTTAATGTATAATTCACCAAAGAAAGTATGATGGCAAATAGGTGAATGTTCATTCAAAATAATAGAAATTAAATAAACAAAGCTGAGTTATATCATATTTTTACTTAATAATACGTAAAGGTCTTTTGTTTTACAGGTATAAATTTGTTCTGATGGAGGTGTGTTGAAAGGACTGCTAATAAATATTTCTAGAGCTATTAATTTGTAGTGGATTAAGTTGTGCAATTCAAAACTATTGATATACATAAGCAAATATTTCTAGTTTTAAAACTCTCCTGAAAGATAAGATACTTTAAATAAAGAAGAGGAGATAAAGTTGATAGTATCTTTATTTATAAAGACCAAATAGATATTAACTATGCATCCAGCCATAAAGAATCTAATAAATTATAATATATATAAAGAAATACTTTGAAGTTAGAGATTTCTTAGTCTTTATTGCAATAAAGCTATGCCTAAAGTTTAATATAGTTAAAATAAAAATAAAATAAATAAAAATAAAATTTAAAAAATTAAAAATAAAAAGTTAAACATACTTTTAAGTAAAACAGCCTATACTTGTATTAAAGTTTATTAAAAAACTCAAGATTACTAGAGTGTTCATATAAGAATTAAAAAGGTGGACAAAATGTAAATTATATCAGTAAATAAATTATAAAACATCACATGATAAGATACTGTGAAGTTCTACCAGGGATTAAGTAATTTGCTCATCTTTCTTAATAACGCAACTCTTATTCTATTTGAAATACCCATATAAAATGTTATATTCTCTGCCTCTTTTTCACTAGCATGTACTACATTCTAGTAAATAAGAAAAACATGCAGCATATTAAGGGGCCCTTCTGAAGCTATTTCTTTGTAGGTCAGATGGCAAGTAGAGGGTATTCTTCTATTTGTGCTTCTGTGGAGGGCATAAGGCTCTGAGTTCTAAAGGACATCTCAGACCCTGTTAAAACTCTGAAGACATAAAGAACACAGTAAGCCTGGTAGAGAAGAAGTGTGAAAAGTTCTTGCATCTCTAATAGCCA
Organism: Tokudaia tokunoshimensis; assembly: GCA_036184795.1. Lineage (NCBI taxonomy): Eukaryota > Metazoa > Chordata > Mammalia > Rodentia > Muridae > Tokudaia > Tokudaia tokunoshimensis. The sequence continues at coordinate 106,382,907 of BTHU01000012.1, forward strand.
TGGGCATATTCAATATGAATAGGTGGGTTCTTTCTGTACTTCTTAAAAGTGAAGTAGAAATCTCTTATTTAGGTCATAAGCCTGAGCTCCCTGAGATATATATATATATATATATATATATATATATATAAACTTATCTAACACAACGGTACTTAAAAAGTACTTGGTGACATTTATAATATAAGAAACTGAAACAAATCTTCCCACTTGGAAAAAAATACAACAGTTAAACATTTTTATAATTTACTTGAAGCTATAAAACTAAGGGAAATGATTAAGCATATAGAATAAAAATTTGAGGAGAAAAGGACCCAAGTGGGGAGTTCAGCAGGCACAGCCACTGTAACTGCAAGACTGTTGACGGCTCTGGATGGCAGCTAAGAGGCTGAGAGCCTAAATCATGCCTTACAGAAAATTTTAGAGTTGAGGGATTAAATATGAAACATAAGCCTTCCATGTTTTATACTGGGAATATAAAAACCTATGCCTTAATCACAAAGATAAATCAAATATACCAACTTTCTCAAAGGGGGGAAAAGATAAGATTCCAACAGTTTCAAAGCCTGAAATTAGATTAAAGTTATCACAGATTGTGTCCCTAGTTATTTCCCAGAAGCAAATGTAGGCTTTGGTGATGAAAAAAATACCATTATTATAGTTGACAGATTATTTCCATAGTTATTGCTTGCTTATATAGGGCATCTTGTGTTCAGTCAAAAATAAGTTGGCACACACACAAAAAGAAACAAAGCCTGAAACAAAACAGAGAGAGAATGGTTGATGGGGGCCAAGTGTTCAAATACCTTTAAAATGGACTTATCAAATAAATGTTGAATTAAGTAACTAGAAAATGGGTTTCTTGAGAACAATGGTGAATAGGTACAAGAAAATAGACTTCAAGATTCAAAATTGCTTTTATAAAAGAGAACCCATTGGAAATTATAAAAGTGAATCAAATCAAAATCCCTAAAAGCAAAAAACACAAAAAGCAAGTTATAATATAGAAAGAAATTGCAGCTATCAAGTAATAAGAACTAAACATAATGAGCTGTACTCTTAGACCCTGGCATGAAAACTACTCAAGTTTCTAAAAAGCCTGGTGATTTCCGAAGTTTTAAGAATGCTGGGTGAATCTTTTTCTAATAGTCAATCTCTGTTCTCCTTCCAGAGACATGCTTCTCATGCATCTAGATAAAATTGGGAAGAAAACTCCTGACTTAACATTTGACCTTGTAACCATTATTCATGGTTGTACCAGCTTGCAATCCCACCAGCAGTGGAGGAGTGTTTCTCTTTCTCCACATCCTCTCCAACAACTGCTGTCCCCTGTGTTTTTTATATTAGCCATTCTGTCTGGTGTGAGGTGAAATCTCAGGGTTGTTTTGATTTGCATTTCCCTAATGACTAAGGAAGCAATCCCACTAAAATTAGGGACTACACAAGGCTGCCCTCTCTCTCCATATCTTTTCTATATAGTACTTGAAGTTCTATCTAGAGCAATTAGACAACAAAAGGAGGTCAAAGGGATACAAATTGGAAAGGAAGAAGTCAAACTATCACTATTTGCAGATGATATGATAGTATACTTAAGCGACCCAAAGAACTCCACCAGAGAACTCCTACAGCTGATAAACAACTTCAGCAAAGTGACCGGATATAAAATCAACTCAAGCAAATCAGTAGCCTTCCTATACTCAAAGGATAAGCAGGCTGAGAAAGAAATAAGAGAAATGATACCCTTCACGATAGCCACAAACAATATAAAGTATCTTGGTGTGACTCTAACCAAACAAGTGAAAGATCTGTATGACAAGAACTTTAAGTCTCTGAAGAAAGAAATTGAAGAAGACCTCAGAAGATAGAAAAATCTTCCATGCTCATGGATTGGCAGGATTAATATAGTAAAATTGACCATCTTGCCAAAAGCAATATACAGATTCAATGCAATCCCCATCAAAACCCCAACTCAATTCTTCATAGAGTTAGAAAGAGCAATTCAAAAATTCATTTGGAAAAACAGAAAACCCAGGATAGCGAAAACTATTCTCAAGAGTAAAAGAACTTATGGTTTAGCATTCCTAATACCGTGGGATTTCTTGGTTAATGAGATCATGTTTTATTTTAGTAAGATAAATATTGGTTTTTAAAAGGTAGCCAAGAAGATGGGGGCTAGAGTCAAGACACCAACTACCTAGGTAATAATGAAGATTAGAAATTCCCTCCTCCAGTTCCCCATCCCCTAGTGCTAAACAACTCAATTCAATTTCCTGACCCTCTGTACTTCTCCCTGCCCCTGTCTCCCCACACATCTGATCCTGCCCCCCATTTTCCCTCCCCCTCCTTCTCCCTCTGAGGTCCCTTCCTCCCTTTACCTCCCATGATTATTTTGTTCCCCTTTCTAAGTAGGACTGAAGCATCCACACTTTGGTTCTCCTTCTTGAGCTTCATATGGTCTGTGAGTTGTATCGTAGGTATTCCAAGCTTTTCCCATAATATCCACTTATCAGTGAGTACATGCCATGTATGTTCTTTTGCGACTGGGTTGCCTCACTCAGGATGATATTTTCTAGCTCCATCCATTTGTATGCAAATTTCATGAAGTCTTTATTTTTTATTTTATTTTATTTTCTATATTCTTTATTTACATTCCAAATGATTTCCCCTTTCCCAGTTCCCCCTCCCTGAAAGTCCCATAAGCCCTCTTCCCTCCCCCTGTTCCCCATTTACCTAAGAATTTCATGAATTCATTGTTTTTAATTGCTGAGTAGTATTCCATAGTGTAAATATACATGGAAAGTATCTCTGATAAAATTGAAGAAATATATAGAAAAACACATTAAGATTGACTATTTCATGGAAAAATTATACAGATAAAATGGTAGGCCTAAAAATATTTCTAAGTTGATTGAAAGTAAAATTATAAACATTTTCTGATAAAATTGAAGATTTACCTGGAAAATATCTCTGATAAAATTGAAGAAATATAAAAAATGCGTTGATTAAGTATTTCATGGAAAAATTATACAGATAAAATGGTAGGCATAAAAATATTCCTATGTTTTTTGAAAGTGGAATTAGAAACACTTTCTAATAAAATTGAAGGTCTACAAGGAAAATATTCCTGAAAAAATTCAAGAAATATATAGAGAAACATGTTAAAACTGGCTATTATATGGAAAATTATACAGATAAAATGGAAGGTATAAAAATGTTCCTAAGTTGATTGAAAGTAAAATTATAAACATTGTCAGATAAAACTGAAGATCCACATGGAAAATACTTCTGACAAAATTGAAGAAAAATACAGAGAAACGTTAAAACTGAAGATTATCATGGACAATTATACTGACAAAATAGTAGACACAAAAACATTCCTAAATTGATTGAAAGTGTAACTACAAACATCCCCCCCCTCATGAAACCAAAGATCTACATGAAAAACACCTATGACAAAATCGAAGAAATATACAGAAAAAAATGTTAAAATTAAAGATTATCATGGAAAATAATACAGTCAAAATGGTAGAAACAAAAAGCATTACTGAATTGAAAGAGGAGTCACAAACATTTTCTGATAAAATTGAAGATCCACATGAAAAAACATCTCTGTTAGACTGTTTTTTGTTGGGGAATTGAGTCTATTGACATTATAAGATATTAAGGAATAGTGATTGTTGCTTCCTGTTAATTTTGATGTTCTTTTTATATTTGTGTGGTTACTTTCTTTTGGGTTTGTTGGGAAAAGATTACTTTCTTGCTTTTTCTAGGGTGTAGTTTCCCTCCTCATGTTGGCATTTTCCATCTATTACCCTTTGTAGGGCTGGATTTTTGGAAAGATATTGTGTAAATTTGGTTTTATCATGGAATTTCTTGGTTTCTCCATCTATGGTAATTGAGAGTTTTGCTGGGTATAGTAGTTTGGGCTGGCATTTTTGTTCTCTTAGGATTTGTATGAGATCTGCCCAGGATCTTCTTGCTTTCATGGTTTCTGGTGAGAAGTCTAGTGTAATTCTGATAGGCCTGCCTTTATAGGTTACTTGACCTTTTTCACTTACTGCTTTTAATATTCTTTCTTTGTTTAGTGCATTTGACGTTTTGATTATTATGTGCCAGGAGGACTTTCTGGTCTGGTCCAGTCTGTTTGGAGTTCTGTAGGCTTCTTGTATGTTCATGGACATCTCTTTTTTAGGTTAGGGAAGTTTTCTTCTCTAATTTTGTTGAAGATATTTACTGGCCCTTTAAGTTGAAAATCTCTTCTATACCTATAATCCTTAGGTTTGGTCTTCTCGTTGTATCCTGGATTTCCTGAATGTTTTGGCTCAGGAGCTTTTTGCATTTTGCATTTTCTTTAACTGTTGATTCAATGTTTTCTATGGTATCTTCAGCCCCTGAGATTCTTTCTTCTATCTCTTGTATTCCGTTGTTGATGCTTGCATCTATGACTCCTGAATTCTTTCCAAGATTTTCTATCTCCAGAGATGTCTCACTTTGTGATTTCTTTACTGTTTCTACTTCCATTTTTAGATCCTGGATGGTTTTGTTCAGTTCCTTCACTTGTTTGTTTGTGTTGTCCTGTAATTCTTTCAGGGATTTTTGTGTTTCCTCTTTAAGGGCCTCTACCTGTTCACCATGCTACCCTGTGTTTCTTTCAGGGATTTTTGTGTTTCCTCTTTAAGGGCCTCTACCTGCTCACCCATGTTCTCCTGTATTTCTTTAAGGGAGTTATTTATGTCCTTCTGGATATCCTCTAACAGCATCGTGAGAAGAGACTTTAAATCCAACTCTTGTTTTTCCAGTGTGCTGGGGCATCCGGGACTTGCTGTGGTGGGAGAACTGGTCTCTGATGTTGCCAAGTAGCTTTGGTTTCTGTTGGTAGGGTTCTTGCGCTTGCCTTCCGCCATCTGGTTATCTCTGGTGTTAGTTGGTCATGTTGTCTCTGGCTGGAGCTTGCCCTTCCTGTGGGCCTGTAAACCTGTGTCTGTACTCCTGGGAAACCAACTCTCTTCTGGCAGGGTGCACAGAAGGCTGTTGGAGCTGTCTGGTTCCCTGCTGTAAATGGAGGATAGAAGGGAAGACTCCTGTACCAGCTACTCCAATGATCATATGCCTTGTGCGATCCTAGCTGTACCCCTCCAGAGAGAAAGTGGAGATCTCACCTCTGCGCTCAGAAGTGAAATCACTGCTGGGAGATCGTTCTCTCCTGGTGGACTAAGCACAGAAGGCTTTGGAGCTGCCTGTTTCCCCGCTGCAAAATCGAAGTCATGGTTTTTAATAGCTGAGTAGTACTTCACTGTGTAAATTACCATATTTTCTGTATCCATTCCTCTGTTGAGGGACATCTGGGTTGTTTCCAGCTTCTGCTGTTAACATAGAGGAGCATGTGTCCTTGTTATATGCTGGAGCATCTTTTTGTGTATATGCCCAGGAGTCGTGTGAGTGGGGAAGCACCCATATAGAAGCAGGGAGGAGGGTGGATGGGATAGGGAGTTTGCAGAGGGGAAAGCCGGAAACGAGTATAACATTTGAAATGTAAATAAATAACCAATTAAAAAAGAAATTCCCATCCCCCTTCTGGAGATGACTTCTATAACATACTAGCAAATGAAAATTAAATGTTTCCCTGACAAAGAAAATGGTTTACTTCTGGTTTATAAGCTTAGCTCACAAATGACTGGTTTTTATTGACATTAAAAAAATGTGAGATATGAATTGGGGAAATTGCTTGGTGGATAAAACATTTGCCACTAAAGCTTGACGACCTTAGTTCAAATCCCCAAACTTCCTTAAAAGTCAGATGGGGTAGTACATATTTGCCTCTCGGTGCTACTATAGCAATACAGAAGATGGAGACAGGAAAACTCCCAGGAGTTTGCAGAACTAGCATATTTATCAGTAAAAGATATTCTACCTCAAAAAAAAAAATGACGGCCAAGAGCTGAACCTGCCCTTTGACCTCCATATGGGTTCCAGGCACACTGTACTCACAGAAACACACATACAGACATATCTGTCATACATGCACATACACATGGGAAGTCTTGTGAGACTAAGAATTCAACTCATGGGATCCGACACTGTATTTCAGATTGATAGTATCAGAATTTACTTTTAGATAGGGCACCCAATTGCTATCTTCTAGAGAATCTATTGAAAATTAAATTGTTGCTTTGATAGAGGAATCAATGTACTTAGGACATTAGTGATTGGGGAATATTATGTATTGAGTGGCTTATGAGAAAACCACCATTTTTGGTGGTTTGTAATATCATAGGAAAGTTGAAGAAGAGAATTAGTGAATTGAAGAAAAATTTAGAATTTTTCAGAGGAAAGCTTTCAGACTAAAGTATTCATTTTCAAAAGCATGAGAAATATTAAAGTAAATAAAAGAATGAGATTTAGATGAATCAGGGAGGTTGAAAACTTCTGGATTGTCAAAGAAAAATAGAAATAGAGATAATATAATATTAATGAGTCATTTTCTTTTTATTCAAGCAGAATATTTCAAAAGAAAACAAAAGTATCTTTTCTTTAAAGTGCTTTCAAAGGATAATGAAAAAAAAACTTTTTAAAAAGTGTTACATGGCTCAGGATTGCTTTGAACTTGTAGTTGTTTTCCTGACTGTTACCTCCCAAGTATTAGTAGTACAGGCATGCACCTTAATATCCATGATATTTCCAAAATACGATCATCTAAATAAAACCTCCAGAACGGAACCTCTACTTGACATGCCAACATGGACGGAGGAAATCACACAAGATCCCACCCATATATGGAGCACTACAGGCAACTGATGGCTGCCAAGAGTAGAATCAGTCTTCTAGAGAGACAAGGACCCTGGAAGGTTATGCAACCCCAGGTAATCATCCCAAGTAAATCATACAGACAAACAACACTAAATGGACTCAGTAGATTGCAGTTATACATATGTGTACTTGTATGTACATATGTAACAATGATAATTTTAAAAAAAGAGATCATTAATTTGAGAGGGAATGGGAGATAGATGGGAGGCATGGGAGGGGTAGAAAGGATGTAAATACAGTAATTATGTGTACTCATATATAAAACTCTTTTTGAAATATAAATAGAATTAAAAAGTAATTTAAATCTTTAAGTGAAAAATATCTTTCAAAATATATTCAAGCGTAGGTTATTGTACACAAATTATTTAAGGAATGGAAAACTGAAGCTTATAAAATATCTTCCAGAGAGTAGAAAAAGTTAACACTTTTTGACTCATTTTTGGTGGAGGTTTGTTTGTTTGATAATGAACCTAATACAAAGGAAAAATTATACTTCAATATGTCTTCTAATCACAAATGAAAACAAAATCTAAATTAACTACTTATAAATAAATATTGCTATTATAGGAATAATACCTCAATATTGGGTGGTCATCATATATTACTTGAATAAAGAAAAATTACCTGATTCAATGCCCCCAGAGAAAATATGTTACATTCAAAATTTACTCACAATAAAAGCTCATAACAACTTAAGAATAAAGAACTTTGATAAGTTGTCAAAAATACAGCAGATATCCTACCTGAAGTCAAGTGGAAAGATGCTATCGATTACAAAGTGGATTTCTATTAATACTAATTAAATAAATATATAATAAGTAATACGGAAGATATACTGAAAGAAAATATAAGAAAGCCTAAGCGACCAACAGTTGTCTATAATATCATTATGCAAGCCAGTATTTTCATGTAAATATCCATAGACAAATTATACATAAATATATTTCTAGAAAACAATCAATATAAAATTATAAAATAAATCAAAAGCATCGAAACCACATTCAGCAAGAACTTTCTGTAATAGACAAATGCTAAGTCTCCTAGCCTTTATAGGCTGGCTGACTGGTCTCTGCACATTCCATTACCCATGAAGAAAAGAGTGTGGCTGTATTCCAATAAAACTTTATTTTCAAAATAAAGTGAGCTCCAAAAAACCCTATTAAAAAATGGGGTACAGAGCTAAACAAAGAGTTCTCACCTGAAGAATATCGAATGGCTGAGAAGCACCTAAAGAAATGTTCAACATCCTTAGTCATTAGGGAAATGCAAATCAAAATAACCCTGAGATTCCACCTCACACCAGTCAGAGTGGCTAAGATCAAAAACACAGGAGACAGCAGGTGTTGGCAAGGATGTGGAGAAAGAGGAACACTCCTCCACTGTTGGTGGGATTACAAGCTGGTACAAGCACTCTGGAAAGTAGTCTGGCAGTTCCTCAGAGAACTGGGCATGACACTCCCAGAGGACCGGGCTATACCATTCCTGGGCATATACCCAGAGGCTTTACCTGCATGCAATAAGTACACATGCTCCGCTATGTTCATAGCAGGCTTATTTATAATAACCAGAAGCTGGAAAGTACTCAGATGTTCCTCAACAGAGGAATGGATTCAGAAGATGTGGTATATTTACACAATGGAATTCTACTCTGCAATTAAAAACAATGAATTCACGAAATTCCTAGGCAAATGGTCAGAACTTAAAAATATCATCTTTAGTGAGGTAACCCAATCACAAAAGAACACACATGGTATGCAGTCACTGATAAGGGGATATTAACCCAGAATCTCGGAATACCCAAGACACAATTCAAATATCAATTGATTTCCAAGAAGAAGGAAGGAGAGACCCCTGGTCCTGGAAAGACTGGATGTAGGGGAATACCAGGACAGAGAAGCGAGAGGGGATTGAATGGGGAACAGGGGGAGGGAAGAGGGTTTATGGGACTTTCGGGGAGGGAGGAACCGGGAAAGGGGAAATCATTGGGAACGTAAATAAAAAAAGATATAGAAAATAAAAAAAAATTCTATTAGAACTCTACAGGAAAAAAAAGTGAGTAAAGGACTGAATTTATCACACACACTACAACTTTCTAATCTCATAAACTAACAAAGTAATAATGTAATTGAGATGCCTATGCTCTGTAAATAGATCTTTTTGAGTGTAATAATTTAACCATCCTAAATGGATGGATGGATGGATGGATGGATGGATGGATGAGTGGGTGGATGGATGGATGAATTGATTGGTTGATTTAACTCAAGAAAAATATAGAACTGCAAAGAAGTGAGGGGGGAAATTATCATTCTAAAAACTGATTCTAAGTCATCTAGGTAGAGATATCCTAAAATAAAATATTTTATATTATATAAAATTACATAATTATATATATGTATATATATAATTATGTAATTTTATAATTTTATATTTTATATTTTATAATACATATATAAAATAAACCTAGGCACTAAGCACAAAAACAATAAACCATAAAAGAATGTCTCGAGTTTTTGGAGGCAAATAAAAATTTCTCAACCAGAAACACCCCCCTTTTTAAGCAAGGAGTGTACTTGTGAATGTTCATGTGTGTTTGTGCATGTGCGTGTGTGTGTGTGTGTGTGTGTGTGTGTGTGTGTGTGTGTGTGTGTGGTATGTTATAAAATAGTAGGTTTCTCTATAGCTTTTCAAGCACCCTTAGTGTCATCCCTCCTCCCCCTGCCATCTTCTCTTCTCTACATACACTGACGCCCCTGTTCCTACTTACCTCTCCCACCTGTTAACTTCCCTTTCACACTTTAATCTCATGTGCTCCACTAACTCTTTACCTTAAGATATTTCTCCTCACCCAAACAATACCCTCTTTTTAATTTCCTGACTTTTAGAAGCTTAAAAATTCTCTTTTATTTTATTATTATCTATAATGTGTAACGTCTGTAACATTCTCTAAGACAATTTTTGTTCAAAAATTTAAAGAACTTTTTAAATTTTATAAAAACCATACTTTGTCTGTGTAAAAGAATGCAGGGTACTTGTATCTTCTAAAAGGGTAAAGATAAAGGCATTAATAACCCAAAACAATATAGTCATCATCCCAGCATCCAGAAATGATAGTATTTTTTAAAAATATGTTTGTCCTTTAAGTGCCCATTCTGGGCATTAAGGGGAAAAAACCACAATCTGTATTCTATTCATCTGAATAAACAAGTTTTAACCTTTAGTGACAGTACATAGTTAAAACAATAATTACAGAAGCAAAATTTAAGTGTTTAAAAAAACAATACAACCTCCTCTCTTCTATATCCAGCAAATTCTGCATTGTGTGTATAAACAACAATCAAATTATATGCAGGACAGTAGTTTCTTTGTTTTTTTTATTATTGTGTAATATTATAGCAGACAAATACAGAACAAAATTTGTATTTGGATTGTTTCCAAGATTGGAGCAATTGTGAACCACACTGCCTTAACCAGTAGCCATGCATGCATTTGACTTTGAAATATGCCTAAGCATTAGCTTTCCTTATAAGGCACCTGTAGCTGTGTGTGCAGCTTCACATACCCTGTAATTCTGAATTCACATTTTTGAACCCACTGACTGTATGTGGTATACAATGCTTAGTGTTACTGGTCTTATTTTAATATTGATACTTCTTTGAGATTTTCATTTGCACTGCCCTGATATGCCTTAATACGTAGCACTTTTTTAGGTGGACTTCTTCTTGTGTGGTGTCTAATGGTCTGTGATAATATACTCATTCAGAGGATCTTTTGATGATTAGAAGTTCATATGTTTGGTGTTGACTCCTTTTATGCTTTACATAAAGAAAGACTGTAAGATCCAGAGATCAAGAAGGACTGTGGCAAGACCTTGTTCTGGACATGTTCTGGTTTATTACACCCATGGATTCACAGCAGTTGTGGATTCTGGTTGAGAAACTTTTTTGCCTCCATGTGATGGTTTGTATATGCTTGTCCCAGGGAGTGGAATGTGATGGTTTGTATATGCTTGTCCCAGGGAGTGGCACTATTAGAAGGTGTGGGCTTGTTGGAGGAAGTGTGTCACTGTAGGGTTGGGCTTAGAGATCTTCCTCTTAGATGCCTGAAGATGCCCAGTCTGTTCCTGGTTTCCTTTGGATAAAGGTGTAGAACCCTCAGCTCCTCCTGCACCATGCCTGCCTGGATGTTGCCATGCTTCTGCCTTGATGACAAGGGACTAAACCTCTGCACCTGTAAGCCAGCCCCAAGTAAATGTCTTTTATAAAACTTGCATTGGTCATTGGTGTCTGTTCATGGCAGTAAAACCCAAACTAATACACTCCAGGAACTCAAGATATTGTTCCAGAGTTTCTTGTTTTCATCTTTTGTCAATATCCAGCTGTGAATGCTATGAACTAAAATAATGACTATTATGATAAAATATGCCCATGAGTGCAATAGTGGTATAATAATTATAGCAGTAGCCAACCATTTTCGAATTGGATTTAAGTCCCAATACACAAGAGGAAACTCATCCGATATTCATGCTGAGTAATACATTTCTGATCAAGAACCTATGTCTGGAGAGGCACATGCCTAAGGCGAGAACCTACTATAAATACTTTGATACGTGAACGTGGTGTCTCTATACCCACAGATTGACAACAGTTCTTAGACTTGAAGCTTCTTTATTCAATTAATGGCATTTTGTACAGAGACTCATACTCAGTTAAAGGTGAAGAGAACCAGTGCCTGAGAAGTATTCAGCCATAAATTGAGTATGTCTTCAGAAAGGCTCAGCAAACATTATGAGATAGGGAGCAGAAAGACTGTAAGATCCAGAGATAAAGAAGGACTGTGGCAAGACCTTGTTCTGGACATGTTCTGGATTATTGCACTCATGGATTCACAGCAGTTGTGGTGGTTGCCTGTACAATACATTTACATCAAGCCAGTTGAACATGGGCAAGGGAAAAGTCAGTAAGCCATTAACCCTATCTGGAATCAATGACTGTTGATGACTGCAAGGGGAAGGAGAGTCAGTTTTCTTTAGAGTTCCTGGCCAGGTTCTAGTGAAGAGCCCCAAACCCATGAGCATATACACCACAGTAATTAGATGACATACAGTTGAGAGGGAAACAATAGAAAAATCTGGAAAGCGTTCGACTGGAGTAGTGAAGGTGAATATAATCAAAACATGTGGTGTGCACATAAAAAGATTCACAAAGAGTAAGCAAAAAGATTATTATTGTTAAATGAACAGGTTTAGGTAAAAATGAATCTTCTCCATAGTTTAATTTCACAGTGACTGAGGTGGAAAACTGAGGAATCAGCAGAGACAAAAATACAGTCAGGGTAGAAGGTCTATATTTGGACCTTAGAAAGTTCACCAAGATACAACGGTCGCTATCTACTGCATATGAGCAAAACAGAAAACTTTATGAGGAGATAAAGGTGTAAATATGTGTCTCAACTATTGCCAAACATCAGGATTTTTGATGTGCTGATTGCCTGAAAAAGTCTTTCTTTTCATATATTTTCATTTTAAAATTATATATTAGATGATATATATATATGTATATAATTAGAAACTAAAAGATGGAGTGGGTTAATTTTTTAATGACATGCAGTTGAGAGGAAGACATAATGGAAAAACCTGGAAGGTGTTAGACTGGAGAACATATATATACGTAGGTATGTATATAAATGTGTGTGTATATACATTACATAAATACATACCCAAGTTGGTTCTGAAATAATAAGAATTTGATTAGTCAAACAAATGCCCACTGATAATTCAACCAAGGGGGACAAAAGTAAATCAATCAATGACAGGATCAGGGCAACGAAAGCAAGAACAATATAACCAAATTCCTAGACAAGACATTAGGAATAAATGTATCTAGAAATACAAATATAAACAGTTTAGGAAAATTCTCAATCCATGTAAATAATTGGGGAAGGAAGTGCATTACACACACACACACATACACACACACACAACCTAAAGTTTTGAAATTATGTGTAGCCTAGTACAAATTAATGAGGAATATGTAACAGCAGAAATGTAGGTCATGCCTAGGCTATATCAATAAATGCTGCATGCTGAACAAGAAATCTAATCGTTTCATCAGACCTTTTACTGGCCAGAATCAACTGGAATATTGTGATCGACCATGGATGATTGTCAAGAATAAGGTGGCCAAGATGGTGAGATGTTTGGAAATCATGATTTAGGGTTCTTGGAAGAAGAAATCTAAAGAGAGTCAGCATGACTGTTGATTTTCTATGAAACTTATATTCCAAAGAAAAGATAAGTGCTAAATATTGATATACTATAAAATAATAAGGTATGTACATCCAAAATCAGGATAGATTATATTATGAACTCTCAGTGAGAAAGAAATATTTTTTATGATGACCATAAAAAAAAGCACAATACATACACATTCACACACACATACATATGCATACACATATACACATACACACACATACAAATACACACACATAGACACACATATGAGCACATAGTACATCACCCAAAAGTCAGGTGACAGCAGATACTGGCGAGGATGTGGAGAAAGAGGAACACTCCTCCACTTCTGGTGGGATTACAAGCTGGTAAAAACACTCTGGAAATCAGTCTGGCGGTTCCTCAGAAAATTGGATGTAGTATTACCAGAGGATCCAGCTATACCATTCCTGGTCATATACACAAAAAATGCTCCAACACAAAACAAGGACACATGCGCCACTATGTTCATAGCATCCTTATTTATAATAGTCAGAAGCTGGAAAGAACCCAGATGTCCCTCGAGAGAGGAATGGATACAGAAAACGTAGTACATTTACACACTGTAATCTCAGCACTGGGAAGGATTAACATGGGAGGGTCACAAACTCAAGACCTACCTTGACTATACAGTAGGACACTATGTCAAGTAAAACAAACAGAACAAGCAAGTAGACAAAAAACTAGATTCTTAAATTGTGTAACTGTACAATAGCCTTACTCTGAGTTCTGTTTTCACACAAACTCAAGAAAAAAAGAGTATTTTAGATTGTTTATATAGTGGATTACAATGATGGATTTCCTTATATTGAACCATCCCTGCATCCCTGGGATGAAGCCTACTTGATCATAGTGAATGATCGTTTTGATGTGTCTTTGGATTCGGTTGGCAAGAATTTTATTGAGTATTTTTGCATCCATATTCATAAGAGAGATTGGCCTGAGATTTTCTTTCTTTGTCGGATCTTTGTGTGCTTTTGGTATTAGCGTAATTGTGGCTTCATAGAACGAGTTGGGTAGTGTTCCTTCTGTTTCTATTTTGTGGAACAGTTTGAAGAGTATTGGTGTTAGGTCTTCTTTGAAGGTCTGATAGAATTCTGCACTAAAACCATCTGGACCTGTGCTTTTTTTGGTTGGAAGACTTCCAATGACGACTTCTATTTCTTCAGGGGTTTAGGAAGGTTTAGATGGTCTATTTGATCCTGATTTAATTTTGGTATTTGGTATCTGTCAAGGAAATTGTCCATTTCCTCTAGATTTTCTAGTTGTGTTGAATACAGGCTTTTGTAGTAGGATCTGATGATTTTTTGAATTTCCTCAGTTTCTGTTGTTATCTCTCCTTTTTCGTTTCTGATTTTATTCATTTGGATACTGTCTCTGTGCCCTCTGGTTAGTCTGGCTAAGGGCTTATCTATCTTGTTGATTTTCTCAAAGAACCAACTCCTTGTTTTGTTGATTCTTTGTATGGTTTTATTTGTTTCTATTTGATTGATTTCAGCCCTGAGTTTGATGATTTCCTGCCTTCTACTCCTCTTTGGTGTATTTGCTTCTTTTTGTTCCAGGGCTTTCAGGTGTGCCATTCAGCTGGTACAACCACTCTGGAAAGCTGTCTGGCGGTTCCTCAGAAAACTGGGCATGATACTCCCGGAGGATCTGGCTATACCACTCCTGGGCATATACCCAGAGGTTTTACCTGCATGCAATAAGGACACATGCTCCACTATGTTCATAGCAGCCTTATTTATAATAGCCAGAAGCTGGAAAGAACCCAGATGTTTCTCAACTCTCAACGGAGGAATGGATTCAGAAGATGTGGTATATTTACACAATAGAATACTACTCTGCAATTAAAAACAATGAATTCACGAAATTCCTAGGCAAATAGTTAGAACTTGAAAATATCATCCTTAGTGAGGTAACCCAATCACAAAAGAACACACATGGTATGCAGTCACTGATAAGGGGATATTAACCCAGAATCTCGGAATACCCTAGACACAATTCGCATATCAATAGATTTCCAAGAAGATGGAAGGAGAGACCCCTGGTCCTGGAAAGACTGGATGTAGGGGAATGCCAGGACAGAGAAGCGAAAGGGGGTTGAATGGGGAAAAGAGGGAGGGAAGGGGGCTTATGGGACTTTCGGGGAGGGAGGAAACGGGAAAGGGGAAATGATTTTGAATGTAAATAAAAAAAACCTTAGAAAATAAAATAAAATTAAAAAAAAGTATTTTAAAATAAAATTGCTTTCCTATTGCCAGTGTTTAAACATATAACTGACCTCTTTTTAATATCCACAATTGTATTTGAGTTTTAAATAGTAAGTGCATTACAGATAGTATCTACTTTAATATTTCATAGATTCTGTTAAGCAGTTAAGACATTACACTGAATAATAAATACATTGACTTTTGTATCTGGCAGCATTGGAAAACTCATATAACTAGAAAAAACTTCTATGGAATCTTTAGAATATTTTATGTAGACAATTCTTGACTTCTAAATATTAAATGGCATACCTTCAACTTTCACATTAAATATGATTCTTGGTATAATATTTTAAAATATTTACATTAGATGAAATATAATCTCTCTTATTCTCATTTGTTAGTTTTATTTTAGATGAATAGCTCTACAAAAAGCTTTTTGTGTTTATTATTTGATTTTTATTTCCTCCTTTAATCTGCTGATAGAATATATATATTCTATATTTATCATATATATTAATATATATATATATATTAATAATTGGGATATCACATGAAATAGCCCACCCTAATCATGTTAGCATTTTTGATAATGCTTGATTTCCATTTGCTTATATTGTGTACCTAATTGAGTAGTATAATGGTCTCTTATGTTAATGGTTTGCCTGGCACTCCACATGAAGGTAATATTGATTTCAATAGAGGAGCCAGAGAATGATTTAGTGTTTTCCTGAAGAGTTTATGTGATTTTAGAATTATCTTCGAAAATTTAGCACAGCTTCCCTAAAGCCTCTGAACCTGGTGTCCCTTTCTGTAAAGACTTTTTCCTTTAACTTAACTTTCTTAATGATTGCACAATGAGGGACACACTGTAATTCTTGGATTAATTTCAGAATTTGTATTTTTTTCTAATTATTTATGTGTTTCACCCAGGTTTTAAATCACTGTACTATGAACTTATTTATAATGTCTTCTAAATTGCATACTCCAGTCATGTTTTTCAATTCTAATGGTTATTTCTAATTTTCATTATTATGGTCTTGGTCAAAGGTTTGTCTAACTTATTAACACTTTTAAACACCAACCACTTCTTTTACTGATTTTTTATTTTCTATAATATTGCTTTCTTCCTTTTACCTACTTAGGGTTATTTTATTGTTAAATTTTTGCAAGTTGGATGCTTAAGATATTTGGCTTATTAATTCTGAGTCTTTCTTATTTAGGCTAAGCATGTCTTTCTAATATCACTTGAAGTCCGTAACAGTTTTAACCTTAGGGTTTTTTTTTTTTTTTTGAGGGTAACCCCACATACATGGCTTTTATTCTAAACAAAGTGAGTGGTAAGTACAATCCTTAGGAACTGTTGAGCTGCAAGTAAACAAGTTGAAACAACTTTACAACACCAAGCTTTATAAGATGGTTCTAGCCAGAGAGAAAACAAATTCAAGAAACCTTTTGAATTATAAGCACACTTCATTTTGTTAAAAAAAAAATCTATGAGAAGTAAATTTCTAAAACAAACAAAAAGAGACAGAAGCTTAAAGAAAAGGGAGAAAGTGGTGTCATTACATTTTAGTTAAAAGTTTATTTAAGCTTTTTAAGAAAAATAAAATGAAAGCAAAACTTTATGAACCTACCAATGCTTGCTTTGCTTTAGTGTTTCTTTTTTGTTTTTACACTTTTATTAGATATTTTGTTTATTTACATTTCAAATGCTATCCCTTTTCCTCGTTTCCCCTCTGAAAACCCCCTATCCCATCCCCTCTCCCCCTGCTCACTAAACCACCCACTCCCGCTTCCCTTACCTGGCATTCCCCTACACTGGGGAAATGAGCCTTAATGGGTCCAAGGGTCTCTCTCCTCAGTGATGTCTGACCGGGCCATCCTCTGCTACCCATGTGACTGGAGCCATGGTTCCCTCCATGTGTACTCTTTGGTTGGTGTTAAGTTCGTGGGAGCTCTGGGGGTACTGGTTGGTTCATGTTGTTCCTCCTATGGGGCTGTAAACCCCTTCAGCACCTTGGGTCCTTGCCACTTTATGAATGTCAGATTCCTTAATGTTTTTTAGAAATTTCTCTTTAAGTCAGTGTTAAGAAGTATACTTTCCCACCAGCAGTGGAGGAGTGTTCCTCTTTCTCCACATCCTTGCCAACAACTGCTATCTCCTGTGTTTTTGATCTTAGCCATTCTGACTGGTGTGAGATGGAATCTCAGGGCTGTTTTGATTTGCATTTCCCTAACGAATAAGGATGATGAACATCTCTTTAGGTGCTTCTCAGCCATTAGATATTCCTCAGGTGAGAACTCTTTGTTTAGCTCTGTACCCCATTTTTTAATAGGGTTACTTGCCTCTCTGGAGTCTAACTTCTTGAGTTCTTTGTATATATTGGATATTAGCCCTCTGTCAGATGTAGGGTTGGTAAAGATCATTTCCCAGTTAGTTTTTGCCGCTTTGTCCTTTTGACAGTGTCTTTTGCCTTACAGAAATTTTGTAATTTTATGAGGTCCCATTTGTCAATTCTTTTTTTTATCATCTTAATTTGGTATCTTAATCTTTAATCATATATTTCTGTTTTAAAGGGTCAATGATCTCTAAGCTACTGTGACCAGATATGTGGTATTTATGTTGTTGAAACTTTGAGGTTTGTTTTGACTAAATTTATGGGAGTCACCTTTGATCAATATACTACATGGTTGGCAAGATGTATGTTGGCCAATTATTGAGTGCAGTTTTCTCTGTAGATAAACTAGAACACATTTACTGATTCTGCTTCTCACATTCTCTCTCTCTCTCTCTCTCTATATATATATATATATATATATATATATATATCTCAGTAGCTGAGAGATATATTATCAACCTTAAGAGTATTTCATGTACATTATCCTTGTTCTCTTTTTGATTGAGATTCAAGGTTTTAAGCATCATAATTACTTTTATAAAACTTGAGAATTTTCAATATCCTGGTGAATCCATGGTTTCCTCCTTTCAGTGACCCACAGTCTCCTTTGCATTTTAATTTACTTTATGTGATATTGACATTGCTAGCAGGATTCTTTTAGTTAGGACTGCTTGTATTTTTGTTTGTTTGTTTGTTTTTTTTGTACTCAAATTTCTTTTCTTTTTTTCATTGGATATTTTCTTTATTTACATTTCAAATGTTATCCCTTTTCCTGGTTTCCCCTCTGAAAGCCCCCTATCCCATACCCCCTACCCCAACCACTCCCAGTTCCTTGTCCTGACATTCCCCAATACTAGGGCATCAAGCCTTCTCAGGACCAAGGGCCTCTCCTCCCTTTGATGTCCAACAAGGCCATCCTCTGCTACATGTGCAGCTGGAGCCATGGGTCCCTCCATGTGTACTCTTTGGTTGGTGGTTTAGTCACTGGGAGCTCTGGGGGTACTGGTGTGGTTTCGTGGGTTGAGGAGTCTTATTTTTTACTTAAAGTCTAAATAGGTTAAATTAAAAGTCCAAGTTCAGACAAATCAGGAACAGTGACTAATCTCTGAATTCCCTGAAATTCAGTTCAGTGTGCTTGCTATGTACCCGAATAGAATGAGCACAGAGCTGAACTTAAATAAGTACTTAGTGTAGAGTGGACAGGTAGCAAGAACAAGGGTGAAGCTCTGGTGAAATAATGAAGGCGATTAAATCCACAGACTTTTGAGATTTTTTTTTTTTTTTTTGCAAACATGTCCTGACAAATCAGGATTTTAGAGTGGTTGTAATTTCATCAATATTCAGGAGAAAAAGGCCAATTTAGACTATTGAGGAAGGTCCTTGCCATACAAATCTGCTATAATGGAATATATGTCTGAACCAAAGGATGGCAATGAAAGAGAAAAGGTTGGACTGAGTTATTATTATTTGAAAAAAAAATGATATACCAAAATTAATCAATAGACTTAGGAAATAAAATGATAGAGTCCAAGTACTGATTACTTTTATGTTTATAGGGTGTAACAGCTTCATCATTTTTAGGTGGAAATCATAGAGTTTAAACAGTCTTGATATAGATGGAGGAAAAACACTATGCTCACAGTGATTCTCCAATTTCTAAATTATGTGAAACGAGAAGCCAAGATGTACAGAGCCTTGTTGTTCTGAGTTACTGAGTCTCATTTTATAACAAGGGACCATGTATTGAAATGTTTATTGAATTTTTCTTTTAGTCTCTGTGCTTTTCAAACAAATCTGCTCTTTTTTGGACACTTAAGTATCACTTTTTCCAGAGTTTTAAATTTTAAAAAAATGCACTAATATATTGCTGTGACATTCTTCTAATTGATATCAGGGAAAATGATTTCATAAACAAACTTAATCGAACAAGAGAGCTTTGTTGGACCACCTATTTTCTCTGGCTTTTTTTTTTTAAAAAAAAGTCCTTGTATTAAATAAGTAAAAATTATTTTCTGAGTCCTTTCAAATACTGTGTAATCCTCCCCTTAAAGTACCAACAAGGTTCAACTATATTTAATTCACAAACACTAAATCTAAGCATTAGACAGCACATCAACTTGTACAATCAGCAGCACAAGTTACTTATTATT
The DNA here is from genome assembly GCA_036184795.1 of Tokudaia tokunoshimensis. NCBI lineage: Eukaryota > Metazoa > Chordata > Mammalia > Rodentia > Muridae > Tokudaia > Tokudaia tokunoshimensis. The sequence continues at coordinate 106,402,741 of BTHU01000012.1, forward strand.
CTGTGTATTTGGTCACAATGAACTCTAAGAGAAGAAGAGAAGAAGAAGAAGAAGAAGAAGAAGAAGAAGAAGAAGAAGAAGAAGAAGAAGAAGAAGAGGAGGAGGAGGAAGAAGGAGAAGAGGAAGAAGAAGAGGAGGAGGAGGAGGAACAGGAATACTCTAAGAACATTATCCTTAGAAACTGAAAAAAAGAAACTGTGCTCAATCCAGTGTATATTTTGATACTGTTGCTGCATTTAATTACTTTTTGTTGTTCCAACTAGATGTCTGAGATCTTTTGTGACATAATGTGACTTTGGCAGGATCACTGTTAATGTTGTAGGGCCAGTACAACAGGCTTACATAAAACTCTCAGAGTAAGTTTCAATAGGGTTCTAAAAACTACCCCAAAGAGTCAGCATTCATCCAAAGAAAATATACACTGGACCCTTCAACGACATCCTGCATGAATCATTGTCTTTTTTAAAAAAAAAAACATAAATTATAGAATGGTTAGATGTTCTGGAATCACAAATGCAAGTCCTAGGAAGGACCATTTGGCTTTTGTTTCAGAGTCCTTTTCTGGGATAGAACATTACCCACTATGGGGAACTGTTCCATGAGATATTTAGATAAATCCAGACCACATGAAATGTCAATTTTAAAAGACTGCACATCACTTCTGCTCTCAGTAAAGGCTCATTACATCCTGAGATCTCAGATCAAGGCAACTTGGTTCTGGGAGCAGGAATACGTAATTTTAAGCTGATAATAAATGACAAGCTTCTTTGCTTAATGTTTGAAAATGTATGGCATGTCTAGAACGCATGGCCAGCTCCACAAATCTCTTCCAACAATGAAAATGCCAAGAAACGGACATCAGAATACTTTTCTGATGGGTCCTATTTATGTTCAATTCATTAATTTTTAGTTAATTAATTTTAATTAGCTTGCGGGGTTTTAGGTTTCATTGTGGCATTTTCAAATGAAATTGGTTTGTTGACCACACCCCATTTTCCTCCCATCCCCCACCCTCCTTGTATCCTTCCACCCCACAAGCCATTTCTCATGTCACATGGATCCTATTATTCTGCTCCCTTTCCCTATTAAATGAAAAGGGTGGAAACCTGCAGCTATTCATCTTATGTGTCTCCTCTTGGTGTTCCAGTGCTTTCATTTCAGAATGAACGAATGAAGCATAAATGTAACCGACTGTGATATTCTCCTCCCGTTTTATCTCAGCTACTGTCTTCCTGTATAGCTCCCGCATGCCTACTTAGGTTACACTTGTCTCTATCCTCTTAAAGATAAGTCTTGATCATTTTTCAGCAAATCAACTAAACGTCCTCAAGAAGCCCTCTTTAGAAAGCCTGCCTCAGCCAAGTTCAATGTTATCATATTATTCAATGTTATTATATTGTTTTTGACCTGCTCAGGCACCTTCTCCTACCCACTGGGTTACTTTATTGCTTTATGACACAACACTTACCTAGATTTCTTCCCTGGTGTAATAGTTCTTCAAGTACAGACCATCTTATTGATGTCTGTAGTCCCAGCACCCAGCATAAGCCTGATAAGAACTTGTTAAGTTCTGACAAGCTCTCTGAATTTAGAGATATGACAAACTTTTTTTCACATGGCCATAGGCACACAAAAAAAGACCTCACCAAGGACAAGCTCTGTGTGTGTGTGTCTGCCTCCTGGGGATGTGGTGAGGCTGTTGACTCTGGGAGAAATTCCAAAGCAGAGCACCACATGGGGTCTACAGCTCATGAGGACTGGAATCACCCAGAATATTTAAAATATTTAAATTGTAAAGCCTGTTGCTAAAGAATATTTAGGAACACTAGTCAATAACCTGTACTAATTTACACATTAGCAATATTGACTGCATCTGCATTAAGGAGTCACCGTGGGGCCATTCAAGTGACATGCAGATGTGTGTTTTAAAGTTCTATCATCCACAGGCACAGGTATATGTCCATCCCTGTAATGGTGAACTAAATGAATTGACCTGACTACCACTGTGCCCATATGCAACAGTTTGACAAAAAGATATCATTTTTCAATTTTCTGTGTGGACAACAATGTGAACACTAAAATTGACATATTTTTATGTAAAGTTTTTCTAGTCTTTGATTTTTAATAATCTTTAGAAACCAAAAAAATAAAAAGACTTTTTTACTATTAAGAAGTTCAATAGGTTATATCCATTCCCCAATTTAATAAAGATATTTATTGAGTGTTTACTGGATGCCTGCCAATATAGGCACAAAGGGCAGCACAAGGAACAAGACAAAACTAGTTCCATTTGGCCATCCAGATTGCTCGGTGTATAGAGACATTTGCCTGCAGGCTTGATGGCATGAGGCTCCACTCCCAGATCCTACAAGATAATAGGAGAGAACTAACTTCTGAAAGGTATCCTTTGATGTCCACACACCACACACCATGCACATACTGGCCTCTAGCATGTGAATGTACACACACACACACACACACACACACACACACACACACACACACATGATCAATTAATTAATTTAAAAGTATTACTCTTGGAGCCTATATAATACTAGAGAACACATTTTTAAAAAGCAAACCAAAGTAAGCAATCTACAATGATTTCAAATGGGATTAATATTAAATGTTCATGAAAAACCTCAGTCAGAGGCATAGAGAGAAATATACTATGTGAAGAGAAGCTGGGGTCTAGGAAAATGGGTGTTAGGGGTAGAGATGCCCTTTCTGGCCTGTGAGGTGAAAGTAGCCTGTGGAGGCGAAAGTAGCCTGTGGAGGCAAGAGCTTTGTGTGCCAGGAAAGTGGCAAGGTTCTGTTAATTAACACATTTGTTGGGTGTGGAGAATAGCAAGGACCAGTGACTCAAGCAGACAGTGAGGATTGTCCCAGAAGACTCCAGCCTTAAGGGTTCTAACCCCCTAGAGCCTTGCAGCCTTCTGGACACATGGCATGGAAGGAACATCATGCCAAGGCAGGAGCTGTTCCTGAGGACCCTGGTCAAGCATTCTGTGGTCTAGCTTAGGTTGTACAGAAAGCGCTTTGGTTGTTCAGAAGAATAAATGCAAGGAAACTTTTACAGTAATCTTTTCAGTACAGGTAGTGAGCAGTAGGCATATTTCAGATCAACTTTGAAGACAGAGCCAATAGAATTTGGCATTTACTCCTGTGGTGTTTTAAGCTCATTACAAAATACATCACTATCAAGCTAATCCTGTGACTAATCCCAACACATGCATGAACATTCATCATGAGCAGATAAAGTCAGTGATACAACGTGCACGAAGCCCTTGGTTTAATCTGATCTGGGGCTGAGGCACTATCTGAAGATGCTATGGAATTCTGACTCAGAACTCACCTTAGCTAAGCTCCCCATGAGTCATGTCTGGCTACCTCTACCCAGCTCACTAGCCTACAGTTTGTCATTTCCCAAATATACCATCCTGTATAAGCTTGAATGCTAGAGCTCCTATAAGCAGTGACTTCCATCCTGCTGCCGTGACAAAATCTGTTTATATGATGTCCTTTCAAAGAACACAGACTCTCCCCAGGTGCCACTCTAGAGATACAAGAGGAGGAGGAGGCTTACAGTGTGAATCTTGACTCTTATAGCTAAGCAATGGTATTTAGCACCTGAACCTGTTTTGTCGAGTGTGTAATGAGGGCATTTTACAAACTCGAAGACATTTCAAGCTACTGTTTCCACCCCATCCATCAGGCTTCATAACCTCATTAACAGTCATTGCCAGACAAGTTCATTACCGGCGAAACACTGGTAAGACCTCTAAATGGGGTATCCATGGCATGTTCAGTATCCATAGCCACACATAGAGTGAGGACATGCCTCTGTTCCCAAACTGTTAGTATGAGTCACTTCTCGTCAGTGGTATCTGTAGAAGTACTCCTTGCCCCCCCCCCAGAGTCCAAACGTGGCTTGAGATCCTGAGCTTCTCTTATAGCTAGTGTGTGACAGATGCATAATGCTGTCAACTCAGAGACCTACAGAGACAGGTAACAGAGATACCCTTAAAAAGGAGAATGCAAGTAAGACACACTTCAAGGACAGGGACACTTTAACTTTGCACTATTCTTTTGGTTATTAAAAAAAAAAAGCTTGGCCACTAGAGTTGCATTTATTTGTAAGTAGTATTTTGGAATAATGGCTAAAACTGATCCAGTTGCAGGGTAGGGGGTGGGTGGAGGGGGAGGATGCAGGCACGAATAAAGGGTAAGAGTTGAGGACTGTTTCACTACAAAAAGTGGAAGTCAACAGCAGACCCTGACAGTAAATCATTCCATGTACAGAAATAATACTCCAATAAAAAAGACTGATAGATGCTCTCACAGCTGTTATTAGGAAAACATAATGGCATTTGTTACAAGTAAATGATGGGGCAGCATAAGGTTCAGTATGACAGACTTTCAGAACTTGCCAACGATAGAGAAGGGACAAGCACCAAATAAGCTTATGAAGTAATGAGAGAGAAAGAACAAAGATTGAGCCCTTGGTTAGTATGATGCAGGGAATGATGTAAGAGATTTCAAAGAAAGCTTGTCTTCTGATAAATAGGTTTAATTTCTAAATGTACAACAGGTTAACATGTGGTCTTCAGGCAATTCTAGATCTGTGTACTATTGGGCTGATGCTTGTAAGTGACTTTCTCTGTTTCTAATTGAAATTGGAAATAGAAGTGAGCTGTTCTGGGCAAAACCTTGTACTCCAGAAGATCTCTAAGCACTCAGTCACAGGTTATGCAACCTCATGTATTCTGTCTCAGTGTGCTTTAGAATGTGCTACTTGGTTATATATATAAAACTGGACATGGTCAATTTTTTTTAAAAAAAAAAAAGCTCCAAAATGTTTGTTTCTTCTGTTGCCATAATTGTTCCATATGACACTTTATCAAAATGTTATCATCTCTTCTCTAGAAAGGATACAATAGCATTTCATTTTGATAACCTATGAAATCAGAGAGAAGACTATTCTCTTTATTAATTTGTTGTCTCAACCTCATTTGGCTCAGGAAAGCCAACAGAACAGCTTTACACACTGTGGAAGACTGGAGATTATCAAGCAGTGGCTATGGTATGGGTCTTATCTGAAAAGACAGGTCCTACAGCTACTATTCAAGATCCACTGGCAATACCAACCAACAATTCTAAGTCAAGGCATGGCACTCAAAATGCAGCTATCATGCTCGGGCTGTCTTTCCTGCAAACTATATGTAGTTGAGATTCTCTAGCACACTTTTTTGATCTCAGCCATGCTGACTGCTGAAAGACAAAATTTCAAAGAAGTTTTATTTGTATTTCCCTGATCACTAAGGATGATGAACATTTTTAAGTATCTCTCAACGATTTTGAGTCTCCTATTTTGAGAATTCTCTGCTTAGATTTGGACCCTATTTTAATTGGGTTATTTGTTTTCTTGATGTTCAGGGTTTTTTATGTTTTCTATTGGTTTTAGATAATTAGCACTATTTGATGTGTAGTTGCTAAGAAAACAAACTTTCCCCTATTCTGTAGTCCACTGCTTTGTCTGAATGATGGTGACCTTTGCCATAGAGAAGCTTCAAGACATCCCACTTATTAATCGTTGTTCTTAGTGCCTGTACTAATGGTGTTCTGTTCAGAAAGCCTTTCCCTGTGCTAACGAGTTCAAGACTACTCCCTATTTTCTTGTCTATTGTGGTTATTGTATCTGGTCTTGTTTTGTAATCTTTGATCCATTTGGAGTTGAGTTTTGTACAGGGTAATGAAATAGCAGCTCTTCTGGCAAAGATGTGGAGTAAGGGAAAGATTCATCCACTGTTGGTAAAAGTGAAAATTTGTACAGTCACTATGAAAATCAGTGTGGTGATTCCTTGGAGAGCTGAGAATAGATCTAACCGAGATCCAGCTATATTACTCTTGGGCATATACCCAAAGGACTCTACAGCCTACTACAAACATACTCCCTCAACTATGTTTATTTCTACTTTATTCATAATGACCAGAAATTGTAGCCAGACTATATTTCTATCAATTGATGAATGGATGAAGAAACTGTGGTACATTTATTCAATGAAACATCACTCAGTTGGTAAGAAATGAAATTTTCAAGTAAATCAGTGTAACTAGATAAAATCATCATGATTTTATCTTGAAGTAACACACACCCCAAAAGGCAAATATAATATTATTTACTTATATATTAATGTTAGCTGTTAATCCTTCAATAAATGAACTATAATCCATATGACTGCAGAGGTTAAGTATAGAGTAATGCTCTAGGGAGAAGGATTGGATCATCCTAAGAAGAATAAATAGAATGAATAATTATGAATGGATGGAGAAGGAAGGACAAGATAGGATTAAAAGGTAGGATGAGGGGAGGGGAGGCTGAGGAAGAGACTGTGGAGAGGGACATTTTAAACTGAGAGCTATTTGAGAGGTCATATAGAAACCTAGTACAGTTCAGTAAGCTTTCTAATATGTATATATATAGAGAGAAATGTAATCTAAATAGGTTTTGCTAAATAATGGGGTAGACAAAGTACCAATAGGACATTTCTTGTCACCAGATGAAACCTCTAGTTTCTGGAATGGGTTACAGCTAATCAAGTTGTGAGACAAAGGAGCCACCATAGACACACACACACACATAACCCAAGATATTGCCAAGGCTATTAGTGCTCTCTCAAAACTGATGGTTAAGTTCTATTTGTGAAGGCACTGCCTTTAATAATAGAAGTGGCGATTGTGCCTACCTAGAGCCATCACTTTTCCTGACAAGAATTCATGGTAATGGAAGGTACTGTGCATGCTATAAAAAGAAGAAAAGTAAATAGCAACCCAGCTACAAAACCTTCCTTCTACAATGATGAACTGCCTGCAAGATTCACTAGTGCAAAGGAGGCACAAAGCTTGTGGGATTAACCAGCCAATATCTGATTGGACTTAAGGTGCATTCCATGAGATGAAATCCATACCAATAACTGCTTTGTGTGGCCAAGAATCTGACATTTGATAGGCCAGGAACATAGGATAAAGTTATATACTACTGTTCTGCTAAAGGAACATAACAATAAACAAACAAACAAAAAGTGACTCCTAATGAAATTCTGCTATACCCCATAAATCAGTTCTTACTCAGTCATCACCACCAGAGGAGCCTATTCCAGCAGTAGCTCTGAATAATCACAGAGACCTATGCTGGACCATGTACAATGAGTGAGAGACCTTGGAATACTCAATCCAAAATGGGATATCTTCATCAAGTCCCCCTCTTCAGGGCTCAGGGAAGGCCCTCAAAAAGGAGGCAGACAAATTATAAAAGTCAGAGATGGTAGAAGGCACCAAGGGAAGAAGGGTTTCTAAACAGAGCAGGACCAATACACATATGAACTCACAGAGACTATGGCAGCAAGTACAGAGTCTGCACAGATCTGGAACTGATGGGATGCAAAGACAGAGATGAGGAGTATACACCTGGAAAGCTAAGTTCAATTGATAACCACTCAGACATGAAAGAATCATCCTTTGCAACATAGTCTCCCTTTATAAACCACCCTTGGGACCATGCCCATGCCCAGTCATCAAGAACCAACACAAAAGGAACTCGGTATGGAGATTCACTGTCTCATAATTCCTTTTCATCTCTCTCTTTTTTTCTTCAACTTTACAAGTCTCTTGCATATACATTATATTTTGCATTTTTGTAGTTTTTATATGATTCCTGTGTGTGAATGTGTTTCTCTGCATCTTTCTGTATTAATTGTTTGGTTTTTTTTCATTTGGTTTGTTTGTTTTGTTGAATTCTGGTTTTGTTTTTATTTATCTAATTTTATTTTACTATTACTTTGTAGATGCCTGTCTGTATCTGTGTATGCGTGTGTGTGTATGCGTGTGTGTGTGTGTGAGAGAGAGAGAGAGAAAGAGAGAGAGAGAATGTGTGCACTGGGATGCATGGAGAAGGGCGAAGACTTGAGAGACAGGGAACAGGGGAGTTCACAATTGGAATATATTTCATTCAACTCTATTGTCAATAAAAAACAAAATAAAAACATAAAATATACTCTACCTACATAAAATAATCTTCTTATGTAGTAAGTCTGAGATTCCACCAGGAATGGAGGAGTTAATCAAGTTGTAAAGGGTAGAGACTCATAGTCTCATTTGTTCCTTTTCTTTCAACAAAAACAGGCCTTGAGAAAGTTTGACTGACATTTATGATAATTACATTTGGAGATTAAAATAATTTAAGGTTTCACAAGGCTTAAAATTTATACACCATATTGGGCCTTGTGTGATTATGGCTTCCTTTATATCATTTCAGTAGGGTGTTGAAATCCATTTTGATGTGAATGTAATAGTCATTTTAATGGATATTGTTAATTCCTTGTTTTCAGCATAATAGATAAAGGGGGTTTTAATTAAATTCATTGTGCAAGTACTTATCAGGGGTAAAAAGGTTCAGAAAATTATTATTTTTCTGGCATGACATGTCACAAGCATTGCAAAGGCAGAAAAGAGAGCAATATCAGAGTGTGGATGCCATTAGAAGCCAGACCAGCTTCATTTCCCTGCAGGTGACATGACAGGCTTCAGACCAGACCAAAGAACTGGTGCCAAGCTGTACTTAAATCACTCCACTTTGAAGCTCCACTTTCCAAGACACCAGCCTACTGGGAAAACCATGTCCTTACTCCTCCTAACCTAATGGAATTCCTGAACACCAGATTGCAAGTTCTCCAAAAGGCTTAATGGAGAACTAAGTTCTAGTTCCTATAAATTCTGGCTAGACTTATGATAAGTGATGCGAGCTTCATTCCAGAGGTTCCGGTTCTTAGGCCAGATCAGAGGAAACTGAATATCAATGCTCTTTGGTTCGTTGATATTCCTAGTTATAGTTCCTGGTTAACTATGATAATTAATAGTTAATTGATATTCCTGGTTATAGTTCCTGGTTAACTATGATAATTAATAGTTATTGATATTCCTGGTTAACGATGAGATTTTAAAACCTTTTCCCTCTTTTTTTTTTGTTTAACTTTTTTTTTAACTTTTTAATTTTTTTTATTTTCTAAGTTTTTTTTTATTTACATTCAAAATCATTTCCCCTTTCCCGTTTCCTCCCTCCCCGAAAGTCCCATAAGCCCCCTTCCCTCCCTCTTTTCTCCATTCAACCCCTTCTCGTTACTCTGTCCTGGCGTTCCCCTACATCCAGTCTTTCCAGGACCAAGGGTCTCTCCTTCCATCTTTTTAGAAATCTATTGATATGCGAATTGTGTCTAGGGTATTCCGAGATTCTGGGTCAATATCCCCTTATCAGTGACTGCATACCATGTGTGTTCTTTCCCAATTACAAAGGGGCTATAAAATTATTAAGAGTAGCAGCCTCTGGATAAAACATCCAATGCACATTACTAGGGTTCTTCTACATGGGTATTAGTGGAAGAGGAAATCTCTGACTCATGAAATTGTTAGGATTTATACCAAAAGAATCCTATTTTGATTGATTGTTTCCGCTTGGATCATTCAACTCAAAACCTCTGCCCTTGGTTTACTTTTCACAAACCTTTGCCATCGATTCTTTCGTGTCAGGAGATAACATTCCAACAGCAAAATCATTTAATGCAAGAAAGTACTAGAAGCACCACCAAAAAAGAAACCATAAAAATTTCCAACCAATATAACATTGCTATAAATCAACCCACTCTATTCCTATTGATCTTTCAACATTAAGCATAGATATACGGCTAAGCAATACAATAATACAATACATACTATACACATATAAATCTATATAATTATACATGCATATAAAAACATAGTAGAACTATGCTAATTATTACCTTTGAGTGAAGAAATCCGCTTGATTTTGCTTGATCTTTCAAATGATTATATTACAATTGTATTGAGTATGAATCCTTTTTTTTTTAATTTGCAAAATAATTTAAGACTTAACTTGCAGGAGGTAAGTGTAATCAAAACTCATCGTATAAAAACCCCAAAGAAATTTTAAAAAACAAACAAAGTAAACAAATAGAAAGAACAAAGGTAACTGGGTGATTTGTATGCAAAAGTATTTTATGAAATTCAAGAGGACTCCCAGGGACCTGAGTTGGACAGTGAGGATGTGTCTGACTAGAAAACAACATAGGAAGAAGTTTGCAGGGTTAAGGTTGATTGCAGATACGTTAAGATTGAAATATATCAAGTAGACATACAAGATGCTGGCTAGGTGACTGATATTTGTAAGTATAAAAGAAACGGTTTGATCACGTGATTACATAAAAATATACATACAAGTAACATATTGACTCAGCAGGTTATATTTAAGTTTACATATGCATATATGTGTATATGCATATGTATGTATCTGTGCATGCACTTTATAACTATTAGTGAGGAAAAAAGGCCATGAATTTGAAGGACAGTGAAGAAGGGTATACGGATGTGTTTGGAGGAAGAAATGGTGTAACTAAATTGTAGTCATACAAAAAAGATAATACTTAGGACAGTTAAAGAAAATGAGCGAAAAATAAGAGAAAACTATACTAAAAGTCTGGGAGACATGAGCATTTAAATGGTAAAGAGACCCAACAAAGAAGTGATGGCTACGTGTGGGGAAAAAAAAAAAAGAAGCGGGGGGGTGTGTGGCAGCAGGACTTGCGTATGAGAAAGCTGGCCTGCATAGGAGAAAGCTGGTGGGCAAACCCACATAGGGCAGAACTGATGGGCAAGGCCCGCATAAGGGGAAACTGGCTAGGCCCTCACACAGCACCCGGATGGGGACGGAGGGTACCTGTAGCGCAAGACTGCCTGGCTAGCGGGGAGATCATTGCCCAGAAGGCGGGGCCATTTGTATGGCCTGGGTACCTGTAGAAGAAGCTCAACTGAGAAGAGGCTGGGTCCTTTCCTGGTGGCTGGAAACGCTGAGGCCTGATCCATGCTTCTACACGGCGGGTTTTGATAAGAAGAGACAGTTCATAGTTTCAATGCTTTATTATAGAAAAGTAAGAAGAGAAAATAAGATAGAAAAGTAAAGGGAAAAAGAGAAGATAGAGGGATGAGGGATGGCCACGTGGAAAGAGGGGAAAGAATGGAGAGAGGGGGGAAGAGAGAGAGAGAGAGAGAGAGAGAGAGAGAGAGAGAGAGAGAGAGAGAGAGGCAGGCGCAAGAGGAGCAAGAGAGGGCAGAGAGGGGCAAGAAGCCTCCTTTAATAGGGGGATGGGCAGCCAGGTAACTGTGGGGCGGGGAAAATCTGGCTGTAGCCAGGTGACTGTAAGGGTGGAGTACAGCCAGAACAGAACACTAGGGGCCTGGGGCGTGGCCTTACGTGACTGATGGCCACAGGATTATGGAGTTGAGGAGTCAGCAGTCTGGAAGCATGGCTCACTAATTTTGTCCTTTGTAGAATGTTCTACTGGGTCTTTGGAGTAAGCCTTGATCAAAACCAGGTCAAAGACTGCTTTACAAGGTCCCACAGCCACTTACACAAAGCCACCAGCATAACAATTATAGGCTGTCTCTCTCACTACCACTGAAAAGATGTCCCATGAAAATCTGCTTCTCAGACTTACAATAATCCCCAAACCTTTATAGAGTTGGCTTGTCATCTAAAGTCTTCAATAAGACCTTCTTCCCAATATGATTTAAATCTATGCTGCCCATCATAGCCCCCCAGCACAGGCCTCAGTTTAAGCCAATCACAATGACCCATTTTCTTCAACGTTTCCATGCTGCGTTCAGCTCCTCTGTCTTTATTCACATTGTTTACTCTTCCATGAATTCCCACGTCCCCATGCAAAGCATCTTCACCAGACATCATTTATCATCATTATCCATGACTTATAAGAAGCTGAAAATAGTCCCAATTGGAGTCACTAACATCAAGAAGAAAAAAGGGAGGGGTTATGACTATTTTTTCAGGGTCCACAAGTAATCTAGAACTCAACTTGGCAGGGAGTTTCTATGAATAAATCTCATTTAATCTCAAAGCAACCACATAAAATCCCTTTAAGAAATCACAATAGTAGGGCTTATTCATTTACTCAATAAGTATTTACCAAATGCATATTCTTTGCCAGCCACTTTACTAGATGCTAAACAATGGTGAAATAAACAAAATCCATGGTTTGCCCCTATGAAGAGCTAACAATAATAGGGGAAGCAAATACCCAAAATATAATTGTGCAAACAAATATATAATAGTGGGTTTGAGAAAGGGCCAGAATATAAAAGGATGACAAATTAACTCAGAGTGGGGGCCTCTCTTTAAGGCTGAGTCTTCAAAGATGAGTACTCAGATTTAATAAGGGGGAAATATTGAGTGAGAGGAATTCATAAATGACAAATGTTTCTTGAAATAAATGAGCAAATGGGTAAAATAGGAGATCCATGTGGCTGAACTTCAGGAAATCAGGAGCGCTCAATTTATGTATCCTTGTTGACCATGTTCAAAGCTTTGGGTTTAGTTATAAATAAAAGATAGTTAAGAAAACTAGTATTAGACACTACTTAGAAAAGTTAAATATATAATTTCACTCAAGTCATAAATGGAAGATTAAAAGATCATACAGTGGGTCTAATGTCTGACATTTTCTGAAAGATTATAGTTTGCACCTATACCTAGACACAGAGTCTAAAAGACATGGCCAGTCTTGACATAGCTTGGGTTGGCTCAACTCAGATTAAAATGCTCTCTGTTCAAATTCAAAGTCTTAGCTAATCATCTCTGAAAGAACATAACCTTTTGACTATATGGTACCCTGGAAGACCAGACTCTTTCAAGGGTTGAGTGCCTTTTATATCAGCCATTAGTAACGTTAAGCCCATTTTCATTTTAATTTTCTATCATCTCCTATGATAAGCAGAGTTTAGCAAACTTTTTGGAATGATGTTGCCATTAACATCAGGACTCTATTTTATATTTACTAGAAATGAGTCTTAGTTAACCACTGATTTCATGAGGTAGTAAGGCAAGATTATCTGGATTCCAGATCTGGCTCTGCTCTCACTGACTAGGCAACTCTGGGCTGGACACTTGAGGACTACCTTTTTATCTATAAAGTGAGGATAGTGTGACTCATAGGACTATGTAAAGATTTGGTGAGGTAATGTGTATATACATATATAAAACACTGGCGATAGTATGCAGCACAGACTCAATGCTACAAAGTAATTTTTGTTAATGTTATCAGCACTATGAAATGGTTCATAACTTATAGTCTCTCTAGGTGTGCTGAGACTCAAGTCTATAATCGTCACTTGAAAGGGTGAAACAAAATGATAACCAGCTTGAAACCAGTCTGGGATGCACAGGAATACATTGAAACAAGAAACAGGTATCAGAAGGAAAAGAAAATATCAATAGCATGGAAAGGAGCAGGAGAGAAAGAGGTGAATAAAGAATCATCTGTAATTGTTGTTATCAATAGGCTGATCAAACCAGAGATGGGTTTTTCTGCATTCCTGCTGAAATACACAAAGTTTATGTTCACCAAAGACTTCAAGACCACTTCTATGTTCTCTCCCTATGTGAGTGATGGAAAAGCCCTGGCAAATGGGTTGTTTCCCTCTAGAACTTCGTAATTTTGTATAATATACATGTTCAAATCACCAATTATAAAAGCACAGTGGTTAACAGGGTCTTAAAGCCAACTGACATCCTTCTAGGATTATTGCTGGTATTTTTAAGTCCTCAGCCACCAATAAGGAACAGACACAGAGCCTTGAGACAAAGACAGATTCAATACTTTGTTACAGTGGCAAACTCTTGGACAGTAACATCCTACAGAAGTTACCTAAGAGTCATGACAACTGTTCCCACTCCTGACTATTGAAACAGAGAACATGCTAAGAGGAGGGTCTATAATCGTCACTTTACTTCACTGAAAACACATAAAGATTATATACATGAAAACTTAGTCATTGGTGCATATTTTACATATTTAAAATATTTTTTATAAAAACATTTTGATGAGAATAAAATATTAGATGAGGCATTTCTATCAATTAGAAGATATTTCATAATTCCAGAAATAGTAAGACAGAGGGCAGACACTGTCACATAGACAAAAAGAAGTGTCATACACTGTTTCGATCAGCCTAATAACAAGCACAAAGATACCATGAATCTTCTTGAAACCCTTTTAAAACTTGAACGGAGCTTTCTAGAAGATGCACAGTCTTTGGCTCATTTCTCCCTGCTACCTTTATGTGAAGCCACTTCCTTCAAACATTTCAAAAGGATTGATGAGTTCATTTCCTTCAAGGTTTATTTGGAAATCTGATACAAGTTAGAGACAAAACAATCAAGCTGAAAAAGAACCAAGAGAATACTCATATTACACTCTCTACTCCTTTGGAAAACATGAGCTGAAAATGCCCAAGGATTCAATCCTTTGCATGACTCATTTGTTAACTTTAAACTGGAAAGCATTTTTAAATTCATCAATCAAACTCTTAATTTTTACTATTCATTTAGACCTCAGAGTGACATGTGTTTGTGGTGTTAGCTTTGGAACATAATTAAGGAAAAAATTAAAATCTTCTGTAACAGTTCTCCCCATTTATTCATAGTTAACCTTTTGAAATTCGTGCTCATTATACTTTACACAGATTTATCTGCATGACCTAAATAAAACTGGAATTCTACCCTACATGATGAACTAAATTTCATCAAGTAGTCCTAAGTAATTGTTTAAAGCTTTACTCTTCTACAACGCAGACTCTCATCAACTATAATAGTACGACTATAAAATTATAATTCATTATTGCTGTTAAATTGTTTGTAACTCTGAGAATGGTTACATCAGCACTTTAGCATTATTGGGGATCGCATGGCTATTACTTTAGAGCAATCATGTATAAGGTAAACTATGAGATTAGAGAATATAAACATTTTAAGACATTAATATATATGCATAACTTGTGATCGGGATCATGCTGGTTTTCTTCCTACAGAGAAAAGGCTTATACTTACTAAATTAGAAATGTAAAACCTTAAAGTTTCAGCAACTCAAAATAACAATTTCTGCTCTTAGCTAGAATCAAATTAAAAAGAGAAGAATAATAAAAACAAAGAGAAGACACAGTCTAGCTTTTCTTAAATTAGTGGGCAGTCTACATGATTCAAAAGCATTTGATTCTCCAATGATCCTCCCTGTAAGAGTATCTTCTGTCTTATATTCATGGTCTTTTTTAAAAAAGGTTTTTTGGAAAACCACCAGTAAGTGCAAATGACTCTAAGCACTGTAAGCCCACTCCTCTTGTTTGCTCTCTGTTCATTTGTTCATTTGTTTGCTTGCTTGTTTAATCAGAAAATATTAAAGCTCATAAATTCTGACATAAACATCTGAAAAAAGCCTTATCACTTCAAAGCTTAAAAAATTTACATTTTTGTTTTAAAATTTAAAAAAAAAGAGGAAAAAACCTGCCTAGAAAACATCAACTGAGTTGTCTAAGCTTTGTCATTTCCCTTTGTATCCATGGTTGCCACGGCCCCCTTGTCAAAGAATCCAACCACTAAAACAGTCATTGTAGATATCTTTGCATTTTCATATCTTTTCCAGACTTCTCTGAAGATCCATTTTTCCTGTTTCCCTGCTTTCAGGGCCACTTTGTGAATTCCATGTCACCAGGCAGTAGAGGTGGGGAACAAAAAGCTTAGAATGAAAGTTGCCAGGTGGAAAAGATAGAGGTTTTTCTAATACCCCAATGAATAAATACCATAACTGACTCAAATAAATGAGCACAAGTCATGAGCACTGAACATGTGTGAGCACTGAAATGTGTCATGAGCAGAAGGGATTAGTCTAATGAGTCATAGCACCATGCAGTTGGAATAGAACTCAATGGATTTTTGCCTTTATGCCCCAGAAATTTCACCTGGTTCATGTGAATAAATTAAGCATGATACTTTAATGTGGGATGTGGGTATATGTACAAAATCATCTCGTCTATTCAGTATTTACTGTTCACTATAAAGGTCCCCTGTGGAATGAGCATCTGTAAAGTAAATGGCATTTGTAAACGATGGTGTGTGCCATTAGCTCTTGTGATGAATGTACTTTGGAAGCAAGGGCCTCTGTTTCTCAAGCTTTAGTTCATGTCCTTTAAGACTGCTTGTCCTGCAGAACTAGGGAGAAAAGAGAAGAGTGCTAAAAAAAGTACCCTTGAGAACAGCTACAAGATAACCCATTCCAACTGAGGTCACTATTATTTATCCCAGCATACAAAGCACTTGCAGTAGGAGTGAGAAGCATCATAAGTGAATAGGTTACTCAGGCTAGAGAGGGGACTCTAGCTGGACTGTTTTAACAGTTTCCCTAGTCATTTCTCCTGAATGTTTCAAATGCCCAATCAGATGATCACCTATTTATCTGCTGCATACTATTTATTTATTGCTTTTGTTTGTTATGTGCTAATAAACTCTCATATTTGAATTCAAAGACTATTATGGATTATCCTATGAACAGACAGCATGCCATTTATGAAACCACAGTCTGACCAAAAGTTAAAAGTCGCCTTGTATGAGATAAAAGTATTTCAAGGGAAGACAAAAGAATTCTTTCTCCTTTATATTTTTATAGAAGTAACAGATATTGGTCAAGGAAACTCCTAAGCTGGCAATGCTGAAGTTTGTTATAGCAACACACACAAAAAAAGAGATTTTAGAGTAAGAGATTTTTAATCTATGAAATTATTGAGAAATGAGGAAAGGAAAAAACTTGTATATTATTTTATCGATAAAGCCCATTTTAGATTCAATGTCCTGTGTCTGTGTTACCATGATACACAAATGAACTGTGTAAAATCTTTGGGGCCCACATGTAAATGTTGCTTCCAAATATCAATCATATCAATTTAGTGCCAGAAGTTATTCAAAGGTGACAATTCATGTAAATAATTAAAGGTAAATAGGAATCATTAAAATGTTCATTGGCTTCAAACACAACCATCATCATTTTGCTAAGATAACACTGATTTGGTTCTTTTGTGTGAGTAGAAAATAAAGTTTGAGAAGATGAGAATTTCCCTAGACTCATTATTATTCTAAATTAATCATGCCAGTCCATTTCTGTTAGCCAGTGATAATTCAGGAATGAACATCTGAAGGAATTCTAGACAGTGAGACAAAGCAATTCCATTCTCAAAGGAGGATCCCAAGAAAAACGTTTTGTAGGCTGATTAAAATAAATATAAAAGATGGAATTCCCATTTTGTGCTTGGCTGCAGAAACAAACTTGGGAACATAAAGAAAGAGCCTTGAGAATACTAGCTACCAAGCCAAGTGTGACATGATACAAAGACAATCCCTAAGCTTGGAAGACATCCCATAATACTGAGTGACTCTTGACATATCCCATCTTTTTATTTCTTCTTTAGTAAGACAATCTGTTCTTTCATTTTATTATTTGAACTGCCTTTAATTAAACATGCCATTACTTGCATCTGAGCTCATCGTAAATGTAATACCTGATTGGACATGAGATTCAGTTCTAGGAAGAGACTGAGACTCTATGTCTGCTTAGGTTCTAGTTTAGTCCCTGTCACAGTTAGCTTCAGTTGCCTTGTTGATATACCTAGGAACAGGGAGCCTCAACTGGGAAAATGTCTCCATCTGATTGACTTATGGGCAGATCTTTGGAGCATTTTCCTGATGTGATATAAGAGATGTGATGCAGAACAGATAGTCCAGCCCACTGTGGGACTCAGTGTTATGAGAAAAATGATTGGCCAGGGGTGGTGGTACACATCCTTAATCTTAGCACCCTGGCAGCAGAAGGAAGCAGATCTCTCGAAGCATAGCAAGTTCTATGCCAACTCTGTATATATAGCAAGTTCCATGCCAGCCAAAGCTATAGAGTGAGACTGTGTCTTAAACAAACAAGTAGACAAAAACAACCAAACAAACAAACAAAGAAACAAAAACAAAAGAAAAGAAAGGCAGCTAAATATGAGCCTCCACACAGTCAAGTCAGTGAGCATCATTCCTCCATGGGCTACAGGTCAGTTCCTGATCTCCTGCCTTAGGTACGCTTGATGATGAACTGTAACCCGTAAGTAAAACAAACAAACACAAATACCACTTCTTTTCTCCTAGTCAGTTTTGGTCATTATTCATCACAGGAAAGTAAAGAAAACTAGAAAAGTTCCCTTCCTATTGATGTTTACTGTGCTCATTTAATCTAGTATATCCCTTTCTTTCTCCCCTGAGTGTCTGGGTCAGGGTCTCTTCCTCTGTGATGGTTACTACTCTAGCAGTGAGTTGCTCCATTATCTGTGTTCCATATAATCAACTACTATCATTATAATTGCTATTACAATCTGATTACAGAACATTGTATAAGTTCTTTGTGTCACACATTGTGTTTAGTGCTCTATGTAGTTTGCATGCATCCCAGCTAGTGGTAATTTGCTTAGTTATAAATATTTGCTTTCTTCTCACTTGTATCATGAACCTGTCTATTGATTTTGGTGCTTGGCAATGTACCTAGATTTCCCTAAAATATCTGAGTGACAGATACACATGACATCAAACAGAATCTTCGAATAGCCTTAGAGAATTAAATTGTTTCCTCTTCACCACGACAACAGCATGTCTCAGAAAACCTCCTTTAAAGCAAATTCTAGAATGAGAGGACACATGGAACCTAGAAGAATCTAAGAAAGTCTAATTAAACTTCAGATAATCCACAGTCATCATATAACAAGAACAAGAAATGTGAATGAGCTTCACTAAATCCCCGGGGTGATCAGCACAAACTCAATTACATTACTGTTGAATTTGAATCTGATAACAGTGGCAAGTTAGAATGATAATGACAAAATTTACTATGATTATTAAACATTGAAAGAATCACCTTCACTTATCACCTTGACATTACCTTTCTTATATAATAGAATCTATGTCTCTTTCATTACGCTTAACTCTGTGATAAGGAGTTTATAGTTTTCCTTTTCTAATGCCTAATACATTGTCTTCTGGGAAAAGTACGCTCTTGGAAGGAGGATTTATAATTTACTAAACTATTTTCATTACTCATCTTTTCAATACTGTGATATCAATGGTTTAGATGAATTACTCTTTGCTTCTGTAAATTCCCTTCTATTGTAAGTATAAAGAAAATATCCTGTCAATTTCCTATAGGGTAGACTTATGTCTTGACTTAACCTGAGTCTATACAATAAAAAAGTACACTTCAGATAAAAAACTACATATTTACTATGAAGTATGAAAATCTTAAAAAATCATTTCCCAAAATAATACTGTTTTCACAACATTTAAAGTAGCTTTAATTCTGTAAAATCTAATCTGTAAAGATGACACATATTTCTGATAATCAAAGTCACAAATTTTATTGGCTTCTTGGATAAAGACAGAAAAGAAATAATTATGTATATATATATATATATATGTATATATATATATATATATGAAATTTCTAGAGTAATAGAGAGGGACTATAGGGAGGAGGAAGAAGGGAAAGAGGTAAAGACAGAAACAGAGAGACAGAGAAGAGAATTGGCCCATGTGACTCTAAACACTGTGAAGTCCCAAGACTTGCTTTCAATATATATGTCTCCCTCAAGTCCAAGTCCAAAGGCCTAAGAGCCAGAAGAGACAATGGTCTAAGTTCTAACTCAATACAACGGGGCTCTAAAATCTCATTTAAAACCACATGCTATAAAATACCAGTTTCAGCTCAATTTTTTAAAGTCAGGTTTGTTTAGTTTGCCCTTTTTTTCCTAAAAAGAGAGAATAAGGAATAAAGTTGAGAGGGTGGGGAAGTGGAGAGGTTCTGGAAGGAGTTGGTCAGAATATATTGTACAAAAAGATTTTTTTCAATTAAAAATAAAGATTCCTTCATTTATCAAACACGTGCTTGATGTGTTCAATACCTACTGCATGCTTGAGATAAATCATTTCAACCTCCCTGTAGCAATTCAATTTCCATCTTTCATGAAAGGATTTTAAAACTAATCCTAGAAGTTATTTTTCCAACTGAATCATTTGTACAGATGAGAAAAATAAGGTTTAGAAACATTAAGTGATTTGCCTCTAGCAAGGCACTTGTATAGGTAAAACCAAATTTGAAGCCAAGGTCAAGAGCATATGCTCTTTCCACTGCACTGCACAGTCCTCTTAAGTGTGTCCCAGCCCCTGAAGTAGAAACAGAATTAATAGATATACATGCATACATAATCCTTATGGAGTGTTTATCTTGTCACAGATGCATACACATGAGCATTTATGGACAACAGGGAGAGATAAAAAGCTTTATTATAGCTTCCGAGCCATAGTAAAACACATTTGAGGCATAAGAAACAAAATTCCCATACATAAAACATGCAATGCACCCTTTCTAGTATTTCTTCCATTAGAGAGAAATATAATAAAGCACTCAATTTCTACTCCTGAATGAAGACTTGCGGGAGTTTAATTTTTCTTGCTAACATCCAAGTAACCCAATGATGTTTGTCTAAAAATGAGGGCACAAGGTATTAAATTCATCAGCATATAAATGACTTTTCTAGGATGCGGAGGTGGGTCACAGCAAAAGAAGTCCATGATTTCAAACAGTATTACTTACCAAAGGGGGAGAAATGTTTAGACTATCATTGCAGACTGTAGCACTAAAATGTTCTTGATATTATCATTTTCTGCTGCACGATTTTCCCCTAGAGAAACTATATAGAAAATAAGGTATATGACCCAATATTCTCAGAATCTTCACATGTTTTTCTCTCATTGTTTCCCTAAACAATGATGTTAGAAAAGAAAATATTGGTAATTGACCTCTATAAACTTCAGAAGTAGCAGCTCAGGGTGAATTTAAAATGGCTACATTTTGTGTTCCATAGCAAATATGATTTCATCATGGAAAGGCATCCCACTGAGGAGAAACACCAGCAAATGTTTGTATACTTCTATTTTATATGCTTTCATTTCAGTACAAAGAGAGTTCCATAATGATATTTTGTCATGTCTTAAGACAACTATTAAATATATGTTACCCATCAAAAATCTTTCATTTAATTTGACCAATAGTCAATTATCCATTCAGTCATCAATTCTTTGACAAACATCTATTATTGGTCCTGCAAGGATCAGATGCTGAAGTTGGTTCTGGCAGCTATATTAGATGCTCAATTCTTAAAATTTAATGATGAATGGGACAAGGGCTGATGGAAAGATACAGGAATAAATGATCATTTCTATTTTATAGGACACTGAATCTATCTAATTATCACAAGGGCATCCTTTTATGCTCCTGAAGGATAACTAGATAAGAAACCTCATTCTGCTTGTCATATTAGAATCAGAGACAATCACCCATCCCAAAGTGATGTGGTACTGTGGTTGAATTCCACTGTGTACAGGAAGGAGTATCTTCATCATTTACAATGCTTTCCCTTTCTGTGACAACTATGGACAGATTCAACACAATGGACTTGAATATTATTAGATTTCATAACACAGTGATTACACAAATTGTTACACAAATACATCATTAATAACACTATGCTACTTGGTAGTTTCTGCAATGTATAATTCTGATAACTGATCAGTAGAACTGATACACATAAATTAAAATGAAAATGAAATTAAAGTAAATTGATATGAAAATTTGTCTTCATGCTTTTAATTTTAATCCTGAGACTCAGTGAAGTCCAGAGTGTTGTTATAAAAATTTATTCATTAGCTGGCTTGGTCTTGTGCAGGTCTTATGTTATCAGCCACAGGTACTACAAGTTCATATTTAGAGTAGCCAGTTCATATCCAGAGGACTGCATTTCACGACAAACCTTCCCATCCTTCAGATTTTATATACCTTCAGGCTTTTCTTCAATGTTCTCTGGGGATTGGTTTGGTAAGCAGTGATACAGATAGATCTTCCATCTACTGCTGTTCACAGTTAATTGTCAGATACAGATATATTGTATACATCTGTACAATGAAAATATATGCATTTTTTAAAAATTCATTAATCAATTCATGATTAGCTCGTTTTGACTGTACGATGTATCTGAATAGGCCAGAGGAAAAGTGAGGCATGGAATGGGAAGCAAATTGCTAACTGACAGAGAATTGTGCAGGAGAATTTATACTTAATTGTTTAGAAAAATACATTTTCTTGATTAAGTAGTTTTATTAGTCCTCAAAAAAGGTATTGTTAATTGTTCTCCTCAATTTCTTAAAAGATCTTTGAAAAACAGTATTTGACAATGTAATGCTATGTAGAAACTCTAAAGACACTGAACTAATATTTATATAGCATTCAAATTTAACGTGCCTGTCTGTCTCTTAGTCATAATCAGGAAATTTTTATATTTTATTTATCTGTTATTTGATATGCCCAATTATTTATTACACAGTAGTAGATGGTACTAGATATATATCTAAGTAGTCATCACCAACAACTTTGCCCATTTGAGATCTCAATACATTTTGATTTTCATTCCCCATAAAAACAGCCTTCTCAAATTACTTACATCATCAAAATAGTTGTCAAATATCTCAAAAGAAGCTGTCAAGACACCTGTTAACTTATTCATGGTGGGCACCGACATCCTGTTGCTACTGATTGCAAATAAAATAATTATTAAACACAGATTTAAATGCCACTATTTTATCCTTAAATAAATAATAGGTGAGAATAATTAAATGTGGGGAGAAAAAATAAAGAAAAATGAAACCACAACATTGACTCAGTAAAAAGCAGAGATGTCTAGGTATTTAATAAGGACCATTGAAAAGCCACTTCAGAAACTACACTAGTTGATGTAGTTATAGTGAAAGTCTAAACATGTCTCTTCTCAATTCTTATGCTGGAGTCTAGTCTCACAATCTGCCAATCTATTAAAACTATACTTTATTTTCAGTTCATGGAAAGAAAATTAATCTCAAGTAGACAAATTTCATATATATATATATATATATATATATATATATATATATATATATATATATATATATATTCTATTTTCAACATCCCTGACCAGAATGGCATGTGTGTCACTAGTTTTAAATATCACATAAATTGCTCTTACACAAAAGCCATTGGGTCAAATATCCTCAGTCAACTAGCTGATAATTTATGTAACAGCATGAGCAAACAGGCCAAAATGATGTACACATTACCTCCACAATAATGTTTGGAAGAACTTAAGATGTTTTGTGTGTTCTAAAATATCTCCCATCCTCACTTCCAACCTGTTATATATAATCAAACAAAGAGTATTTTGTTTTTGTTTTTGTTTTTAACCCAAAGACTTCTGGGGAATGGTAATATTAAAGCATGAATACTTTGGGGTAGACAAAATCACTTATTTTCTTTTATAAGTGGGGTCTTGATGTGAATGGAATGGAAATATTACTGATATATCTAGCCCCTTGTGTGCACAAACACCAAGTTACCAAAGCAGAATTGCCATCCTCTTCATGATGAGAAAACAGAGGCTGAGGCTGGCTAAGCAGATGAAACCAAAAACAACTAGTGTGCAGGAAACTGGACTATGTTTCCAGAAGGAAAGCTTTGCCTACCACATCATACTTCCTACTGAAAACTATAAACACTACAGGAATGATAGGAAAAACGAATGTGATGTGAAAGAAAATGTCTATGAACTTCCCAGTTTTATTCAAAGCTAGTCTACATTACCCGCCAATTCTACCAACTCCTTTGCTTCGCTGAAGCTGGTTTCCAGTCTGAAATGATATGAAATACCTTAAAAGTAATGTAAATATTTATCTCATGCTGTAATAAAGCAATCTAAATGAAAGGTTCATAGAAAAAAGTGAAGAAACTGACTGCTTTGTAACTATAAGTACAAAGTATCACAGGGCAGGGCATGTCCAAGTTCTTTATCTGGGGAAAGCTTTCATCTCCACTGTTATTATCTACAGTCTAGATTGATGTCATCTTTATTATAGTCAAGAAGAAAAAGATAATGCAAGGCTTCTATTTGGCAAATTACCTCAGTGTTTGAATCCTGACTTTCAAGGTTTCGTCTTTGGGTTTAGTGTTCACTGAACTAGTCTTTAAAAATATTTCTTGTAAACCAGGGAAGGGGAGAGACCTTATACCATAAAGTACTTGCTAAACCAATACAAGTGTCCAAGTTCAGATACCATGCAACCACATAGAAGGCCAGGCATGATATCACAGATTTGGAATCCCTGCACTGAGGAGACAGAAATAAATGGAGCCTAGTAGGTTGCTAGATAGCTAGTAATCCCCAGGACCCACTGAGAGACTCTGTCTTAAAAAGCAAGGAGGACAGCTCCTAAGCTGTAATACCAACTATTGACCTCTGTTTTCATACATGTGCTCTCAAACATGCCTGAGTGCATGTACATGTGTGTGTACACACACACACACACATGTACACACACACACACTCACACACACACAGAATGTGTCTCAGAACCAGAGATGCTGAGTAACCAAGATACTTCAAGTACTATAATATTCTCTTTGAGCTTTCTTTCCCCAGGTGAAATAAATTCAATTTCTTCTCTGCTATCTTCTAAAGTAAAATTTTCTCTGAATTTAATAAGAAATGTCAAAACTCAGAAAAAGACCACTTATCTGAGGTCCTACAGTGTGAAGTTATGATTTATAATTGTAAAGTACACCTGCCAATATCAAGCATAAACATGGAAGTAGTATTATGTGTTTCATAGATATTAAATTGAAATGTCTTCAACTAGCCAATGGAAGGTGGTTCATGTCTATAATGACAGAACATGGAAGACTGACAGAGGAGGAGTCTCACAAGTTCAAGGTCAACCTGAACTAGAGAATGATACCATGCCTCAAAATTAATTAATTAATAACCTACACTAATGCTTGTTAAAATATGGGAAGACTTAGTTATACTATCTAGATCTCTTAGATGCCCAAAGTTCACTAACATAGAACTCTAATTTTACAGACCGAATAACTTGGAAGAGAAGAAGTATAGACACAAAAGGAGAGAGAAAAATCATATGAAATTAGATTAACATAGACTATATCGTGGGACTAATATGAAACACAGGCTAAAATTATGAGAAATACAAGCCTTAAAAACAGTTATATGCCTCTTAGATATTTCAGAGGTGATCTCATGCTTAGCAGTGCTATTGAAACAGAATTTACATTGCACAGTTCACTCATGTGAAGTCTATAATTTAGAATATCTTAGTAGACTTATGGAATTGTGCAATCATCATCATTATCTAATTTTAGAACATTTTATCACTGCACAAAGCAACTTCATGCACTCAGCGGGTTCTCCCATTCTCATGTCCCAGCCCCAGGAAATCACTAATCTGATTTCCTGTTTTGGTTGATTAGTAAATCCTGAACATTTCATATCAATGGAATTCAGACTGTTTTGTGACAGGCTTCTTTGTAATAAATGTTTTACATTTGAAGTTCATCTGTGTTGTGACAGTCTATTTTTGTTTTTAAGATTTATTCTATTTCTCTTTATCTGCATGTGTGCATGGATTCTGTGTGAGTTGTGTGTCCCATGTGTGTACAGGTGTTCACAGAGGCCAGAACTGGTTATCAGATCTCTGGAGCTGGAATCACAGGCAGCTGTGTGCTGCCCAACAAGGGTGCTGAAAAACCAGCTCCAGTCCTCTGCAATAACAGCAAATATCCAAAACCACTGAGCCACCTCACCAATACTTTATGAATTTTACCTAATTGCATTCTTTTATTTTGCTACATCATAATTAGTTTTTCATTCATTTACTGGTAAGTATTTAGGTTGTTTCTCCCCTTTTGCTAATATAAATAATACTGGTATGAAAACTTGTGTGTGTGTTTGTGTGAAATGTTCATTTTTTGTGTACTATGCAATATTTAGAATGAAATTTGGGGATCCTATCATAATTCTATGTTTAACCTTTTGGGCAACTGAAACTCTTCAACAGAATGGCTGAATGTGTAACAAAGCAAACAGAATGTAAGTTCAGACTTACTCGTGTACTCACGAACAATTGTGTCTGTCTCTTCTCTTATAGCCACTCGGTTGGTGTGAAGTAGAATTTCATCGTGATTTTCACTTGTATTTCTTTAACGACTTATGGTGCTAAGCATCTTTTCATGTGGTTTTTCATCATTTCCAGATTCCTTTGAAGAACTGCCTATTCAGATCCTTTGCCAAGTTTTTGATTGGATTGCTTGTTGGGTTGTAAGAGTTCTTCATATACCAGACATTAAAATTCCTTTCCCATTAAATGACAACTGAATATCCCCTCCCATTCTGCCGTCACCTTTCTGTTGGTCCCCTTTCAGCATAAAAGCCTTAACTGATGCTAAAGTTTAATTTACCAATATTCTAATTTGTTATGATGCTTTCAGTGTGATTCCTAAGAAGCCATAATCAACCCAGTGCCACAGAGGTTTAGACTTGTTTTACTTTTAGATCTTACACTTGGGTCTGTTATCACTTATTTTTATAGTGTATACTACATTATATGTGTGTTTAAATCTGTATTTTTCACATGAATATCAAGTTATACATGCACCATTTATTTTAAAATGATTATTTTTGCTCCACTAAATCAACTTGCTTTCTTTGTCAAGATTAAATGAACAGCACACTGCAATGGTTTTCGAGATGCTTAATTCTATTACTCTGACTAGAAGTACATAAGAAGTGTATAAGTGGCTATATACACTTATACGTCAATACCATCCTGGCCTTGCTTGATTATTACCACTCAGTAGTGGGTTTAAAATGAGGGAGGATGAGAATTGTAAGCACATATATCTTTCTCAAGATTGTTTTAGCTAGTATAGGGCTCTGACATTTCCATATGAATTTTAGGACTAGTTTGTCAGTTTCCTAAGATAAAGCCAGATTTGATTTTTATGTTACATTTGTTGAATGTGTAAGAGTTTAACATTGAGCATTTTTCCATAATGTAAAATACTACAATCATAATTATTCAATATACGACTAGTTATTTCTAGACTTGAGGAGACGTTGATGGCATAGTTGCAAAAGTAGTAGTAGTCAATAGTAGATGTATACACACGATTCATAAAAGCAATTAACTGTCAAATGTAGGTATAGAAGAAAACAATTGAGATTTTTTTAAAATACTATTTATCAATGGAAAAATTAGTTAGGTCCTCCCTGAGTATTAGTGATATAAAGATTTAACTGGCTCTAAATATAAAAATGTAATTGAAGAAGCCAAATTCATATGCTTTTAATTTACTATCTGCAAAATACAAGCTCATGTCAACTACTTGAAGTTCAGCTCTTCTATTATTGGATTATGGGTGATATAATAGCAAAACTCCCTCAAATAGGACAATGTGTGCATAATAATCTAGAATTACAAAGTCAATTCCCCTAAAAATGCTATGTCAAGATTATTCTTACTGTGTGTGGTCATTTCATTGTATTAAAAAATTACTCAAAATAACTGTAAGAGAACAATAGCAGCTGTGAACTCTGCAGAATATGTCTTTTTTTCTGTGTCTCTTTGAAAAATAAGTCATATGTTGCCTTTGTTGCGGTCTAGTACTCTACAATAGAGCAATAAAGTAATATTAGACCACACAATAGCTCAAAAAAAAATCTATCCCCCCTTCTGCAACTTTCAAAAGCATTTTCTCTTGGCTTTGGGATGAATAAATATGCTACAGTACTGGATCAAGTCATCTACCCTTAATAAAGGGTCCTATTAATTGTGAGCTAGTCCTTGATAGGGGAATTTTTCAATTCCACTTGAAAAGAAAATGAAATTCTTTATTGAATAATCCATCTGGTTTATGTTTTATTTATTCAATATTTATATATTGGTTGCTAGAGGATCTTTAGCTGTGTTTAGCTTCTGATTGTCCTTTGTAATGTAAGCAGTCATTTTAAAGATCTTCCCAAAAGCAACAAGTACTATAAATTGAAAAGGTTAAAGGGAATTTCCCTATAGCCCCTTAAGATATCCCATAAATGTTTAAATAATGGTCATTGTGCTCAATAAAGACATTTTTACAAAACACTAATTATTGTCTGTTGTATTTTTCAGTTACGAGTGTTTGTTGTGTGAACAAGATTTACAGAAGGTCATATTTTTGATCTAGAAACAGTTAAGAATAAAACAGGAATGATAATCCTCAGTGAAAGAAAGCATTGGCAAAGATGGGGTGATTAGCTCCTTCTCAATTGAGCTGGTATTCCCTAATTTGGGGGTACACTGGAAATCTCAAGCCAAATGGAGAGAATGAGTATTTTTATGTTCTTTATCCAATAAATATTTTAGTAGTCCTCTGACAACTTACTCTGTGAGCTGCAACTTACGTTGATGTGCAAATTGAATTTAAAAACTGAAGTTGAGAATCTAATATATCCATACTGCCTATAATATGAATACTTGGTTTGGGGAAAAGATAAATTTACCAGTATATAAATGGTTGTGTCTTAACAAGCTGGAATATTGCTATCCTCTTAATAGTTAGATGACGGCAATTTTAAAAAGTATTTTAGTTTCCTGCATTAGTCAACTCTAATTGTTACTATGAATACTCAAATCATATACAATCTTATCTGATTATTTGCATTAAAAACATAAACTAAAACACCTGAAAATTTTCTTGACTGTTACAAATTACTGTCTAATGAAAGAGAGTAAATAAACATTTATCAAGGACCATCTTGGATTGAAGAGATGGCTCAGCGGTTAAGAGCAATGCATGTTCTTTCAGAGGCCCTAAGTTCAATTCCCAGCAACACCCATGGTAGCTCACAACCATCTGTAATGGGATCCTACGTCTTCTTCCGGTGTGTCTGAAGACAGCAACAGTGTACTCACATATAAAATATAAATAAATCTTTAAAAAAAGAACCAACTTTCCTTACACATACTGTAGTACTAGCTGGATTCTTGCTGAGAACAACTGAGTATCAAGAATCAAGCATGAAACCATCACAATGGGAGTTAGTTTCAACACATGAATTTGAAGGGGCACTAAAATTTATATAGCATCATCTACACCAAAACATTGTTAAAGTAATATTTTATTGAAATTTTTAAAAGGGAAGATTTAAAAAAAGATTTCAGTTATAATTTTCTTTTACCAGTTTCCATCAGATACACTTTTTTCTAAATCACTACCTTTTACTCTCTACCAGGGCAAGCTACCCAACTTAGCTGACTCTTTTCTCTTCCCAGCTTTCCCAGAATCTTCTGTTCCTTAGCCATATTAAATAGCTGAAGATTTCAGATTACATTAGGACCACGTATCAGTTACTTACATATGAAAACCAAAGACTCAAACAAGAGGGGAACATTTCACTTTGGCTCATAGACTCAGAGACTCCAATCCACCGTGGCAGGGAGGCATGATAACATTAATGATCCTAATGGCATGTGACGAGCTTGCAGCAGACCAGGACACAGAAAAAGAGGTACCAGAACCAGGAACTAGGCTATTGTCCCAATGGCCATCTTCTAGGGATGACTTCAGCCAGCCCCTATCTTCTAAAGGTTCCACAGCCTCCCAACATGGAACCACCATCTGGATAGCAAGAGTTAAGTCAGGAGTCTGAGAGGAGTCACATTTAACATTTATTACAATTACAGATGGTACCTGATATCCAAACCTCATCATTTTTGGAAAAATGAGACTTTCTTATTTACAAGATCTACCTGCCATGAAAAACAAAGAAAGTGAAATGGTAGTCTTTGAATAAACTTGGTGAACCAGACTCATTGACATGAGAAATAACTACCTGTATGTTTATGCAATGCCTGCCTGTCTCTATGGCAACACTAGCCATTTCTACCTTAGTCTGCATATCACCCTTCACTTCAAGCCTTGACCCTCTGGTCTGACTTGAAAGAAACCTGGAATTGACTCTGTTTCTGAAAAAAAAAAATCCAGTAACAACTGGTACAGCTCTATTTATTTGGCATTTGTAGTCACTTGGCAGGATATTGTGTACTTTACAAATAATCACATTTAAACCTCCAAGTTTTAGAAGTGAACACTGTTTTCCACATCTGCTTCTTGGCTTCCCCTTGTCATGACAAAGGATTTTCAGTTCAGTTGTTCATATCCTCTTTGTCGAAGAGGGCAGTGTGCTCTCCCAAGAGTTGGGAAGATATTGATGAACAGCGTGATTTCAGCTCTAAATGGCTTGAGGAAACAAAGAAAGGCATATGCCATACTGACATCTAATGCATTGTACTATCCACTGTGGTCAATAACTCCAAATGAAGCCACCTGCATAAACCTCATAGTGACCCTGAAGAGCAAATACTGTTTATGATAGTCATTGCAGGACTAGAGATCGAACAACCCTCACACATGCTAGGTAAGCACCTTATCCCCAAACTATATCCTACCTCTGACTTCATTTCCAAAGAGAAGAAAAATGGATGCATTTAGAGAGAAAGCTGCTAAAAGTATCTGCTAAAAAATGACCTGTAGTACAACTTGAGGTCCGGGATACTGATTCCCCCAGAGGTTCTTTTACTCTTGAGAATAGTTTTAGCTATTCTGGGTTTTCTGTTATTCCAGATGAATTTTTGAATTACTCTTTCTAACTCTATGAAGAATTGAGTTGGGATTTTGATGGGGATTGCATTGAATCTGTGTATTACTTTTGGCAAGATACTGAGGCCAAAGGTTCTTGAATCTTGTTTGAATGTACTTCTCATCCCCTGACACGAAAATTGAGCCACCATGTGGTTGCTGGGATTTGAACTCAGGACCTCTGGAAGAGCAGTCAGTGCTCTTTTTTTTTTTTTTTCGAACAGATGGATGCCCATCTAGGCTGTTAAGGTAGTATAAGACCATAGGGGCTTAGTTAAGGGATCCTTTCAGCACCCCACTTCACTAGGACACCCTGACACCTTTCTTTGTATTCCTCACAGGTTTCCTGGGCCCTTGGGGCTCTGTCAGCTGGAAAGGCTAAGACTCAGCTCCCAGAAGAGCACCAAGCACCCCCAACTGGCTTTGTGGCTATTGTGAAGGGTATTATTTCTCTTACTTCTTTCTCAGCCTGCTTATCCTTTGAGTATAGGAAGGCTTCTGACTTGCTTGAGTTGATTTTATATCCGGCCACTTTGCTGAAGTCGTTTATCAGCTGTAGGAGTTCTCTGGTGGAGTTCTTTGGGTCGCTTAAGTATACTATCATATCGTCTGCAAATAGTGATAGTTTAAGAAGATGGAAGGAGAGACCCCTGGTCCTGGAAAGACTGGATGTAGGGGAACGCCAGGACAGAGTAATGAGAGGGGGTTGAATGGAGAAAAGAGGGAGGGAAGAGGGCTTATGGGACTTTCGGGGAGGGAGGAAACGGGAAAGGGGAAATGATTTGGAATGTAAATTTAAAAAAAATAAAATAAATAATAAAAAAAGAAGATAAATAAATACTCACCATATGGATTAATATTGTTTAAATACTATTTAAAAGAAAATATACTGATTTCAAATCAACTTGTAAGAATTATCATTGTCAAAACAAAGAATGCACACCAAACTAAGTGATATAAAATGTATCAGCTGTATGAACCAAAAAAAAAAAAAAAAAGAATCAAAGGGCTAAGTCATGGGACGGTGATTCATAAGATAATCAAAGGGTAAACTGAATAAATAACTGATTAATATGTAAATTAAAAAATGACCTGTATATGAGTTAACTGAGTCCTTATCATCTCCCTCATATACACTTTATTTCATTGGAACAATACCATGGATATACACTCTTATACACTTCACACATACCTTATGTATATGTGATTGCATACGTGGATATATGTGTGTGCATATATACATGTGATTTTGTCTCTTTGAGAAATGGAACAACTGTCTTTGAAGGATGAAATATTTAAGGAAAAGACCAAAAAGGAAATAATAGTTGGCACTCCAAAACTAAAAAAAAAAAATTAATTATAGTGAATTTGCTCTGAAATCTATATTCATAATTAAATTTTAGTTTTAGCTTTTAAAATGCATATTTTTGTAAACTAGAGGAATGTACTTTGGGATTTCATGTCATTTAAAAAAAATGCAACCCTCCTGCCCCCAGAGGTGTTGTAGGTGTGGCTGCTGTGTCACATGTGTGTCAGTAGGTGGCAGAAAGGAAAGAGGCTATGTCTGCTTAGTGTTCTGACCTATGAACATCTAAATGATTAGTATGATAGTTTGTATATGCTCGTCCCAGGGAGTGACACAATTAGAAGGTGTGGCCTTGTTGGAGGAAGTGTGTAGCTGTGAGGATAGGATTGGAGATCTTCCTCGTAGATGCCTGAGGATGCCCAGTCTGTTCCTGGTTTCCTTTGGAAAAAGATGTAGAACCTTCAGCTCTTCCTGCACCATGCCTGCCTGGAAGCTGCCATGTTTCTGCCTTGATGATAATGGACTGATGCTCTGAACCTGTAAGCCAACCCCAATTAAATGTTGTCATTTATAAGACTTACCTTGATCATGGTGTCTGTTCACAGCAGTAAAACCCTAACTAAGGCAATTAGTAAGTAGCATAACAGTCCCTGAAAAAAAGCAAGCCTGAAACAACCATCAGCCCAGTGCCAGTCAGACCCTGAACAACTTCCAGGACTGAGAATACATTGAGCCTGAAGATGACCCTTGCAAGGAGCCATTCAGCAAGGCTGGGAGAGGAGTGAACCCCAGACAACCAGCAGACCAGTGCCATGGGGCCTGGACAGGGAGCTAGCCTGAGATCACCATCATTGAAGCACTATGCAAACCTTAAAGGGCACACCATGCCTGAGATCATTCTTGCCTGGCACGATAATGTGGAAGAAGGGCATACCCCTGAGTCCAATCCTAAGGTCACCCCAGACACTCAGAGACCCTGGGTACCGCTATAGGGAACCAGTAAGTGGTTAAGAAATGGAAGAGGAAGAGAAACAGAAGGATGTGGGCGCAACGAAGAGAGGCAGACCAGGAGATCTGAGAGTAGTGAGGAACCGCCTGATACGAGTAGTCAGTGATACCACCTGGTACCATGACGAGATCTGGCTTGTGCTGCCACCAGGAGCCACATCTGTGGTCTGTAGCTTTGTAGCAGCAGAGTTCTATTATCACCAAAGGTCAGGCAAGATGACCCTGGAGACATGTTGATATTTGAGTGCTGTGCATACTTAGCCCCACCCTTCACCTGGGCATCAGGGAAAAGCTGGCCCTAGGGAGCAGGAGAGCTGACCCCACCTCTAGCCACCAGCAGAAGTCAGGAGAGAGGGCCCTGTACATTGCAGGAGTTGCTGGTGAGCCAGACCCAAGGATGAGAGTGTGAGAGAGCTGGCCCTATTCTCTCTCCCATGCGGTGGCATGAATGAGAGAGATACCACCCTCCTCCTCTTTCCCCTCTTCTTCCTCCTCCTCCCCCCTTCACCCCTCACCATTTGCGGCAGGTGGGAAAGCTGGCCCTGGGATCATGAAAGGCTCTGCTCCTCCCCATCTGTAGCACTCTGAGCTGTCAACCCAGGACCTTGCCCGGCAACACAGTAGAGTTGATCCTGGTGTCGGGGGTGAAAGCAAGCTGGCCCTGAGAACATGAGCATAGGAGAGTTGGCCAAGCCACTTGTCTGTCATGAGGTGACTGGTAAGGGAAAGATTCTCCCCTCTTGATGCTTGCCATCTATAGCAGTCAGGAGAGTTGGCCTTGAAGTCATCAGAGCTGGAGAGCTGGCCCTGCTCCTCACCTTCTGCAACACTCAGGAAAGCAGGCTTTGCTCTTCACCTTGGCAGCTGAGCGGAGCTGACCCTGGGTGTGGGGGTTGCAGGTAAGATGGCCTGAGGGTCTAAGCATAGGAGAGCCAGTCCTGATGAGGAAGAGATGCCCTCCTCCCCTCCCTCATTTCTCACCATCTATGACAGATAGGAGAGCTGGCCCTAGGTCATGAGAGTGGAACTATTGGCTATGTCCCTCACCAGCTACGACACTTGGGAGAGCAGGCCCTGTACCTCACCTGGGCAGCCAGGTAGAGCTGGTCCTGTTTGGGTGGCAGGGCTTGCTGGTAGGTGCGAGAGCTAGGTGGCAGGCTGATCAGCTCAGACACCTCTCAGACCCAGATTCAGGATTTGAATGTGCCCACCCCAACATCTGCCCCATTGATGAACTACTAGAGTACATGAAGGGGCAGTCCTACAGATCCAAAACTACAGGATCTTCATGTCACAGGGCAGCAACAGATTATCTGCGAGTTTCTAAGTGATTTGAGCCAAAATTTCTGATATGTGGCTACCAATAGCATCACTTTCTCAAGTATAATAGAAAGATCAGATTGGTAAAAAATGAAACACAGAACTACTAATCTTTATGAACTTACAAAGCAAAGAAATTACAGTATCTTCAAGCTGCAACATTTTTTTAATCAGAGTAATTTAACAAGCAAGGCATGAGAGTGCATGCCTATATTACGAGCATTTAGGAAGTGGAGGCAGAAAGATCAGTAGTTCGAGTACAATTAGCTATACAGTGAATCTAAAGCTATTTTTCTCAAAATAAGTAAATACTCTTACAGTAATTCATGGCAACTCATACATTTAAAAGGTTAGGAAGTCTTAGAGCAATGGCTTAGTAAAAGGTAGTAATTATCAATTATGAAATAGGTAATATGAATAGTATAAGAAATTTGTTTAACTTGGTTCTTTCTCGCAACGGAAAAGATGAACTGAAAGGAGGAGAAGTATCCTGAAAAGGAGGAAAACAGTCTCATCCTAAAGACAATGCAAGGAGCTCTCACTGAGAACAGAGAAAAGTTCAGAAGCCATCAAAGCCTGAAATATTCAGGAAAGCATTTGAATTGATTGCTTGAGGTGAGACTTGGAAAATAATTTCCTGGCTCATCTCTTCTTAGAAAGAACAGAAGAACATTCAACAGTGTGATCTCAATCATGTCAAGAGACTTGCAGAAAGCTGTATATCAAGTCCCTTGCTTCCCAAGCCTTGCCCTCCAGTCTTGCTATTCACATCACAGTTTCTGGATTCCAGGGTGCACGATCCAAGAACTGTGCAATCATGGATAAGTGGTGCCCACGCTGCGGAGAGTCTGTTTTACCCTTGCCCGGGTCTTCCTACGGAGTGTTGTATGGGAATTACATCCTGCATAGCAATTGCATTCAGCCCATCAGCTGATTACAGACGTCTCTCCTAGAAAATCTTCAATCCTGATACACCCTACTCTATTACCCAACTCTGAGGCAATGAAAGATTCATGAAGACAAGCCACCTCAGAGGTGGGAAATGTGAAATACCTATGAGGAGATGAGATTGTTTTTAATTCCTTTCTCAATCACAGTTTTTTCTGTACAGTAGAAGGTGCCAAGCTGTGTGCATAATAAAAAACGTATCTTTGTGAACTTAGGCACCTTATACCATAGTTACCATCATTACAGAAAGAGACAGAGCATTGTGTAACTTAAGGCCAATGAGAAGCAGATAACACACCCCTCTTCCTGAATAGAAAACATGTATTTACTCCCAAAATTTGTAACTAATGTGCTATGAAAACAATATTGTATCTTCATACAGAATACTTATTTTATTTTGTTGTATATGTAAATGTGTATTGTGTGCATGGTGTGTATGTTTCTCTGTGTGGGTGTGTGTGTGGATGTGTGTGTGTGCATGCTCATGTTTGTGCAAATACACATATCTGTGCCTGTATGTGGAGGCCCAAAGTTGATGTCAGGTGTCTTCCTCTATTGAATTCTACCTTATATACAGAAACAGGATGTCTTGCTGAATCTAGAGCTCATCATTTTGGCAAGTCTGGCTAGCCAACTTGCTCAAGAGATCACCCGTGTCCCCTTTCCACAGACTGGGGATTACAGGTAGGCTGTCGTGATCACACAGCTTTTACTAGGTTTTGGGGATCTGAACATTAGTCTTCACATTACTGCAGTGAGAACTCTACCTGCTGAGTCATCTCCCCAGCCTTCCCACTATAGACCAGAATGAATACAAATGAAAATTACAAGTACTCCCATGTATTTGTTGGATTTCATGTGGAAGCCTTCATTTTTCATAAACTAGATGTATTTCATAATTAGGGTTGGTATAAGGATACAAATTGCCCATCTACATAAAATGTAAACACAGAAAATTCCCTGGAGTTTAAAGACGTTTTTTTTTTTCATAGAACCATGTTGTGAGCCAACTTTTTTATTTTTCCCAGTCAAAAAAAAAAAAAAAGCTATTCCTTTAAGAAAACCAGTACTCTGAAGGTATACTTGGAGGTTATACACTTATCTTCACACTAAAGCTTTTCTAGAAGATCTTCCATGCAAGCTTTAATTTATTTGATTGCCTTTTTTTTTCTCTCACAAAAATATTTTTTTTATTTTATTTTATTTTTTTAATTTACATTCCAAATCACTTCCCCTTTCCCGTTTCTTCCCTCCCTCTTTTCTCCCTTCAACCCCCTCTCGTTACTCTGTCCTGGCGTTCCCCTACATCCAGTCTTTCCAGGACCAGGGGTCTCTCCTTCCATCTTTTTAGAAATCTATTGATATGCTGATTGTGTCTAGGGTATTCCAAGATTCTGGGTCAATATTCCCTTATCAGTGACTGCATACCATGTGTGTTCTTTTGTGATTGGGTTACCTCACTAAGGATGATATTTTCAAGTTCTGACCATTTGCCTAGGAATTTCATGAATTCATTGTTTTTAATTGCAGAGTAGTATTCCATTGTGTAAATATACCACATCTTCTGAATCCATTCCTCCGTTGAGGCACATCTGGGTTCTTTCCAGCTTCTGGCTATTATAAATAAGGCTGCTATGAATATAGTGGAGCATGTGTCCTTATTGCATGCAGGTAAAGTCTCTGGGTATATGCCCAGGAGTGGTATAGCCGGATCCTCCGGGAGTGTCATGCCCAGTTTTCTGAGGAACCGCCAGACTGCTTTCCAGAGTGGTTGTACCAGCCTGCAATTCCACCAGCAGTGGAGGAGTGTTCCTCTTTCTCCACATCCTCACCAACAACTGCTGTCTCCTGTGTTTTTGATCTTAGCCATCCTGACTGGTGTGAGATGGAATCTCAGGGTTGTTTTGATTTGCATTTCCCTAATGACTAAGGATGATGAACATCTCTTTAGGTGCTTCTCAGCCATTAGATATTCTTCAGGTGAGAACTCTTTGTGTAGCTCTGTACCCCATTTTTTAATAGGGTTACTT
Organism: Tokudaia tokunoshimensis; assembly: GCA_036184795.1. Taxonomy (NCBI): domain Eukaryota; kingdom Metazoa; phylum Chordata; class Mammalia; order Rodentia; family Muridae; genus Tokudaia; species Tokudaia tokunoshimensis. The sequence continues at coordinate 106,439,892 of BTHU01000012.1, forward strand.
GCCTCTCTGGAGTTTAACTTCTTGAGTTCTTTGTATATCTTGGATATTAGCCCTCTGTCGGATGTAAGGTTGGTAAAGATCATTTCCCAGTTAGTTGGTTGCCGCTTTGTCTTTTTGACAGTGTCTTTTGCCTTGCAAAAACTTTGTAATTTAATGAGGTCCCATTTGTCTATTCTTGATCTTAGAGCATAAGCTATTGGAGTTCTGTTCAGGAAATTCTCCCCTGTGCCCATATGTTCAAGGTTCTTCCCTAGTTTCCCTTCTATTAGTTTCAGTGTGTCTGGTTTTATGTGGAGATCTTTGATCCACTTAGAATTGAGCTTAGTGCAAGGAGATAAGGATGGGTCAATTTGCATTCTTCTGCATGTTGACCTCCAGCTGAGCCAGCACCATTTGTTGAAAAGGCTATCTTTTTTCCACTGGATGGTTTTAGCTCCTTTGTCAAAGATCAAGTGACCATAGGAGTGTGGATTCATTTCTGGGTCTTCAATTCTGTTCCATTGATCTACATGTCTGTCACTGTACCAATACCATGCAGTTTTTAACACTATTGCTCTGTAGTACAGCTTGAGGTCCGGGATACTGATTCCCCCAGAGGTTCTTTTACTCTTGAGAATAGTTTTAGCTATTCTGGGTTTTCTGTTATTCCAGATGAATTTTTGAATTGCTCTTTCTAACTCAATGAAGAATTGAGTTGGGATTTTGATGGGGATTGCATTGAATCTGTGTATTACTTTTGGTAAGATGCTCATTTTTACTATATTAATCCTGCCAATCCATGAGCATGGCAGATTTTTCCATCTTCTGAGGTCTTCTTCAATTTCTTTCTTCAGAGACTTGAAGTTCTTGTCATACAGATCTTTCACTTGTTTGGTTTGATTGCCTTTTATCACCCACATTCATAACTTCTTAATAACTTATATTTCTAGTATCTGGATGTAACTGGCATAGGATGATAGCTTTGGCTAACTCAGAACACTGTTATAAAGTCATCAGTATTCTTAATGATGAGCAGAAGCATCAGGAAAGATGTACAAGAGAGTTCCTCTGATTTTCTGGTGCAGGAAGCACAGGATGCAAAGTTGTTTAGAAAAATCATTGTGTAAAGAACTAAACAGTTTAAGCCTCATGTTTTTCCAAAATTAAAGACTGGAATAAATATACAGTTTGTCAAAACAATATAGTCAGTCAAACCACAGTTACCCACAATGTTCCTGGGTCATATTGGGAAACAGGACCACATTAGAATGCAGGACCAGAAGCTATTCACATTACAGAATCAATATGATTTGTTCAGGCTTTGGACTTGAGGACCAAGGCAAGTTTTTTAGATGGAGAGTAAGCCACTATTACAATTTTCTGTCTTTTACTTTGATAACAACATTAAGACAAAAAGTAGTTTTGGGCTAAAACTGGCTTATTTTATTTAGTAGGATAGTATTGGGGTTTTCCATAGGTTTGTGGTCCATCTAGTATTAGGTTCTTGGCTACCTAAGCAGTGTCAAGTATGGGTTCCATCTCATGGAATGGACCTTAGATCCAATTAGAGAGTGCTTGATTGGATACAACTTTTGTGCCACTAGTGTACCAGCACACCATGTAGACAAGTTACCATTATAGATCACAGGGTTTGTAACCAGTTTGGTGCATAGCTCTCTCCTCTCATAGCATGCAGTGCACCCTTCAGTGCCAAGAACATTAATAGGATTGAGGTTTCAGTTGTGGAGAGAGGTCTAGTTTAGGCTTTGTCTGGGCCATTATTTGGTGACTCAATTTGTTCTTCTAAAGGAATATAGCAATAAAATGACTCCTATTGGCATTCTATTATACCCAAAAGTCATTTCTTGCTCAGCCATCATCCTAGAAGCTTCCTCCTGCAGGAAATAGAAACTAGCAATGACCTGCCCCTAGATAATGTACAGTGAATAAGAGGTCTTGGAACACTCAGTTCTACATAAGATATCTTCATCAAAGTCCTCCCCTCCAGACTGAGGAAAATATGGAGAGAAGGCAGAAGGAGTGTGAAAAACAGTGGATATGGCAGACACATGCAAGAACACAGTGCCTTGCAGATCCAACTGGACTAATACACGTATGAATTCACAGAATGTGTCAGCATGAACAAGGCCTGCACAGATCCAAGCCAGATAGTGTCCTAATCTCTGAGAAAGTGAACACAAACCCCCATCCCTAACTCAGAAGCTACCTTCAGTTAACAACTACTTGGTAAAAGAGAAATCCCCCTCCCAATGGAGTCTTACTGGGTATACACCCATAGTTAAGGGATACACCATGCCCACGAGTAGATGGGCAGTATCTACTCATCAAAACCAACTCAACGGCATTTTGAAAATGTTTTGTCTTATAATAATAAGGTATTTTTTACTTTACTTTCCTTTTACTTATGTATTATGGTTTCCAATTATGTTTTTATGGGCTGCTGTGTGTGTGTGTGTGTGTGTGTGTGTGTGTGTGTGTGTGTGTGTGTGTGTGTGTATAGTATATGTATACATCTCCTATGTATTTACTCTTTGTTTTTGATTTTTGTTTTCTCTGTTTGTCTGTTTGCTTGGTTTTATTTTGGTTTGTTTGTTTGTTTGTTTATTGAACTGTTTGTTTTCTAAAGAGAGAAACAAAGAAGGAATTGAATTGTGTGGGTGGGGAGGTAGAGAAGATCTGGAAGAAGATGAGAGAGGGAGGAAAAGAGGGAGGAAAGAGAAAACTGATCAGAGTATACTGGAAGAAAAAAATCTTTCCAATAAAAGGATTTATTTCACTCACAGGTTACGATCCATCATTAAAGGAGGTGAGGGCAGACATTATGGAGGAATCTGCTTGCTGGCTCATATTTAACTAGAATTTTCTCTACAGTCCAGGACTACAGGTCCAGGAAAATTTCCAGCTCATAGAGTGTTGGGCCCTGCTAAATCAACTAACAATCAAAACAACCTCCCTCCCCGCCCCTTCAAATGTCCACAGGCAGACCTCCTCTAAGCAATCTCCTCAGTTGAGACTCCCCTCTCAAGTGACTCAAGGCTATGTTAAGTTGACCAGGGGTGAAGTTAACTTCACTCTTCTCAACTTGACACAAAAACTCATTATTTTCAAGTTATACCCTTCCATTCCTTATCCTACCCCAAATCACATGTTAATATGCTATTATAAAGCATAGTCCAACTTTTAAATCTCATAGTCTTTAAAAATTCCAGTTCTTTAAAAATCCAAGTTCCCCATTAAAAAAAAATCAAATTCCCAAACTCTGAGCTCCAGTAAAATCAAAAACTAAGCTACATAGTTTAGTATTTCAAAGGGGAATAACTGGGGGCATAAGAACACTCAAATTTAAGCAAAACCAAAATCCAGCAATGTAAACTTAAATCCTGTAGCTCAATGCCCTGAACCTGGGGCTCACTCATTGTGTAGCCTCTGGTTTCATAAAGCTTGGCCATGTATCCTTGCAATGTGATACGGGAGTCTGGTAACACCTATAATGGACAAAAGGTGATACTATTAGTTCTTTTATAATTCTTCCCAAGAAAGATTAAGAAAACAGGGCATCTCTTCCTCCCCCCCCCTCCCACACACACACACTAAAGGAAGCAGATGGGAAAGAAAACAAACTTGTGAAGTGGAAACTTAAAGGGCTCTTTAGAAATTCAGTGAGTTGACTGGTGTTTCTCTAGGACAAACACATGAAGGAACATTTCACTGACGCAGACACAGGTGAAAGGATGTTCTACTAAAGCAAGCATGTGAAAGGACATATGATGAAGGGTGCTTCACTAAGGACATGAATGTATTGATCTTCTTTGTGGTGCATAGTTGATCTCTATTTGTCAATACTCCACAGAGAAAAAAGCTTCTGATAATATGCTTCCTTTCCTTGCCACCTCCTCGGACTCAGGCCAATTGGCCACATGATGTCAGCTGAGATGGTGTGATGTGCTAAGGCAAAACATGTGCTAAGGCATGATACATGCTGAGGCAAGACTCATGGAGGACATGGAGGATGTGTGATGTTTGAAGGGAGTATAAATAGGACTCCACAGACAGTGATGGAGGCTGAGCTAGGCTTCCTTCACTTGCTAGCATATCTAAACATTTCTTGGTCTCTCATCTTTATTGATCTTAACTTCCTTGAGAGAGGCACAGCAGAGAACCTCTCCTGTTGGCCCTGGTTTCTCATGCTGCCTCTTGCTGATTTGCCTGAGGCCTGGCTGTTCCTGATAGGTTGTACCACTGCTGCTGCTTTGCGTTTGCTATCCCTACACTACTGAACTGGACTGCTGGTGTTTCTGTGAAGTGTTTTCAAGTCGATCAAACTGCTGACCTCTGAACTGAAGGGCTGATTTCCTGTCAAAGTAGATGGGATCTGCTCCAAAGAACCATTTTGAAACACATCCATCCATATCCTTTCTTTTCCACTACCTCTGATAGGTGATGGGCTAGAAGGGAGGTTAAAGCATTTAGACCCAATCATTAAAAGAAACCTTTGGAGAGTTGGAAAGTTGGCTCAATGGTTAAGAACACTGACTGCTCTTCCAGAGGTTCTGAGTTCAATTCCCAGCAACCACATGGTGACTCACAATCATCTGTAATGAGATCAGATGCCTTCTTCTGGTATCTGAAAACAGCTACAGTGTACTTACATATAATAAATAAATATTTTTTTATAAAAAAAAGCCATTAAAAGAAGCCACTGAAAAAATTAATGTTACAATGCTGGATAATAGGCATTAGGGAAATTGACGATTTCTTTTTCACTGTTGAATACTGTAACTGTTCATCACAGAAGAGTCCATTAGTAAGAGAGAAGCCATGACTAAGATTGGAGGTAAAAGCCTGTGTCTTATTCAGGGTTTCTATTGATGTGATGAAATGCCACAACCAAAAAGCAAGTTGGGGAGGAAAGGGTTTATTCGGCTTCCACTTCCAGATCATAGTCCATCACTGGAGGAAGGCAGGACAGGAACTCAAGCAGGGTTAGAACTTGGGGGCAGGAACTGATGCAGAGGCATGGAAGAGTGCTGCTTACTGGCTTGCTTCCCATAACTTGCTCAGCCTGCCTTCTTATAGAACCTAGGACCACAGCCCACATCCTATGAAGCTGATATTTGAATTTTTGCTGTAATTCAGTCAACCTTATAATGTGCTTCTGTTTGATTTTCTGCAATTTGAGCTCTATGGCTGCTGGAGAGGAGATTCTCTAAGGACACACTTAGAAACCTCTAGATTGTTCATTGGCATCTGGAGCCGGTCAATTTTATCATGCCGCTCATTCCTTACCTTTATCAGTTTATCCAGAGATGCTAAAAGCAAACAGACTTCAAATTCATTTTCCTTAATTCCCTCCAAACTATAGAAAGTTTCATATACTGGGTCACCTAATCTATTGCCAGTCCCAAATGATGGATCAAGACAATCAATGGCATTTAATTCTTTAAGTTTGAAAGATAGTTTTCACCATGGGCCTTCAAGAGAATATCTGAGCTCCCAGAAGAAAGAGTTACTGGAAAGGTTTCAGTAGCTGAGGGTGCTGGTGAATTAGGAGGTTCTGGCAAATTATAAAGCCAATTCCATATGCCTAAAAGATTCATCTTTATACTCCTGTTCCTCTAGAACCACTCCAGGTAGCAGCTTCTGAATTAATCAGTGTTGTCTAGAGTCACAAAACTTATGGAATGTCTCTATATATTAAGGGAAATTATTGGAGTGGCTTACAATATGTAACTAACCCAACACTGGGCAGATGTGAATGGGAAGACCAAGAATCTAGTAGTTTCTCAGGCCCACGAGGCTGGGTGTTTCAGTTTGTCTTAGGAATAAGCTGGAATCCCAAAGAAGTAGGTTCCAACAGATGTGCTGGCAAAGTAAGTACAAGCAGATGAAGAAGCATGAATCCTTCCTTTTTCCATTGTCCTTATGTAGGCCTCCAGGAGAAGATATGGCCCAGATTAAAGGTGTGTGACTGAACTTAAACTTTTCTTTACTTGAAACTCGCTCTGTCCCAAGCTTGCCTTGACCTCAGAGATCTGTGTACCTCTGTCTCTTTGGATTCAATGTGTGTACCACCTTGCCTGTGCCTAAGCTTTTCAAGTCCACTATGCCTCCAGATCGGGATCAAAAGTGCATATTATCCCATGTCAAGATCTCAATTAAAGCATGCGTCTTCCAGCCTCAAGATCAGAATCACAGGTGTGCACTCCATTTCTGGATTGCAGTTCATTCCAGATGTAAACAAGTTGACAACTGGGACTAGCTGTTACGATCACTAATTGAGAAAAATGCCTTCCAGCTGGATCTCATGGAGGCATTTTCTCTCTGGTGACTCTAGCTTGTGTCAAGTTGACACACAAAACCAGCCAATACAATCTGGTAGCTTAAAACAAATACTTGTAAATTTTTGCCAGTAGAGACCCTTACTAATGGACTGAATCAAGTTCAAGGCCAGATCAGGATGAGTTTACACCAGAATAGTGGTCCAATTAGCCATTCTGTCTTTCTTTAAATGTAACATAAATTAGGGGAGGAAAAGACTTCAAAGACATTAGAACCCGCCCTGCCCCCAACCCTTCTTGGAAGGGCTTTCTCTCTGCACTTCCTATATGCACAGACAGAAAGCTTTTCTAACCTAAGGAATGAGGGGTGAGAAGAGAAAAGAAAAGAAACGAAAAGAAAAGAAAAGGATAAAAGAAATAAAAGAGAAAAGAAAAAGCTTGACTCATTTTTTCTGCTTAGGCTGGCTTTAATTTACATCTGTCCTTGGTGGGTACCCCATAGTCCTATCATCTTAAATATTCTTAGGTCTCCATTGTACTTGAGCCTGCCCCTTTACCAATTATGATAGTTTTTACATGCTTGGCCCAGGAAGTGGCACCATTTGAAGATATGACCTTATTGGAGTAAGTATGTCAGAGTGGCTGTTGGCTTAAGACCCTCATCCTAGCTACCTGGAAGCCAGTATTCTGCTAGAAGCCTTCAGATGAAGATGTAGAACTCTCAGCTCCTCTTGCACCATGCCTGCCTGGATGCTGCCATGCTCCCCCCTTGATGATAATGGGTTGAACCTCTGAACCTGTAAGCCAGTCCCAATTAAATATTGTCCTTACAAAAGTAGCCTTGGTCATAGTGTCTGTTCACAGCAGGAAAACTCTAACTAAGACACCAATGGACTTTTCTGGTCTTTTCTCAGGGACACAGACCCTGCTACACTGTTCTAGCCCTCAGTAGCTGTCTAAGACATCGCCAATATTGCAGCTTTCATCCTTTCAAAACTAATACCATGTGGGTGACTCTTACAAGTTGCCAAGTCCTGCTGTCAGCCTAAGATGTAATATAGGTTTGCTGGACCACACAGCTCCTGTGTGCGGATTCTGAGGAAACACTTTCTGGTTGTACCAAGGAAGTACAGAAGATTTTAACTCAATGGTGCTGATCTCTTCCAACCACAGCTGACTTTACAACACACACACACACACACACACACACACACACAAGATGGTCAGCAAGCACACAAAGGTTCTTATCCAAAACCCACACACATCCCTGTCCCACATTTAGGTAGAGTCTATGTTTCCATATGAAACCACATAAGCCAGGCCTCCATCATCCGCATTTCTTTCACAATTCTTCCAGTCTCCAACATACACACACACACAAACCAACTTTTAAACTCAACCAATAACACACAACAGGTTTTCCAACCCAAAGTGCCAAATGCTTCCACATTCCTTATACAAACAGTCCAAGGCTCTGAGTTGTTTTATGAACATGCTGTTTTTCAATTCAAGATCATTATAGTGTAGTAATCTTTATCCCCTCTATGCCACTTATATTATTAATCCTATGCCAATAAATGTTTATTGTTTGAGGCAAATAAATTTTCAATGTAATATCTCTTTTGAAATAAAATGTTTAGCTTTTTTATCTACGTATATAAAAGTGTGGGCATTTATGCCTCATGCTGGTCAAATAAAGGCCACCTTGCCCATGTTGTGATACATGAGCAAATATTCTATCTGATGAGATAATTAAACATCTTGGTGTTAGAATAAAAACAAGAAAAAGTGATACAGAATGACCACAAGATAATAGGCTCTGTGCCAAACAGACTAACTGACATTATATTTAATTCTTGTGAAACTAAGATTCTATGAGAGCCGATCAGTTACCACTAAAGTTGTACAGAGTCAAAATCTAGCTTCTCCTGACTTTGAAGAAGTCTTTCTGCACAAAGGCACAGAAGACATCTTACCACATCTGAAGAGTATGCAATTATATTTAGTGTTCAATATTATTTTCCCCAGATGCTTAGGAGTCCATTTAAGCCCCAGATAACAGTTATTACTGACATTATGAGCTTAGGCATAGAAACTGAGGGGAGATGATAACATGGACAAGGTGAACTCTAGAACATGAGTGATTCCCCTATAACTAACTCAGGTTGCTGTATATCTGGAGGAGAATATAGTTTTTTTTTAAAGAAAAAAACATGGCAACATGGTTAGAGAAATTTGTCTTTATAGGTTTACTTCTGAAGAATCTCATCCAGCATGATTAAGGTCTGAGACAGAAAATGTTTGTGAAACCAAATATCACAATCAAAGAGTAAAGTCAAGCCTGCAAGACATCTCAGCAGGTAAAATCACTTACCACTCAAGTGTGATTCCCTCAATTCATTACCTGGAACCCTCAGTGAAAAGAGAGAGAGACCACCCCTTAGACACCCCACACACTCATGCCATGACATGCACACACCCATACTCGCATACACACATATACCATGTGCACATACCTACACACAAAACAATGAATTAAATTAAATTTTAAGAGAGTTATATCAATTTTGTTTATTTTCGACTTTTGATCAATGTGAATATGTTAATATTATGAACACCATTTCTTTCAATCATTGCCATTTCAATACAGATACCAAAAGTTTGTATGAACTTTAGTGTACCTGCAGTATGGCTATACACTGGGGAAATCTCAGTTCATTCCTATAATTCCCAGCAGTGATGGTTTACATAGGTTTGCCCCCAGAAACTCATGTGTTTGAATGCTTAGCCCATGGAAGTGGCCCATGCATGGGCTGTGGCCTTGTTGGAGTAGGAGTAGCCTTATTGGAGCAAGTGTGTCACTGTGGGGATGGGCTTTGAGGTCTCCTAGTGTTCAAGTTCTGCCCAGTGTAGAAGAGATTTCTTCTGGCTGCCTTTGGATTAAGATGTACCTCTCAGCTCCTTCTCCAGCACCATGTCTGCCTGCAGGCTGCCATGCTTCCTGTCATGACGATAATGGACCAAACCTTTGAAAAGGTAATCCAACCCCAATTTAATATTTGCCTTTGTAAGAGTTACTTTGGCCATGGTGTCTCTTCACAGCAATAAAACCCTATCTAAGGCACCAGGTAACAAAGAAGCAACACTGGAACACAATTTCCCTATTTCTCAAGAACAATGGACTCATACTCTTTGTTTTATGGCAAGACAATGAGAACACACATAAGGGCATCAACACAGCCTCCTCCATCCCTAATTCTTTTCTCTATCAGCATGTCACTCTAAAAGAAGGAAGATGGGGATAGGAAGTGATAAACAGGAATCATCTTTCATTTTCAAATGCTTTGAAATTCTAATAAAAATTGAGTTTTTAAATAATTTGGCTCACTGATATTGGACTTATTCTATCATAAAGAGATATTTTAACATCTACCCTAGAAAATTTTGAAAATTTGAGGGGAAAAATATCTGGCCCAGGACTGAAATAATAAACAAACCAGGGTATATGCTAGATCCTGTTCTAAAGCAGTTGTTCTAAACCAGTTGTCAAAATTTCACCAAGGAATTCTGCCAATTTGTCTTTTTAGAACAGGGTCCACTCCTTCCATCTCTAGTTTCCCACTGCTGTGCAAGACACTTTGATGGTTACTAGGGAGGGAGCATAGTGGCAAGTGGGGTGCCAGTGACAATAATGTTCACTAAACGTGCCTTCAAATATATGTGTTTCCATACAAATTATTTTAATATGTCACTATTTTCAAATTTTTAGAAATTAGGATATATTTGTGATAAAGGAGTTAAAATCATGATAGAATACATGGAAGAGAACATGGAAAAAAGTCTTAATTTTTATTTTAATGCCTTTTCTGTTTTGATTGCTGTCCAGCTGTATTGAAAGACCAGGGAAACTCCAGACCATCAAACAAGTATTATGCTCCAGAACTTTCAGAGATGCTTAGAAATATAACCTTATGTTTCTAACCTCAATTAGCTTCTCACCACGTGTCTGGAAGAATATATTATTGCCTTCCTTTAACTGACTTAAGTTGACACTTGGCGAAGTTCCATAAATCACCTTTGCTTACACAGAAGGCATCAGATCCCATCCACATTGTTCTTTTCATGCTGCTATGATTATTTTTCTTTCATCGTGTGGATATAGATTTTCCCCATGTTAATGATACTGAATTGGAAATTTGTATAGAATCCCTAGAAGCTCCATGTTTGTGCTCCAGTGAAAACTGAAGAAATGGTTCAGTGGTTAAGAATATTGGCTGCTCTCCCAAAAATCTGGCTTTGGTTCTTACCACCCACATGATAGCTCACAGTCATCTGTAACCCCAGTTCTAGAAAACATAATTCCCTCTTCTGACCTTTGTGAATATCCTTGTGGTACACATACATACACATAGGCAAATAATCATACACATAAAATAAAACCAAATTTTTCTATTTTTATATTTTGTTTATTTGTTTGTTTGGGTCAGGGCTTCTCTGTATAACAGCCCTGGCTCTGTAAATCAGGCTGTCCTTGAACTCACAGATGAGATCCTCCTGCCTCTCCCTCCTGAGTGATGAGATTAAGGGTAGGTGCCACTATCCCCAGCACAAAACTAAATATTTTTAAATGGCTCTATTGAAGCACAACATGACATATTCTAGCTCTAATCAGTCTACAAATTTTTCCCATTGTTTCAATTGGAAAAAAATTATCAATATCTCACTTTAACGCAGTTCAAAGAACCGCACACTGTGTTCCATAGTTAATACTGACTATATACCAGAAGTATCTCAGCTAGTATCATTAGTATATTCTGGGTCAGAAGAAAGCTGTGGAGGAAAATGGAAAAGAGTCAGATTGTACTTGGAGCATGGTACTCACTGAAGAAAATTTGTACAATTTTAAGCTACCAAGAGGAAAAGAACATTTTGTTCTTTCTATTTTCAAAGTAAACACTTAACAAGGAAGATTTGTGATAAAGAAAGCTAATCTTTACAACATTTAAAAATCTAGAAGGGAGGTTGTGGGGATCTGGAAGGAGTGAAGGGGGAAATTATGGTCAGAATATAGTGTATGATAGAAGACTCTATTTTCAATAAAATAAAGATTCTGGAATATTTTTTAAAAATTGGGAATCTAATATTGGCCATCACAACCCCATATACTGTTAGAAAATGTAAGTCAAATGACTACATACTTTAATAGAGAAAAAAATGACTTCTAGGCATCATAAAAATGGTTATTCTTGGGAAAGCTTAGCTATTGGAACTAGAGATATAAAGGATATTGGAGGCATTCAATGAGGTCTTGCTTCTTGGTATCAATACAGATCATATGGTGACACTGAACTTGTATGTTTTGTTTATAAGTTATAGGTCAGTTAAAGTGACTATCAAAGGATCTCTACCCATGAAGACCAAAGTCAATATGGATGTTTTGATACCATGGATGTTTTGATAGAGATGGTAGTACTGTTGTTTTCTACTTTTTTATATTCTTGTTGTCTTAGGTTTTGCTTTTATTCGTGTCTTGTGATATGAAGATTTGAATCTAGGACCTCACACATGCTAGAAAATGCTTTATCATTCAACTATATCCTCAGCCCTTTTATGTGATTTTTGAAACAAGGTCTCATTATATAAACCAGATGGTCTTGAACTTGTAACCCTCCTGACTCAGGTTGGTGAACAGTCGAGATCATAAGCCTATGCCACCATAGCTAGCTGAAAGTTTATAGATGGGAGTTTTTGTATCTTTGTTTAACAGATGTAAAAAGTAAATAATAAATAAATGAGTGAAAACAAGAGAAAAAAGAAAAAGGCATGCATATGCTGACCATCTAACCTTCTGAAATAGAAAACAACATCATTTCTTAAAATATTTCACAAAGCATAAAAGAGTTTCTTCTTAGTCCTGGGATTGCATGAACATTTGACCTGGGAGAAGAAGGAATGGTGGTACTGCATGGTCCTCCACTGAATTCCTTTCTCCACACGCACGTGCAGACAAATCATCCTCCATCTGTGTCTCAAAATAAGCCTTCATCTTGTGGCTATTACTGGCAAGCAGAGCTCAACACTGATGTTTCAAAAGGTTAACTGTGGAGCAATGTTTACTAGCATCATTGCTGGGGAGCCAAAAGTAGTTTGCAAGGCTACTGCTAATCCATGGAATCATTTTAAAGGTGACTGATTGAAACTCAATTTCTATTTAAAGTCTATTATGAAAGAAAGAAAGAGAAAGAGAGAGAGAGAGAGAGAGAGAGAGAAAGAAAGGAAGGAAGAAAGGAAGAAAGGAGAGAAAGGAAGATTGCACACTTAGCTTTAATGAGACCTGGTGATTTTCAAACAGTAGAATTCATGAGAACATTCTAGAAAATCCTTGAAAATTGAGACTTATTTTTTTACTGAGATAAATTTACAACAACAACATAAGATTTCTTTTTTTTTTTTTTACATTAGAGACCTTGATTGAGTAGGTTTGCAGGAGTGAGCCCTAGAATCTGTGGTTTTTCATAACCATGCCAAGCCATTCTAAAGATCATCAGAAGACAACATGTCAAAAAACAGCAATTCCTAGAATATTAGACAAATTTTTCCTGGGATTGAACAAAATCCTACATAGTTTTTGTCCTAGAACTCTAGGCTGTGATAAAGAATTGGGAAACGTCACCACAGAATAAATGAGTTCACCATGTTCTCTCAGTGAGATTTTACGTCATGTACCCTGACTGAAGTTTCATGCATTTGTAAACTTTGATATACTATATCATAGCTATCATGGAATGTCGGCCACAGGTTCCTAAATTTACTAAATTACAGTTACTAAACTTTCTTACCGAGAATTTCATTATGCCAGAACACATGGCTAGATTGTTTTTCCTTTCTTAAGCAATCTTCATCTGCATTATCATTCTAATTCTTAACATGCCTGGACTGACCAAAGCCAAAGAAAACTCATAGGCAACCCAGAAATAACAGTAATATGTCATCCTGGAATAGACATGGTTCCATTTAACCCAGGTATCTACTTTGCATGATGAGTAATTCCAGATGATCTAGGGAAAGATACAGACCCATATTACATCTGTTTTTTGCAGATGCAACATGCAATGATATACATCACAAGAGAATGGTTTCCCCTCTGACCCTGAGTTGACCATCATTGTGACCTAATATTTCAAGACTCCAGCTCATAATGTTTTTGTCTCTGGACCTTTCCTTCACTCTCTCATAAAATATACAAGGAAACAAAAGAGAAAACACTGGGCTAAAGCAACTCTACTTGTAACAGTTTATTCTGGTTTTCATTAAGAACATAACTGGATGTTTAATATAAGACAAAGTTTTCTGGTTACAGGAGTCAAATGAGAACTCCATAACTCACATTTGAAAATAATGAAAATAGTCACTCTACTGTTTATGCTAAAGCAGATGTCTAAAATCTGCACAATCAACTGAAAATATTTCAGAAAAACAACAAAAATTTGATTACCATTGTTACAATTATAAGCATTAAGAATATCTCTTGAATTACACTTTTTTGAAAAAAATATCTGAATCATAACTCTAGAATGTTGATTCATTTGTTCAACAGGTATAGAGTTATTTCTGGTGTTATATTAAAGAAATAACCATGGTCCTTACTTTGACAGAGTTGAGGAGAGGTAATGAGTAGCAGAAATTTAAATAAACAGATAAAGTAACAGAAAAATGAGAAAAAATATATGAAAAAAACAGTCAAAATAAAGACTATACCTATTATTGTAGAGAAGTCAGTTGAATTTTTTCCAATGGGTGAATTTTATTTTTAGTGTTTTTTCTCCTGGAGGGATATGAAAAATATCTACTGTTCTTCTGAAGATCTCAATGGCAAATCAAAGTTTTATCCTACCAAAGTTCACCCCAGTAAATTTGTTGGGCTTCCTTGAAGAGAATGGATAGATAAGAGATTACTAGCAAGAGCCAGGGTGATACTAGGGGAACCTTACCGGAAAAATGTTTACCTAGGTTAATATGAACTTTAATGAGTTTATCTAATCCATGCCTAAAAGGATCCCTAGAAAACAAACTGGAACAAACAGCCTTATATGTAAATAAAATTCACAAAATAATGTCTGGCAATGCCAGAGTAGGGTACTTCTGAGTTTCACTGCAATGATTACTAAGATTTTTCTCTTGATGATTTTGTATCGATCTTCTGCTCTTTGTTTATTTGTTAAATTTTATTTCTTGTGTTAAGGAAGAGGCTAGGAAGTTTTGCCTTTTGGGGTTCAATTTAAAGTCTTTCCCTTTCTTCGGACTGGCAGAAGAATAAGAAAGCAGCTGATCCCCAGACTTTTCAACCCAAGCTGGGTGTGAAGTTTGACTTATTTCAACTGAGTCTTCTTTGTAATTAAATATTTGCATATAAGCTAGGTACATGCAGATCTATGAGTAGCCACAATGCATGGCCTATAAAGATGCATTGTTAAGTCATGCTCATGGTTGTCTTCCCAGTGATACATAGCCAAATATTAGCCTTTGAAAGTTATCAATTTATAGCAATGAGCGTCTTAACAATATAATCTTAAAAGCCTGTCACTTTATAGTTTTCCCAGGGAAGGAAACAGTTTATAGAGTACATATTGTGCAGAGCCATGAGTTACATTACTTTAAAACAATGTGTCTGAAACACTGGACCAGAATTCTTCCCCTGAAGTGTACTGTCTACTGCAGTTGAGGCAAAACTCTCTCTCAGTTTGCCCTGTCCTCTCACCTAGAAAAATTCTCAAAACTCAGAAGGCTTCTAAAATATCCCATGGCAGTGCACTTTGCTAGAAAGAAGTAATAAATTTTGTGGTCACTGTAATTCTTTAACTCCCTTAGACTTTATTTAGAACCACACCCAAAAGAGAATATGAGACTCTGGCCCTCTATTTTAAAACTTGAAGAAAATATCTCTAAGTCTATTATTCAATGACAAAGAGTCCCTCATACTCCCAGCAAACATCTAGGTATTTGCCACTCCTTCAAAAGAGCACAATTTTCTAGTTGTAGACAGTACATACAATCATGGGAAGGACAGAACACAGTACTACACACATTACTTGAGATTTACACACTCCCACTCCTCTTTCCCTCCACTTCATTCCATGACAATTACAAGCCTCAAAGATGAGAAGACTGTCAATAGCATCTAACAGTTTGGAATTTATCTCTCACCTAATCTACCACAATGGCTGTAAGATTACCTTGTTTGTAGCACCAACTGTATTGGTTACTATTCTGTTGCTGTGATAAAACACACATCTGATACTTCCAAAATATAATGGTGAAGATTGAACATTACCATTCCAAAGGAGAATAATATTTGAGCAAAGCAAGACCAAACTCTAGTAGGGCAAAAACCAAATCATTTACTTCCATGTCCAATGTCAAAGGGCTTAGATGGCTCCACCTTCCAGTTTTGCTGTCTACAACATGCATCTCTCTCTCTTGGGCAGGTGTCATTCTCTGTATGTAGCTCTCCTTGACAGGTATCTGACACTGCTGCATCTCCAGTATCTTGCGATTTTGAACACTTCCCAGAGTTCAATCTCATAGTTTCGTGCAATGCCCTCTCAAGGTCTCCATTATGGGGATTCCCTTGCCAGACACTGCCTGGCTTCAGCAGTTCTTTGAACGACAAAGGAAAAATACCCAAGTCCCTCACTCTTGTGTCTCGAAAGAAAGCACAACAGAGAGGACCTTGCCAAGTTTCTCTGTCAGTCTAGGAAAGACCCTACTCAACCATACATACTCACACCAGTTTAGCAGCAGGCTTTGTTTACAGTTACCTTCTAAAAGCAGAAAAAAATCTTGGGACTTTTCACTTCAGAAATTGGTAGCTTAGATGGGACGGATCATACCCTGATGGCACTCTTCCCTTTATTTTTTTGAATATGTAATCATTTATTGCTTTAGGTTTTTTTTACATAGTTTTCTAAATTGTTTTATTTATATTCCAAATGTTTCCACACCCCCTTCCCATTATAATGACTAGCAAAAGCCTTAATGGCATTAATCAATCTCCATATCTATTTTAGCACAAGCCTTGGCAAGAACATTTTGTGTTTCTTTTTTTCCTACTTCCTCTTCTTCACTGTAGACCTGCATAAAAATTACTAATAAAAACCATGCCACAGACTGAATATTAGCCTACCTGGAAATTTATTCTCTGAAAGAAATTAGCGCATTAATTTTTAATTTAGCCTCAGATACATTATCAGAACATGATAGAAAGCAGCCAAAGTATTTGCCAAAATACCATACAAATGACCTTTGGCACAGTTTCTGTTTAAGTCTTTGCTTCGCTCTGAAGCATTTTGAGCAGGACCTCTGCAATCTGTGTTGCTTTCAGAGAAACTGTTTCCAGAATCTTACTAATACACTCTTTTACACTCCGTATATGACATTCAGATGCTTTTCTGGTCCAAAATTCTGTATTTGTCCAGACTCCTCCAAGAACTAACACAAACAAACAATAAACACAACAAAGCAAGTCAGTTTTCTCCCAAGGACACCCTACTCTCAGTACCAATGTTTTAAGTTATTTCTCTGTTGCTGTGACAGAACACCATGACCAGAAACAGCTTATAGAAGGAAGAGTTTATTTGGGCTTATGGTTCCAGAGGGAAAAGGAGTCTATCATATAGGGAAAATATAGCAACAAGCAGCAGGCATGGCAGCAGGAACAGGGATCTGAGTGTTCACATCATAAGCACAAAGAAGAGAGAGTTGGGAGTGGCAGGAGGATGTTAGCTTTCAGAGCAATAGTGTTAAAAACTGCATGGTATTGGTACAGTGACAGGCAGGTAGATCAATGGAATAGAATTGAAGACCCAGAAATGAACCCAAACACCTATGGCCACTTGATCTTTGACAAAGGAACTAAAACCATCCAGTGGGAAAAAAAGATAGCCTTTTCAACAAATGGTGCTGGTTCAACTAGCAGCTAGCATGCAGAAGAATAAAAATTGATCCATTCTTATCTCCTTGTACAAAGCTCAAGTCCAAGTGGATCAAAGACCTTCACATAAAACCAGACACACTGAAGCTATTAGAAAAGAAACTGGTGAAGAGCCTTGAGCACATAGACACAGGGGAAAATTTCCTAAACAGAACACCAATAGCTTATGCTCTAAGACTAAGAATTGACAAATGGGACCTCATAAAATTACAAAGTCTCTGTAAGGCAAAAGACACTGTCAATGGGACAAAATGGCAACCAATGAATTGAAAAAAGATCTTTACCAACCCTACATCCAACAGAGGGGTAATATGCAATATATACAAAGAATTCAAGAAGTTAGACTCCAGAGAACCAAATAACCCTATTTAAAAAATGGGTACAGAGCTAAACAAAGAATTTTCACCTGAGGAATATCTAATGGCTGAGAAGCACCTAAAGAAATGTTCAATATCCTTAGTCATCAGGGAAATGCAAATCAAAACAACCCTGAGATTTCACCTCACACCAGTCAGAATGGCTAAGATCAAAAACTCAGGAGACAGCAGGTGCTGGAAAGGATGTGGAGAAAGAGGAACACTCCTCCACTGTTGGTGGGATTGCAAGCTGGTACAATCACTCTGGAAATCAGTTTGGCAGTTCCTCAGAAAACTGAGCATAATACTACCAGAGGACCATGTTATACCACTCCTGGGCATATATCCAGAGGACTCTCTAGCATGTGATAAGGACACATGCTCCACTATGTTCATAGCATCCCTATTTATAATAGCCAGAAGCTGGAAAGAACCCAGATGTCTCTCAGCGGAGGAATGGATACAGAAAATGTGGTATGTTTGTACAGTGGGGTACTACTCAGCTATTAAAAACAATGAATTCATGAAATTCTTAGGCAAATGGGTGGCACTCATCCTGAGTGAGGTAACCAAATCACAAAAGAACACACATGGTATGCACTTGCTGAGAAGTGGATATTAGCCCAGAAACTTGGAATACCCGAGACTCAATTCACATATCAAATGATGCTCAAGAAGAAGGAAGAATAAAGGGAGGAGAGTCCCTTGGTCCTGAAAAGGTTCAATGCAGCAGTATAGGGGAATACCAGGACAGGGATGGGGGAGGGAGTTGATTGGGGAATAGGGGGAGGGGGATGAGTTATGAGACTTTGGGGGGGGGGAACCAGGAAAGGGGACAACATTTGAAATGCAAATAAAGAATATATCTAATAAAAAAAGAAAGAAAATCAAGTGTTTAAATCTCTGAGACTGTGAGGGACACATGCCTTTCAAACCACCACACCAGCCTACATAAATTTACCTTACATGCAACCACAAAGGGAGAATTCCAAGATGTAAGTGTGATTATGACACTGGGAACAGTGGGGAAGTTAAATAATTGCACACCTCCATCATATCAATGCTTTTGTCTGACTGCCTCATCAACATGTAACACCTTTAAGACAGGTTTTACAGGATTTATGTGTTTCCTGAGTGGATCATATTCATCCCATTAATGCTGCATGACATTCATCTATCTTTCATAAATGCTTATTGGATGGATCCATGTTAGGTCTTCAGAGCCAGAGACCCTCAAAAATGATGATTAAGAATGTTCAGAAAACAGACAAAACTGACCCATGGTCAAATTGTAGACTTTCTTTCACATCTCTCCACATGGCCCAGAAAAATTGAGATATTTATCTAAAATAAGAGTCTATATTACAACCCTCTATGGCATTGATGGCTTTTGGAATATTCCACTTGAAGTGATATTTAAGGAAATCATATGGCAAGCTAGCACCTTAGTCATGCAATGCTATGTTCTAGGTTTTATGTAGAATGGAAGGGAATATTTTCTGAACAGTTTTACTAAGGTATATTGGAATAAATGTCTTCAAGTAATGCCATAATCAACACACATACCTGCCTCCCTATTTCCCAAAACACACACACACACAGACACACACACACTCACATGCACATGCACAGGCATATTCCTGATTTTGATACAAACATATCTTACCCAGATGTATAGGAGGTAAATCCTACTAGCCCCTTATTTCTCTTCCATCTCTGCTCCCCCTTACTGTTACATTATAGTCATTACTGCTATAATGATAGTTATAATGCTTTGCACTCCTATAGTGCTTCTCAGATGATCTCAAAGCATGACTGCATCATGACTGTAAAACTTAAAAACATTCATCTCCTCTAAAGATGGTTCTTATAATAAGGGTGGGAACTTGTAGTCTTGTCTGACACCCACAAATCAAACTTATGAAAAAGGCTTGCTCAGATCTGTTTCTTTTACTTAGCTAGGAATGGATGATTTTATTGGTGCAGGTCAAGGCAAGTCAAAGAGGGAAGACTTATTCGTACCCAACATTTACTGACCTTATCAAATGCATTTTATGCTGACAGGGAGGAGGAAAGCTTTATGCTTCTGTAGTTTAAATCTGAAAAGTGACTTGCAAGTTGTGACAGTAAATTGACCTTTCCCCCAAAACCCTGCAGAGTCTTTGTCTCCATTCACGAGCCATGTGTTTTGTGTGATTCTAATATCCTTTCAACCCCTTTCACTACGATATTTTCCCTCAGTTCCCCCACTATATCTTTGCAAAGCACCACATAACCACCATGAAGACAATCATCCTTTGGTTCCTTGGAATCATTTAGGGAATGATAACATGAACACATTTCTTCTTCATGGAGATAAACCAATCTATAATAATGGTCCTAAGTCATGAGAGGCTAAAGTGTTTCTGTTCTCACATAAAGTAGAAATTAATCTCACCCATATTTCCAGAATCTATTCAGTATCTAGCAGTACCTATGAAGGGCTAGGGAAAGTCTGACAACAATAACGTGCATGCAAGATCTCTGCACTTGAACAATTTGTTTTCCATTTAAGCCATGATTTTTGAGATGATAATTGATCTTGCACACATGATGTGACTACCCCAATATTTTTAGACTCTATATGATCATGTCTATGTATAATAACTCAGATGCCTTTGCTCTCCTGATGAAAATCCATTAAGAGGTTCTTAACACACTTAAAACACTGAGGTGAGTTGTTGTTACCCCTCACTCTCTCAAAAATACATGTGTGCGCATGTGTGCACACACACACACACACACACACACACACACACGCATATGCTCATGACATTATAGCCATGGTTTAATAACTGGATAATGACTGTTCAATCAGCAAAATACATCCTTAATTGATGTGTGCTGTCCCTGGGTATAAATAGGCCTGACAATTATGCCCTCTGTCTCTACTGATGTTCCTTCTACTCCTGAGTCAGCTTAAGCTTGATGTGTCCTCTTATGATAGGTTTCTTCGTGCAGTATCAGCAGGAACTGGGTTGTTTTCAAAGAGTGTCATGCCTCTCTTTTTTTACACCTCTGGACAAATCTGACTCCTTTCCTAACAAGACAAAGGAACCAAAGAAAAACGGTTGAATTCACCAGTAGTCTGTATGCCTATCTATATACACCTCCCTACACACACACACACACATACAGAGAGAGAGAGAGAGAGAGAGAGAGAGAGAGAGAGAGAGAGAGAGAGAGAAACATTCTCTATTAAAAATGTTTATGAGCTAAATGGTACAGGCACAAATGCTCCAACCTCCCACAATGAACATAGATTACAAAATATGCCAGATTGGTAAATCCATCCTTACGGTGTAAGTTAAACCTTGGAACTTAATTTCCCCAAGCTGTATACGAAGCCCCTTCCCCATCAAAGATCACACCCTGCTTCCCACCCAGTGCATAGTAAGGATATGGTTCTCATCGGCAGTAGGAGCCAGAGTGCTCGCTCTGTGGCCTGCGAGAAAACAGGCTGATGGCACAGTGTTCTGCTTTCTGTCTGCGTTTCCAATCATTTAACAGTCAGCTCTGTCTCTTCAACTGCCTATATAATACTACTGCAGAACATTGGGCTTGTAATCACACAGAGTAAGCCTTCCTCCTGTAGACTCTTTCTATGCCATTGCCTGTTTCTCTGAAAAATGAGATAAAGTGCTATGTGTCTTGCCGAAATGTTTAGCAAAAGTAAGGATCTTGGTTGTACTTTAAAACTCTACTGAGTTGTGCTAAATAGAATATTTTTTAAATGCTTTTCCATTTCTCAATCTTATATGGCATACATCTCACCTGTCAGTCATCTCTGTCCTCTTAAACATGCAGTGAACACCTAACCCATAGAAGATGCTTCTGGAAACTGAAATGTAAGTACTGGCCCCTCATGATCTTTGCCCTCAACCAATTACCTTGCCTTAAGCCAGAGCTTCTGCAACAGCAATAACACATGTAACTTCTCCCTTACTAATTCTTTTTTTTAGTTGATTAATTAATTTTTTTACACTCCATAATTTATTCCCCACCACCATCATCCACCCTCCAACTGTTCCATATCCCATACCTCCTCCCCAACCCCTGTCTCCACGTGGATGTCCCCAGCCCCCAACCCACCTGACCTCTAAACTCCCTGAAACCTCCAGTCTCTTGAGGGTTAGGTGCATCATCTCTGAATGAACACAGACCTGGCAGTCCTCTAATGTATGTGTGTTGGGGGCCTCATATCACCTGGTGTATGCTGCCTGTTTGGTGGTCCAGTGTTTGAGAGATCATGGGCGTCCAGATTAATTGAGTCTGCTATTCCTCCTACAGGATTTCCCTTCTCCTCAGCTTCTTTCAGCTTTCCCTAAATCAACAACAGGGGTCAGCTGCTTCTCTCCATTGGTTGGATGTTTGTATACTTTCTCCCCAACCTTTAATTATAGCAACATAACCAGTCTATGGCGTGGGATTTCTACTATTTCCTTGATTATTTATCTATAATACTCCATAACTCACAAACCACTTTCCTAAGTAATATTTGAATGAACTCTTACAAGAACTCATGAAGGGGAATCTACCAGCATGAACTTAGAGAAAGGGTAACGGGAACTCAAGGATGTTGTCACTGACTCGGTCCACCACACACAGCTTCAAAGAAGTGAGCATTTCTGAAACCAACTCACTGCATGGAAATTTCTAATCATTTCTACCATCTCCATTTAGCAAGTATATGTTCAG
This sequence comes from Tokudaia tokunoshimensis, assembly GCA_036184795.1. Lineage (NCBI taxonomy): Eukaryota > Metazoa > Chordata > Mammalia > Rodentia > Muridae > Tokudaia > Tokudaia tokunoshimensis. The sequence continues at coordinate 106,462,253 of BTHU01000012.1, forward strand.
CATCACTTATGCACTAAATATTTCCATAAAAAATTGTATTCATTTTCTGAGCTCTCTATCACATTCTTCATCTGTTGCTTTGATCCAGTCAGTTATCTTCCTTGCTCTAGAATTGGCCTCCTCTAATTTATTTTTTGAATGAATTTGGTTGCTGTTTGAAACTAAACAGTGCTGTTCAACATATTTGTTTGCAGGGTTGAAAATATTCTAAATCTACATTGTTCTTTACCTTAGTCACTAGTCAATTTTGACTTTATGGTACTTCAGGATATTTGTGATGTCGTTGTTAGTTTTTAAAATTGCTATAAAAAGGAATGTGAAGTGGAAACTTAAGGGTTCTTTGGAAAGTTGGTGAGATGGTGTTTTGCTGGACCCAGGTGTGAAATACTAAGGCAGGCTCATGAAGGAATATTTTGCTAAAGCAGACACAGGAGAGAAGAAGTTTCGCTAAAACAAACATGTAGAAAGACATGTGATGAAGGATTCTTTGCTAACAACATGAATGTATTGATCCACCTTACATTGCATAGTTGAGCTGCATTTGTCGGGATGCCATAGAGAGAAATGTACCAAAAAAATTTTGGTGGTATACTGCAGTTCGTTGCCACTTCCAAGGACTTGGGCTGATTGGATGCAGGTGCTGAGGCAAGACACATGCTGAGGCAAGGTACATGGAGGACATGTGATCTTTGGAGGGTATAAATAGGATTCCACAGAGTGATGGAGACAGAGCTTGGCTTGCTGGTACAGCTAGCTGTGCAATGCTTGTTGTTCTCACATCTTTGCAGATTTTCACTTCCCTGAGAGACACAGTTGAGAACATCTCCTGGTGTTCCTCCAGGTCCCTCCTATGACTCGAGCTATAGCTGAGGCCTGGCTGTCTCTGCCAGGTCGTGTCACCACTGTTGCTAACCTGACTCTACCGAACTAGACTGCTGGTGTATCCATGAAGTGTTGATTGCAAGTACATCAAGCCTGTTGACCTGTGAAATGAACTGCTGATTTCTAGATAACACAGATGGGAGTTGCTCCAAAGATCCTTTCTAAACAGACCTACTTCCCCCATATCTTTTCTTTTCCACTACCTCTGGTGGGTGGTGGGTTACAAGGAAGGTTAAAGCATTTAACAACAATCATTAAAAATAAGAATTAAAAAAATTAAAGTTGCAGGAATGGATTCCATTATGGATTTCTCATGTCCTCACCCATTCCCCATCTCCCACCTCTCTGTCCACAGAAGCTTCTTGCTGGTCCTCTTCTGTTCTCCAGGACCCTCACTTCTGTGTCCTGTCATGTATTCCAATCTACTCTCTTCCCACTGCAACTCTTTTTCTGATCTAATGGTCCCTTTTTGAGTTTATAACCTAGGCAAACACACACACACACATACACACACACACACAATCTAAAATATTTTTAGGTTACCAAATTATTGAGATTTCATGGGGTAGAAGGGATTCAGTTTTCCTATCCTATAGAGAAGACACAATTTTGCAGCAGACATCCTGGGTCTTTCACTCTTATAATCTTTCCATCTTCTCTTCTATCATGTTCCAATAAGCCTTAGTTGTAGGAGTTGTGCTTTAGATGTATCAACTGGGACTGGATACCCCAAGGTCTGTAGTTTTTAGCACTTTACAAGTTGTGGCTTTCTGTGATGGTCTCTGTTGCAAAATGAAGCTTTGCTGATGGGGAATGAGAGAGAGTATTGGAAGACAGTTAGACATTTTGCTGGTTTCATAAAGTTGTGCTAGTAGGTTCTCCTCTAGGTTCTATGACCTCAGCAGTCATGGTCCAGACAGACTAGGTTTATAGTACATGGCAGGAAAACCCTCCTATTGAGAGAAACTTAGATCCAGTTAAACAGCTATGGGTCACACCAAGGCATAAATGCTACTCTTGGCGCCTTTAGGAACATCTTGCAGTGCTGGTCATTGTGATTCACAGACTTCCCAGCTGGCTGGAACTTTTGCATGGAGAGTGTTACTTTCATGTCGTCCCAGTTTTCAACTCTGGGAGTTAATCCCTTTAATGTTGGAATTCTTTTAAAGCTGTTCTTATTTTCCCTGAGTTTTCCTCTGGAATTTCAAAGTTTCAGATCTTGTATTCATTGGCCTTTGATCCATTTTGAATTGATTTTTATGATGAGTGGTAAATATGGATCCCATTTTACTCTCATGCATGTGACTATTCAGTTTTTCTGGCACCATTTGTAGATGGTACTTCGTTCTTCTCCATGTTTTGACACCTTTGTAAAAAATTTCTGCAGAAGTCACTATAAGGCTATACCCCTGGGCCTTTCCTTCATCCTGTACCAGTGGTCTGTCATATGTCTATTCTATATTGCTTTTGTTACCATGGTTCTGCAGAATAACTTGACACTAATTACTATGCCATCCCCTGTGCTATCTTTTCATTACATGGGGACTTTTGTGTTTCCATATGAATTTTGGATTTATTTTTTGTATTTCCGTGAGGAATATCATTGATATTTTGACAAGGGTTGTATTGAACATGTAAATTAATTGTAGTAACATAGACATTTTTACAATATTAATTCTGCTGATCCATGAGCAAAGAAGGGTTTCCTTTCTTGCTTATTCATTTATTTGTGTGTATATGCAAATGTGCTTACCCATACATACATGTCTGTGGAAGTCAGGGGTCAATATCAGGTATCTCCCTTTACTTTTCTTTTCCTGACTTTGGTTTATTTAGTAGTCGTAATATGTATTGCTCATAGCCATCAACCACCCAATCATTCCTCCACTCTCTCCTCTTCTTCTCAACTCCAATCTCTTCTTCTTTCCAACTTCATGGCTGTACATCATGTGCATATGGGCAAGAACAATTGTACTTGAGTATTATTAATATCTAAATTTTGATACAGAGGTATTCATTGAACTTTGCTATACTGACTGGCCAAGTAATCTGTAAGACCTCCCTGTCTCCACTCCTGCACTGGGATATTCTAGCAACTTTAAAAGTAGTTGTTTTTCCTTTGTCATGAGCTAGCCACCAGCTAAACTAGGCAGAGACTTTAAAATTTACTTATCAAGCTTCATGACATAATATCTGAGCAGTTATTAATTTATTCTAATACGTAGGCTAATCTAGCAACCTCCCAACCAAATTTCCCAAGATACTGGCGTTTTTGTATTGATTTGGCTCTCTCTGCTCCACGTGTTTTCACACGGTCTTTCCTCCATCCTCTCCTCATGAGGACCTCCCTCTCTCTCTCTCTTCCCCTCCCCTGGGTGGCAGAAGTCCAACCCTAGTCTCTCTTCTACTCAGTTATTAGGTGATTAGCTTTGATTGACAACTAGAATAAATGAAGGCAATGTTTACACAAACTTGAGACAGGAGATTCTTGGGATGAGCACAACGATCCCATGTCCATATTGCAACCACATATGGGGGCGGAAAAATCAGCTTTTGAATAATATGAGGATAATCTTTACACAATGCACAAAAACATGCCCATACTGGGGTTGCAGGCATGTATCACCGTGCTTATTAGCTTTTGCCATTGGTTCTAAATATCTGAATTAGGGTGTTGCCTGTCTGTGAAGCAAGAACGTTGCCCATTGGACCACCACATCCAGTCTCTTCTTAATGTATTCTTGAATTCAGTTTGTAACTTTATCCATCTGTGGACATCAGAGATATTAATGTCTAATTTCATATGCCTACGTGTCCTTATTTGGTGTCGTTATTAGGATAGTGCTGGCCTAATAGAATGAGTTTGGGTTCTTTTCTGTTTTGTGGAACAGTTTGACAAGTATTGGTGTTATCTAGTCCTTAAATATCTGGTAGAATTGTGAGTAGACATGTCCAGTTCTGAACTTGCTTTGTGGAGAGACTCAATAACTCCTTCACTCTCATTGATTGTTATGGATCTGTTTATTTACATCTTCTTCATTTAATTTTGACAGGTCATATATTTTTAGGAATATATCCATTTCTTCTATATTTTCCAACTCTTTGGCAATTTATCAATTTCTTTTATATTTTCCATACTTTTGCTATATAACCTTTCAAAAATATTTCCTAATGGTTCTCTGTATTACACTGGAGTCTGTTTTAATACACCACTTTTATAATTTTATTAATTTAGGGCTTTCCTGCCTTTTGTTGATTAATTTGTCTGGGGTTTGTTTACCTTGGTTATCATTTCAGAAAATCAATTCTGTATTTGGATGATTCTATATACATTTTAGCTTTCTATTTCGTTCATTTCTGCCCTAATTGTTATTGTATTTTACCATCTATGGCATTTGTGTTTGACCCATTTTTCTTTTTCTAGATGCTGAGGTGAATTTTTAGGTTTTTGTTTTGTTTTGTTTTTTATTTGTGATCTTTCTTTTTAATGTAAGCATTTAGAGCTATAAAGATGGCTCTTAAACTGCTTCATCTGTGTGGCAGAGGTCCTGCTAAGTTATGTTATTGTTTTCATTTGATTATAGGAATTTTTTTTTTTTGGAAAAATACCCTCCCTGCTTCTTCAGTGCCCCACTGTTCATTCAAAAGTCCATTGATTGGTCTCCTAATGTTTGTGGAATTTTTTTGTAGTTCCACTTGCTTTAGATTTGTAGCTTTATTCACTTTGATCTGAGGAAACACAATGAATAATTTCTGTTCTTTTGTATTTGTTAAGGCTTGCTCTGTGGCCCATAATGGGATCAGTTAGGTTCCATGAGCTGCTGAGAATAATATGTATTCTTTATCTGCTGAATTGAATATTCTATAGATATCCATTAAACCTATTTGCTCTGTGGTATGACTGAGCTCTCAAGTTTCTTTGTTGATTATTAGTTTGAATGACTTCCTAAAAGGCTTCCACATGATTCTATTAAGGCCTATCTAATCTTTATGCATTTTAGTTTTCTATTATTAATTATAAGTTAATGGTGTGGGTTAGTACAAGAAAAGGGTTTAAGCACTGTATTGTCAAATACTGTGTCATTGCACTTTGAGTCATTCATTCCTGTCTTCCATGTCTCCTTCATCTCCAACTCTGCCTATTGCCCTCACTTTCCACAATTTAGTGTTGGCTTTGAACCTTCTAGAACGGTACCCTTTATTAATATACAGTAGCTCCCTGTATCTCTTCCGGGTAGTATTTTGCAGTCAGTGTTATCAGTTTTCAAGTTAGCTGTGTCAACTTGTTTTCCTCTTCAATTCACTTGACAGATGGACCTCCCCTCCTTGAGTCTCAGTTTGTAGATATCTTGGCTGTGAGTGATGTTGTTGCTGCTGCTGATGATGTTAGTTACCAGGAATAGTTGACATTTACATTTTAGTCAACTTGGCCACTTTGCATCTTTTAAAGGGCAAACTGAGGAGATTTGCATTTAGACTTATTGAATGGAGTTTGTTATTTCCTATAGTTTTGTGGGTTATTGTTCTGGTTGGTTCCGTTCTTGCTGGTGCTGTTCCGTGTCCCTGTGAGTTCTGAGGGTTTCCTGATTTGCTGTGATGGACATGATGGATTGCTTACAAGCTCCGTCTTTGTTTCTTCCTCTCATGAAATGTATTTTGGTTTCAGGCTCTCAGAGATAAGGCTGTTTCTTTTTCCTTTGTGCATAGCACTCATTTAAGTATCTTCTTGCAGCAGTCTGGGGTTTTTTTACAACTTGCCTCAATTTGTATTTATTTTATTGTAGCCTTATTTCTCACAAGAATTTATCAGATAACTTTGTTTTGTTGGCAGTTATTTTCAGGGCATAAAATATATCGTTTCTTGCTTTCTGGGATTTTAGGGTTGCTGATGAGAGAGCTGATGTTATCACAATGTATTTGTGGCTGATATGGTGTTTTTCTCTTACAGGTTTTGATATTGTTTCTTTGCTTTTTATTTCTGACATCTTGTGGTATCATAGTCTCTGTTGTAAGCACATATCTATTTGAGGTTCTAAATGGCTACCGTGTTTCAGTGTCCTCTTCTGTATGTCTGGGTAACTTTCTATGATGATTTCTTTGAATACGTTGCCAGTACCTTTAGCGTTTACCTCAACATATGCCAGGGAGTCCTTTGGTGGGGTCATTAGTCCTTTTTCTTACACATATGTCTGAATATATTGATGTCTCAGCCTTATCTTCTACCCTAGAAATCCATTCCTCTGTTTGAACTTATTACTGATAGTGTTTCCTAGTGTGTTTTTATTTTATCATGTGACTCTTTCATGCATTTCTGTCTGGTGCATTTTCAGTCTCAAGTTCATTTCTGAGGTTCTTTCTCTAGTTATTTGATTTTCTCCTCCAATGATGAAAATTTTTATCCACTTTCTTGTCTGGTTGATAAATTGATTTTTTTTTAATTTTGTTCATCTGTGTATTTGAGTACTCTATGAGACAGACCATTGATTCTTTTGTTTAAAAGTCCCCTGAGAGGCTCTGCTAGAGCCTGACCAGTAAAGATGTAAATGCTCACAGTCAACCATTAGACTGAGCATGGGGACTGCATTGGAGGAGTTATGGGAAGGAATGAAGGAGCTGAAGGCATTTACAACCCCACAGAAAAAAACAGCATTATCAACCAACTAGACACCCCCAACCCCACCCAACTTCCCAGGGACTAAACCATCAACCAAAGAGTGCATATGGAGGAACACATGGTTCCAGCTGCTTATGTAGCAGAGAATTGCCTTATCTGGCACCAATGAGAAGGGAAGCCCTTGGGCCTGTGGATGGACGATGTCCCAGCTGAGGGGAATGCTAAGTCCTGAGTGGGTGGGTTCAGGAGCTCCCTCATGGAACCAGGGGGAGGGGGAAGGGGACAGGGGGTTTTGGAGGGGAAACAGGGAAGGCGAATAACATTTGAAATGTAAATAAATAAAATAATCAATAAAAAATTCGTCTCTGCAATCCTTTTCTGGTATTGTAACTAGCTCACTGTTTCTTTTTTTTTTAATTAGATATTTTCTTTATTTATATTTCAAATGTTATCCCCTTTCCCAGTCCACCCCCAGAAGCATCCTATCTGATTCCTACTCTCCCTACTTTTATGAAGGTGTTCACCCACCCACCCACTCCTGCCTCCCCACCCTAGCATTCCCCTACACTAGGGCATCAAACCAAGGGCTTCTCCTCCAATTTATGCCAAACAAGACCATCCTCTGCTACATATGCAGCTGGAGCCATGGGCCCCTCTATGTGTACTCTTGGGTTGGTGGTTTAGTCCCTGGGAGCCCAGGGGGGTCTGGTTTGTTGATATTGTTGTTCTTCCTATGGGGTTGCAACCCCTTCAGCTCCTTCAGTCTTTTCTAACTACTCCATTGGGGACTTTGTACTCAGTCCCATGGCTGTGAGCATCCTCCTCTGTATTGGTCAGGCTCTAGCAGACCTCTCAGGAGACAGCTGTATCAGGCTCCTGTCAGCATGCCCTTCTTGGCATCCACAATAGTGTCTGGGTTTGGTGACTGTATATGGGATGCATCCCCACGTGGGGCAGTCTCTGGATGGTCTTTCCTTCAGTCTCTGCTCCACACTTTCTCTCCATATTTCCTCCTCCTAAGAACATAGCATCCACACTTTGTTCTTCCTTCTTCTTGAGCTTCATGTGGTCTGTGAATTGTATCTTGGGTATTCCCAGCTTTTTGGCTAATATCCACTTATCATTGAGTGAATACCATGTGTGTTCTTTTGAGATTGGGTTACCTCACTCAGGATGATGTTTTCTAGTTCCATCCATTTGCCTAGGAATTTCATGAAGCCATTGTTTTCAACAGCTGAATAGCACTCCATTGTGTAAATGTACCACATTTTCTGTATTCATTCTTTTGTTGAAGGACGTTTGGGTTCTTTCCAGATTCTGGCTATTATAAATAAGGCTGCTATGAACATAGTGGAGCATGTGCCCTTGTTATATGTTGGAGCATCTTCTGGGTATGTGCCCAGGAGTGGTATAGCTGGGTCCTCAATTAATACTATGTCTAATTTACTAAGGAACCACCAGACTAATTTCCAGAGTGGTTGTACCAGCTTGCAAGCCCACCAGCAATGGAGGAGTATTCCTCTTTCTCTACATCCTCACCAGCATCTTCTGTCAACTGAGGTTTTGATCTTAGCCATTCCAACTGGTGTGAGGTAGAATCTCAGGTCATTTTGATTTTCATTTCCCTGATGACTAAGGATGTTGAACATTTCTTTAAGTGCTTCTCAGTCATTCAGTGTTCCTCAGTTCAGAACTCTTTGTTTAGCGTTGTACCCCATTTTTTAATAGGGTTATTTGATTCTCTGCAGTCTAAGTTCTTGAGCTCATTGTATATATTAGATATTAGCCCTCTATCAGATGTAGGATTGGTAAAGATCTTTTCCCAATCTGTTAATTGCCATTTTTTTCCTATTGACAGTGATTTTTGCCTTATAGAAGCTTTGCAATTTTATGATGTTCTGTTCAGGGAATTTTTCCCTGTGCCCATGTGTTTGAGGTTCTTCCCCACTGTCTCTTCCATTAGTTTCAGCATATCTGGTTTTATGTGGAGGTCATTGAGACACTTAGACTTAAACTTTATACAAGGAGACAAGAATGGATTGATTTGCATTTTTCTACATGCTGACCACCAGTTGAACCAGTACCATTTGTTGAAAATGCTGTCTTTTTTCCACTGGATGGTTTTAGTTCCTTTGTCAAAGATCAGGTGACCATAGGTGTGTGGGTTCATTTCTGGGTCTTCAATTCTATTCCATTGATCTACCTGCCTGTCTCTGCATCAATACCATATACTTTTTTTTAATCACTTATTGCTCTGTAATATAGCTTGAGGTCAGGAATGGTGATTCCACCAGAAGTTCTTTTATTGTTGAGAATAGTTTTCTCTATCCTGTGTTTTTTGTTATTCCAAATGAACTTGCAAATTGCTCTTCCTAAAGAGTTGGAATTTTGATGGGGATTGCATTGAATCTGTAGATTGCTTTTGGAAAGATGGCCACTCTTATTATATTAATCCTGCCAATCCATGAGCATGGGAGATCTTTCCATCTTCCAAGATCTTCTTCAATTTCTTTCTTCAGAGACTTGAAGTTCTTGTCATACAGAAATCTATCAACATAACCTACTATGTAAACAAACTCAAAGAAAAAAATCACATGATCATCTCCTTAGATGCAGAGAAAACATTTGACCAAATTCAACACCCCTTCATGATTAAAGCCTTGGAGAGATCAGGAATTCAAGGCCCATACTTAAACACAGTAAAAGCAACATACATCAAACCAGAAGCCAACATCAAAATAAAGGGAGAGAAACTTGAGGCAATCCCACTAAACATCAGGGACTAGACAAAGCTGTCCACTCCCCATTTATTCAACATAGCACTTGAAGTTCTAGCTAGAGCAATTAGATAACAAAAGGAGGTCAAAGAGATACAAATTGGAAAGGAAGAAGTCAAAATATCACTATTTGCAGATGATAAGATAGTATAATTAAGTGACCCCAAAAATACTACCCGAGAACTCCTAACCCTGATAAACAACTTCAGCAATTTGTGTTGTTTCCTTATGGGCCTCCATCAGTTGACCCATATTCTCCTGCATTTCTTTAAGCGATTTTTGTGTTTCTTTTGTAAGGGCTTCTACCCATTAATTCATTTTCTCCTGTATTTCTTTATGAGATTTATTTACATCCTTCTTGAAATCCTCTAATAGCATCATGAGAAGTGATTTTAAATCCAGATCTTGCCTTTCAGATGTGATGGAGTATCCAGGACTTGCTGCTGTTGGAGAGTTGAGTTCGGATGGTGCCATATTGCCTTGATTTCTGTTAGTAACGTTCCTACATTTGCCTTTTGTCATCTGGTTACCTCTGGTGTTAGTTGGTCCTGCTGTCACCGCCTGTTGCTTGGACCTCCTGTGAGCCTGCAAGGCTATTTCTGCCCCCGCCCCGGGGTGCCCAGGATTCCCCTGGCACCAATTGCTGAGGGGCTGCCCTGCTCCTGAGTGACTTTGGAACCCTCATGTGCCTTGCCCCAAGTGAGGTTATATTGGGGAATCCCTGCACATCCGAAGGCTCAGCGTAGTCAGTCCCTGGAGAAGAGGTCGCCAAGAGGAGGCTGGTGCACTCCCTCCCTGTGTGGGTGCGCTCTCTCCCAGTGTAGGTCCCTCTGCAGGGCAGATGTCCCAAAGCAGAGCTGGCACATAGGTGACCACAGAACTGCCCAGCTCTTGGGTGCAGGGAACACACAAGTTGGCCGAGTCCCAAGCGATATTATGCTTGGTTATCCCTGAGCCTGGAGGTCCCAAAATCACTTGATCTTTGACAAAGGAGCTAAAACCATCCAGTGGAAAAAAGATAGCCTTTTCAACAAATGGTGCTGGTTCAACTGGAGGTCAACATGCAGAAGAATGCAAATCGATCCATTCTTATCTCCTTGCACTAAGCTCAATTCCAAATGGATCAAGGACCTCCACATAAAACCAGACACACTGAAACTAATAGAAAGGAAACTAGGGAAAAACCTTGAACGTATGGGCACAGGGGAAAATTTCCTGAACAGAACACCAATAGCTTATGCTCTAAGATCAAGAATTGACAAATGGGACCTCATAAAATTACCAAGTTTCTGTAAGGCAAAGGACACTGACAAAAGGACAAAGCGGCAACCAACAAACTGGGAAATGATCTTTACAAACCCTAGATCTGACAGAAGGCTAATATCCAATATATACAAAGAACTCAAGAAGTTAGACTCCAGAGAGCCAAATAACCGTATTAAAAAATGGGGTACAGAGCTAAACAAAGAGTTCTCACCTGAAGAATGTCTAATAGCTGAGAAGCACCTATAGAGATGTTCAACATCCTTAGTCATTAGGGAAATGCAAATCAAAACAACCCTGAGATTCCACCTCACACCAGTCAGAATGACTAAGATCAAAAACACAGGAGACAGCAGTTGTTGGCGAGGATGTGGAGAAAGAGGAACACTTCTCCACTGCTGGTGGGATTGCAAGCTGGTACAACCACTCTGGAAAGCAATCTGATGGTTCCTCAGAAAACTGGGCATGACACTCCCAGAGGATCCTGTTATACCACTCCTGGGCATATACCCAGAGGCTTTACCTGCATGCAATAAGGACACATGCTCCACTATGTTCATAGAAGCCTTATTTATAATAGTCAGAAGCTGGAAAGAACCCATATGTCCCTCAATGGAGGAATGGATTCAGAAGATGTGGTATATTTACACAATAGAATACTACTCTGCAATTAAAAACAATGAATTCACGAAATTCTTAGGCAAATGGTCAGAATTGGAAAATATCATCCTTAGTGAGGTAACCCAATCACAAAAGAACACACATGGTATGCAGTCACTGATAAGGGGATATTAACCCAGAATCTCGGAATACCCAAGACACAATTCACATATCAATAGATTTCCAAGAAGATGGAAAGAGAGATCCCTGGTCCTGGAAAGACTGGATGTAGGGGAATACCAGGACAGAGAAGTGAGAGGGGGTTGAATGGGGAACAGGGGGAGGGAAGGGGGCTTATGGGACTTTCAGGGAGGGAGGAAATGGGAAAGGAGAAATCATTTGAAATGTAAATAGAAAAAATATAGAAAAAAAAAACTTCAGCAAAGTGGTTGGATATAAAATTAACTCAAACAAAACAGTAACCTTCCTCTGCTCAAAGGCTAAACGGACTGAGGAAGAAATTAGGGAAATGGCATCCTTCACAATAATCACAAATACTATAAAATACCTTGGTGTCACTCTAACCAAGCAAGTCAGAGATGTGTATGGCTCACTGTGTTTTTTAATAGTAAGTAGTTGGGGACTTGTCTAAATCTCCTAGTGATCTGTCCTTCACACTTTTTGTCTTTCTTTTTTGAGTTTTGTGCCTATGTTGGGATGGAAATGTCCTACTGCTGTTTATTTTTCTTATAGTTTTAGTGTTGTCCTTTATCTTGCATGAGTTCTGCTGATGAGTTGCATCTACATGGACTTGTGCTTCCCACTTCTATTTAGTGGGGAGGCTAACTACTGTAATAAGTGCAATAGTTTGACAGCAAAGACCCCTTTGGATCTCATGTATGCCATCAATGAGGTACAGAGATGGTGGTAGATCAGAGTAATAATTGGGGAAACCTATAACTGTATAGTGCTAAGGGTGGTAATAACTGAATAGTAAAATAAGTCAGGACTTGGAAAGGGGGAAAGAGCAATAAATCAGGAATGAGAGAGAACTCATGTGAGTTAGCCATAGAAGTGCTAGAAATGTATTATGGAGTAAGTATAGTGGAGAGAAATAGGTACAAAATCCTGATCAAGTGCAGTGCAAGGGAAAAAACTTAGGTGTGAACATGTAAATAAAATTAATGAAACTTGAAATATGAAATATAAGGTAGTATAGCCTTAGTTATTGTTTCTTTCTATTTAGGAAGAATGTAATACACACACACACACACACACACACACACACACACACACACACACACCTCTTCCTCCTCCTCCTCTATTGTCTTTTGTAGTTAACTCATAAGGTGGGGAGAGAGCTGCTCCTTTCAGAAACAAAAACAGTTGCTGTGTCCTTCTTTCTGTGTGTAGACTTCACACCCTGCAGAATACCTGTCTGAGAGTCCTGGCCCAAACCTTTCTGATACAACTCTCTTTCTGGTAGTTGGGGAATCATGCATTCTACATTTAGAGCTTTCTGTGACTGGGGCTCTGAGGGCTTCTGGTTTGAATAGACTGTCTAGTTGCATATTTTTGTCACTGAGCGGTCTCTTTCCATTACTGAGATGGTGTCAAGATCAGCAGTGCACCTGTCCATGTCCTTATCACCACCTTGGATGATGGAAGGGCTCCAAGGTGCTGGTGTAGGATTTCAGCTTAAAGCTGCCATGTCATACTTCTCTTTCCAAAAGCACAGTCTGTCTTGTTCTGACCATCCCTCTGACCACAGAGTAGTCAACCCATGTCTCTGCAACTATTTTTGGCACCTGGTGTCTACAAGAGAAGATAATAAAAACAGAGCCCAGCAGCTACTACTGACTCCAACCTAGAGATGGGCCTGAGCACCAACTGGAAATTTTTTGTTGTTGTTGTTTTATTTTTGCTTCTGTTGTTTTTTTTTATAAATATTTTTTATACAATCTGTAGAGAGCCTTATTGGGGTACCGTGCTGCCTGGCAGGAACTTGACATTGGCCAAGGACAAGGGTTTCAAGCAGGGATCTGACATTCAGGCACAATAGGGAAGTAGGTAAAGGCAGGAATTTTAATCTTAGGATGGAAGGAGAGAAGCAGGCTTCAGGCAAGGTTTTGGGCTTGGATGAGGAAGTAGGCTCAGGCTCTGACAAACCCTTTGAAACAACTGTCACAGAATTTTGCTTATTGCCTTGACAATTTTGTGTTTACTGTCTTGCTTGTTCCTTACTATATCACTATTGATCTTTATTCCTGCATGTAATTAAATTGTTATAAAAATGGACTCAAAATTATTAAACCTGCCTTCAGTCTCAGAATTGACTGGAGTCATGTTGCAGTTTTGTCTAATTGTCTCTTTCTTTTTAATCCTCGCTCCTGCGCTGGAGAACCTGTTGACTGACTGAGCGGGCTTGGTCAACACTCCATATTTTATTCCTCACCCCGCCAACCCCTGTCCACTCTCCGACTGTTCCATATTCAATACCTCCTCCCCTCCCACTATCTCCATGTGAATGTCCCTACCCCCCACCCCACCTGGCCTCTAAACTCCCTGGGGCCTCCAGTCTCTTGAGGGTTAGGTGCATCATCTCTGAATGAACACAGACCAGTCAGTCCTCTATTGTATGTGTGCTAGGGACCTCATATCAGCTGGTGTATGCTGACTGTTTGGTGGAGTGTTTGAGAGATCCAAGGGGTCCAGATTAATTGAGACTGCTGGTCCTTCTAATCATTCATCTAATCCCAAACTCTGCTCTAAAATTCTAATTCAATTCTATAACATTTCATGTAAGTCCTGAATCTAAAACTGTAGGTCCCAGCCAGGTGGTGGTGGCACACGCCTTTAATCCCAGCACTTGGGAGGCAGAGGCAGGAGGATTTCTGAGTTCGAGGCCAGCCTGGTCTACAAAGTGAGTTCCAGGACAACCAGGGCTACACAGAGAAACCCTGTCTCGAAAAACCAAAAAAAAAAAAAAAAAAAGAAAAAAAAAAAGAAAGAAAGAAAAAACCAAGTCTTAAAACTGTAGGTCCCTTTTATTTTGACAGAACCACACTTTGTATTATACTATATCACTTATTAAATTATTTTCTCTTTTTGCAAAGTATATCTACACATAGCCTCTTCCCTCCATGCCTAATCTAGAGAAAAAAAATGAATCAGAGAAGAAAGCAGGTAAATAAAGCATCCTTGGGCAAGATGTGAGATGCTAGATGACTGGTGACAAGGCAGATGGGAGCATTTGAAATATTCCCAGGCTGGGGATATGACTCAGGTTCTCAATATTCCAGGAAAAAAAAGTTTTGTAAATTCTGCCAGCTCTTAATCAGAGCCACTGTGATAATTACCTCCATCTCACATTTGCTGTTTGTGGAGCTCCTCTCGACCCTATTTCAGGAGGATGGATATTAAGTTCAAGAAGACATAAAATTAAAAGCAGATGCTTCTGTGCGCCGGGGTCGTGTCTGGGTCTGGAAATGTAAACATGGACAGCAGGTTTTCATATTCACAGACAAATCCCAGGGCATTCTTTAAAATGACACATTTCAAAAATATATAAATATTTCCATTAGTCCACGGACACCAAGGATACCAAACCAAGGCTTGTCAACTCAGTGAGTGTAAAAACTTCTCTAAGTGGAAATGTCTCCAAGAAGAATAGGTTCATTATGGTTGGCAAGAACTTGGTGAGACATGTACACTCCTTCCTTCATTTCCTAGAATATGGTGGAAAGGATAAAGAAAACAAGAAGATGACAGGAAACAGACTGAGGGGGAAAAGGGAGGGAGAGTAAAGGGAGAAGAAGAAAAATTAGCATAAAAGAGATCTCCAAAGACAGATTAGCACAATTTTAAAGTCTATCTTAAAAGTTATTGGGCCATTCTAGGGTGGGTTTTGGACAAATAATTGGATTATTTTGATGATTTTGTAAACTATGAATAGAATACTGAAGCTGCTAAACTAAAAGCTGAAATTTCTTATACACGCTGTGCTGCTCATTCCTGGATACTTCTCAAGATCACTTAAAGAACTAAACTTGAAGTCAGGGCCAGCGAGATGGCTCAGTGGATAAGCACACATTCTATAGAGGCTGATGGAATGAGTCTGGTTCATGAAACTTACATGGTGGATGTAAAAACTACCAACTTGTCCTTGGACCTTCACACATACTTCCTGGCAAGCATGCCCATGTACACATAAGCAAAGATAAAAGACAAAGGATCAATTCCCAGAGCTGTTCATCCCCAGAAATTTGCTTTCAGTGGATCTTAAGCAAGACTCAGACACTACTCTGTGTGTGTGTGTGTGTGTGTGTGTGTGTGTGTTTGAGCACACGTACTTATCTAAGATCCACATATATTCAGATGTGCTGATTTCATTGCAAATACTGCTGTAGACACCTCATAAAGATACACATAAAATGTCCATAAGGGAATGAACACATATTTCTCTACTTAGAATGATTATGGCAACTTTCTAAATCCAGTTGGGATCCACAATTACACAGATTCTTTTTTGATGGGGAGAGGGTTAATTCCCAACTATAAACCCAACATGTGACCTAGAGGAAGACATGGAAACATAATAAACACAATAAATTTAACCAAGACTTCATGAGTCTCTCTACTGTTTACCATTTAAAGGTTTCTACTGCAAATGTTTGAAGAAACTCAATAGTGACAAAGGCAAGATGACCACAGCATCTACTGTTTTCAAGAACCAGAAGGATGACATAATGCAATTTGACATATCTCTTGGGTCTTGCTGCCCCTATCTGCACAGGCACATACTAGCATCTGGAGTGTTACTTCATTTGGATTTAATTCACCAGAGAATTAAAAGTATCCAATGAGAATATCTTAGTGATCCAAACTTTATGGTAACTGTGTTAATCCCAAAGGAAGATGCCTTCATTGTCCACTTGGAATACAACTTTGTCTTAAGGTTATTTTCAAACAACCACTAAGTTCTACCATTCCAGAAGCAAAATGGTTTTAAAACCTCAGCATTTCTGTTCTTGTAGCACCAAGTTAACCATTTGGAAAAGCTGCATTTGCAAAATCCCTGAGAGCCTCTGATGCATTTGTTTTTAGATATGCAAAAGAAAACTTGCTCCAAATTAATTTTCAAATGAAATGCCAGAGAGTTGGGGAAATGTACTCAGTGGGCCAAGAAAACAAAACTGAGTGGCTAGGATGTGAGTCTTGCCTCTCTTTCATCAGGTTTCACTTTAGCTAAGGTCAGGCCTGCAAACGCAGATAAACAAACAACCGGAGTCACATTTAAACACAGTGCATTCCAGAGATGGCCTCTCAGCACTGAGGAGGGGGTGAGCCTTCCCAGTACCTCCCTACCTCATGGAAGAGCCAGCTGCTCCTCATCTCTTGGGGAGCAGGATATGAAGAACACTGGTGACTTGTAATTAAAGCGAAGAAATTCCATCCAGATGGAATCACAAAGGGAAATGACAGAGACACAAAAGAAATGAAGAAATTAAAAGAAAATTAAACCCTTAAAGACCCGAGGTGACCCTAGATTATAAGGGAAAAAAAAACCAGACTGGACCTGAATGAATTATCCTGTTGATGGGAAAGTCACATCAACAGAAATTCTGAGAATAAAATGATCATGTTGGTAAAAAAAAAAAAGAACAGACAGTTACTAAAGAACATAGCAATGGAGCCAGGCTGGGGAGAAAGAACGGGTTGGAGAGGAGTTTGGTAATCCATTACTGGCTTTCTTCCTTCAGCACTAGGAGTTTTTACAGAAGTTTCAGCATTTGGTACATCAAATCATCTTAAGAAATGTAAGGTAAAGTTTGACCCTATCTAATCCTTCTCTTAGTTTTCTTCATGAAGAAGAAACAATGTCTTTTTTTTTAAACTGTGTTGCTAAACTGTCTAAGAGGAAGCACAACAGCTTGAAGAAGATAACTGTGTCATAGCCATACAGCAGAACTTGCGACAAGCCTCAGAGGGTTAAGAGAGCTTGCTATCCAAACTCGAGGACCTGAGCTCAAGTCTTCACCACCCATGTGAAAGGCCAAGCATGGCAGTTCATGCCTGTAACAGCAGCATGCTTGGGACACAAGGGAATCCTAGAAGCAAGGCCAGTGAACCAAGCCAAAATGGTGACTGTCCATTTCAGTAAGAGACCCTGTCTCATGTCAATAAAGTAGGCAGCAATTGAGGAAGATACCGATGTCCTCCTCTGGCTTCTGCATGTGAATGGTACATTCACATGTTTCTCTCTCTCTCTCTCTCTCTCTCTCTCTCTCTCTCTCTCTCTCTCTCTCACACACACACACACACACACACACACACACACACAGTGAATGGAAATTATAGATAAATAATAGTTCAGCTTCCCTAAGCATCGTGACTCAGTCAAGGGTGTCATTTCCAATATTCATATGAGTTATAAGCTGAATGTAACTTGAGAAGTATAGTATATGCATAAGAAAAAACAGTGATTTGGGATGTAAAAGAGAAAAAAGTAGCAGAGATATCTGAACATATGAGCTAAACTTTAGCCCTTATGTTACCCTACAAGACCCAAGTCCTTGCTCCCAAACTGATTTGGGACTCACTGGTTCAGTTTATAGCATTGTAATTCTATTGTCTAATTTCTGGAATCTTAATGCATTCACACTGAAAAGCTATAAAGACTTCCTTGTTGTCAGATCCTCAGTTGTTAGAGCACCTTGTTAGTGATTTGGGTTCTGAGAGGCCCAGAAACATGGAAAACATGACCTGTGGCTAAAGAACCTCCATTGGCCTTCACTACCATAAGCATGTGACTTCAGGAATAATAGTGACAGTGGTTAAGAATTAAGGGCTTGCTGCACACTTCTCTGAGCACCTGGCAGTTACTACCCTGTGGTTTATAGAACAGCTCCATGAATTATATGTAATCATATTATTGATGTCAACATGGAAGTGCACAGAGGTCAGAAGTGCATCAGTGAAGGAGAATCCAGGGTTCTGCTCTTCCCCATGCCCTTGACTTCTGTGTCATGTCATTGTTCAGCATGATTTAATTTCTCTGTCTGGGTCTATGTTTGCTAACGTGTGAGAATTAAAGGATTGTGGTAAAGATTACATTATACACACAGTGACCTAAATGTTTAAAAGATACTAGTCTTAAGGGATGTCCAATGGCAGACCAGACCTCTCTACTTTAAACAAACAGAGAAAAGAAAAGACTGTGTATGAATGCTTGAAAACTGGCAAGGCCAACAAGAGGGGCACAGAGCTCAGAAATAGCTTATGCCTGGTGAATTTCCAGGATACAGTGTGAGGAAAAAAAAGGAGTCCACATAGCCAGAGGTCATCAGAGGTCATTCTGAAGACAAGAAACAAGAGTTTGGAAGCCAAGCGCCAATGAGTGTGGATAAAGCCTGGGCAAAGAAAATAATAATCTTGTAACTTGAAAAATGGAATTGTGGGAAGAGAAAGTAAATTGGAAAGGAAGGAAGCAAAGTTGTTCAGAGCTAATTTCCAAACATCTTTATCAGTAACTGGCTGGCAGGTCTATATGATGCCTAGAAGCCTGCATCTCTACAAAAATGCCTATAAGGAATAAGCTTAGGCAGTCCATGGATCCTAAGGGAGACATAGGTGAAGAAGTCGTAAAAAAAAAAAATGAGACCATAAGCCCAAGGTCAAACTATCTATGATGAATCACAATGAAGTAAACACTGGATGTTATAAAATACTGGTCTTCAGATTAATGATAAACAAATGGCTGGCTTTATATTACTTAAGCTACATTACTCAAAATACTCACAGTAATAAGCACATAGGTATATCAGCGCTTACCACCTGTTATTCATGTATTCCTGGGAAATTGCAAGTTTTACATGGATAGTGTATTATTCAGTGTAATGCCGGGAAGCATTAAAGGCTAAACCAGAAGAAAAAAAATCAAGAAGTAAAAGTTATTCCTTTTTTTTTTTGACATCTCACTCATTAGAGTTTTTGTATTCGTTTTTGTTTTTAAGTATCAAATTGAAACATTATCCCTTAGGGAATTTACTTGGGGTGCTTAACTTTGAGTGCCACACACAGTTATCTGCAGTCTGAGCTCTGTACAAAAAGGTAGGAGAGAGGTGTGTTCTATGATGTCATAGTTCAGTTAGGAAACACTGAAGAGAAGTAGGGGTAGTCAGGCATCTGAAAGAGGGCTTATGGGACTTTTGGGGAGGGCGTAACCAGGAAAGGGGAAATCATTTGAAATGTAAATAAAGAATATATCTAATAAAAAAAGAAAAAATAGAAAGGGAGAGAGAGAGAGACAAACACACAAAGAAAAAGTGCTGTTCCACCATTCACGCCATTTCTGACATCATCCACCAAATTCACAGCTTCTCTAAGCTCTTCCAAAAAAAAATTCATTTGACCAAAATATTATTTGCACAACCCTTTATAAAAAATGTAAAATATTTAATCTTCAGTTATGTATAGTAGTGAGGTAAATCTCACAGTGCATAGTTAATGACAAATACTGTTCTCAGCATTCCACACAGATCAAATAGGACTTAATTCAATGGTCCTAGGAAATTTATAAATTTCATAAATTTATAAATTCTATAAAACTTTTGTTTTATAGATAAGAAGATAGAAGAATTTAGAATAGAGGCTCCAAGATTTTCCCAGAGTCATGGACAGCATGGGTGTGTGTGTGTGTGTGTGTGTCTGTAAATTGAAGCTTTCTCATCTTAAGATTCACTCAACAGCCTCATGGTATTGCCTGCCACCTCCAAAGTCTACAAGTATATGCCCAGAACCACAAGACTTGACCCAACAGCAAAATCACCCAAGGGTCCTTCCTAGTTTTTGATATCCTCAAGGCTAATCGCTGTTCCTCTATTAACTAGTATCACAGGCCAGCAGGTAAACTTGCCAACAGCTGGTGTCCCTGTGGAACTATTCAGGAATATAAAAGATAGCCTCAGTGTCTCATAGTGAAATTCACTGCCCATTGTAAAAAAAGAAAATCAACAAATGCTCATCGGCAACTATGAGTATGTGTGCATGAGCGTGCACTCCCTGTCCCCACCCCACACACAACAGCATACATACACATGCCTGCATGCACATCCCTCATGCAGGTGAGAATTCATCTCTATATTCATCACATTTGCATAAAAGAAGGGTACAGAAAATACCTAAGCACATACCCCCTCTCCACATTAGCATATCTCTGCAGTCATGAAGGCCTTTGACAGCATATCATTTGGAAAATGCTATCTTTGTTGAAAACTTCATGAGTACATCATGTTTTAATGCTAACTAATTCCTGCTTGCACATAATCTTCTCCATGTGGTATTTACACAAGATACAGAAAAAAATACATGATAAAAATAGTTCTCTATGAAATCCTCTACAGGCTGTAAACAGATTCTGGATTTTGGCAGGACTTTATTATTTACATGCTCAGACAAATATAGGTCAACTCTACTCATATTATTAATGTTCCTCGGCAGATACTGACACACTGAGTGAATACATCAGCAGGTCCCCTTTCTATGTTCTAATTAAATTCTAGGCAAATTGCTGGAGTCTTGCATGTTTGGTTCTGGTTCATCATTAATACACCTTGATAATATTGAAGTCTGGAATCTTGTCTGCCTTATGTTCAAAACAGATGCGGCAGGAAGTGGGTTAGTTCTAACATCTAGCTGGAAAAAATCTCAAGATTGGAATCTGCACTATCAGTTCATAAAGCCCAAATCACATCAACTAACCTTCAATGACACTAATAGATAAAGAGTGGCAAACGACGGAAGAAAGATGCTCAGCGATTGACAAGAGAAGAGTTGTTTCTCCCAGTTCCTTATCTGAGCTAAGCTCTCTTTAGTCAAATGAGAAGCATCATGTTGATGACCAAACCTTTCAAGTCTTCTCTTATCCATGCAGCACATTCTATGTAACCCCTGGCATGTACAGTGTCAACAATTTGTCTAATCACAGCAACCAAACAAAGATTCTCTGTAATGGACAAAAAAACATTTATGCATATCACCCAGTGCCTTAAACATTTCTAAAACGCAGGTGTCCTCTGAGGCCTATAGTAAGTGGAATAATGATGTTCTCGTGCTCGTTCTCTCTCTCTCTCTCTCTCTCTCTCTCTCTCTCTCTCTCTCTCTCTCTCTCTCTCTCTCTCTGTGTGTGTGTGTGTGTGTGTCTATGTGTGTGTGTGAATACATTACTATACTTGGCAAAGGGAGGTTAGCAGACGTGGTTGACCTCATGTGTCTATTCAATCATATGAGGACCTGGATTTATTCGATAGACCCCCATTTAATCACATGGTATTAAAATAGAACTTTTCCCAATATTAATGTCAGGGAAGCTGTGTCTATAAGAAGGGTCATAAGGTCCAAGGCTGTTAGCTTTGAAATGTGGAAGTGCCCATAAGCCAAGGAATGCTGGCTCTCTCCAGAAACTGGAAGGAAAGGAAAACCATCATGCTTTAGCACTTCCAAAAAAGAATCTAGCCAGCTTAGCATCTGGACAACAGTAACCTTGGTGTCAAATTTACAACCTGCTATTGTCATTTTTTTTTGTTTTGTTTTTTGTTCCTTTCGGGTGCTGAAATGTCTGATAACTTGTTATAGCAGTAATAAGGAAATAATACAAAGTAGTTTCAAGTTAGTAATTCAGCTTCACAGGGTATATAATTGTACCTTCACAGCATCATTCCCACTGAAGGACAGGCACATTCTTCTCTTAATGCTATTAGACCTAAAAGGTCCATTCAGCATTGCTTTTTAGGAAATCAACCCAAATATTTTTAGGTACCATAACCTACAAAATCTACAAATCTACAAAATCTACCAAAGTCAGGTTCCAACAATATTCCATATGTCTCAAGGATTAGGGGAGCCTGCAATTTCCTAACAATAAACCCCTCTGGATTCCTAGAAATCTATGTTCATTACTGGGTAATGCGGGGAGGAGGTGCAGTTTGGTAGAGAAAGAAATGAGCAAGACTTGCTTCTCAGGCAATTTCTTAGGGCACCAGGGTTTGCTATATACCTGCAGGACCATAGGCTAGCTCATATTTGTTCCTTAAACAGATATTGACAGTGTGTCTATAATATGCCAGGCATTGTGTTAGGTGCTGGAGGCACAACAGAGAACTTGACAGACAGTGCCCTGTCACAGAAGCTGACATTTAGAGAGCTTCTGCTGAATGAGGCAAGTCAACAGATCAGTGAGGACTTGCCTCCTACTCACTAGTAACGCAGGCAATGTGTGTTGTCCCCAGTACATGAAGAGGTGGTTTGAGTATATATATATATATATATATATATATATATATATATATATATATGCTAGTGTTATGTTAACTTGACATAAGCTGAAGTTATCTCAGAGAAGGGCACCTCAATTTAAAAAAACACTATCTCAATAAGATCAGAGTGTAGGTAAGCCTGTAGGGCATTCTTAGTTAGTTATTGATGGGGGGGGCAGCCTATTGTGGGCAATGCCACCCATGGGCTGGTGGTCCTGGGTTCTATAAGAAAACAGGCTAAGCAAGTCATGAGGAGCAAGCTAATAAGAAGGACTCCTCCATGGCCTCTGCATCATCTCCTGCCTCCAGGTTCCTGCTGTACATGAATTCCTACCGTCACTATTATATAGAAGTGTAATTGAAATAAACCTTATCCTCCCCAAATATCTTTTGCCATGGTGTTTCATCACAGAGATAGTAATGCCAAGTAAAACACCATGGGAACTGACTTCATCTTTGTTCTGATTTGGATAGTTTTGTCTCTAAAAACAATCCTATATCTAAATTTGGTTTCTAATGTAATAGTGTGAGAAGGTAGGGGCCCAAGCTAGACAATCTAGATTATTCAAGAAGACCACATCTAACCACATAATGTTAAAATAAAGGATCCTCACCAACTAAGATCTGATTCAGAGAGGGAGATGTGACTACTGGGTCCTTTCATAAAAGCCCTTTCTACATCCTCCTACCTTACAGACTTGATTTGTTCTCGTGGGACCAGCTTAGTTTTTCGAATCGCAGATGGCTATACAGTACCACATTCTCTTCCACTATGCATCATAAGCTGAAGCACCACAAGGC
The DNA here is from genome assembly GCA_036184795.1 of Tokudaia tokunoshimensis. Lineage (NCBI taxonomy): Eukaryota > Metazoa > Chordata > Mammalia > Rodentia > Muridae > Tokudaia > Tokudaia tokunoshimensis. Next base: position 106,485,505 of record BTHU01000012.1, read on the forward strand.
CCTCACCAGAAACCAAGAAGATGCTAGAGTGGTGTTCTTGGACTTCATGAATAACACACCCAAATACTCTTCTTTCCTTCATAAATTACTCAGTCTCAGTTATTCTGTTTAGGACCCTTTCTGGCTGCCTACAACTTTGCATTTGAAATCGTCCCTCAGAAAGAGTAGAATCTCAGAAACTCCAGCTTTTCATTTTCTCCACTCTACAAAACACCATCTTTTTTTGTGCAAGTTGCACAAAGCCCTTTACATACGTGTCCTCAAATATTAGTTTACAGAAGACTCACCCAGAGTGTTTGTTTAAAATACAAGTTCTTTGTCTCTCATCAAGACACTGTGTTACAAGGAGCATAGCAGGATATCCAGGAACCCAAACGTTAAACAAATATCTTGGATGAAATCTGCCGAGACGGCTGCAGATGACACTCTGCCAGCACTGTTCCAACTGCTAGATGCTTCATTTAAATAAAATGGAGAATACTGATACATTTTAAAAAGCACTTCTAATTTTTTTCTGAAAAAAAAATTAAATTGTAATTTGTGCTGACAGAAACAAAACTATACACAGCCAGAAGATAAAGGCAAGAAGAATAAAAGTTCAAGGTCACCTTCTACTACATAAGAAATTTAAGGCCAGCTAGTGCTATATGAGACCTTTTTTCAAATACATACATACATACATACATACATACATACATTCATACATACATACATGCATACATACATACATGAATATATAGAAAAATAGTTAAATTACTTTGTCCTTTATAATAAAAACCCTAGTATACCTATGATTGGTATTGTCCAATCATTTTTCTAAATAAGCTAATATTTGAAATCACACTTACATTAAAATATGAGTCCTGCCAATGTCAAATAAACATTATGAACAATTTCCCATACAAATACATCTCTTAATAGTCTTAATCATAGATATTTTCAAGATTTGTTCTTAATATTATTAACAAAGAAATTGCTTACTATTGTATTTTCCTCTTGTTTAAATAAGTTTCTCCACAAAACCCATCAATTTCTGTATATTCAACTGTCAATCAGCTGGCTCATTTCATTTTTATACGAGCTCAAACAACTGTTAAATGGATTCTCTTTAATTGTCTAAATAATATGCAAGTATTGACAATTGTGTTTCCTCTGTTCAAATATTTATAGCTCATTGGTTTTTTATATCACTGTATTTGTGATAATTTTTAAATCAATACTAAATAATAAAAGAGTCTACTGCCTCATTCATAAATTTAATGATATTTGTTCTTCATTCATTAAGCATAATGTTGATTTATACTAATAATTTTAGCATGGTGAGGCAGTGTTCCCTTGTGGAAAGCAACTAAGATTTCTGTTTTTTAAAAATGAGACTATATATTATAAAATAAAATTTCCACATCTGCTCTGTAATAATATTTTTATCATCTTGGATTTGCACATTAAATACTTGTCAAGGGTAAGCTATCCTTACACTTTAAAAGCAGATACATTTGCTAATTGATTTGTTCTTTAAAGATGTTTTGGGCAACTATGTGCTAGGATAAAGTTTAATGATAATTTTCAAATTTCAATGAGTTCTAATTTAAAATGTAGAATCTTAACACTAATACCAAGAAATGACATTGAGTGTGGGTGTTCTCCATGTCTTTGTAAGTGCCTACTAGGTTTGTGAATTTTTTCAAACTAGCCCACTGGAAGACACAAAAGGAGACAGTTGTGTTATTCAAGTTCCTTTTCAGAACACAGACTTATCTTCATACATTAAAACCCAAAAAGTACTTGCATATAAAAAAAATTGAGCCAGGTGTCTCCAAGAATGTCTTTGTGAGAACTCAAGAAGTTAGACTACAGAGAGCCAAATAACCCTATTAAAAAATGCGGTACAGAGCTAAACAAAGAATTCTCAACTGAAGAATATTGAATGGCTGAGAAGCACCTAAAGAAATGTTCAACATCCTTAACCATCAGGGAAATGCAAACCAAAACAACCCTGAGATTTCACCTCACACCAGTAAGAATGGCTAAGATCAAAAACTCAGGTGACAGCAGGTGCTAGTGAGGATGTGGCAAAAGAGGAACACTCCTCCATTGCTGGTGGGATTGCAAGCTGGTACAACCATTCTGGAAAGCAGTTTGGCAGCTCCTCAGAAAATTGGGCATAGTACTACCAGAGGACCCAGCTATACCACTTCTGGGCATATACCCAGAAGATTCTCCAGCATGTAATAAAAACACATGCTCCACTATGTTCTTAGCAGCCTTATTTATAATAGCCAGAAGTTGGAAAGAACCTAGATATCCCTCAACAGAGAAATGGATACAGAAAATGTGGTACATTTACACAATGGAGTACTATTCAGCTATTAAAAACAATGACTTCATGAAATTCTTAGGCAAATAGTTGGAACTAGAAAACATCATCCCGAGTGAGGTAACTCATTCAGAAAAGAACACACTTGGTATGCACTCACTGATAAGTAGATATCAGCCCCGAAGCTCGGAATACCCAAGACACAATTCACAGACCAAATGAAGCTCAAGAAGAAGGAAGACCAAAGTATGGATACTTTGGTCCTTCTTAGAAGGGGGAACAAAATATCCATGGGAGGAGATACAGAGACAAAGTGTGGAGCAGAGACTGAAGGAAATACCATCTAGAGAATGCCCCATGTCGGGATCCATCCCATATACAGTATTGTGGATGCCAAGAAGTGCATACTGACAGGAGCCTGATCTAGCTGTTTCCTGAGAGGCTCTGCCAGTACCTGACAAATACAAAGGTGGATGCTCTCAGCCAACCATTGGACTGAGCACAGGGTCCCCAATGGAGGAGCTAGAGAAAGGACCCAAGGACCTGAAGGAGATTGCAGCCTCATAGGAGGAACAACAATATGAGCCAACCAGTACCCCCAGGACTCACCAGGACTAAACCACCAACCAAAGAGCACACATGGAGGGACCCATGGCTCCAGATGCATGTGTAGCAGAGGATGGCCTTGTTGGACATCAAAGGAAGTAGAGGCCCTTGGTCCTGAGAAGGCTCGATGCCCCAGTATAGGGGAATGCCAGGACAGGGAAGTGGGAATGGGTGGGTTGATGAGCAGGGGGAGGGGGGGAGGGGATAGCGAGTTTTCAGAGGGGAAACCAGGAAAGGAGATAACATTTGAAATGTAAATAAAGAAAATATCTAATAAAAATAGAATGTCTTTGTGTTGCCCCACACTTGAACAGTGTAATAATGTCTAAAGATGAGATTTTAAAATCACGTCTTAGTCTCTAAGTTTAAAGAGTATTTCTTTGTCCTTAGTAGCCAATAAGATGTAACTCATTGATAACTTACTAATAACTCTCTATATATTTATGTGTATTCTTCTAAATGTTAAAATAAGTTTTAGGTTGATCTAGGTGATATGTTTTTCTTGTTTTCATTTTGCCCAAGTTTGAGTTTGATTTTTTTTTTAAGTGCTGATCCCAGGGCACTATGCGTGTCATGGTCTCTGAGCTACCAATAAACTCTCGGGGGAATGGGATTAACTGTAGCCACAAGCACAACACACTAGTGTTCATCTGAAAAGCTAGGAATTCTTTGTATTTTATTACTTGTCTGTTCTCTTGTGTCAGATAGTATTACATCACATTTCCTGGACAGTTCTCTACTTTTCTTTTTTTTCCTTTTCACTTGTGTCTCTTAACAATGATCACTTAAATGTTTTTACGAGTTTTGTGAAAACAATTTCTCAGATACCCAAAAGTAATCAATATTGGAGTTCACCTAGATGTTTTCAGGCTTGTTCTTCATGTTTGATATGACACATGGAGATTAAATAGTGATACAGTTTTGTTGCTTTCAGTGATTGGCTTTACAAGTTACATGTTTTAGATCTAACACACACACACACACACACACACACACACACACACAAAACACATTCTTTTATAACAGCTATACCACATATGCTCCACAGCAGTAACTAGAGGTATACAACTCATGTGTTTTACTGATACTGATGTTGTATATTGCTTCTTGTGCTTCCAGATTAGTCCACAGGTCAACTGTCCAAAGCCTTGCTACTCTAAAGGAAGGACCAACCAGTTTGTGAGTCACCAAAGGCAAAGCAAAAAAAAAAAAAAAGAAAAAGAAAAGAAAAGAAAAAAATTCTGCAAAGTTTCCTGATACTTACCAGCTCAGGCTTTCTCTTCTGAGACAAGCAATTCTTTGAAACTGCATGTCAAGTCCCAGTTTTCAATTGAAAAGGGGTTTCCCTTCTCATCATGGACTTTTGTTAAATGGGAGTGTGGAATTGGGAATACATAGAATAAACAGTCTCACTACCCCTCATACGAGAACACCATCATACTTATTAAAAATGCAAAACAGGGCATGAAAGATGCTGCAATTGGTAAAGCATGTGCCTTGTAAGTAATAGGACTTGAGCTCAATCACAAGAACACATGTTAGAAGACAAGTATTGTGGTATGCAGTTTTAATCCCACAAATCCCAGAAAGGAAAATAGGGACAAGCCAGAGCTCACTGGCTGGCCAACCTAATCTATTTGAGGAAATTCCAGGCCAGTGAGATACTCTGTCTCAAAGCATTGAAGGTATCTGGAGAGAGATAGCAGAGGTTATCCTCTGACTTCCACATGCGTGCACACACAGGCACACACAGGCACAAATAAAACAACTACAATACAAAACTCAGGATGCATGTGGGAGTAGAGTATTCCAAAGTTGGCAAGTGGTATCAGGTGATATAATGTATTATCAAAACCAAATGACAAGGGAAGACACGGTGGAACATGAAACATCTTTAAAGAGGAGGTCTGGTGGCACAGACCTGTAAGTATAGCTACTTGGGAGGCTGAGGAAGGAAGACCATGAGATCAATGCCTGCCTGGGCAAGAGACAGGGTTCAAGGTGAGTCTAGGAAAGCTAAAGATGCTTGTTTCAAAATACAATGTGGAAAAATGGAGAGAAGGAATAAAAATACGTTATTTGTAGATTCTTATGCAATATGTAAAATAATGAAATATCATTTCAGTACTGATGATTAAAACTTAAAATATATATGTACATGACTTATATTTTAAAGAGTTAAGCCTTCTTGAAACCTCTTAAATGATACAACTAATAAACTATAAATAGATAAATTTAAGTAAAATTGGGCAGAAAAGAAAACCTATAGCTATATAGGCAAGTGGAAAACAAGTAATGATATGATAGATTTAAGATCAGTGTCAATAACTACAACAAATACAAGTGAAATAAATATAGCTATCTCACTTTGAAAGCAATTGTTATCATACTAGATTTAAAAAACCAAGATCCATAAATTTTACTTAATCTAGAAATATATAAGGAAATATGTAATAAATGGTTAGGAAGATCGACAAGAGAAAGAGATGAGAAAGTAAGAAAGGAAGGAAGGAATAAAGGAAAAATGGGTGGGAGAGAGGGAGAGAGGAAGAGGAAGACAGGGGAGGGGAGACACAGAGAGAGGATCAAGTTTAATATTGGATAACACATATTTCAGAGAAGAGAATATTAAGAAACATAAGGGTATCTCATAAATATAACCCCAAATGTGAGTTTACCCAAAAGCAGAGCTTTGAAATACACAAGAAAACTGGAAGCTACAAGAATTATAAAAACGCATAGCAATGTACTTCCCTGTCCTTCTGAATGAGTAATCCATAAAACAAGGAAATAAAAGCATCAGTAGAGGCCAGCACACCACGTTGGTCAACTTGGTCAAATTAACTTTTGTAGGCCTCTCCACTCAAGAAAGAAGATTATACATTACTTTCTCGTCACCAGGAGCAACCATACTGATCAACTGCATTCTAAATATGACAAGAAAAATGAGAAAAAAAGAATCAATATAATATAAAATAAATCTTATAAATTTATGACTATAATAAAATAAAACATAATACATAGAGGGTAGGTTATAGATAGAAAGATGACAGATGATAGATAGATAGATAGATAGATAGATAGATAGATAGATAGATAGATAGATAGATAGATAGATAGATACATAGATACATATATACACACATACACACATATACATACATGGATGGATGGATAGATAGATAGGCAGACAGATAGGTAGATATAATAACAGAAGAAAAAGAAGAAGAAGAAGAAGGAGAAGAAGAAGAAGAAGAAGAAGAAGAAGGAGAAGGAGAAGGAGAAGGAGAAGGAGAAGGAGAAGGAGAAGGAGAAGGAGAAGGAGAAGGAGAAGGAGAAGGAGGAGGAGGAGAAGAAGAAGGAGAAGGAGAAACCATGAATAATTTGAATGAGAACATGGAGGAGTATTGTAGAGGGAGAAAGAGGAAGGGAGAATGCAGTGATTAAATTATAATATAAAAAAAAAACCAAAGCAAAACAAAAAAATCGGAACCAGTTAAAATGAGAGGAAAATGGGAAAATCATCATGAAAATAGGAGTGTTAAAATGTGCATGAGTAGTTCCCTAAGCTGTTAAGATGACTTCACTTTTCCTTTCCTTTGAAATATGATGGTTCAGAAACACTTTTAAAATGAAACACAAGCTCCATGGCCTGGGTGCAAAGTCTTTGTGGTGTGGTTTCAACTTCTTTTTGAGTTGTGTCTTCATTGCATTCCTCATTCCTGTTCTCTCAAACCTGTGGTAACTCAACTGCAGTGTCCAACTTTACTTCTCTAACCTTCCCTGTCTTCACTTTCATCCCACCTGTCTTTCTGAGTCCATCCCAGCAGAGCATCATTTGGGATTTAATGGCCTTTGTTGATTTAGTAATCTTTAGAAGTCCACCATGTCCTTGGTATCAAGGTCTATTCCAGGAAGGATCATGTTCAAAGTAATTTCTCTTTCCATGGAAACCCAATAGTAACTTTAACCTGGAACGGTTTTAACTCCTCAAATACAAGTCCCTCCTGTCTGTTTACACTTGCTGTCTCTCTCCTGGAAGGCTCTTTACACAAATATCATATAGTCACTTCCTTACCTCTCAGTTCTTAACTAATGGGAACGTCCAAAGGGGATTTCTGTGTCTATTGTTTAAAATTGTAACTTCTTTTCTAGTTTGCATATTCTCACTAATACTTACCACACGCCATGGAAATGTACCTACATATTTGTATATATGCCATGGAAATATACATACATACATACATACATACATATATACAAATAAATATGTAGGTACATTTATAAAACACATAAATATGTACATATATTTATATGATGTAAACTCCTCCATAAAATTGTTTTTCAGTTTTTTTCATTGACATTATATCTATTGCTGAGAACAAAGCCTATGACTGAACAGATGAAAGGTTTAGTTTTCATCTACTACTACTTTTAGTTTTGTCTGCTACTTAAGCTAAACCACAGTAACAAGATAGTAAGCCAATCATTAGTATAAATGTCACTGTAAAGATGTTTCTGTTTAGATGAGACAGACATTTAAGTCAATCATTTTTTGTTTTTTTTGTTTGTTTGTTTTTTTTTTAATAAAGCAGATGATTCCCTAATAGTATGAGCAGGTCTCCTTCATTTAAGTGAAGATCTAATAGATTTCTCCAAATAAAGAAAGGGAGAAATTCTGGACTCAGTTTGCCTTCAGCTTCCATCCATTCATCAAGTCTTGTCTGAAACTCCAGTTAGCCTGTTTCAGACTCTATTGTTCTCAGTCTTTCGGCAATATTTATTTTTGGATGTGTAGAGAGTGAGAATGAGAAAGGAGGACATCTTATTCACTTCCTTTCTTTGGGAAACTCACACTAGCTCAACAGGAACTCGGTAAAGCCCTGCTGAATGAGTACTTCTGACTTGTCCTTTCGTTGTTTGCAGCTCCCATTCCTTCCATCTCTTGTTTGTTGAATGACTCTCAGTGACTCATTCATACATTCACCACCTATGTGTTGATTTGCATCTGAGTAGGAGGCACTGGGGCCACATTGCACACAAGCTTTAGGCGAACTGACTTCTTCACCCGTGCTCTTCGTCACTTCCCCATCACTCAGTTCATTCAACTTACTCTTCAAAGTCCAGATCAAATACATCATCTGCTATCTATAAGAAGCCATGTATTTATTCAGAAAATATTCATTGAATGTTTGCTATGCACCAAGATCTGGGTTATGGTTGTCAAATAAACACATGGGCTTCCAAAAAGAAAGCATTGTATAAAGAGAAGCCTGAAGTGATTATAAGAAACGTACTAATATTAAGCTTGTTAAAGGTACTGTATATTAATAGCCTTGCAGATGTTAAAAATATAGAAGCTAGTTGCTTGGTGTGGTAGTTTGGAGAATGGCCTCCTGTGCTCATATATTTGAAGGCTTAGCCATCAGGAAGTAACATTACTTGAGAAGGATTGGGATGTAAGGTCTTTTTGGAGTAGGGTGGCCTTGTTGGAAGAAGTGTGTCACTGGTGGATAGGCTTTGTGGTTTCAAAAGCCCAAGCCAAGACCAGTGGTCTTCTCTCTTCCTGTTGCCTGCAGATACGGATATAGAACTCTCAGCTCCTTCTCCAGGACCACGTTAGCCTGTGTGCTGCCATGCTTCCCACCATAATGATAATGGACTAACCCTCTGAAAACATAAGCCAACCACAATTGAATGCTTTCTTTTATATAAGAGCTGCCATGGTCATGCTGTCTTTTCACAGCAATAGAATAGTGACCAAGACACTTCAGATCTCTGAAATGTCCTCACCACTCAGCCTAAGGAGTACAAATCTTGGGTGTCTAGTACAGAAAAACAAAGAATATTCATCTGAAAGCAAGAGGTCAAATAAATATGCATCGAGTAGAAAGCTTATAAATTTGTATGAGAGTGTAGCAGATTGAGGGTAATAAAGAAAGGAAATGGCAAAGATTTTCCAGGGAATATCATGTTCACCCCTCCTTCCTAGTTTTCATTGTTCATCAAAGGCGATCAGTCCAGAGTCCATGTCAGCACTAGCAAGCTAAAGCTTTATATATGAGGTGAAAAGTATTCTTCTTCGCTCCTGGTCTACACTGGCGTGACTTAGGAGGATAACAGAGATGGACAGATTGAAGTGTCCAGCCAGCCTTCCTCACTGTGTCTTGCTTCTGTGGCCTAACAGGTTTCCCAGCAGATGTTGTGTGAGAGCATAACCTTGGATGCTCCAGCAACTAAAAGATCAGCATGGATTCACACACCTCCTGGTCATGTGTGGGTGCACCTGAACCCCTTCACTTTAGCATGGAATTTAAAGTCATAGAGAGGTGAGTTTCCATCCCTTGGTTCTTGTCAGTCTGGGTCTGAATCATAAATTATGCTTTTCCACTTTATAGTCAGAAAAAAAAATCTCTTCTTCAACTATAATAAAAATCAGTGGACCAGATTCTGCCCTTCGTTACTAATATACGAATCCTGCTGAAGTCAGCAAAACTTAAGGGCATGCAACTTTGGGCAAACCATGCTAAAACTTTCTTTCTTTTCTTTTTTTCTTTCTTATTTTATTTTATTTTGCTGGATTTTTATTACCTGACATCTTTCTGATTCCTCTGGATTGCACAATAAGAGAAGGGTGGCCCAGTTTGGGTAAAATAAAAAATGACCCAAACCACTGACCTAAATCCTGCCTTTGAAATTTAAAATTACATTTACTAGGAAGGAAAATAGTTTTTTGAGTGTGGGTGGTTTTCTTTTCAAAACCATTTCAAATGTTGACCTCTTGAATGTTATCATACCAGTTTGGATTGGAAAACAGAAGGGTAGGTAAACATTTTTTTTTAAAGCATGGTAGGGGGGAGGCCATCCTTTCCTGCATTCTTTATCTGCTAAGAAGAAAATACCAAGAACTTACTTGCCCCCCCCAAAAAAAAGATATCCTGGCTACATAGCAAAATTTAACTTTAAAAGTAAATTCTCTACTTTTACAATATATTGAAACTTTTCTTCCTGTCTTTTCCAATGATGTGAACTGAGCTGTTGAAGAAGCAGAGGTTGGGGGATGGTTTCATAGAGATGGGATGCAGATGTAAGCCTGGGTCCTCCTTTACACTAATATAGATGCCCTGGGTACCAATGTCACAGAGAATGCAGTCAACAGGCTTAAAATTAATAAGAGTTCAGAGATATTTTCCACAGTTCTTCACATGTTCTTCAGATGTGCTAGAGCTGTGTAAATACTTGTCAGTCTTTTCTCATGAAACCTAGCATGTAATCCAGATGGCCTGACCCTTTCTTTAATGCTGATATCATGTGATGTAGGGGCTATGACTTTATTCTGACCATCTTTTCTGATTTACCACCTCTAGGAGAGCTCTATAAAATACCTAGACTATGTGACTCCAGCATATAGTAGCCTTTCTACCAATTCATCATGTTTCCTATATGAAAGAAGAGGGTTGGTAAGTGGAAATAAACAAATGTTGATGTGCAAGGAATAAGAAATGAAATCTTGGAGACACAGCTCTAGAGGAACAGAAGCCTCCAGTTAGTTACTCTGTGCATTTTCCATGCCTTTGGCAATCTGTACATTATATTAGCATATCTCCCCAGGTATCACCACTATGTCATAGCTGGTCTTTGACCTTTACTGATCTTCAAATTGAAAACTTTTCTTAGCTTTTACCAAAACCTAGCTCAAGACCTGAGAACATGGAAGATCATACAACATAGAGCCTTACTTAAGTCCTGGACTTTTGGATATGATTTATAAAATATGACTTTGCATAAACTATTGTACCCCATCTCAAACTTAATACATGAAACAGACATTAATTTTTATCCTGCAAATATTATTCCTAGCATCAAGCCAGATATGCCTTTTCATCCAACCTTTTCACAGAGTTTGACACCCAGTTGTACTCAATAGAGCCCATGACCTCTAGAGTGTCACATTTGAAAAGTTTCCTGAATTAGTGGATTAACAAACTAAGAATCAACAAAGAACAATGGGGGGGTGTATAGGTATTTGGTCTAATGAAGATATTTTAAAGAATTGGGGTGGGTAGCAGCTAAAGAATTCAGAAAGCAACATCAAGTTGTTTTCACATTTTAAAAGTGCACTGCATGTGGTGGGACAAGTTAACAAAACTCTTCAAACAGCTGGAAAGTGACAAGCAGTTGGAGGACAGTCACTGTGGTTGAACAGCAGTGTTTTAGAATGTCAGCAACATGCCCTGGCCTTCCTTTAGCCTCTGTTTCTAAGTAGAACTATGTATGGGCCCTTCTAAACTTGTATAAAGTGCTGTGTGTGTCCCAGACAGCCTGTCCTCTTTCTTTCATGCTGACATCCTGCGATATAGAACCCCTGACTTTATTCAGATCATGGCCCATTCTACATCATAAACTACACCATTCATTGAAACCTTAGCTCACATAATGTGCACTTTAACCTGTGTCAGTTTACTTAATCTTCACAATTCTACAATATAAATATTTTGAGGAAATTACCATCATCATATTCATTTTACAGACAAGGAAGATGATACTGTGACCAAGATATTTAAATCTAGGTAAGCAGACTCTGAAGGTGCTAACATCTATTCTATATGTCCTACTAGACATGCCATCTCTGCCTGTCTGTCACATTGTAGCAGTATTTGCATATCATATTATAACTGAGTAAATTTTTCTTATTAGTAGAAATATGTCTGTACACCTAGAGGGGACATGAAATGTGTTTGACAAAACATGGTACCCAGTAGGCAAATTCTACTTGAACGTAAATTTGCTAATGGCTTATATGCCATCCTGAGGATGTAGGATACAGCACTGGTCATGTGCTCAACATTTCATCCCCAAAGGAAATGTGGCACATCATGAAGTATTCAGTCATGATCACTGTTTAGAGAGGACTGGGACTAAGGGCCTCTCCCCACTTTCCAAATTTCCTGCCAGCAGGGCAGAAGATAACAACTGGACAATTGTGAAGTATATACAGAGTTCTCTAAAACCTCTTGGCAAAACTTTCAAAGATCTGGCAATGCCTCTTTCATGAGAAACTTTGCCTAAAATTAAATTGAGCATTGCAGTCACTGTGAGAAAGGACAGTAATTATCAGAGACGCTAAGCAACGTGGGACATCCTGTCTTCCTTTCAATTTATGTCCTGGGTCCAGGCCCGAGCACCTGTGTACATGGAGGTCTTTCCAATGCTTTTGTAGTCAAGTCGTTTCCCTCGGGAACTGAATTCATACTTCTTTATGACTGTGCATGAGCACTTGAGATTGTTTCCAACTCTACTTTGTTATCCTTGGGTCGATTATTTCTAGATGTCCTAACATTCAGCAGCAGTAGCTCTTATCCGTGTTCCGACTCTGTACAATAGAAAGATTCATTACCTTCCAGCTAACTGAGCTTACACAAAAGCAAGTTGCAACTGTACACCATCTTGCATCCAAATGAAATGTTAGTTCTGTCTGAGGATAGGTGGATTGGGTTGCCTATTTATTAAAATTCAGAAAATAGTCCAGGGATTTTAGACAGCTCAACTTTGTTGTGTTCCAGAATCCTTTCTGTTGTAAAATGCCTCCCTCCCACTTTAGCTGGAACAGCTACAGCAAGCCACAGAGAAGTTCCCGACATCCTTAAGATGTGAAGGCAGAGAAAATACAGGCAGCTTAATGAATGCTTTTAATTTTATCTTGTACCTTGTATCTCTAAGGCTGGCTCCATAGACTCATCCATCCCCTCTTCCTTCTGTAATCTAGTTGAGATTGTGGCCTGAGAGATGAAGAGTGTCCCCAGCTGTAAGTGGGGAAGTTCAGTAAGGTCACCAAATGTGTTAAAAAGGGAACTCATACTTATCCTTAAGCTTCAACAATTCTGCTGCATATCCAACACATGGTGGATAATCACGAAGAACATTCCTGCACCATATAGTCCCTCTTACAGCTCTGAGATCGATCCTGATAGTAGCTGGTTACCAAGGAAAGCCAAGTTCTGCTACAAAAGATAACACTGTGCCTGAAGCCATCATTCTGATATGGATGATCGAAATATCCCTCCTTGCTGCCATTTTTGCCTTCCCACATGTCCTTTCTTCAAACAGAGGAGGGTGGATTCATAAATCTTTGTCTTGTAGGTCATACAAAGGAATTTTCTCTTTTTATCCCCCCATTGTGAAATAAAATTTACTGTAGTCATTTAGTGAGGGAGAAATACAGTTTGATACAGATTTGTATGTTTGAGAAAGTCCCAGAATGATAACTGGAATATAAAGGAAGGGAGGATGTTAGTGATACTGGAATGATAAACAGGGGCACTCATTTGAGTCCAAACTGCGAAAAAATAAATAAATAAATAAATAAATAAAATAAAAATAAAAAAAAAGATAAAGTAAGCAGATTGATAGATTGATGTTGAAAACTTTCAAACGTTTATTTTTATTTTTGTAAGAAGGCTATGGAACCTCTCACTGGAGAAGAGGTCACAGGAGAAGGCATGTCAAGCATGGAGGGATGAAGAGCATAGCTATTCAAGGACAGTATTTTTGATCAAGAAATGTCCTGCCCAAAGAATCTGAGGCAGGAGAATGTCAAGAATGCTAGAAGAAAGCTCAGTGAAGAGGAAGATATGGGCATGATTTGATTAGGCATGGGGTGAAAGACACTCAGAACTACATGCAATGGGGACTTGGATATCATCGAGGTCCTTTGGTTTTCATTGAAATGGAAAGCATGTGTATAGAGGATTAGATAATTTCTGACATCATGAGTTTCTCCAGTTGGTTGAAATGAATAATCAAAGGAAAATATTATGGATTACATGCCTGTGGTGTCTCCAAATTCATATGCTAAACACCTAACCCCCATGATCATTGATGATACCGTAATCTAGGATTTCCATATGTAAGAAATGTTAAAAAAAGAAATTGTGGGCAAAAAAGATGGTGCTCAGTGGGTAGACCCTTGCCTGGTGACCTGAGACAGATCCCTAGGACCTACATAAAGGTAAAAAGGATCAATTCCACAAAGCTCTCCTCTAACCTTCATACACACACACACACACACACACACACACACACACAACCTTTTTCCTTTATCAAACACACACTCACACATACACACACACCCTCTGGTCACCTAGTCACACTCATTCTGCCTGTCATTAGGAAATAAAAAAAGGCATTAAGGAATAATGACAAGTTAAGATTTTTCAAAAGTAGAATAGGATTAACTAAACTAACATTAAAAAAAAAGAACCAAAGAAAAAGCATGAGAAAAACACATATTGACTAGAGACACCCATTTTTGTACATGCACACAGGAATCCCTTAAAACCACAAAACTGGAAGCTATAGGACATAGGAAAAGGACAAGTTGAACCGCCCTGACACATTATGAGACCAAGAACCCCAAGGGCGCCATGGAGTTAACTTCGTTTAGCCATCTCCTGTTGTGCATGGGGCAGGCCCTTAAGAGTGGTTTATATCACTAGTAAGACTCCCTTAAAGAAAACTAATTTTTCATTTACAACTAGCTACTTATTGGAGATATCTGTAGGTTTAGGGATGATGATGTGTGTATCCTTCTCTCTTAGTCTTAGGACTCCGTCTGGGGCATCCCAAACATGCCCTGTGCATGCTGTACATTTGCTGTGCTATGTTTGGAAAGGCCTTCTTTCCTCCATCCCTCTGACTCTTACACTCTTTCCAGAGTTCCTTGAGCACTGAGGGGAGAGATTGGATGGAGACGTCCCATTTAGGGCTGAGTGTCTCTCACTCTGCATATTGTCTGTCTGTGGTTATCAGTTGGAGATAGATTCCTGTGTTAGGGATGTGGTTTGTGTCTGTTTCCCTTCTCGGGACTTGGACACTATCAGGGTCAGACTCTTTGAATATTGTTATAGCTTTGTAAGTTCATATATCCATCAGCCCTACTGTGTGTGGAAGGCATTGTTTCCTTGGTGTCCTCTGTCACCTTTGGCTTTTATAATCTTTCTGCCTCCTCTTCCAAAGAGTCTCTCTAGACTTGAAGAGAGAGATTTGGTAGATATATCTCATTTAATGCTGATTGTTCCAAAGTCTCTTACTCCCTGCACATTGTCCAATTATGGGTATCTGTGTTTGTTCCCATTTGCTGCAGGGGATACTTCTCTGATGATGGCTGAGCAAGGAACTGGTACATGAGTATAACAAAATTCCACTAGGAGTCATTTTACTGCTATATACTATAGTATATAGCAATACATCTTATTGCTATATACTGCAGAACAGTGACTACTAGGCTTCAGTTCTCCTCTAGGTCCCTAGGCTATCTAGTCTCACGTTCTTGGCCACACAGTAATACTGAGTATGGGTTACATCTCATGGTTTCAATCAAATCAAATCCTGGTTGGTTACTCCAACAAGCTTTGTGCCAGTATTGTACTAGCATATCTTGCAGATAGGTCACCATTGTAGATCAAAGAGTTTGTAGCTGGGATTGGCGTTTACCTTTTATCTTTTGGAAACATGCAGAGTACCTTTCAATAGCATGAACATTAGTCCATAGTGGTGAAAGCTTGACTTCTCCATGTTCAGTGAATTGTATGGGTGTTGTTTTCAGCAATAGGGCCTTACTATCAGTTTGCAGAGAGCAACCAATAGCCTTGGCAATAGCCTGGGTTGTTTGAGGGTTCACATAAAACGTCTTTCGCCAATAATTCAATTTTTAAAAAATAGATTTCTTTTGTTTGAGTCATCTATCCTATATAAAAACCCAAACTATCTAAGATAGGAAACAATCATAGGAGGCCTTTTTCTTTCATGGCACACTAAAAATAATTCCTGATCATAAATATCTGCCAATTGGCTTTAAATTTTACTCACTCAGCTGTATGCTATAAAGACTAGGTTCTGGGTCATTTTCATTAAATACTGTGCCCAGGTCCTAGCCCTATACTCAGCAAGCCATGTATATATAATAAGGCTTTGCTAAATGAGTAATTTGGTGAAATTGGGATTTTATTAAAAAAGACTTTATGTTACATATATTTGCTTTTAAATAAAAAAAAATCTTGGTTTTCCTGGTTTGTTTATGTTTGTTTCTATGGAGCCTTCTGTGGAGTGATTCTGTGACACTCTATATTGCTACTTTCCTCTCCTACAGACTCTCATTCCATAATCACCATCTGCTCTAAATTGCACTCTGCTACACTTGAATGCAAGAAGGAATCTTAGTGAGCTACTCCAAGTCATCAATAGGCATCCTAATGTTTGTATTATATAAGACGATGACATTGAAGTAGATCTAAATCCAAATATATTTGGTTTCTGAGTTCTTTTTCACGAGACTATTTACTAATCACATATTAGAAGCCAGGCATCTTCTGTTCAAAATATAACTTATGTCTATTTTAGGCTTGGGCATTAAGGTTAGATGATCTTGGCAGGTGCTCATGTTAACATCCCCAGGCTGCCTTAACAAATTAACACAAAGTGAATGGCATATTCAGTAGAGATCTATTCTCTCACAGTTCTGGAACCGGAAGTCAAGGGCTAGGCTACAGCAGAACTGGCTTCTCTCATGGTCTGCAAGGCCTATTCCGGGTTTCTGCCTGAAATTTGAAGTATTTGGTCTTTGGTGGCTTATAGCATCACTCAGCGTCCTGTATTCACATTGAGGTGTAGATTTTCCTATGAGTCTACACATGTTCTTTGCCCTTTTTGATGAGGACACCAATGGTGTTGGCTAGGGGGCTGTTCTATTCCAGCACAACTTTATTTTAACTAGTTGCATCTGCAATGACCATGTCATAGTTACTGTATATTGTGATAAAGATCCCACGACTAAAAGCAAATGGGATTTATTTAGTTTATGCTACAAACTTGGGAAGCCAGTCTAGAAGCTCAAGGCAGAAACCTGGAGGCAGGAACTGAATCAAAGCTATAGCTATGGAGGAATGCTCCTTGTTGGCTTCACCCCCTCCCCCTCCCCACTACCCCCCCCAAGGCTTACTCAGCTTGCTTTGTTTTATAGTACAGGATCACCTGTCCAGGGATAGTATCACCCCCTGTAGACTAGGCCTTTTTTACATCAATCATTAATCAAAAGAACGCCCCACAGACTTGCTCACTGGCCAATTTAATGGAGGCATTTTCTCAGGTGAAGTTCCTCTTCCCAGATAACTTCTGTGGAGTTGACAAGAACCTAACCAGGACAGACTCTTTTCCCAAGTAAGGTCATATTCTGTAGTACAGGGAATCAGTTGGGGATTTACTGTGTAAATCTCAGAGGGACCCAATTCGCCTCACAGTGATTCTTAATCAGTGAATAAGCAATATGCTCTTGTAAAATGCCTTCTTCATTTTTTAGTTCTTAACTGTTGTCTTTGACAAGGGTTGGTGTTGAAGATTACAAAGCAGATGCAGCTCTGAATTCTACAGCTTTCATTCTAAAGCATCGTGGTATGTAGAGAAAGAAAATTGTGAAGCCCAATCTGTCTAGTGGATATGCTCATATCTACCCAACTTTACATAGATTCAGTTTACTCACATATACTACACGAAGTCAAATTCAATAATCACTAATGTCATACCTGTCCCAGAAAAAGGGAGAATGAGCTAGGGTTTTTCATAGGCATCTTTATAGCTCAGTAGAAGAGAGCTCTTTCGGCATGTGTAAGGCTATAGAGTCAATTCCTCCAAAATACACACACACACACACACACATGCGTACACAGAGAGAAGGAGACATCCTCTACCTCCTGGCATCACTTATAGTTATAATTTTATCACAGAGAACCTGCCCTAAGCCCACCAGCCCTCTCAAAATGGCATTCTCCTTCTGATTTTCAGAAGAATCTCAGAGGGTCATCCAG
The DNA here is from genome assembly GCA_036184795.1 of Tokudaia tokunoshimensis. Taxonomy (NCBI): domain Eukaryota; kingdom Metazoa; phylum Chordata; class Mammalia; order Rodentia; family Muridae; genus Tokudaia; species Tokudaia tokunoshimensis. The sequence goes on from BTHU01000012.1 coordinate 106,503,286, forward strand.
ATTGAGATGAGAAAGATTCATATAAGGAACATGGTGCTAGAATGAGGAACTCCAGAGTAGCCTCCAAGTTGAAGAGGAACTCAACAAGAAGCAAGAACCCATCCTGCAACTCCTTACAGTACTTCTTCCAACCAATCAGAATGAAGTAAGTTCTCCCTAGAGGCTCCACATAAGCAACCCAACCTAAGTAGAAAACTCAAGCTACTTGGCCTTCTGCCCCACACAACTATGAGATAGAAATAAGTGTTTAAGCCACTATCTGTGTGGTAGTTTGTTACACAGCAAAGGCAAGCTAATATTTGTTTACATTGGAACAGCAACAGAATGGGAAAATAGCGAAAAATGGAACAAAGACCTGGTCAGTGAAAAATCAAAGAATACGGAGAGAGAAATGCATAAGACAAAAGATGAGTTTGTCACCATTTCCCTTATAGATTTCTACTTGTTCCTCGCTAACCTGTAGTGATAGTGAACCTACCCCTAGGCACATGGCACTTTCCACAATTAGGATGAAACATGGCCTATTTTACTGAGGGAAAGGCTACATAGAAATGAACAAGGACTGGAATGTGTTTTGTTTTGTACATATGAGAGTCATAAATAAATAAAGAGTACAGAGACAAAAAAAGGAAATTTAAAAAGGAAGATGAAGGAAGGAGAAAAGGCAGAGAAGAAAAACAAAAGATAGAAAAAGCATAGAAACGGTTAGGGGGAAAGCACGCTTTCTTCCAGGACCACACAATTCCACACCCAAGCCTGGCCTAATATTTTATGTCACAGAAGATCATAGCACTATAAGACTTTTCTTGATGCTCTCCAGAGCAACAGAGAAACTGCCATTTGCAATCTGTCTTTTCAGCCTTTCTAAGCTTGGCTGGTCCATGACTGCTCACACAGGCTCTCACGCCATCAAAAGAAGCAAAAACTGCACAGACATGACATTTAAAAATGGCCTTGACCTCATGTAGGTCTTTCTAAATCCAACAATTATGAAAACGCAAAATCACATCTGTTTGAAAGAGGTAGGCAGGCCAACAGCAATGTCAGACACTTCCAATAAAAGTGAGTAAATGAAAATAAGTTTTAGTAGAAAAACATCAATTATGAATTTTCTTGCAGTAAGGCAAAAAAAAAAAAAAAAAGAAAGAAAGAAAAAAGAAAAAAAAAAAACAAATCCTGGGGCCTGGTCAAATCCCAGCAAGATTTTCTTTTTCTTGTTTTATGCTTAGTGAATCTATGACTACTTTATCATATGTGGGGATATTTTATTCTATGTTTGATTCCTGGTGACATGGACCAATAGGAATACACTGTGGACCAACTTGGTGCAGAATTTACAGTAAAAAGCATTCATATAGTAGCTAGCCAATTAAAACCCAAGCACACTTGAAATTGAGGAACGTCTGGCCTAGATCTCTATGGTTTGTCTCACAGAACCTGTTCCTAGTGAGCTATAAATACTAAAACGAAGAATTTGATACTTAGGACAAAGTTCAGCACAAAGTTCAGCTGGTAGTAAAGGCTCCCAGTAAACAGTAAAGAAAAAGGCAGTAATTCATCTAGCATCTTCTGTTCTGGGATCTAAGGTAATACCAATGCTAGTCCTTTACTGGAGTAAGCAACATCATTTGTAAAACCTTCTCAACTCATTGGTGAAAGGAAATCTTTTCCCTACAGAGCCCAGAGACCTCTAATCAAAGTGTGCTTTCGGTGGCTCCTCTGACAGAGCTTAGGAAACTCTACACGGTTATTGCCACTATTTCTTACATCGATGACGATTGTATAATTGTCTGTTTTCTGTCTTGTGGCCTTGGGAGGACTATTAATGTGACGGCTGATGACTAGCCAAACCCCAAGATTGTAGAGTGGCCCATAGAGCTGTTTATGCCAATCTTCAGAAGGAAAAGTACTGCCTAATTCTAAAATAACATATTTACACTAGGGGTCAGCAAGCTTTTTCTGAAAAGGGCCACAAAGTAAATGCTTTAAGCTTTGTGGGTCTAAGTACTTCAGTGTTTGTCCCAGCTCTTCAACTCAGTAGCTTGAAAGCCACCACAGAAAATGCATAAATGAGTAAATATGGCTGTGTTTTAATAAAACTTTATGTGAAGAATACATTTTTTTGGATAAAAATATATTTATTTAAAAAGGAAGTAAAAAACATTTTATGATAAAATTAAAGATATACATGGAAAATGTTTCTGACAAAATTGAAGAAGCATATAGAAAAACACATTAAGATTGACAATTTTCGTGGAAAATTAAAGAGTAGAATGGTAGACATAAAAAACATTGCTAAATTAATTGTAAAAGGAAGTAGAAACATTTTATGACAGAATTAAAGATTTACATGGGAAATATTTCTAATAAAATTATAGAAAAATATAAAATAACATTAAAATTGAAGATTATCATGGAAAATTACAGATGAAATGGTAGGCATAAAAATATTTCTAAGTTGATTGAAAGTGGAATTATAAACATTTTCTGATAAAATTCAAGATTTACAAGGAAAATATCTCCAATAAAATTGAACAAATATATAGAAAAATACGTTAAGATTGACTGTTTCATGGAAAAATTATACCGATAAATTGGTAAGCATAAAAATATTCCTAAATTGTTTGATAGTGGAATTGTAAACAGTTTCTGATAAAACTGAAGATCTACAAGGAAAATATTTCTGATAAAATTCAAGAAATATGTAAAACTGACTATTTCATGGAAAATTATACAGATAAAATGGTAGGTATAAAAATATTCCTAAGTTGATTGAAAGTGAAATTATAAACATTTTCTGATAAAATTGAAGAAATATATAGAAAAAATGTTAAAATTAAAGATTATCATGGAAAATAATACAGTTAAAATGGTAGACATAAAAAACATTACTAAATTGATTGAAAGAGGAATTACAAACATTTTCTGATAAAATTGAAGATTTACATGAAAAATATTTCTGTTAAACTATGTTTTTTGTTGGAGAATTGAGTCCATTGATATTATAAGATATTAAGGAATAGTGATTTGTTGCTTCCTATTATTTTTGATGTTGTTTTTATGTTTGTGTGGTTACTTTCTTTTGGGTTTTTGGAAAAAGATTACTTTCTTGCTTTTTCTAGGGTGTAGTTTCCCTCCTCATGTTGGCGCTTTCCATCTATTATCCTTTGTAGAGCTGGATTTGTGGAAAGATATTGTGTAAATTTGCTTTTATCATGGAATATCTTGGTTTCTCCATCTATGGTAATTGAGAGTTTTGCTGGGTATAGTAGTTTGGGCTGGCATTTGTGTTCTCTTAGGGTCTGTATGAGATCTGCCCAGGATCTTCTAGCTTTCATCGTCTCAGGTGAGAGGTCTGGTATAATTCTGATAGGCCTGCCTTTATAGGTTACTTGACCTTTTTCCCTTACTGCTTTTAATATTCTTTCTTTGTTTAGTGCATTTGGTGTTTTGATTATTATGTGCCGGGAGGACTTTCTGGTCTGGTCCAGTCTATTTGGAGATCTATAGGCTTCTTGTATGTTCATGGACATCTCTTTCTTTAGGTTAGGGAAGTTTTCTTCTATAATTTTGTTGAAGATATTTATTGGCCCTTTAAGTTGAAAATCTCTTCTATATCTTTAATCTTTAGGTTTGGTCTTCTCATTGTGTCCTGGATTTCCTGGATGTTTTGACTCAGGAGCTTTTTGCATTTTGCATTTTCTTTGACTGTTGAGTCAGTGTTTTCTATGGTATCTTCAGCCCCTGAGATTCTTTCTTCTATCTCTTGTATTCTGTTGTTGATGCTTGCATCTATGACTCCTGAATTCTTTCCAAGATTTTCCGTCTCCAGAGATGTCTCACTTTGTGATTTCTTTACTGTTTCTACTTCCATTTTTAGATCCTGGATGGTTTTGTTCAGTTTCTTCACTTGTTTGTTTGTGTTTTCCCGTAATTCTTTTTTTTTTTTTTTTTTTTTTTTTGGTTTTTCGAGACAGGGTTTCTCTGTATAGTGTAGTCCTGGCTGTCCTGGAGCTCACTTTGTAGACCAGGCTGGCCTCAAACTCAGAAATCCTCCTGCCTCTGCCTCCCAAGTGCTGGGATTAAAGGTGTGCACCACCACCGCCCGGCTTCCCGTAATTCTTTAAGGGATTTTTGTGTTATCTCTTTAAGGGCCTCTATCTGCTCACCCATGCTCTCCTGTATTTCTTTAAGGGATTTTTGTGTTTCCTCTTTAAGGGCTTTTACCTTTTGACCCATGTTCTCCTGTATTTCTTTGAGGGAGTTATTTATGTCCTTCTTGATGTCCTCTAACAGCATTGTGAGATGAGACTTTAAATCCACCTCTTGCTCTTCCGGTGTGTTGTGGTATCCAGGACTTGCTGTGGTGGGAGAACTGGGCTCTGATGTTGCCTTGGTTTCTGTTGGTAGGGTTCTTGTGCTTGCCTTTCACCATCTAGTCATCTCTGGTGCTAGTTGGTCTTGAAGTCTCTGGCTGGAGCTTGTCCCTCCTATGGGCCTGTAAGCCTGTGTCTGTACTCCTGGGAGACCAACTCTCTCTCCTGGTGGGCTAAGCACAGAAGGCTTTGGAGCACTGATCTTATATCCTGTGCACCCCAAGCTGTTGTCCTCCAGAGAGAAGGTGGAGATCTCACCTCTGCACTCAGAAGTGAAATCGCTGCTGGGAGATCACTCTCTCCTGGCCGGCTAAACACAGAAGGCTTTGGAGCTGCCTGGTTCCCTGATGCTGATGGCGGCCAGAAGGGAAGACTCCTGTCCCAAAAGCAACACTGATCATATGCCCTGTGCGCTCCTAGCTGTACCTCTCCAGAGAGAAGGTGGAGATCTCACCTTCGCACTCAGAAGTGAAATCGCTGCTGGGAGATCACTCTCTCCTGGCGGGCTAAGCACTGAAGGCTTTGGAGCTGCCTGGTTCCCTGATGCAGATGAAGAATAAATTTATATGAAGAAAAATATTGGTTTTACTTATCTCTTTTTCAACCAGTTAAAAAATGGCAAAACAGTTCCTAATCCAGACAAATACAGAAGCAGAGAATGGGATGAGCTGCCATATCTATCCACCCTGACTTAAATTTATTTTGGGTTCCCAGAATATATCATGATGCCCAATATATTCATAATTAAATCTGACTACAGTTATATCTAATATGTATCAGTTGCATGTTACTGAATTTTGTAAAATTGTAATCATTTGCCTTTAGTATATTGCAATTCTATCTAATCTGTACTTTTAAAGCTTTAGTTCATCACAAAAATAACAATACCATTATAAACAATACCAAAAACTTTGACTACTCATCAGAATCAAGTGTTTTGCACTGGATTATCACATAGAGTCATAAAGTCCTGGGATTTGTTTTCCAGAAGAAGCGAATTATTTTTAAATTATTTGGGGTTATTACTTGGCAGAGAACTCCTCTCAGAAATATTTATTTGGTGAGTGCAGTAATACAATTACATTTAACCAATGTTCAACAAGACTTCTCTTGCTCTTGGTCCCCTGTTATCAGTGATAATATTAAACAAATAAATCCAAAGAAGCACATGGAATTTGGCTCCAATTGCAGAAGCTAGGAAACTCTATCAAAAGAAGGAATGTAGCTGCTGACTGCTACCTGAAGTGGGCAAATCAGAAGTCAATGCACCTTGCACAGCAAACCATTGATGGGCAGAAAATTTGCATATGAGTGAGGTATGTACTAAATGTGGATGTATATTCTTCACATATTCAAATAAGGTGATTAGACTTGCTCAGTCCACTTCAGTCTTATTAATTCATAACCATTTTCCAACTCTACAGTATATCCAGGGTTTTGCAGAACCCATAAAGGAAGTATTTATATGATCATATCTTCATAAATTATCTTAATATTTAGCAGATCTGGCACTTACTTTTCATAAATTATCACTATTCTTCTACATTGCATTGAGTTTGAGTTTTAGGGATCTAATTAGGATCTGACACTAAAAGAGCACAATTTAAATGTTTCTAAAGGAAGATAAACCCCAGTCCTTCACCTTAAGTGTCCTGCATTCTCTTCAGGGATGTGCACTTTCTCAGCTACAGACAATAAACATCTATTGTTTTCTTTTCTTTATCTGTGACTTATTTATTCTCTTATTCAGTTTGTCTACATTGGTATTTTTGTCATCCCCAAACGTTTTCCTTTTCCTCTTCCTTCCTTCCTTCTTTCCTTCCTTCCTACCTTCCTTTCCTTCCTTCCCTTCCATTTCCTTCCCTTCCCTTCCCCTCTCTCTCTCTCTCTCTCTCTCTCTCTCTCTCTCTCTCTCTCTCTCTCTCTCTTCTTCCTCTTTCACCTCTCCCTCCTCCTCCTGTGCCTCCTCCTCCCCCCCTCCTTTTTCTTCTTGCTTTGGGTCTCTCTTCTTTCCTTCCCTCCTACCTTCCTTTCTCCTTTCTTCCTTCCTTCTTTTCTCCCTTCCTCCTTCCATCCTTCCTTTTTTCCTTTCTTCTATCTTGCATTCTATTTCCCCTCTGTCCCATTTATTCTCTATATCTCCTTCAGAAAACAGATTAGTTTTCAGGCTTTAAACTCACCACAGGAACATAAGTAGCTTAAGATGGCATTGTACAAGATGCACAAGAACTCGGAGCTGCCGAGCTGCTGTCGTTCATGCCTGCACTCTCTTGTGTCTGGGTTTCTAGGAAGCTTCAATGTATAAAAGCCAATATTTTATTCTTAGTCTCAAAAGCCTTAAAACATTCCTTTTATCTGCCACTAACTTCAAATATACTCCCCCAAATTGAAACAGGATCTTCACTTTAATTTTTGGGCCTTAGTAAGTGATTTTAGACATTTATAAAAATAGATTTAAAGCATTTATCTACTGAAAAAAAGGAGGGAAATCATGACAGATTCAGAACTAGAACAGGAATTAATTTTACATCCTCTTTTATTACTAGTGTTCATTACTGCATTCCAGTGCATATAAAAAAGTATCTTCATTGGTGAACTGTAGAATCCAATGTGAATCTCCACAAATTCAGAATGGCTGTTCTAACAGTATAGAAGTTCTTTTTGCTGTCTAGACTTCATCTAGAAAGGAGTCATCTGTAATATTTTTACAATAGAATTTATTTAAAAATTAAAATAAGCAAGTTCTTCATCTCAATACAGAAAATGTAGTATTTTATATTAATAAATCAATATTTTTAAGACAGAAACACTTCCAAATGTAGTTAGTGAGTGTTGTTACTGGTCTCCTTGGTCTCAAGTTTATTTAAAATCACAATTAGCCTATGCTCCCACCAGGAAACCTACTATCCTGAATATTTCCCATTTGATTAAATAAAGCAGAACACCAAAATAAAACAACAATAAGATTAAAAAATCAATCTTGTTGCCTAGATGTGGACCTGTGTCCTTGTACTAAGGATGCATTTATTTCTAAATTCCTGGTTGTGATTACATAGTTATTTAGCCTATTTTAAGACTGTCTCACTACACAGGCCATCCTGGTCTTGAACTCATAGTCACCCTTACCTGTCCCTTTGTACTTGCTTATGTCAAATGAATTGTGTTCTTTTTCCTGTCTTAATTTACATAATGATAACATACTATATATGAAAATCTGAAACAATTTGTAAATATAGTCTGTGTTATTTATATATACAGTTGCCAGCTAGTTTGTATGTTAATTTGACTGGAATTGGAGTCATCTGAGAGGAGAGAATCTCAACTGATGAAATGTTTCCATACGATCCAGCTCTAGGCAAGCCTGTAGGATATTTTCTTAATCAGTGATTGATGGGGGAGGGCCCATACTATCATGGCACCATCCCTAGGCTGGTGGTTCAGGGTTCTATAAGAAAGCAGTGTGAGAAAGCCAGGAAAGGCAAACCAGTAAGCAGCATCTTTTCATGGTCTCTGTATCAGCTCCTGATTGATTCCAGGTTCCTGCCCTGCTTGAGTTCTGCCTGTCTTTCCTTGATAATAAACTGTCATGTGAAATCATAAGCATCCCCCCAACTTGCTTTTGGTCATGGTGTTTAACACAGCAATAGAAACCTTAAGGGAACCATTCATGTTTCACATTTTTCCATACTAATACATACAGTTCCAACTAATTTCACCTGCTAAATATTTACCTTCCCCCTTATTAATAGAAATTCATACTGCCTCAAATTTTTGCTACTTAATATAGCAAAACTGAAAAATAGCAAATCTGAAATGGGAATTTTTCAATGTCTTTGTGTGGACCTGGGTAAAAGACTTTCTGTGGTATTTAGCAGAAATGGGACATCTGGACCTTGGGCTACATGCACTGTCAACTTTACTTGGTGTAGTAAGAAGGACCAGTTGCCTCTATAACATAGAGTTTTGATGGGCACAGACAGTATTGGTGGACAGGACTTCCTGAAGGCCTTGGAGCAATTGGTGTTGTCAGACTTCCACAGTGTTTACTGTCTGGTGCTTTTTAAATGTGTCTTATCACTACTTTCCTATCTTGTTTCCATCCTCATTTAGCTATGAAAGTTGCCTTTTCATGAACATTTAATAATCACCCTCTTGCCAATTCACAAAGACTTCACTTGAGCCCATCACTCTCCTTGACCTCAATTGCATTTGGCGAGCTGGTTACCACCAAGTCCAGAGTCATTCTTTTTTTCCTTTTTCTAACATTTAACAATGTTCTAGGGCTGAGGAAGCAGTGAGGAAGAGGTTTCCCCTAGAAGTTCAAGTGTGAATCTGATAGATAACTCAGGCAGCAAACTCTTCAAATAAATATACTTAATAATAAGATTGAAAGTATGAAAAGTTGAAAACATAAAAGTAACATTCATAAAATTAAGTTTGTGAGCTAAATATCATAACATATAGTCCAATAAGACTGCATGAAACTACAAGAAATAGCATGATAATATCCACATACTAAGCAATACATTTAAGTCAACATATACTAACTATATCTTGATTCTGTTCCACAGAGTTTATGTTTTACTACTACCTGTTAAACCATAGTTTACTTAAAGCATATTGGGTTTTAGGACATACAAATGCCTTATTCTTTAACATGAACAAAATTTGAATCTACCACTATGTCAAAAGAGGAGCTGCTAGGTCTCATGAAGGTTACTCAAAGGGTGTCTTCTACTTTGTGTCATAGCTCATTCTAAGTATGCAAGCTAGAACACAGAATGCTGAAAAATACTATCTCCCAGACACACTATAAACGCTCAGAATCTCTGGTGAGCTCTGCAAGACCCCCACAAGATCAGTTAAGGTTTTTCTGGCATGGATAGGAGAGAATAGAGAAGCTCCACACCAAGTTGAGAACCTACTGGCAGTTGATAGCTGCTGACTGAGGAAGAGGAACTTTTCCTTCGAAGGCAACCACCAGTAGGTTACCCAGACCCCAGGGAATGGGCATTACTGAATAGCCATGCCTATGTGAGCAGTACTGATTGGACTCAGATTTTCAAATGAAATTTTTTTAAGGTAAGATCGTTTGGTCCCCACCCAAGAATCTTTAAACTAGTCAAATGGGCAGCTGTATATGAGAAATTATCTTGAAAATTGCTTACTGGAGTAAGAGTCTGAAACAGCCACACACCCACCACTTATTGTCACCACTGATGACACCAAACAAATATCTGTTGAAAAGTTTGTGTGGTAGATCCCTACTCAGGAGTATGCACAGTGGCTAGGGGTTCTCATCTCAGCAACAGTTTACATGAGGGAGGATGCAATTTTAGTTCTGGGGGCTCTGGTCAGTTCATCTTGTTTAGAGTCTTGATGGTGTGTTTTGTTTGGGAGAAAGATTGGGGTAACTGTTATCACTGGCAAAAGTAAAACTCTAAAATTATAAAAGGCTGCTATAAAGTGAAGGGTCATGAGTATAAAAAGATGAGGTCTAATATCTCAGTATGATCTAAATCTAAAACTGCAGAGGAGTGACGCCAGCTAAACCTCCTGAAGACATTTTTTGTAATAATTTTTAAAACTGTAAGTTTTTAAATCTCCCTTTAAAAATCCTAATCTCTGTCCCACACACGAAGTTGGAAGCTCCTAAAAACCTATAACTAAGAAGCCTCCGGGGTCGTGGTAATTGTATGTGAAACAAAAAAGCTTCTTTTAGTTACAGAAGGTAAAATCCATTCTTGTCTGGTGACTGTCTTTAGACCTGTGTTCTGAGTATTTCTCACACCTCTACCAAAACACTATGATGTGTCTGTCTTGTAATTTCTGTAGTTGGTCTTCAAATAGACAAATCAGGAAAGAATATGGTCATTCAAGATTGACAAAAGGATCAGTAATTACTTTAATCTTCTTTCCTAAAACTTGGGATGGCTGTACTAAGAAAGTGAATGTAATAATTAGCTTATGGTTATTATCTAGGTAACTATTTCTACTATGGAATAGAAATGCTTTACTCCCAAATTCTCTCTCTGTCTCTGTCTCTCTCTCTCTCTCTCTCTCTCTCTCTCTCTCTCTCTCTCTCTCTCTCTCTCTCTCTGTGTGTGTGTATGCATGTGTTTGTGCAAGTGTGGAGACCAGAGGTCAACCACAGGTGTCATTCCTTAGGAACCATTCACCTTGTTTTTAAGATAGAGCCTCTCTGTGTATTACTTTTGGTAAGATGCTCATTTTTACTATATTAATCCTGCCAATCCATGAGCATGGCAGATTTTTCCATCTTCCGAGGTCTTCTTCAATTTCTTTCTTCAGAGACTTGAAGTTCTTGTCATACAGATCTTTCACTTGTTTGGTTAGCGTCACGCCAAGATACTTAATATGGTTTGTGGCTATCGTAAAGGGTATTATTTCTCTTACTTCTTTCTCAGCCTGCTTATCCTTTGAGTATAGGAAGGCTTCTGACTTGCTTGAGTTGATTTTATATCCGGCCACTTTGCTGAAGTCGTTTATCAGCTGTAGGAGTTCTCTGGTGGAGTTCTTTGGGTCGCTTATGTATACTATCATATCGTCTGCAAATAGTGATAGTTTGACTTCTTCCTTTCCAATTTGTATCCCTTTGACCTCTTTTTCTTGTCTAATTGCTCTAGCTAGAACTTCAAGTACTATATTGAAAAGATATGGAGAGAGAGGGCAGCCTTGTCTAGTCCCTGATTTTAGTGGGATTGCTTCAAGTTTCTCTCCGTTTAGATTGATGCTGGCTACTGGTTTGCTGTAAATTGCTTTTACTATGTTTAGATATGGGCCTTGAATTCCTGATCTTTCCAAGACCTTTAGCATGAAAGGATGCTGAATTTTGTCAAATGCTTTCTCAGCATCTAATGAGATGACCATGTGGTTTTTTTCTTTGAGATTGTTTATGTAGTGGATTACATTGATGGATTTCCTTATATTGAACCATCCCTGCATCCCTGGGATGAAGCCTACTTGATCGTGGTGAATGATCGTTTTGATGTGTTCTTGGATTCGGTTGGCAAGAATTTTATTGAGTATTTTTGCATCGATATTCATAAGAGAGGCCAATCACAAAAGATCACACATGGTATGAAGTCACTGATAAGGGGATATTGACCCAGAATCTCAGAATACCCTAGACACAATCAGCATATCAATAGATTTCTAAAAAGATGGAAGGAGAGACCCCTGGTCCTGGAAAGACTGGATGTAGGGGAACGCCAGGACAGAGTAATGAGAGGGGGTTGAACGGAGAAAAGAGGGAGGGAAGGGGGCTTATGGGACTTTCGGGGAGGGAGGAAACGGGAAAGGGGAAGTGATTTGGAATGTAAATTAAAAAAATAAAATAAAATAAAATTAAAAAAAAAAAAAAAAAAAAAAAAAAAAAAAAAAAGATAGAGCCTCTCACTGGTCTTCTCACTGGCCTAGACCTTGCCAGTGAGCCAAGTGACCGCCCAGAGAGCCCCAGGGATTATTCTGTCTCCCTATCTTCGGTACAAGTACAGGCTTACAAGGGATTACAAGTAGAGGTCACCACACCTGCCTTTTTTCACATGGGTTCTGTCCTCACGCTTGTCTGCCAGTTACTTCTTTGACTGATCGTATGCCCTAGCCTAAAAATGCTCCTTTTGTAAACCGTGAGAACTACCACATAGATGAATTGTTGGTATAGTCCCATTATGGTCTTACTAACAAACAGGTCAGGTTTCAGTGGAGGACTTTGCAATCCTAGCAGTTTTTGAAATGGTAATCTTAATTGCTGGCCAAAAGCTTTAAAAAAAATGTCGTCCCCCCCATCATCTGTCATCAAGTGACAATCTTCCAAACACTGCCCAAAGTTCTGCCTCAGCTCCTTCATCCAAAGGACTGGCCATGAGAAAACAGTGCATGCAAGATACGTCAGCATTTTCCCTGTGGGTGTTGAAGACATATATGTGAATCAAAGCATGCCCATGCTCCATGTTGAGATGTTTTGATTCTCAGAAAGAAATATGCTTTGGCTAAATTTATGAGGCAAAGAACCAAGTAGCCTGTTTTTAGAACCAGGAGAAAAGACCAATTGTGTCAGACTTGAAAAAAATCGAAACTGTCAGTGGATCTTGGCTGTTTGGCAGAATACTTCAAGCACAGCGCATACAGAATCTGAAATTTCAAGAGAAAAAATCCAACTTCACTTTTCCTTATAATAGAATGTCAGCACTTAGGAAAATTTAAATATGGATAGAGCACAGGAACACACAAAACTGTAATTATTACCCTACTGTAGTGAATATTCCAAAGATGGTGTTACAAAATAATATTTTTTAAAGAAAGCTTTCATCTACTGCTGTAACAAAATATTGTTGGTATTATTGTGATGCTCTAGCTAAAAACCTCTTTTGGAAGCTAATAAGAAAAAGTTCCTAGCCTTGAACCATTCACAAGTAGCTCAGAATGGGGATATTTAAGATTGTGCTTGATTTCATTTCCAAAACTATGTTTTGTATAATCATGGGGCAGAATAATATATCACCCCAGCTTTCTTTATCAATGACCAGTGTTCATAGAATATGCATGTGACCCAAATTTTTGCACTTTTGGCAAAAAAAAAATGCCTGACCAATAGATGTGTACACTGTGATGCCCTTTGTTTCCCACAAAACCTACCACAGAAGATTTTATAGCACTCAAACATATACAACTATCATGTAATAAATTCTCAAAGCTGCTTATTCACAAAATTAATGCATTTTCTTTTCCTAGAAATACCACAGAAGATTCTTTAGTGACCATGTTAAACTGCTAGCAATCTACATAGTCTTCTCTTTTATACTACTTGTTTTGGGGGTATTTTATCTTGTTACAATTTCTGATTGAAAACTTTCCTGTCTTATATCTTGAGACCTTTGTGTGTGTGTGTGTGAGACATTCCTAAGTAACTGATCATGTCTCACAAACTGGCTAGGAATCTCTGTTCATAGAACGTTCAGGCATGGTCTAACCTTGGTCCAAAGTACCATGGTTATATATTTCTTTCAATTCATTCACCTAACATTTATGTGACACCTGCTGTCTACATGTCCTGCTGCAGGCAGTGATGAATACCAGAGCAAACAGCAGACACCATAGCAGTGCCTAGCTTGCCAAGCACAATGCACAACGCACATCATTGACCTTTTGCACCAGTTCACTTTCTTCATTAATATTTTGCCGGCACTAAAATCACTCTCCTTTTTATCCAAATGTGCAACTGTGGAGTTAACTTCATATAGGGAAAAGAAGAAAATTCTTGTTCTATTTCACATCTACTCCATATTCATCTTGCCTATTGCTTTCAAATTGATTTCCAACACACACACAAGAATTGAAGGACTTTTGCTTCCTTGGAGTTTCACTAGCACTGGCACATTAGCTTGAAGGTGTTATCTGCATAGCATCCCATCTCATTTCAAAACCCTCAGTTCTTCATACCGAGGAAAATGTAAACTTCTTATTCAGCACAATTCATAAAGAGCTGCAATGCATTTCAGCTGTCTGCTATAACTCTCTAATATGTATTTTTGGTATATCCATTTCTTTGTTCTCAGAACTTACTTTAATATTCTCTCTATGTGTTAATACATTCCAAAGTACTTCTCCCCATTCTTTGCAGCTGGTTAAGTTTCACTTGAGATACAGTTACATTCCTACCTTGCCTGAATTTTACCTTAACTCTTCCAACCAATATTCCACCACTCTAGTCCAATCTCCTTAGGGTTCTTGTTTTGAACCTACTTTCTTTTAGTCTCCAATGTCATTCTATTTCTCTAAAGCCTTACATTTATGACTCTCACAGGTTTATATACAGTAGAGTCTAATCACATTGCTTAAAAACTATACACAAGTGAAGGATCACATAGAATATCTGGCCTGTTATAAAGTTCATACTTGTGTCCGCTAGAGCATGATGTAACGTGATCTCTTGCATGACAATGTTTTTTTTTTTGCTTTTACTGGGACTCAAAGAATAATTCAGTGCCTCTGCTATTCCTGATGATCCAATGGGTGTGTCATTTGTGGAAAATGATCATTTCATATATTTTGCTGACAGAAAAATGTGGCAAGAACTATAGTTTGATTTTGTTTGCTTTGTGTATTAAATATGGGCATTTGTTTCTATTAACTGAAATAGTAAGAGCTTGGGAGAGACTGACTGTCCAGACATGTCTATAAGTATCCTTTGCTATTTGCATGAGGAATGATGGCAAGAGTTAAAGATGGAGGAGAAAATAGCAGCTATGTGCACTGTAACTAAGAGCTCAAACACAGCCTGTTCTTGATCCAAAACTATTTATTACCTGCTTTTTGACACGCTCTGCATTTGCTCCAAAGAATCTGATGTAGAAATGAACAGAGTGTTCCTCAAATGAGAACATGTCCAATCTACAGTCCATCAATAGCAAAGTGCTAATGGGCATTACTCAGGAAATTTGATATGTTAGGAATTACACCCCTGTGGCTCATAACGGAAATAAAGGACAGCCATTACACTGGCTTGCCAAGGCCATGCTTTAGTTTTATCTGATTGACAGTGCCAGCAAAGATGGAGGCCCTCATCCAGTATTCCCTGTGAGAATATGTTGAGTCTCCTGACATTCTACTATCACCTTGTACCTGAAAGTCACTGATAATTCTATGGTCAGCGCAGCCTAATCTCCCTGCTCTGTTTCTTTACAAGAAAAAATAAGCATCTAGTTGGCCAGGAAGACTTTTGCATATACTCCAAAGGATTGTGAGAAGATTCCACTCAGCATGATCTGAAAGAAGAGACATTGAGACTGGACCAGGACAGAGAATGCTCCCTGGGATACAGTGTGCAGAAATGTTTCATTATGATGAACAAGATATTTCATTAAACATCCTCTTTCTTAAAGGTTTTGTTGTGCTATGATTTATATAGTACAGGTTTGTCTATTACAAAGGTAGTAGTACTCTATGACTGTTAGAAAAATCCATGGATTTGTCTAGCTATCAGATATATATACAGCTTTAGACATTTACACTACCCACAAAAGACTTCCTGAGCCTCTCATTTGCAATTAAGAGTTACCCCTTGCTTGGCTCCCAGCAGCCACCGATCTGCTTTACAAATTTGTCTTTTCAGAGAATTTCATATACAAGAAATTTTATAGCTTTGCCCTAGGATGCTCCACTAAACAAAATGTCTTTGAGGTTCAATTTATTTTAGCATGTTTCAGCAGTCACTCTTGTTTATTGCTTAATGGAAGTCGATTATCCATTATCCATGTATAAGGTCATGGTCACTAGGATTACCTCCAGTTGGAGATAGAATGAATTATGCTATGACAAGTGTCTGTATGCCTATATTATCTTTGGGGGTGTATGTTTGAGTTTGTTTTTGGTGAAACAGTAAGGGTATTCCCCTTCTCATCCCCCTGAAAAATCAGTTCTTTTTTTTTAAATGTCACAATTCTAAACTCTACTGAAATCATGAAAACTCCCAGAAAGAGCAATGCCAGCAAGATTTTAAAAGGATGAAAAGTCTGACCTGATTCACTTCGTTCTGCGAATTCATTGCTAGCTTTTCCTTGAGTTTATTTCTGTGTCCAGAAACATATACAGAGAAATGACACAAGGTCAAATCAAAATGCTAGAAAAGGCAACATTTATCAAGGGTTATATACTCTTTTTATCTGAGTTTACAATAGTCTAAAGAACACAATATAAACTCTCGTATTGACTTATCCAATGTTTTAGATGTATTAAGGCTAACAGAAAAATAATCCCATATTAAGACTTTATTTTTCAGGTAAATATTTTCCCAAAATATACTCAGCTATATAGTTTTTATCAAAAGCAGAAAACTTTTACTATCAATTTTCAGATATGAGAACCTAGCAATCAGTAGCAATCAGATTGCCCAGCTATAGCCTTAATATTATATTGCTTCCCCCTGCCAAAAAAAAAACCCTCATAGATTGAAGTCCTAACCCCAATGCAATAGTATTAGGATAGGGATCATTGTGGGAGATGTGGTTAGGTCTAGCTGAAGTCATGAGTGTGAGTTCACATAATGGAGTTGGTGTTCTTAAGAAAAAAAGACCAGAAGAGGATTGCTTTCCCTCCTCCACTGCAATACAGGAGCCATTTGCAAGCCAAGAATTTAACATTTCCCAAATAACTTGATAGTACTGATACATTGTATCAAATTTGCAGCCTCAAAGCTGTGAGAAATATGTTTCTGCTCCATAAGCCACCAGTCCAAGGCCTTTTGTCATAGCAACTGCAGCAACTATGTAAGTCTCCCAATTACTTTCACTCCATTCTCTTTTTTTCCCCCAAAACAAAACAAGCAACATCCTGGAAATACAGTGGATATTGTTTTTAAACAGTTTTCTAGTCAAACAAACCCTTTTCTTGATAATTTATAAAATTAAAAATGATCTAACAAGACATTTTGCTCACATTTCATATTTTTTGGTTAAATTCCAAAGCTCCTTCTTATGTTATATTGTAATTTTTGCATTAAAGAAGCATTGTGATCTGTCCTGGTGCTAGTATTTTTTTAAATTTATTTATTTTTATTTTATTTGTATGAGCCTTTTAGCTGCCCATATGTATGTACACATGTGTGCAATGCTTACATAGACCAGAGAAGACAATGGGAGTTAGACAGTTGGATTATATGGAATCTAGACCCTCTGTAAGGACAGCATACTCTCTTAATCCCTGAGATATTTCTCTAGCCCATTGTTCCAATATATTTCATGAGGGCACAGGTCTGGTCCCCAAAATCACAAAGGAAATTACTGAGAGAATATTGTTTCCTATATAAGTATATTCAGTATGATATCTGAGAGGCATAACATGCAAGTAAATTGAGGTAAAATCACCATGTGTATAAGTACCCTTGTATATATGGCTTTAACCAATATCTGACAATGTCCCTTTTGTGTTGGAAGAAGAAACATGCCAGCCACAAACCCAAACTACACTAAGAATTAGTAACACAGCAGGCACAATAATTAGTCTGGATATGGCAAAACACACTACATCAAAAATTCTGCAATGACTACAAAATAGCATATTAAATATCAATAGCATATGTCCCTGGACAAACAGTTAATAACTCAACACAGTAGTAATTCCTTTTGTGAATGCGTATGGTCCAACAAATGGCTATCACATGTTCTGCTATAACATGGATAGCAATCTTTAAAATCTAATCATTAAAATTGTAAAGGCTACTATCTTTCCACAGAATACATATCTGAAGTGGAAGGGCATATGAACTTTGTTTAATAAATATTAAATATTGCTTCGTTTATACTTTCTTGTTGTTTAAAAATAGTTAGTGGTAAGCGAGTTCTGCTTCATGCTCTACTGGTTCAGGCTAAACAGGTGTGTAAGGCAATATTGAGGACACAGAGACCTTGATTTCTTAACTATAGTTATCTTGGACTTGGGAATACTTATGTAGAGTTTAGAATAAAGCTCTAACTAGAGATAAACAAGTATAGTTTGGTGACAAAGATGTCAGTTGAGGCAGTGATAATATAAGACCTGTAAAGGGTCACAGTATTCAGGCCAATCATGAAGCTCAGGCAGCCTCCTCAATGTCTATATACACAAAAGAGGAGTCTGTAAAGGTCCACAGGCTGTCTTAGAAGCCAAAAGATAGAGCTGTATGCAATGACCTTGAGTGCTTTAGAGAGTCCCACAGAAAACCAATCCCAAAGAGTACTCTTATGATTATTATTCAAGAAGTAAGTCGTCTTAACCAAGCCATGGCGAACTAAGACAAGGAGAGAAGAGGCACAAACATTAGCAACAGTTCTTTCAAGATGCTTGGCTTTGAGAATGAGAGAAGAGTTATATACGTAGAGGGTGGGAAAAGAAGATATAGGGCTAAGAGCTAGGTAAGTACTTACTTAAGTAACACAGGAGACTAATAAAGAAGTGAGGAGGGAAGATGCAAGAGAAAGTTAGAAGAGGGGTCTATTGGTGAGAGTCTGATACTTGCCCTTACCTATGTGTAAGAAGCAGTAATTTGGTTCAACCTTTCTATATTCTCGATGTGAATATCCTAAGGTTTCTAACCAGATCTAACACCTTCCTTGTATTAATGTAGGTCTCTCCCCACCTTTTCCTGTGCTCCTTTCTTCTTGCTGTGCTGTTCGCCGGTCAGACCCCTCTTTGACTTCAGCCCTTGTAATCTTTCCACAATCTGGTTACTAAATACAATTCAGGAGGCTTAATTAAATTTGAATTTCTAATACATAGTAAGTTACATTTTAGTGTAGATAAGCCCCAGTCAGTGTTTTATGTATGTAGATATTAGATTATTGGTACTTATATGATACATTTAAGTAGATGTTCTGTGACTTTTTTTTTTAAACTAAGTTAGCTCTTGGACAATTATATACATTTTTATAATGCATTCTGGTTACTCTCCCCACTTACCCTCCTTCCATCCTTTTCAGCCTCTCCCCTGTTCCTTTCCTACTTGTCCCCTTCTTAGATTCATGAATTGGGACTATCCATTGGAACCCTGAGAGATCACCAATGGGTAGACCACTAAAAGTATTGTCTACCCGTTTCGCAGTCTTTCCAGAGGCCAGATAGTCTGGCTTTCTCTCTCAGTCTCCTCACTCCTCTGCATACTGCAAGAGTCGTCTCATAACCCAATTTCATAACCTCCGCAGCTGAGCACCACACTGAGAAGTACTCTTCTGTTCTGCTGGCATCAGCCCATCCCCCCACATGCAACATACTCTGGAACCCTAAACCGTGTCTGTTTGTCTCAGCATTACATTCAAGCATGTTACATTTTTCTAGAAAATTCGACTCAAACTGAATAACAACACTTCTTAGAGCAGATGCCATGGCAGGAACAGGAAAGAAAACAGGAGATGCTTCTCCAGGCAATCCACAGAAGCAATAAGTAGAGCTCATCATATTTAAACTTTCCTGATTGGTTGATTCTTGAGAGGTAATTTGGGGTGGAAAAAATCTGAGTTTGAATCCTCTTCCTCTTGTCTCAAGGGACTACTTGCAATTCAGCAATTTCCAGCACTCAGAGTTGCTGATCCAACACTATGGCTTATAGTAAATAAAATGGCATAAGGAGCTAGTTAATTTATGCAATCCTGACCTAATCTTTTAACCCACATATATGTCAAATGCATATGAGAAACAGTAATTCTTTACAGCATTTAGTCTTAAGAATATAAAAAACACATTTTGCCCAGAGGAATTTTTCCCCTTCATTTGAAAGTTAAATTGTGTATTTCAAATATCTAAGCCATGTGTCTCACTCTTTGCTAAGAGCAAACTGTTTTGAAAGGACTCTCTGTCATATGAAGGATTTCTACCATGTCTAGAAAGAGCGAGTCATGCCTTCCCTCAATGTCTACAAACATTCACACTCAGAAGCATACACCTGTGACCCTAACTCGCATTTTTTTAAAATACAGAAATTATCTATTTCAGATGATGGCTTTATAGGCATTCTGAAAATAACAGTTGATGCAAGCCAGAGGCATCAGCAGCTGTAAAGGTGATTAAGATCCTATGTAGAGGAGGCAGTGTTGAATCTGCGGAGTCTTGGAGTGTGGGGAATATGGTCAAAACTCATTGTACAAGGAACTAATTTAAAAGAAAAAGGCTATTATTATGTATCAGACACAAAAATAAGTTACCTACTTTACAAACAAGTTTGAATTTCAATTCATTATCAACCCGTTTAATAGCTGAAGGTGATAAAGTTCCATGAGACTAAAAATACACCAACTATATAACAGTCCATCATGAGTTCTTTCTAACACAGGGAGCCAGTGTCTTTCCATTTATATTCTCTTATGGTTAGAAAAGTAGAGTATAAAGAAAGCTATGTCATTCTCATTTCTTTAGAGTGATAGTTTTTAAAGATACAAACAAAAGCATAACAGCAGAGAGTTAATTATTCCATATTTAACTAATTAATAATGCATCAAGATAGTACGTATCTAAAAGATACAAACAAAAGCTTACCGACACAGAGCTAGGAAACCCATATTCACAGAGCTAGTTAACTGTAACTAAAGAATAATGTACCAAGATAGTAAGTATACACATTAACTATAATATGTAGAATATTTATTTGAAAATTGATACTCAAAATTCTAAGGATCAAGACCCAAATTGTCTTCATGAAATGATTCATAAAGCACCATACCTCCAGGATATACATGCTTTCTTTTTTTAACCATAATTGTTGTAAGAGCCTAAAAAGAGGACATCTTGAAAGCATATGCACTCCAAACAGTTAACAGAAAAAAAAATTGCATACAATACAGTCTCTGGATACAGAATCATTTGAGTTCCAAACCAAGCTGTGCCACTCCCTGACAATTATTCAATCAGAGACCCTTTACTTTCTGCCTCTGTGCTCCAGTGTCCTCATCTACAAAATGGGCATAATAATACCTATCTGAGGGGAATGCTACAGTAATTAAATGAGATTATATTTGGGAAAAGTTGGCTTAGCTCCTGAATCATAATAAGCACATTGCAATTGATGGTTGTGGTCATGGCTAAACAGTCAAGCAGAAAACACTGGCAATCATCGGAGACACCCAGAGGCCAAAGGAAAGACATTTTTCAAATAATTATAGTCCATGATAGGAAAAGGAGAGAGGAAGTGAAGGGTTTGGCAGCATCTGGGAATAATTGGATAAGAAAGAGACTGTCAGAATTAGCATGTAGGAAAACATAGAAGTGTTGGCTAGCACACTGACTATATGCAGCGGCAAAGGAAGACAGGATGCTGGTGTGTGTGTGTGTGTGTGTGTGTGTGAGAGAGAGAGAGAGAGAGAGAGAGAGAGAGAGAGAGAGAGAGAGAGAGAGAGAGAGAGAGAGAGAGAGAGAGAGAAACCTTCCATCAGAATATTTGTACAGGAAAAAAATAAGGCATCAAAGAAGAGATTATTTTCATTGGATTAGAGGAGTCTAAAAATTAGGACACTCAGGTTTCTGTGGCTTAACCATATAAAAAAGATTTAGTTCCTACACATTCAACTTGAAGGGCACCACATTAATATTAACAAGAATCACACATTAGAACTTAAAAATATATAGAAAAAAGAATTGATTGCCATTATTTTTGTTCAGTAAAAATGAAGGTCAGTGCTTTCATAAGAGTTTTAAATATGTCTACTTTAACTTACTATATATTCTTAGATGAGAAGTCAAAAAACATCTGAAGACTGTAGCAGATATGGACCTCTTTGTTTTTTGTAAATAAAGTTTTTTGGCAGCCTAACTCATTTCATGTTTTATACGCACTATGGCCGTTTTTAAGTCAAAATGGTTGAAGTGAGTAGTTGTTACAGAAAATATGTGATCGCTGTTGGTAATTGTAAGCTAGACAGGATCTAAACTGACCTGGAAGAGGGACTCTGGGCATGCTTGTAAGATCTTCTCCTGATTACACTAATATAGGAAGACCTACCTACCTACTGTATGTGGCCACATTCATTGACTGGGGTCCTGGACTATATGAAATGGATAAAGGAAGCCACAAGTATGTATGTATTTGTTGCTCTCCTCTTCTGACTGTGATCATAATACCATCAGCTTCTTCAAGTTCTTGATACCTTGGCTTTCCTGTCAGAATGAGCTGTACCATGAGCAGTGAGCTAAACTAAATCCTTCCTCCTTAAGTTGCTTCCATCAGAGCATGACAACAAGAAAAGAAATTAAGGCAGATTGTAAGAACCACAAAATCTAAAATTGTATTATGTGTATGGCGAAAACACGCCTATCCCTCTCTTGTCACTGAAAGGTAAAAATTATGAAGTAATCCAATCAGTCTGTCATAGCAAAATACCATAAACTTGACATCTTTGACAATAGGCATTTGTTTTCTGTAGGGTATGAGTTCTCCATCAGGATAGGAACATGGTTACTGAGACAACTCTTCCTGGCTTATAGAAGAGGACCATCCTGGTGTGTAGTAGAGGAGAGAGAACATGAATATGACAGTAAATTCTCATGTCTCTTCCAATTAGGGCACTAATTCTACCAAATCAGGGCCTTACCCTTATGACCTCATGTGACCTTAATTACCAACGTATAGGCCTATTCCCTAAATATAAACACATTGGGGAATTTACTTCCAGCATAAGACTTTCAGGACATAACTCAATCCACAAAATACTTCAAACTTCCAAACTCTAATTTAACCTGAACTGTCCAATGCACCACCCAGTGTGCCTTGCTAAACACATCTGGAAAACAGTTTGAATACAAAGTACAGTGGAAACCTTTTCTGTTGGCTATGAATAAAGAGACCATTGCAGAAACGTTGCCACAATGTTACCACGGCAAACCATTTATATGCATAGAGAAAAACAGAGACAAAAGACTTCTAGAGGGCAGGAGAAAAGAGGAGTTCTCCTCTCCAATGTAAAATGGAAGCACATCCATTTATCCAGGCCTCAAATGGGAGTTTCCATCCAGTGGTTATCCTTTTATCTCACTAAGGAAAACAGCAATAAACATTCTTGAGAATATCCTGTGACCAAGTGGGATGAAGAGATTCGAGTACACACTGACAGGTCAAAGTCAAGTGGTGGGCCTCATCCCTCCTGTGCTATTTACAGAATGGATTTAACACTACTTCTTCAATAACCACAGAGTATTTTAAGGACACTACCTCATTCATCTTCTGGGTGCCTTTGAAGTAAAGTGTCCCACATTTTATTTCTGGCTCATAAATGGAAAAAGTAGGACAGAAAACAGTCACACGCCTCTTTCAGAGTGAAGCAATCACTAGAAAAAACTGAAACTATAAAGTGTGAAGTCCCTTATTCCTATGCATCCCACCATGAGTTATCTGCTCTCTGAAGATATCAAAGTATGCCCTGCCCCTTGGAGAAGAAACTGTCTGCCATACAATTGTAACACATAGCTACCTATCAATCTACACAATGATTATAACACACATCTACCATATCACTATGAAAAATTCCCTCACTTTGGTGCATTTTAAAAACCCCTTCTCAATTAGAAGTAGAAAAATATGAACAGCAGGAACAAAATGTGTCATAATCTATGTACTAGAAGCAGCTTTGAGTTGGAGTGATCCTGTCTTATTGCATATTGGTGAGGTCATGGGCTGCAGCACCCCCTAGTGAGAAGCCAAAGTGACTCAGAGATTGTTAACAGAATCATTGTCAAGAGGTTGGGATTAATTTCAGATCAAAGCTTCCTTGGGCTTAATCCTGCTCCTAAATTGGCAAATATGTCTTCATTGAAGTCACTGCATGAGTATGACAAGGGTGGGGCCTGGGTGACGTGTGTGCTTCCCTCCTTAATGATGCAAAGAGAAGATACGAAGGCTTAGTAGATGAGACATAGGGTAAAATCAATTCTACCATCAGTTCTTGGATTTTATGCAAGACACTGCACATCTCTCTCCTGAGTCTTCAACATAATAAAGGCAATGCTCACCTCGTGGTATTACAGTTCTAATTATGGAAAAAAAAAAAAGATGGAGCTGGGAAGACAGCCTGGTGGTCAAAGGGCTGGCTGTGCTAACCAGAGTTCAGATTCCTAGAACCCATGTGAATGCTGGGTAGGGATGGTATTCCGCCTGTAACTCTGGTCTCAGAAGGTAGAGACAGGGCATCCCTAAAGCGAGTTTGTTAGTGAGGATGATTTCCAATACTAAATCTCAGGCCTCTAATTCACACATGTGCTGGCATACATGCAACCATGCATACACACATACATGTATATAACATACACACAGAGAGACACACACAGCTAAATGGAAAAACAGATGAGGGAGATAAAATACATGTATGTTTCTTTATTTCATTTCCCTCAACAAATACTCATTTCTACTTCTCCCTAAGGAGTCCTATAATCTTTGCATATAGCCCTGTGTTGCTTTACTAGGCTTTCAATAATTAGGTACCTCAGCATGAGTGTCCTGAAAGACAGTTCAGTTCCCTCAGTCTTCTGAAGGATGAGGTTCCAAGGTGGGAATGCCATGAAGTGGTACCTTTTAATGGCAGGAGGGATGCTTCTGTTTCAAGCCTGTCAATTGGGTTTGTAAATAGGTACAAAAAAGATCTATGTCTCTGAGTCACCTTCCTCTATATGTACCTAGAGTGGAATTTCCTGTTCTTACGTCCGCCACTCAGATAAGGTTCCACACTCATGACCTCACTTTGATTTGATTATCGTTTTGAAAAGTCTACATCTAAATGAAGTTACCTTCTGAAGTCCCGAGGTTTAATGATTGACCTTGACCACCTGTGGACTTGGTGGGATTTAGAATCACCATGGAAACAAACCTCTGGGTACATATGAGAGAGATTTTCTAGCTTAGGTGAACTGAAGTAGGAAAGCATGCCCTAGCCTGTAACTGTAGATAACATCAGTCCATAGAGTGGAGTCCTGGATTGACTAACTAAAAAAGCAAGCTAGCTAGTGTCAGCATTTGCTTCTTTCTGCTTCTACCTGCCCCCTGCCCCTGCTGTCCTGACTTCTCCGCCATGATGAACTATACCCTTGATAGTGAGCCAAAGTAAACCCTCTATCCTTAAATTGTTTCTGTCAGTTATCTAGTTGTAGCAACTAGAGAAGTAATCAATACATAGGGTTTCTGTCTCAATCAGCTGCTGGGTAGAGTCTTTCCTAGGACAGTCATGCTAGCTTCCTGTCTGGAAGTCCAACATGGCATCAGTAACAGTGTCAGAGATTGGTGCCTGCCCATGGGATAGATCCCAAGTTGGGTCCATTACTGATCAGCCATTCCTTTAGTCTCTGCTCCATTTTTTGTCCCTGCATTTCTTTTTGACAGGACATTTTGGTCGAAAGTTTTGTAGGTAGGTTGGTGTCCCTACCCCTCCACTGGAGTTCCTGTCTGGCTACTAGAGATCTCTTTAGGTTCCCTATCCCAACTGTTGGGTATTTTGGCTAAGGTCACCCACACTGAGTCCTGGGAACTTCCCCCATCCGAGGTCTCTGGGACTGCCTAGAAATTCCCTCCACCCCCACCCCAGGAGCTGAATATTTCCATTCATTCTCTTGCCCCTCCTGCCTCTTTCCTGTCTCTCCCTGTACCTGATCCTAGCCCCATCTTCCCTCTTCCACCCAGGTTCTTCCCTCCCTAGCTGTCCCAGGCATATATGTAGCACGTGACTGCCTTGTCTGACCTCAGTGGTACAGGATGAGCCTAAATCTGCAGAGATTTGATGCTCTGGGATGAATGAGGGGCTACCCTCTCAGAGATGAAGGGGAGGGGTCATGGGGGAAGGATTGTGGGAGTAGGTGACTGGGAGGGGGCAGCATTTGGAATGTAAATGAATAAAATATTTAATTAATAATTAATAAGCATAATAATAAAAAACAGGGGGTTAAGTTTCCAAAGAATGAATTTTGCTTGAATGCAAGAGTAAAAAGATATAGCTTATCAGGAGCAGAGACTGAGGGAAGGGCTAATCAATAACTAACTCTACATGAGATCCATCCCATGGACAAGCACCAATCTCTTACACTATTAATGATACTCTATTATGCTTGCAGACAGGAGTCTAGCATAATTGTCCTCTAAGAAGTTCCACCCATCAACTGACTCAGACAAATGCAGACACCCACAGTCAAACAGTGGATGGAGTTTTGGGACTCTTATGGAAGAATAGGAGGAAGGATTATGGCCAAGAAGGGGATAGGAATTCCACAGAAAGACCAACCACGTCAACTAACCTAGACCCTTGGAGCTCTCAGAGCCTGAACCACCTACCAAAAACATACACGGGCTAGACCTAGCCTCCCTGAACATATGTAGAAGATGTGCAGCTTGGTCTTCATGTGGGTCCCAAACAACTGAAGTTGCCTGTATGTGGGATATGTTCTTCTATCTGAGCTGCCTTGTCAGGCCTGGGTGGGAGAGGATGTACCTAGCCTCACAGAGACTTGATGTTGTGAGGGTGGGGAATACCGGGGGGGGGGCCCACTGGTTCAGAGGAGAAGGGGTAATGGGAGGAAGGATTGTGAGGGTGGGGGTGAGCAGGAGAGAGGAAGTGAGTGGGATGTCAAGTGAGTAAGTTAAAAAAAGAAAGAAAGAAAAAGAAAAGACATAGCTTAGCAGAGAGCAAGCACAAAGCATGTACAAAGATAGCAATGAGTCAGTGGAGATAAGACAAGTCCCAGCCCCAGCCCAATGTGACACAGACACACTCCCTCCAGACAGGTGTTTATAGAAAAGTAAAGATTACGGGTCAAACTGCAAGCCTTTAGGCTGTTATATCTCTTGTCTAGAATCATAGGATTCTGAGATAAAAGAGATTCTCCAAATCCAACAATGTGTTATTAATTACAGTAAGTCCTTGGGCACCCTGGGCAAATAGGAAGACCAAATGCAAACATTTGTCCTGTTCTCTCAATGGATTGAATCGACAATTCCTGAGTTATTATGTTACCCGCCAGGGCTAGACCAACTCCGGGAAACTTCATTTTACTATTTAGCTGACTCAGGAAGAGCTTTTGTAACTTCTGGCTAATCTATAGCACAATTCAAAATCTTTAGAGGCTGAAAAACTGCACTCTCTAGTATTTATTCTGAAAAAAAAATGTGTGTCTGGCAGCATTTTTCAAATGTATTTTGTGAGGTGCATAGGCATTAATATAGGTAGTCTCCTATTAAGCAGATTCCCCACAGCAGCCTCTGCACTTGGATTTAGAGAGGACAGAACTGCAGAGCAGTCTTGCCCGCTGTACTGGGACTTTGACATGTCACTCCAAATCTCTTCAACCACACTCACTGCTCCTGCATCTCCGATGCTGTCTCCCCATGCCAGGACCAAAGAAGAAAAAAATCATCCTGATAAAACCCAAATAGGAGCATTAGAATCCCTCCAAAATAGCTACCATTGTCATAGCTACTTTTGCTGATTTTTAAATGCTTCCTTGAGTGGATTTTATAAAAAGCAGAAAAGAACAGAACAGACATTGAAATATCCAATAGCACTTGACTTTGCAAATCCAAATGAATGGGAATCTGAAAGGTCACAGGTGAACTTGCGTACTGGAACTGCATATCATAGTTGACGTCAAAGTTGAATTGCTGCACGTTTACCTTCATGCTCCATCATGAAGTTTGTGTTGAGGAATTATGCATATTTGGGTTCAGCATTTCACTCAATTAACCCAGCAGGTGCCTTGATTTTATCTCCGGTTACCAACACATTATTTATTGCTCAGTCTTCCAGTACATGTCTTTAGCTCTTTCTCCTCTGCTTTCGTTTATGAAAAACAACAACAACAACAACAAAAAACCTGGTGAATTCTCTTCTTTGACTTCACACTGACTTCTTTCCTTTATGAAAATACATAGCTTTTGCATTCTGTGCCTAGACCTTGGTTCCTAATGAGACTCTACGCTAAAGAACTCTAGGCAAAGTCTACGTGTAAGGCAGGAGATATCCAGGATAAGCCTGGAGTATTTTGTAGAGTAAGAAATAAGGAAGTGATGAAAAATTAGAGAGAGAGAGAGAGAGAGAGAGAGAGAGAGAGGATCAGAATAAAGGAGAGTAAGAACAGGAGGAGAGAAGGAGGCAGGCAGGCAGGGAGGGAGGGAGGGAGATCAATAGTGGATGGATAATAGATCATAGAACAGGAACCACAAAGGAGCCCTCAGTTCTTTCAGAGGTGAAAGAACCATAAGAGCTGAACCTGAGGCAATTTCAACAATGAAATAAACAGTCTTGTGTTACATTTTAACACAAAATATAAAGTAAATGCACAGGAGTCCATAAAGAAAAGAAGAAAAGATTGGCTAAGTACAAGAAGGAGAGGAAACAAATCCTGCATAGGAGACTGTTTGAAACTGTGTTTTGTAGCACCCACCCCCTGCCTGG